>JASJOG010000023.1:2052500-2698200 GCA_030142905.1 Heliopora coerulea
AGCTCCAAGGAAGTTTCTGAATTCTTGGGTCACTGAAATGGCATTTCCTGCATTTTTAGAGCATGTTTGCCCAGTTCTGACCTAGCTGTTTTTCACGAACCCACACAAGACATTTTTAGTGAAATACAGGCGTTGCACATCACGTTTTATAAATTATAATCAGTATAAGTAGAGTGGGGTATCCAATATAGTATATAGAGTGGGATATCTAATGACGTCATTTACGTGCGTGATTGGACGGGCACGTGCTCGGCCTTGGCTAGGTCACTGGGTGTACACCCAAAATCTGTTACAGAAAATTCCAGCTTTTCTTAGCAGCATGATCGGAAAGTGGTCCGCAACAATTTCGCTAATCCTGGATTAAGCTAATCGCCTTTTGAACAACCGGGCCCAGATCATCACTGTCGTTTGTGCAGTGATTGAAACTAGGAATAGACAGGAACACAGACAGAAAGTCTTGTAGCAGTTCGAAAGAACATGAAAAGGCTATTTTTCTCAGGAAAAAAAGTATATTTTAGCTTCGTCGGAAACATACTTGCAAGAATAACACAAGATTGGGTGGGAGCATTTTGTTATTACCAGAAGTCGGTGTTACTATCAAGGCCGGTGTCTCGAGGTATATCATATGAATAGCGTTCATGCCCTTTCCTATATATCTAAATCTAAATGCCCGATAACGTCATTATTAACTCAATGTGCTTTAATATTTCATTGCCAGGGTTCCACCTAGAACCATCTCAGTGCCGGGTACCTGCGGGTCCGGGGTTATACTCCCTGGACAATTTTTGAAATTTTGGTTTAAAATAAATGGATATCGTATTTTACCGAATCACCGGTAGTTAACAGTGTGCGCATTGTGGTGCTACATTTTACCGAATGATAGTCAATAATATTGCTAAAGCAAAAGATTGTCACATATCTGATACTTTTGGCCGGGCAGTAAAGTCCACTTTGGTGTGAATGCCGGGCGGCACTGCTGAGTGCAGGGCACCACCGCCCAGCGCCGCCCACCTTGGGCAGAACCCTGGATAGCTCGAGAAAATTAAAATGGCCCAAAGCGTCAACACAAACTAGAGCCTCGACAAGTTGGGCCATGAACAGTTCGTAAACTTTTAAGTTACTTTCAAATATTTTAAGCCAGAGTAGTCAAACAATTCTTAAACAAGCCACAGATATCTCCACGTTTACATTTCCCCCACATTTCCCTCAGTTTCTAAGATCAAATCTCTTACCAGCGTTCTTAGCTTCTCTTTCTTGGAGGACTTTCTTTGCTTCCCTTCGCAGTTTCAGACCATGCTTCGCAATTTCGTCGCTGGCCAGATTTGACGTCATGACAAAAATTGCATCCTTGCATTCAATTGTCTTGCCTTGACCATCTGTTAATCGGCCCTGTCAAAAAGACAATATGTTCAAGACATGGCCGCAGGATTTCAAGGAGAGATGGAAATAATATATCTAAGGTAGGGGTACTAGAGGTGTACTCCAATATTCTTCGATGCTAAATCGATGTTTGTGTGGATTAATCGCGAATGTATTTTTCAAATTATGGTGTTGTTTTGGCTATCGGTTGAAAAACAAAGATATTTAGGTTCGATACAAGGTCTGGAGAGAACGGGCACGTTAATTCAAAGGTGTAGTAGAAGCTTAAAACAACATTGCTTTCGAAGGCAGGGCCACTTTCTGGGTCATCAGTTTTGAAACCTTAGGTCTTGCAAGAGTGACATGAAGTCCCTGAGCTATGAATTTTCGGTATCAGTTGACGGTTTAATTTTCCTTATTGTGCAAAAACAAAAATAAAACATTTTATCGGTTTAAATAACAGTCATCCTTATTTTTACTATTTATAATCTTTACTGATATTGAAAGGCTTGACGGCAATAAAGATTTCACCAGCTCGAAAGATTTGCTTTCTCTCCCCTTTTTGTCATTCTCGCTATCTCTGTCTCTGTCTGTCTGTGTCTCAGTCTTTCTGTCTCAATATAGGGATATTTTCTTTCATTCTGTTACTTAGCTTCTGCCTCTCTATTTCTCGTTGTCTGGCCATTCTTCTGTCTGACTGTTTATCTGCCTCCCTGTCGCCAAGAGTTTGTATCTCTCGTAAGAAAAGAGCATTTTGATCAAGACATTCGCGATGATTGACTAAAGGCCATGTTTCGATCCCTCGATCCATCCTGAACCGTAAGGAGAATTTAGGGATTCATGTCAATTACAAAGGGAGCTAATTTTCCTACTTCTTCAGGAGTTGTTTTTTTTGCAACGGTTATGTAAAACATATTTTCTGCGTTCCCACTGAATTACAGAAATATATGCAGAGGTTTATGATAGAAGTACTCGCTCTTCAAGCTCATGTTCCCACCGCCAATTCTCAACCTTTTAAACTACCACTCGTGTTAGTGACAAAAATACGAAAAATATTTTCTACTTCTTACGTACACGTCTCTGAGTCTCTTCCTAAGTAGCGGTGTATTTATCTCTGAGTCTTTTTGTCTGTCCTATTCTATCTCTTGCCCCTTTGTAAACTCGACAGTACTCATCCTACACAAATAATTAACTGCCTGGAAACCCACGAGTGATAGCTCACCTTTAACTTCGCCTTTTATCAAAGTTCTCGAAGTACCAATTTCAATGGTCAAAAGCAAATGGATTACCTTACAAATTATTACCATAGCCTTAATATGACAGCCAGACATTGAGCAATTAAAAAACCCCTATTTAACGTACCTCGTCAAACAACTGAAGCATTACTGTAAGCACATCGGGATGAGCCTTGTCAACCTTAAAACGGTTATCAATCAATGTATCAATCAAAGAATCAATGTATCAATCAATCAATCAGCCTATCAATCAATCCATCAATCAATCAGTCGATTGATCAATCAATTAATTAATCAAACAATAAAGTATTCAATCAATCAAAAAGGTCACGTCTGCCAGCCAGCTTGAGAGCTAGTCAGTCAGTCAAATAATACGTAATTTCGTCTATCTATTCGTCCGTTCATCATTGTCTGTCAGGTAAGCACCCGTCCATCTGTCTGTCTGTTGTATGCGTACATGTATTTGGTTGACAAACCTCGTCAAAAAGAACAACAGCATTAGGACATTCGCGCAAAGCTTTCGTCAACTGCCCTCCTTGATCATGACCTATATATCCAGGAGGTGACCCAATCATCTTCGCAACCTGACAAGTAAAAAAATAAAATTTTGACTTCCTCACAGTTGAACCCGATCGGTCAGCGATTTTCAAAGCCGATGGCATCTACTAGTGAAAGCTTGTTACGAAAATTTCACCCTGGTTGAAGAACTTACGTTTCTTGCCAAAAATGAAAATAGAACATGAGCTGTTCGAACATGAAAGCAGAAGATGAGTAGACTAAAAAGCAATTTACCTCGTGTTTCTCCTGAAACTCTGACATATCCAGTCGAATAAACCCCTAGAAATTTGAACATTTAATTTAATACAAATGAGGTGGAGTTATTCGCATGATGTTTAACGTGACAACATTTACTTGTTTCAAGGTTTAATTTGAAAAGCTCTCTCTCAGGAAAGCCATAGGATTGCAATGGTACGATCAAACTTAAAACCATCTTGGGTTGTCATGTCAGACATATGAACTCGTTCTTCAATTTAGTTACTATTTCATATTCACCGTGTCAACTGAACGCCAACTAATTTTGCTTTTCATTTTTGGCAAATAAGAGCCTGACTTGACCGACTTGTAAAACAAAACAAAACAAAATAAAAGAGAAAAATAAAATAAAAAACAAAAACACACAAAAAGATTGATTTCAGTTCTTGGTTCTATCATGTTAGGGTAGGTTCTCAGGCATTCGTCCTTCCATTTTTCGCCGCTACCAACCTAAAAACGACTGTACGAAACACTAAGGTAAAAAGTTAAAAGGTTGATAACTGTCGTAACTGATCTCAGTTATCGACTTTTTAACTTTTTACCTTATTTATCACTGTCTACGCAGTATTCTATTCTTATATGTCCGAAACATTGGCAGGCATTTTCGCATTAACTTGAAGAAATAAAAATAAATAAATAAATAAATAAATAAATAAATAAATAAAATGAAATCAAAATCAAAATACAAACAAATTAAAATAAAATAAAATAAAATAAAAAATTAAAAAATAAAATAAAATAAAATAAAATAAAGTAGAATGAAATGAAATAAAATAAACAAACAAAAAACAGTACAGCTGATAATACAATAATTGGAGTACTGGCAAATTGGTCAGGTAACGGTCGTTGAACCTTTTTGTTATCTTTATGAAGATATTTTGCAACTTGCTTAGCGAGTTCAGTTTTTCCTAGTAGAAGAAATAAATGTATTTATTAAATGCAGGAAAAATGACATATTAAAAGATCTGGGACAATGCATGCATGAATCATTATCTTGAATGACAGATGAACGTTCGTGAAGCTCTAACCTCAGAAAACGATTTCTGAGCGCCAGACGGTGATCAAACCCGCAACCTTCTGATGGCCGATGAGATGCTCTAACCATTGAGTTAGAGCGTCTCGCTGATCCCCGTCTGGGGCTCAAACATCGTTTTTCAGAGGTTAGAGCTTCACGGACGTTCATCTATCATTTAAGATATCTCCAAGTTCCCACATTTCCAACATATATCGCAATACATTATCTCTTGTTAAGTCTAACACGGTTTATTTTTAACAATTACGGCAGTTTGGCCCTGCATCTGATCTCAATCAATGACTTGTATGCTAACGTTATAGGTGCCTCCACAATGTTTTCATGAACACTAAAGAAAAAGAACCTCGAGCAAGAAATGATTATGAAAAATATTGGTGTATATTATTTTAACAGATCTTTTCATTTTCATTACAAAAACGGTGTTCAAAACGTACTACAATGTAAAGAATGTTGAGGAAAAGATCACTGGGAAAAGATGCATACTGGTGTTGCATAAAAAATGTGTAGTACTGTAAAAATGTGAATTTTATGAAAATAAACCGATACCAAATGTTTGTCAACGTTTTGGTGATTATATTTGATTTCTTATTTACAAAGACTATAATAGTGTTGTAATAACTATTAAACACGTACTGTATATTTATTATATTGCTGAGTTCCCTATCCGGTCTGTACGCAAAATGACGCACGCTGATTGGCTGGCTAGCCGTGTAATAAGTTTTTCAAACTGATCCGATAATTTGAGTTGATTTGAAGACAAACCAACTAACCCGTTTACGAAAACTTCAGGCAAACATTTTCCCACTAACACTTCATATACGATTATTAAGTAATCAACATATATATAATAATTATATATATATATATATACACAAATATAAACATGCTATTGTAAGAATATCCATACGTAAATCTGTTACGATGAATACTTCAGTCAACCTTAATACATTAAAGTGGCTAACGAATCTACCAAAAAACACATAGCATATCTTTTCTGACTGTTGTATTGAGAATAAAATGAAAATACAAAGCTCTTCATATGTTCATAAGTTGATATGTTTTCTGCCATAATTTTTGCAATTTGCCGTACGTACGTACATGCATACCTACATACATACACACATACATACATACATACATACATACAGGTACATATCATACTAAAAACTTTACGTTGATTAAATTTATGAAAATGAAAATATAATATTTTCTTTCTAGAAATAGGTCATTGCAAATTGTCGGTGCGATAAATCAAAGTATATAGCAATTTTTGTTAAATTTTCAAAACGATTTTGAATTGATTGAATAATTTAAAATTTGTTTAGCAAAATCTGAGATCTAAAGGTTAAAGTGTACAGAATGTCACAGAAATCCGTTTTGGGAGAAATAGGTTCTATCTCAATCTAGGCATGTGAAGTCACAATTGAAAAATTTGACGCTTCGAAGAAATCGATCCAAAACTTAAAAATTACTGGAAATAGTCGAAGAGCCAAAGGAGGAGCACAGTCGGCTTGGTAAAAATGGCGGAGGTCACGGTAAAAATAAAATTCCTAAGGAAAACCTGAATAACAGTGCTCATAACAAAGATATTCCAAACTACAGCTTTTGTTTACCTTATGAATTTTCCCCACACCGATGCTACACCTCTCTCAACACACCAATGGAGTCTACGTAGTTGACATCTGCCTACCTATTCCAGACGATCCAAGAAAGAGAAACACAAGAGGATGATCCTCGTCATACCATCCATTCTCTCGCCTTCTGATTGCTAAAAGGAAAAGCATAATGCAGGAATAGGGTTACTATGTTTTTCTGCACTAAGTTAGCAATGAGAACATAAGAAAACCAGACGTCGATTTCCATTTGCTGACATTTGGCAATGATAAGCTTTTGGAAATGCGTGTTTGCCTGCGTTTTGTTTTATACTCATGTAAAGTTTCAATACTTTCTACCTTCTCTTTCCGAAGATATTCCTCATTTTGTGAATTTTATTTAGTCCTTTTCGAGTATGTGAAATTATGAAGTATCCAACTTGCGTGTTTCAAAATTCTGAATATATCCGGAGCAAAATGAGATTTTGACAAACCAGGAATTCCATTCATGCTTATTTTAAAGGTGTTCTAATTCTCCCTTATCTTAAAGCATCAAAATTTGATAGGAAATTCTTTCGTTTCAGTGGCATTTAAAATTCTAAATTTAAGCTTTTCTTGTCTTTTTCCCCCTTCTGTTTTCTTGTAAAGAAGTACTATTACGATTATGGTTAGGTTAGGGTCTTGATTACAGTTTTGATTCACGTTTCTCTAAAAGTTTTGCAGATTATAAGAAATGAAGTTTAGGTTAGTACTATTTTAAATGAACAGCCACGGCGTGTATTTTTTTTCTATTTCGCGAATTAGTAGCCAACCCAATTAAAGCTACCGCATGTTTTTGACTTTTTCGTAACCATCCAGATGAGTCACAATAAATCTTAGAGCATTTAAATTTGAAAGTTTTCAGGGATACAAGGACGTAGTTTTTTGAATTGTCTTGGACAAATTGCGTCTTCCTGCTACGCACTCTTATTAATTTGTCCGTCAAATCCCATCACACTCATGCACCCCTCCAACAATTTGATTTTTTTTTTCAACACTGTTACGAATTCGTCAGAATTGGGAGCAAAATCAGGTAAAAATGCTGCACAGTAGAGATACGAACATGTGATTGCAAGACATTTTGCAATTGGGCAAAACATGTGGACAATGAAAATGTGTAAAAGTTATCAAAAACATCGTGTTTTGTTTTCTTTTAACTTTTTAAATTGGATACGAAATAGTTGACAGTCCAGGACAATTATACACAACAATTTTTATTAATTTTATGACGATCTAATTGAATATAGTAGTGCAATACATAGAAGAACCATTCAACTATACTAAAACATCAAATACAAATTAAATATTATAAAACTTTTGTACAAAGTTTTTATTCAAGTAATGGTACTATATAATTGAAAGTTATGTGCCACCAACGACCTACCAACTTATAAATCTATGTAAAAAAAACAACAAAAACAAACAAAAAAACTCCTACTGGTTTCTAATAAAAAATTCATGACAGTCAGTTACCAAATTCAAATATTGATAAATGGTTTCCCAGCACTATTTCATGATTAAACATGTAAGAATGACGAATGTTTTAAAGTAATCAAATCATGCTTTTCCAAATAGAGAAGCGGAAATTCAACTGCCCTTGCCTCCTACGGTTTTTAGTACTTGCCATATGAATTGCGGAACAGAAGACAGGAATATTTAATTCTCCTCCCTCGGCAATGATTTGCCTGCAAATGTCCTACCCTCGGAATGTACAGAATTATCAAATTTCCCACGGGAGTGTCGAGGACAAATTACAGCGAATCATAAGCGGATATCTTGCTGCATAGATTGTCATGAGTTTATTACATACACCAGGATGACAATCGTAATGTGCAAAATGTGTTGAACGCATTTTGCATTAACATTAAAAAACGTGTTAACGGCTCTTTACTAATATAAAACAACACCTGTGACGTAACTCAGTCGTGAGTCTGACGTGAAATTCTCCAGCCGCTACGAAGAGGCCCCAAGTATTTCATATTTTGTTCGACAATTTTTGCCCAAAACTGCATACTGTATCTGCTCGACTCAGACACACTCACAACCAACCTGCGGAAACAATCGTAATGGCTCCTTCTTGTCCAATGATAGCTTCTTTAATTCTTCTTTCCAAAGGATACCTTTTTCTTTCTTCAACTTCACGTTTACGTTTCCTCGTTAAGAACTGCAAAAGTATCTTCATCAAAGACGGCAACGCACTCACTCATCATACCCCATACCAATTCACAAGTTGTTTCAATCCTGTATCATACCTCACGCTATTTAAGAGCATTCCTAAATACACTTGTATTCATAAATTCAGGTATCACTATTTGATAACTACCCTTCTCAAACTCATTAATAATTTATGAATTACAGTAGCCAATCTATGAACGTATATCACATCACACGCATGCATTTTGTTACCCACTGAAAACCTGTAGGAAAACCACTGGTGATCTGGATCACATTTCCTAATTTACATATACAAATCAATGAAACAAATGTGGGTTAGAGAATGACGCAAGTGCTCTGTGGGATTTAGTGTTCCGAACATTAAATAGAAAGCCACGAGGGCGAAGCCCGAGTTGCTTTCTACTTAATGTTCTATTTTCTAACCATCTTAGAAAATAGACAAAGGCACGAGACTTTTTTATATTGATGCTTTGTATTGTTGTATGTTATGTTGCATGGCTGCACGTGCTCATTTGGTAATCAGTAATCAGTAAGCAGATAATCAGTAATCAACTGCTGAGTTATCGCAAGTATATGGTTAGATTTTTGAGAAGCTTTCGACAGTGTTTATGAGTTAATTTTCGAAGACTGAGATGCTGAAGCTGGAGATGGCCACGCAGGACTTGCTTCGAACTGAGTCTATTGATTTATCAGATTACTTTGGTAGAAATGAGGAGGAAGAGACAAAACAAAAAGATCCGGTTTCGGACGGCATTACAAGTCGAAGAAACAGGGCAAAGAGAAAAGGAAAAATCCCTAAAAAGAAGGTCGTGAAAGCACTGAATGGGCAGTGAACTTATTTAAAGATTGGGTACGATTCTGGAATACTCAAATTTTTACGCTTGGCGAAGAACATCCATCTGCTTCTGTTGATTTGAAGAGTATTAGCGCGAAGGAAGTTAATTGCTGGCTTACAAGATTTATCTTGAAGACCTTAAAAAAACGTTGTACACCATATCCTGCCAATTGTAAGTACCAGACTTGTAGTTGAACACGAGAACACTCGCTCGAGATTTCATTTTGAGTAACGATTTACAAGTTCATCTCACCAGTTTGGCACACATTGTGATAGATTGGGTGGGATCACTAACTTGAAACTGAATTAAAAAGAGATTGTTTATAAGTTGTGTTTGTCATGTTTGAGGTTTAAAATATAATTTAACTTCATAAACGTATAATTGCTATTGAATTTATCACAGTAGATTGGGTGGGATCACTAACTTAAAACTGAATTAAAAAGAGATTGTTTATAAGTTGTGTTTGTCATTTTTGAGGTTTAAAATATAATTTAACTTCATAAACGTATAATTGCTATTGAATTTATTACAGTTTAGAAGTCTGCAAGCTGATCAGTTTTCTTTAAATTAGGCATTAGTAATCCCTATTTAGAGAATACTAATAAGGTTTTAAACAAAGGAAAAAAATTGGCCTTATTAGTGTTCCCTTTTGAGGAAATACTGATTAAAGCCCTTTTTCTTTAACCCCGCATTTTCGCTGCGCTTCATGGCCCATGCCACTTTGACCGACCAACACACTATGGAAAATTTAGATCTGTATTTCTGGATACCGATTGGTCGAACTTTTCATGTGCCAAACCAAATGCAAATCAGTTTAGACAAAGGATCTTGCTCATTAACATTAGATTCGGCACATGAAAAATTCGACGTTTGAACTGGGCCTTATACTCTGAAGTCACTTCAATAACTCATTAATAACTTATGAGGAAAACACAAAGGAAAATCATAAACGTGTCGTGTCTTTAACTGCGATAAAAACACGCCTACTCTTCTCCCTAAATTTTTGCGGCTTTAATAATACTCAAACTCTCTTCTCGAATTAGCGTATTAAGAGGTTCGTGTTTGAAGATATTTAGAAAACTCCCAGTAAGTGCTTTATCAGATCTAAAATACTCGGCCGTCGCCTGGTGTTTTAAATTTAATAAAGCACTCCTGCTCGTTTTTTAAATATTATATAACCTCCACTGCCTCAAAATTGCGGGCATGAAATTATAACCCAAGCAAATGTATGCATGTTGATATTTTATGTAATACGTCTGGAACTTGATCTTTAAAAAGTTTAGAATGAGAAAATCTTATCGATAAAAATGGCGTCCAAGTGTAAACAAACTTTAACAAACGAGCCTTCTGTCCAAGTGTCATACAGTAATAGCTCTCTTTCTCTGGGGTCAGTGGTATCCGTCATGAGGAAAAGGACCTCTGTTGAGGCCATCCTTTTTCGGAAACTCGCAGTAAGTGATTGCCTAAGAGACCCCGCAGTTCAGGTATATTATATAGGTCAGTGGCTAGATTTCATTGAACTATAACATGGCCCGTTGTATCATACCAGTTGAGTTGATACCAATACATTCGGTAAGAGCTGTTGCTCAAACGCATCTGCTCTAAAGGTGGATTTCCACTTGGTGCAAAATGTCAAGCTCGCAACTTTTTCCTTTTATCTCAAGAGCTCTCGAATGGAACCAAGCAGAAATCTATTCAATTTTAACAATGCAGCTTACGCGCGCACGACATTTCGCGTCAAGTGGATATCCAGCTTTAAATACAGCAGTAGTTCTGTGGAGAACATACATGTATCAGTCTGTTATATCAAATATTCATACAAAGAACAAAAAGAAAAAATCAGGCGCAAAAAAGTTAACATCAATTTCGCTGTTAGACGATGTTACAGATCAGTCTTGGTGAACTCTGCAGCTACCACACTATCATCAGGGGTCGCTACAATTTTCTAACCAAATCTGATAACTGGCTTGCATGATGCAGAGCGCACGTTTGTGTATGTGAATTGGTCATCAGTGCCACTTAGAGGAAATAACTCGGGTAATGACAATCAGGCTACGCATACACAAGACCAATTTCTCCGGATTCGTAGACAATCTGGAGACTTTTTCTTCGGATTCAAATTAGCCGTTTACACTGGAGTAGCGAATCCGGGATATAAAGTCTTCGGATTCCACACGAATCCGGAGAAGAATCTGGATACTTTGAATCTGGAGAGCTAAAACTCCAGAGGAATTTTCCTCGTTTTTGTACATAGCAGCAGAAATAGCCAGTGGTGGGACAATTTTTTTTATCAGGGGCTGTAATCAGTGGCGTTGCTAGGGTTAATTTTTTAGAGGGGGTCAAAATTATGACATACCCTGGGTTTTACAGTTTTTAATGATGAGATCAGTGCTCAACACTAAGTAACATCGTTTGGGATCACTGGATAAATGGTGTCGAGTGCTTGTTCGATATCGTACCAAGAAAACCTCGGTAGTAGAAACGAATGCCGCCGAGATCCAGTACACGAGGCAATAATTTAATTGTTCAACTGGTTCAATATACTGATATGAAATGGGGAGGGGCAAGGTCCCCCAAAAATCTACGTTTGGGGGAGCCATGGATCTCTTGGCTCCCCCTCGCAACGTCTATGGCTGTAATGAAACAAACAATGGAAAGAAAATTTTCGGTTTTCTAGGATTACTTTCAACAAAATTTGTGAAGTTTACATCCGTTCTTAGATAAGAAAGCACTATGTTTAACACGCGCATGCAACAAACCCAGATACTTTTTCCTGTGTAAACGGCCGACGAATCTGAATACATTTTTTGCGCGAATGCGAATGCTTTTTGAATCCGAAGACTTTTGCTGTGGTGTAAACGAAGCTTCAGGCGTCATAGTGAAGCAAGCTGAACCGGTTGGCTGAAAAAAAGTAACATTTTCTATGAAACACTAGGGATCCCAAATGTTGATTTTGCGTCACGCCCACCTCCTGCTTCTGGCACGACTTGTCAACTTTCTATCACATAAAGAAGTATTCACTCTCACAACAGTAAACATGCCTTTTTTCGCTGAAACAAGGCCCGAAAATAGCGTATTTTAGGATATCAAGCAATAACGCAAGAACAGCCAACTTAAAAACAAAAATAAAGAAAAGCGAATTTTGAAGATAAGTTTATTGGTTAGCTTATGTTGTAGTCAAGAATAACTTCGAGAAGCAAAATGTCTAAGTACCTTAAAACCGTAAATAATGGGGATTTAGTTCCAATTAAAATCAACTTACTTTCAGGTTCGGACTGGCTATAGTGTCATCTTCCAATAGCACAATGACCATCCGAATCAGCTTACTGTTAGCATGTATAAACGGTATTTATAAATTCTTGGGTTTTTTCCTTCTTTTTATTTTTATGTCAATACTATCTTATTCATATTACCTCTTCTTTGTTAGCTTTAATCAACTTTTTAATCGTCTGATTTTCAGTATACTCATCCGCTGTATGGCCACTGTCGTCTTGAATAGTGGGATCAGCTCCTAGCACATGACAACAAATGAACATCAAATGACTTTGCAGAATGATTGTTAGCTGAATGAAAAATTTATGAGGGTTTTTGTAACGATAAGTTTGTGATTGTTTATTTCAAACAACTATTTGAAGTCAAATGTAAATTAAAAATCAACAACCCCGTCATAACATAAATCATTTCGTGTGGATCCACTGTAACTGTAACCATGCAAAACAGTTGTATTAAATAAAAAGGTGAAAGGAAAAAGTGTCTTAACACTATAATACAGCTGCTAGTATACCTCCAGAGGCGGATTCAGGTTTGAGCGAGAGGAGCATATGATGACCAACCGAACAAGGTTTCACTGGTTCCACCAAGGTACCTTGCACATCAACAATCCAGAAAATCACGGATCCAGTGATGTTCTCAAGAATATGACAATCAATTTAAGTTTTTACTCAAACTGTCCTTATATATAAAAGCTCTTAGGAAGAAAACTGTTGAAGAAAACTAAAGTTAAATAGCTGAAGTACGACTCGAAGACTTGTCTTTGAATATGAGGATAAAATAGGTCATCCATTCTAAATATTTCAAATTCGTGAATTCTCACCAGCGAGTTGCGTTTTCCCACCGCAATACTAACCCTAGAGAAAAAGTTAACTGTACTGCAGAAAGCGGATTGTGCGTCTCCTATATAGCCCTAAATCTGGCTCTGAACTCTAATCACCACTTGGTTACGCCTTAAAATTATTTCTTTGAAGTGTGCACAATTTTAATGGTAATACCTCCTTGGAGAAGTAACTGAACCCCTTCATAACTATCAATAAGACTTGCATAGTGTAAAGGAGTGAATCCAGAGAAGTTTGCATTCTTGTTCAACCTGTGGGAAAATTCATCCTCACGGACCATAATCACTGAAAAAAAGATAAGAAAAACGTGCTGTTTCATACAATTACGATGTTAAAACAGGAAGCAAAAAATAAAGCAAATTCCGAAAAATATCATATTGTAAACCCAAGATTTGAGTTGTATATCACGATGAAATATTAAATTACAAACAAGCCATGATCATCTTTTTTATAACATTCAGTAACTGCGTCATCAGTAAAGACAAAAGAAAGGAAGTATTATCATGCGTTCACATCACTTGTAGGTCTATTTGACAATTAGGATTGATTACGGGAAGAGTGTCAGTTCTTTGGTTGCTTTGAGACCGCTGTTAAAATTTCCAATGACAACAGTAGATCACTATTATTATGTTTACAAGTATGAAGAATTTTAAAGTTATTATTTATCATATTCTTAAAAGGAAGAGAAGATTTTGAAGGAGGAAGTAGAAGATCACTGAGATTGTCGAAGAGGTTCTTTAAGTTGACAATCACAAGGTAGTTGATGCCATTACACGTTAAGTGGCTGGCTACAGCACTTACAACAGCAACAATTGCAACATCTTTTGCACTTAAGCATAAAAAATTATAAATGCATTGAGTAAAATCGTATGTTATGTTATTTAACTTAATATCTGTGATGTGGTACATCCAAGAGTGTAAATTAAACCAAACAGAATTAAAATAATCGTGGGCCATAAAAATACATTTACTCAACAGTAAATAATTCTATACCTCAAACAGTACATACATTTGTGCAAGAAGTTTTTCCAGGATTGTACCAGTCTATCCGAAAGTTGGAATATGAATTTTACATGTACCAACAAAATTTAAGTTTGCACATTCAAAAACAATTAAGGATACCTCTATGTTTGACAACCAAATTAACTCAACAAGGTAACACAACCAGCAAGCATAGAGCATGATGGCAAGGATGTGGCTCAACTGTGCTAGCCATTTCTCAGAAAAATTTCATGCCATGCACAATAATTGTAATGTTTTTTTCATGTTTGGTTTCATACCAAATGGTCCTTTATAAGCACAGTAACCATTCACCTCTCATAATATTATAGAATTAACATGGACCAATAATGATTATAATTCATTGTAAAGGTCCATGTATATGTGATTCATCTTTGAATTTATAATAATTCCAGGAGGATCATTAAATAATATTTAGATGATATGCCTTGTGTGGATGTTACACCAAGAACTGTTACTCAATACCATACTAACTACCTTCCATTACTCTCATTTTCTTTTTTCCAGCTGTTTTAAATGGTGTTGAATATTCATCTTTTACATTAGGATCAGCACCTGACTGCAAAAGCAGTTTCATTGATCTAAAAAGATGGATGAATGGAAAGGAATATATGGAATTAGCATAATTACACAGGTGATTATCAAAAATCCCACATGGTTGGCTAGAAATTTACATCATTAATCTCAATCACCTACAGGTGATTATAACTGTGAAGGCTCAGAAACAAGATGGCAGCTACCTTTGTACTGTAAATGTTACCAAGGAGATTTTAAAAGTGCTAGTTCACTACTTTCTTTCAAATAATCACCTGTGTAATTATACTAAAACAATTATTCACCTCAAGCTCAGGAAATATTTAAAAATATAGATGAAGCACAATCAGGTATAGACATAATTGAAACAGTGAAGACGGCATTTTTCTGATCAAAGTATTTTATTTCCAGCTTTTGGTCACCAGGCTTCCTGACAAAGGTCACAGCCTGGTGACCGAAAGCTCAAAATAAAATACTTTGATCAGAAGAATGCCATCTTCACTGTTTAAATCAGGGAATATTGTTGATATGAATATGAATGAAAGAAATGAAATGAATGGAATGAATCACTGGAAGGAATAAATAAATGTTTGAATGGATGGATGATAAGTGAATAAGTGCATAAATCAATGAATCAATGAATGTATGAATGTATGAATGAATGTATGAATGAATGTATGAATAAATGTATGAATGAATGAATGTATGAATGAAATGAATGAATGAAAAGAATAAACAAACTAAACAAATGGATAGAATAAAATAAATAAATGAAATGAATGAGCAATATGAATGAAATGAATGGCTGAAATAAACAAAGTGAAGGACTTGAAAAAAACAACCAAACAAATTGACTCACAACAACTCACAACAACTCTCATTCTCTCTGTATCTATTTGGCACTACAGTCAACTCTCTCAACATGGGAAACTCTCTAAGGCAGACACAACTAGCTGGTCCTGGTTATACTGTACTACATAACATATCTCCCTGTACATTACCATAACTCTCTATAAGGCAGACACCTCTCTAAGACAGACACCTCTCTAAAGCAGACAGCAGAAACTTTTTAGAAGAATTTTTGTCCAAAATATCTGTCAAGCCGGACACTTAAAATGCAAATTTACATGCAACAAAAATGTTTTGAGCTGGGTATTATTATATATTGGCTTATAATGGAGCCAACTTTACAAGATAAAATTACAACTAAAACATTCTTTAATGGATCAATGGAAGCATGCTCTACTGTTGAGTAGACACACTCATTACATTTACTGACATCCTTGACAAGAACTTGTAACATTTTATTAACTTGTCATTAAAAATTCAATACAATGGTTTAGTTGCATGAACATTTAGATGCTTTATGTCATTCACTCATCTTCCTTTTTCCCTGTTCTACTAAGTTCTTGATTTTATAGAACTGCATTTGTTAATTTATGTTTATCTTGTTCTTTTATTTTGCATTTCTCCAGCCAATTTATGGCTGAGTTCATGCTAATGAAGGGTGCTTATCATCAGGTAAGGGGATTGTGAAGGTTCAAGTTTGCTTTTAATAAAGATTGCATTCCAGCTATGATGTTACAAATGTCTGATGTCCCATCCCATGAGCTCTTTTTAAGGTGGACACAAACAGCTGGTCCTGAGGATTTTAGAAAGAGTTGACTATATTATTATAATCAAGATATCTCTATAACTTAAAATCTGTATTAATCTTGTATTTCATGCAATACACCTGACAGTGTAATTGGTTAATTTATATGTTATTATTAAAAATTTTTAACAATTGCCTTATAACTATGTATTTGTAAAATTAAGAATGTGCCGTAACAATTTTGTAAGTCAAAAACAAAAAATAATGGGAAAAAAAATTAAGAAAATATGCTGTCAAAATTCTGTGTTAGAAACTGTTAGGAAATACTCTATAACTTTTTTTTTTTTGGCTCTATGTATTTTCACAATTTTTTCTAGCCATGAAGCCAAGATATTTAAAGAAAAAATTGTAAAGTTTCAGTTCAATAACTGTAATGGTTATTGAGATATGAACATTTAAATTTAGCACTGGCACTTTCCATGCCCTCCCCTAGTCTAGATAGAGTTAATGACATGGATGGAAAGATCAATGGAAGGATGGAAGGATCAGTGGAAAGATGGATAGATAGCAAGACATATGGATGGATAAATAAACCATCTTTATGCAGGTTAAAACTTGTTCAGCTTCTCATAGAAGCTGCTATCCTACAAGGACTTGTAGTAGTGAATGAATGAATGAATGAATGAATGAATGAATGAATGAATGAATGAATGAACAAATGAATGGACAAATGAACAAACAAAAGGTATGATAGGACTGTACATGTAAATAAGTGAAGTTAATGAAAGAATAACCAAACAATTTCTGTATGAATGAACTTTATCAATCTCTGAATGGATGGGGTGAATTATTAGCAGAATAATTACAGCAAAATGTACAAATTAATGATATGCTATTTAATAATTACATTAAAAAATGTAATTAATGGTCATGAAAATATAAAAGAGTGACACTGTATAAATCAAAACTACTGCTAAAAATTTTCTAAGCCAGCTAACCTAATGCTGTCATTTATAGCTGCAACATGAAGTGCTGTCCAACCAAGAGGGTGGGTTTGGTTTACATCACATCCTTCACTTAACAATCTAAATAAAAGTCAAAAAGGGTGAAAAAGAAACAAAAAGCACAAGGCCAATGTCAATTTTTCAAAATCATTAGTCATGCATCAAAGATGTTTTGTGTATTGCATCTATTTACCAGCCCTGTGCCTAAATGATTGAAACACCTAACTGTCCATTTTATGTCAAGTAAATAAAGCAACTTAATCATTACAGTACTGGATCACACTCTTTTTTGGATTTAGTAGATATAATATGGAGCATTAAGTAATAAAGTTTCACATTTTGATCCTTTCTCCATCCATCCTTTCTTTGCTGGCCACTTTCAGTGTTCCCTAAAACTTTCTTTCAACTGTTCATTCAGTTTTTATTTATCTATCTCTTGTCTCTCTTCCCTTACTTCTTCCCACTTCTTTTTCTTCCTTACCTTCCTTCTTCCATCTTACCAACCTTTTCCCTCTGTTGCTTCCTTTCCTTTTCTTTTTTTTCCTTTCCTTCCTTTCTTTTCCTTTTGTTTCCTTTTATTTTCCTTCTTGCCTATTTGTTTTCTTTCATTTTTTTTCTATTTTGACCCTTGCTTTATTTTCTGAGGTATGCATCTAATTTTCACAGTCACAGAACATGTATAGACAATAACATGTATGGTTGGAACATGCTGAGATGTTTAACATGATGTTTAAAGAAAACCAGCTAGAGCTGTTGGTATTCAAATGCATATAAAGAAAGAGACTGGACTGAGTTTCAAGAAATGGCACCAAATTGGGCGCCAGAAACACAAAATTGGGTCCATGAACAAGTGTGAGCACTTAGTATTGGGGTTTTGAGGAGACTGAACTTGATGGTTTACAGTTCTCACTGCCCAAAGTCCTTGACATTTCAAGATCAAACCATGACGAAAAGGATGCACGGTGATGAAAGCCACTCACTTTATATGCACATTAATTTTTGACCCATTGGCCATGAACCAGATAATTCATGTAAGGTAGCAAAATTGAGAAAACTTGACAAGGGAGGCCTCACATTTGGGATGTCCATGGACACCCCGGAAAACCACCACCAACATGCATGTGTTACCCTGAACTCTCTTCTCACATACTCCAATAAAACGACAACATCGTGAAGGAGAGTAATAAACTAAACGTACTTGTGCAACTCTGTATAGCGATTGTCCTTGGTTAAAAAGAATAAATTTTCTGTTACACCTGAAACAAACACATTAAATTATTCTGGGTAAATACACAGATATGGACGATTTACATACACGGTACAATAAGAGAAATGGCTTCAATGATATCTTACCAAGACCAGAAGAGTAGCACCAAGCCAAAGAACTTAGGAGACCACTCGTCAAGCCGACTCCAACAATTTTTCCTTTTTGTCTTGAAAAACAGTCCCGAGAGTATTTTTTTAGGTTAAACGGAAGTTCATTTTTTTTAAACCTTACTAATGCCCTAAAAACCCAGGAGGTCTCAGAAATAATTCTAAAAGACATTCGGCACCTTGGGAGCATGAAGGACATCCTGGCCACAGGATATTTTGTGTCCTTCCGTCAAGTCATTCTATTTTCATTTCACAGCCTACGTCCCCCCGTTTCCACAGTATACAATCCATCATCATCATAAAAGTTGCGAAAATGGCACTCTGCTGATGCTATAAATTGTTTTAGGTTTTCCCAGTTGTTGTACATTGGTATAATGATATTTAGATATGAAACTGTAGAAATAGGGGGTGAAATGTCTAGAAAAACTTAAACTGTACAGAAACGGCAGTCTTAAAAGTAAGTACAGGGGGGTCAACTTCCTAACCTCTTCCAGAAGCAACATGGCGACTTCTAGCTGTACCGAAATAAAATACAGTAATTCCATGCTGTTTGTCATGTGAAATACCTGAAGTGTAATCTTATGAAAAATAATGGATACAATGGCTTCAACCAGATTCAGGTAGATGGCAAGTATCAGTAAGTCCTTAGCAATTTAAGAGAAAAAAATTCGTGCAGGAAAGGGTTAATACTACATGTTCCGGTTGTGTAGCCAGGAATTTGAAAATGGGGGGCAGGGGAAATTTTTAGACCAATGTACCGACAAGATGTTAGCAATGTACCAACAAATATGATTAAGGAAAACTCAAAGTTAACCAAACCGAAAGCAGAAAAAAATTTCAGTTGCATAAATGTATCAATTTAATAAATGCAAGCACAAAGTCTCTCTTTGATGGTTCATTGATCAAACACTAAAAATAATTAATGACAGCAACAAGACATCAAGTATCAGGGGCAAATCTAAGCTAAAATCTGACTGGGGCACTAGAGTACTGAAACTTAGGGGGGGGTCTGGGGGCATGCTCCCCTAGAAAATTTGGAGTTATTAGAACCTGTAAAACACCATTTCCTGTACTTTTGACAGTGATTTACCTGTGCATGAATGAATCAGCATACTTTTCAATGGAAAACTAGTCATTTTCCTGAATGTATACTTCCCAAAGTATACATTTGATGTATGTACAATTTAGGGTAAGGCATAACTCTCTACAAACCAGTGCAACCAACATCCAAATCTTGCTGGCATTTACTGTGTAAAATATTTTACTGAACATTATTACAAGTTCCAGACAACCAAATTCATGCACTTTCTAGTTTTTTCAAGAAGAGTTGTAACCACAGTAACTAAAGCAATTAATGCAACAAACAAAAAGCACAAATTAAAGTAAAATCCCAAATTAGTGATTTTTATCACATTCAAAATGAACTGTAAATACAGTGTATTACAATTCTTAATCTGTCCATAACAATTTTTAATGAGCACTGAGTTACCTAAATAAGATGTAAGAGTTCCTTATAGCAGAGAAAAAGTATAGTAAGTTGTATCACAAAACCATATTAAATACATTGCTGTATTACATGCATTCTAAGTTTACATTATCATCTTTCTGGAGCTACTTTCTGTGAAAAAGGAATAAATTATTTCTAATTTGCCAGCTCTGGCTGGTATAATAGTATTAAGTTTTGAAAATGATTTAATGCAAAAGTGCACACATCACATGAGCTATGATGTCTACTAACATATCTTCATTTTCAGTCATCACTACTACCACAGCCACTTTGTCCTGAGGGTTGATTGGATCTATCATTTTTGTCTGATAAAAAAGAACAGAATTCCTAATGAACATTTTGTATTGAACACCCTTCCTATACTTAACCTTTGCCAGAGTTTTTAAAATTTTTTTGTGTAATTTAAAAGCAAATGAAATCCATGACAGACAAGCTCAATGTACCAAGAAATGTACTGTACATACTGACAGACCTAGTCAGGAAGACAAGTGGGGGGCAACTGCCCCCTGCCACCCTTGGGTACGCCAATGAGATGTTTATGCTGTCAATTTCTCCAGGAAATAGAGGATTTCTTGGGTGTCTCTGTGGTGTAATAGAAAAATGAATGACATAATTGCAACTCTACCCAGTGGAAACATGAGGTGTAGTCAAGTGATTTCAGTTATTTTTCAAGTGGACATGATGTCATTTATATTTCTATTTATTAAATTTATTTATTATAAATTACCAAGGATTTTTCAAATTCTCTTGATTGAATTGTCAATGTACTCTAATATAGGATGAAAATGACATCAGCCATGTATCTATGCTCTGAGAGAGAATGAGGCCCACCCAATTAGAGAATGCATAGAATGATTATTATTTTATAAAATGATATAAGATGTTTACTTATGGCACCATTTTGTTTTCCTGTTTGCCATCACTAATTCCTTGGCCTTTGTAAATTTAAAATAGACCATCAAGTTTCTCATATGGATGAATCCACTTGTAAATCAGGTGTAAAGGAAAAAAAATTTTGCTAAAAGTAATTAAGCTTGTTGTGGATCTGTTAAATGCACACACACATACACACACAATTCAGCTTATAAGTCAGAGCTTTCACCCTTTAATATCAGAATAAATATCAAGACAGTCTTAACACCTCACAAAGAAGCATGAAGATGATTGGCAATGGTAATTTTTGCCATCAAGACTGCTTTAACCAATATAAGTTGTCACAAGGTGACTGAAAAGAAAACAGAGGCATAGGGAGCACTATTGTTGCTCACCAGCAAACTTAACTACATTGCTAACTTGAAAGTAACAGGAATAATATCCATGAGAGTATAACTAACTTGAAAAAATTAATAAAAAAGATGCCACAAACAGTCTATCTCAGCACATAAATTATACCCATTAAATTTATCTTAACAGTGAATCAATACTATCTGCAGTTACATGTATGTCAGGGGTTAACCACACTGGTGGTCAAAAAGAATTGATCATGTTAAAATTTATGTTACTTTCTGCTTACATAGGCAGACAAGAAGCATATAGTACACCAACAGCCTTCAGGGTTATAGTAATGAATGTTTTGGGTAGATTGAGATGTGTCCCATAATATTTGTTGAGATATTCTGTTTTTAAAGTATTTTATAGCATATGCTAAATGAATTTCAAGTCTTAGAAGAAAGGGTTGTTGGCCTGTCACAAATTGGAAGATATGGAATGAGTCCTAGGAGAAGAATCAGTTTGGAAGATCGAGGAAAAGTGCTGGCATTATCCGAAGAAGGCTACACACAACATGAAATTGCTGTTCATGTGGGTTATATTCAAAGCAGTGTCAGTTACTCAAAGCAGTGTCAGTTACTCAAAGCAGTGTCAGTGAAATCCTCAAGAAGGGATTCACTGGCAGTGTGAAAGATGCCAAGATCCCTGGATGGAAACGAAAGACATCTGAGAGGGAGGACAGGCTCATGGTAAGGAAAAGCAAGTCAAATCGCTACAAGACTGCACCGCAAATAAAAGCTGGGATGCTAATTGAACATGGTGTCAATATCTCGGTTTCCACCACCCAAAGAAGGCTTTGAGAGGCTGGTCTAAAGGGCTGCAAGCCCAGAAAGAAGCCTAGGCTTACTGCTTGCCATAAGAAGTCTCGATTACAGTTTGCACAAGCACACAAAGATTGGACAGCTGAACAGTGGTCCCAAGTTATCTTCAGTGATGAATCAAGGTTTCTTCTTCATAGGAGTGATGGACGTGTGTATGTCAGAAGAATGGCTGGCAAAGAACTAAAGGAAAGCTGCATTCAGACAACTGTCAAACATGGAGGTGGTGGCATCATGGTATGGGGCTGCATCAATGCAAGAGGTGTTGGCTGTCTTTCTAAGGTAGATGGAAAGTTCAATGGAGAACAATACATTGATCTCCTTGAAAATTTGCTCATTCCAACCACACACATGCTGATCATGCCAGGTGGTTGGATATTCCAGCATGACAATGCAATTTGTCACACCTCCCACCTTGTCAAAGGATGGTTTAAGGAAGAGGGCATAACTTTTATGGAATGGCCAGCACAGTCACCCGATCTCGACCCTATTGAAAATCTATGGGGCCAACTTAAGACAACGGTCCAAGAGCAAAACCCTACCAATGTCACAGAACTTTGGAGTGCTGTAAAAGCTGCATGGCAAGGCTTTCCATTAGATAAGCTAATTATTTTAATAAATAGCATGCCTCGAAGGTGTAAAACAGTGATCAAAGCTTGTGGAGGAGCCACTAAATATTAAGATTTGTTTTCTGTTTGTTTTCTTGTGTAATTCCTTGTCATGATAAGATTTGTCTATGGCATCACCATCTTTAGCTTCTGTGTGATCAATTCTTTTTGACTGCCAGTGTATATTGTAATGTTATGAAATTATTAATTCATGCTGTTTCATTACTATTATTTGATGGTTTTTTTATTGTTATCACAGAGCTAGGTTTGATGGCTAATATAATATTATTGTTTCCATTTCTGTTTTTTTAGCTCTGCTGACATCAGTGTTCTGAAACAGCTATTGCTATTCTCAGTAGCAATGTTTGCACTCCCACTAAGTGTATTTTTTATTCTTAAAAATGTTCTGTTAAAAGGTAAGATAAATTTTCAGTCACTTGTTAAATTCTGACCTTATTCAAAACAAAAGTACATATATACTGTGAAAACCATTCCCTTAGAAAGTTTCACAGTCATCATCATGTGGTTTTACACTTTCTATATCAATGAAGAGACATTGTACAGCACCTTGTATTTTAAAAACTGAACTCTACATGCTTCATTTTGTGGCACTTTACATTAAGATTACACAAATTAAAACCTTTCAGTTTTTCATGTGAACATCATTTAATTACATGTATATCTATACTTATCCAAGTCCAAGTCTTTGAAAAGCAAGACAGTGGTATAACAAATGGAAACTTTGGGGATGGGATGGTGTGCCCGTCACATTTGATGGATACATAGTTCCATTAAGGTGTATTACTGGTAGTACATCTCTGACTCATTTATTACATTGGTGGTTCTTTATACAGTATCAGAAAGATACCTGACCATGTAGAAATACTACATGGTTCTATGAGGAAACAACTCACAGACCACACAGTAGCCTAATGGTGAACAGACAGTGAGACATTACATTAACCCTGAAACTGAAATGGATAATATTTGGAAATAAGCAAACATGGAAATTGACATCATCCTTTTCCTTATGCTTATTTTTTGAAAGTCAAACAAGTTTAGGTTAGACAATAATTTTTGATTATTTGGATCTGCAAAAAGCATGTTGGCCATTTTGGTGTACCTACAGGTAATGAAAGAATCAAATTGAAAATTGATTGCTTAAACCTTTAATGCCTGATTTTTTAAAATTTTTTTCTTTAATTATTTTGCTCTATCATTTGTTCTTTTGTTCAAGGTACTGGTATGCAATATGCCATTCTGATTATGGGTGTTCATACCAGAGCCTTGCCCTAGCTTGAGAAGCATTCTCTGTGGAAGATGATTCATATTACAGGAGATAACCCATTGTACTATAAAAGTAAGACAGGGGACAATCTGCTGACCTCCTGCCAAATATTCAGAATTAAATAAAGAAATAATGTACTGTATGTACTGCAAATTCGCTTTTTTGTACTGTGATTTCACTAATAAATCATTCAAAAAACCAATCCGTTGAACAACTTTTAGTCTTTTGCTCTATAGCTGTCGGCATTGCAACTTGCAAAGCCAAGCAAAGTATCACAATCAAACAATCAACTGTACCATTCATAAAAATGTCAATTATTTGGTTGGATATGTTTATAACTTACAATTTTATTGTTTGCAATATCAAAACTTTTCTGATACTCGATGTTGAAGAGGTGGAGGTTGGAGGAGCACCAAGACTGACCTTGCCTTCTTGATGCCACTGTTCTTGTATTGCACATTTTAGGTTTCCCGTAAAAACATCACTTTGTACTTCCTACGAAGTATTCTACTTTTACATGTATATCATTGTCAAAGAAGTTGTCTTTTTTCCTTTTTTTTCTCCATGTTTCAAGACTGGATTGTGCTGCCTGTGATTGCCAGTGTCATTACCGTGCATATTGTGATTGGCGTCTATGTCTGGATGGCTATCAAAGAGAGAGGTGGTGATGAAGAACAAGTGCCATTGAAAGAAGATTAAAGGGGAAAACATAATTGAATATCGGTGCTGATAAAGCGTGGCAGAAAAGAACGTCAAAGTCGTACACATTTGCCATTCACACCCAGAAAAGAAAAATTCAAAGCAAAGTCTCCTTATCAATCAACACCTGATTATGAAATAAACGGCATCCGAAAACGTTTAATAGTAAACATTCATAGCAGTCATTCCAAATACTTATCCAATATGTCATTCTAAAAGTAGTTTCAGGTGTGAAATTTTTATCAATATTATACGTGGGCCAAGTTACTCTTGGGCAATCCATGTACATACATGTATCAAAACAGTGCTTTTTTTTAAATTAAATCAACATAATCAAATCAAATCACACTCCTCTCGACCAGTCAGTAGAGGTTTCAAACCAAGCAAACTTACATGACGCGACTGTTATGCAACCTGATTCTACACCTTTTGCAGTTCATTACCAGAAAACAATTATACTATCACTGACACCAACCATGAACACAACGCGAAAATGCATTCATTTTACTGAATCGAAAATTCGACACACTCACTTACGCTTTTCGTCATGTTCATTTGAAATTTATGGAAAGAAAGGGAGATTAATTCCATTAGCATAGATACGCAACCACCTGCATCAAAGTGCGTTCAATAGCGCCAAAAGACGACCATTAACACCATTTAAGGAAAATAAAATTTCAATTACGCAAGGCATTCGTACAGTCTTACAGGTTATGAGGGTCGATTTACACTGTAAGGTTATACGGAATCCTGACAGGTATATTCATATTGTTAACGAACTTCAGTTCACAGCAATTTGCTAGAACATTTCAACTTTCACGTCCTAGGGAAAAAAAAAAGGAAAAAAAACCAGAAAGGAATGATTGGCGATTAAAGCTTCGGAATAAAAGCTTTCAGTGCTGCTATGTACCGCTAGCTTTGATCACGAAATATGTGTTGTCTAGGACGTGAAAATTGATGTGTGTTAGCAGAATGTTGTGAACTATGGCTCGTTAACAGTTTGAAATACATGTCAAATATTCATGAAAAATATCGAGGAAAAATGTCGAATCAAGAACAATATTTTGCCGCAATATTTATATGTCACGGATGTGTCGATGACTCCTGTGCCATTTTTCGCTCTGCTGACCACGTTCTGCTCAGCTGAGCTCTTTTGAGGACTATCTTAGCTCACAACATCGAAATATATTGTCTAGTGAGTTAGGGAGTAATTTCATTCTACCTTTCTTAGACGTCTTAATTGATTCCACAAACGGCTTTTCAACCTAAGTTAATCAGACTCCCATGCATGTTCACCGATTTTGAGTTTTATTCCTTCATTTTTTAAATGTGGTCTTGTCTATACCCAACTATAGTAAACGATTTACATTATTTTAAAATGTGTTCTTCCCACCACATTTTTCCCGACATGTATATTTCAAGCTGTTAACCAACTTTCGTTTACGGCATTCTGCTTGCACATATCAAGTTTCACGTCTTACAAAAAAATATTTCGAGATCAAAGCTTACTGCACACGGCAGTACTACATAGAAGCTTTGATCGCAAAGCAGTTTCTTCTGAGACGTGAAAGTTTATATGTGTTAACGAAGTGCTGTGAACTGAAGTTCATTAACAGTTTGAAATACATGCTAGAATTCCATATAGCCTTAAATCAACCCTGCAACAAACCGAACAACTGTCTTACGTAATCGGAATTTTATTCTCCCTAATGTGCAGTAGAATAGTGTCAATAGTTGTCTGTTGGCCCTTCCATGGAAATGCTTTTGTACCAATGAATGCTAACGAATGTCAATTTCTAAGCAAAAATTTTAAATAAACGTGGCAAAAGCGTTAATGAGCGTCGATTTCAATCAAATGAATGTATTTTCGCATTACAGAGTTTGAGATAGGCGTTAATGACAGTTATATGTTTTCGCAATGAGCATCACAAGATGATTGTCATTAACGTCAATCTCACGAAAATACATTCGTTCTATTAAATCAACTCATTTCCGCTTTTGTCATCTGTATTTAAATTTTTTGCATAGAAAGTGATATCATTAGTATAGATATGCAACCACTTGCATGAAAGGGCATTCAATATCGCCAGCAGACGACCATTAACACTATTCTACAATACATTCAGGACAAAATTTCATTTACGCCAGACGTTTGTCCAGTTAGTATCGTAATGGCCGAAGTAAATAGGAGAAACAGAATTCGTTTGGAACACCGCCAGCGACTTGTTAGGGCTTTCGAAGACCCAACTGAAGACTTCCTTTTGGTAGCAGATACCTTAGGAGTACACAGGTCAACAGCCAGGAGCATTGTAGCACGATATGTGAGAGAGGGCAGAGTGGAAGAGATACCACGTGGTGGCCCAAACAATGTCCGAGTCGACGGTGAGATGAAAGACTGTTTAAACGACATTATCAATGAAAACAGTCTTCTCACTTTAAAGGAAATAAACCAGGAACTTCGACAACGTTTACCAAGCAAACCTAGAGTTCATGACCGGACGGTGGCGAGAGCGCTGGATGGAATGCTTTGGCGTGTAAAGTCAGCTAGAACACTTACAGCTGAAAGCGACATACCATGGCCAGACGTAATACAAAGGCGGATTGAGTATGCAAACTGGTTTACGGCAAATGGAGTTATTCAGCACTGTGTTTTCATTGACGAATGCGAGTATAATATTTGGACGGCCAGAAGCCGTGGTAGAGCAGGAACTGGCGAGCGTGCTCACAGACAAGTCTGTGGCCAACGCGGTCGAAATGTGACTGTAGTGATCGCAATTTCACCAATTATCGGTCTTGTTCTACACCAAGCGATAGTAGGCGGTATAAATGCGGCGAGGTTTAACGAATTTTTAAGGCAGGCAAGGCAACAGTTGAATCCGGACGAACATGTGGTGTTCATACTCGAAGGTGCTTCCGCATATCGTAGTCCTGACAACCCAGGGGAAAATACAGAGCTAAAAATGCTACCACCTTACAGTCCTTTCTTGAACATCGTGGAACAGGCCATAAGTTCCCTTATGGCAGCCACCAAAACCGATGTCTCTCGCCCTGAGATCCAGACTGAGATGGGTAATCGAGCTGAGGCAAGACGTCAAGGAATTGCTTTAGGGGAATATCGGCAACAGCTGTTGCTTACAGCATGTGAGAGGAATATCGGAACGATAACTGCTCACAAATGTGTCCAGTGGTACCGACTTATGCAGACCCACTTGCCACACTGTTCAAATGGAGGAAAAATTGAAGTATAATTTGGACAAATAACCACTGTACGACGCTCAGCTGAACTGTACTGTTCTGCTGTGTAAGCTTTTATTGTAAAACGTTTTGTTCATGTGTGAAAATTGTTGAGTGTAATTAACGTGCTCTGAAATAGCCTTAAATGGATCCTGCAACGGACTACAAATGTCTTGCGTAAATAAATTTTATTATCCATAAAGTAAAAGAATGGAGTTGATGGTAGTGTCTGTTGGCACTATTGAATGCCCATTCATGCAAGTGGTTGTGTATCTATGCTAATATTACTGTCACTTTCTAATCCAAAACTCTAATGTGACAAAAGCGTAAATGGATGTATTTTCGAGTTTTTGAGTTTGAGGTCGGCATCAATGATGGTATATTTTATAGTAATGAACAGCAAATGCGGCATGAAGAGCAAATTTTAAAATTACCGTTTAGTAGTGTGAAAAAGAGACCACGTTTAAAGGGTAAGGGAATAAACCTATCAAAATTCGTAAATAAACCGGTAAACGTGGGCTTCCGATAAACACGGTTGAAAAGCGGTTTGTGCGATTAGTTAAGGTGATCAAAGAAAGGAAGAACGAAGTTACTCTTTAACGCAGTGGAAAACATATTTCGATGTTGTGAGTTAACATAGTCCTGAAAGAGCTCAGCAGAGCAGAACGTGGTCAGCAGAGCGAAAAATGGCAAAGCAATCATCGACGAATCGGCGAAATAAGAGGCTTGAACTGTCCAACGAAACTCAATTTACGTTTTATTCCCTTATCTTTTATACGTGTCGCGATTCCATACAACCTTAAGTCGACGCTGCAATGAACTGGACAAATATCTTGGGTAATTGAAGTTTTATTCTCCCTAATGTATTTTGGAATGACGTTCATGGTCGTCTGATGGCGCTGTCGAATGCCATTTCATGCAAATGATTGCGTATCTATGCTAATGATGTTATTTTCTACGAGAAAATATTAAATGAACGTCGATTCAATCAAGTGAATGTATTATGACGTTAATGAATTTGGCGTCAATGAAAGCACATTTCCTGGTAATTAACAGCAAAAGTTGTATTTATGCCAGGATTGTATTAAATAACTTTAAATCGACGCTGGAACAGACTGGACACCTGTCTTGCGTATTTAAAATCTTATTCTCCCTAATGTAAAGTAGAATGGTATTAACGGACGTCTGTTCCACCAGGGCGCACCAAAACACGGGCGTGAACAAAACATTCGACAAACGGTCTAAACTTTTCCGCTTCATATTCTTCTTTTGTACCTTTTAGAAAAGCTGTCGAAAGGAGTTAAATTTTAAAAACGTAACTGAAAGGTCAATTATTTTTAACGAATAACTCGTTCCCTCTTAAGTTTAGTTTTTGGCAATTAAAATTTACATAATGATGATTGGAGACGTTCTCTGACCAAAATTATAATTTATTTCCACGAGCTTTCGGCCACTAGACTGTGGTCTTCGACAGGTAAATGACTATAGAAAATTGCAAGCTTATATACTATTCTAATGGGATGACATCACCGATAAAGGAATTTAAGTTATTTACATGAAACAGATTAGATAGTAATTAGCGGCGGCAGTGTTTCCTTGTTAGCTGAGTGTATTGTTTAGGTAATGGCATTGCATTGTTGTCAGCGTCTTTTGTTGTTTCTGTGTGCCATGATTCCAATGTTTTCCTTATTCTGAAATATCCTCTGTCAATAATTTCCCCCTTTTCAAAGTCAATTTTATGTCCATTTTTCCAGGCATGAGAAGCTACGTTTGAACCTTTCGCATAATTTTCAACATTTCTCAAATGCTCTTTTTTTCTTGTTTCAAGCACTTTTCCCGTTTCTCCAATATATGACCAGGTACAATCTGCACAAGGAATCTTGTAAATTACATTCGTCTGTTTGTCAATTTCGGGTCTATGTTTTGGTGAGGGAAAGTGTTGTTGCAATGTCCGTAATGGTTTGGTTGCTACTTCTATGTCATGTTGACGGAGAGTTCCGGTTAGCTGCTCAGTTACGCCCTTGATATATGGTAAGGTTACGTATCTTCAGTGGGTTGTAGGGTCGACCATCTTAAGAAACATGCCTACCAATTCTTCAGGTGTAGGAGTTGAGTGCATTGACTTGGTATCTGTTATGATGTTGTTGATGGTTCGTAAAGGGTAGCTGTTTGCGCGTAAGGCGTTTTTGACATGCTGTAGCTCGTTAGTTTTTCTTTCTTGGGTATTTGGTAGTGTAATGGCTCGGTGGATCAATGTTTTAGCTGTACTGACCTTATGTTTCTGCTCGTGGTGGGAATTGTAGTCTAGATATCTGTCTGTATGAGTTGGCTTTCTGTAGACATTACAAGTATTGTAAGACAGAGTATTGTCTTGTATTGTAAGACAAGTATTGCAAGTACTGTAGACATTACAAGTATTTCTGTAGACATTACAAGCATTACAAGTAGTACTGTAGACAATTACAAGTATTGACTCGGCACTATAGTATATAATACATCAAGGTTCCTTACAGATATACTATCTCCGCTAAAAATAAAAAGGGTTTTGCCGTTGAAAATTCGAAACAGTTCGCTAACGAAATATCAGACATTGATATCACAGATGATGAAGTAATGTTGTCGTTCGACGTGATCTCTTTATTTACCGCGATACCAGTGGAGAAGGCATGTGATTACAGTCAAACCTCTCTAAGACGGACACCTTCGGGACCGGCCTCAACTGTCCGTCTTAGAGAGGTGTCCGTCTTATAGAGACTCGAGGCAATATGACACCAGTCCCGTACATAATTGTAAACCTAACCATATGGTCAATAAATACTCGTTTGTTGGTGACAATTTAATAAAATAAGAGGAAACTGGAACAAATTTAGTACTGACTACAGTAATGTTGCAAACTGGAACATACAAACGTGAAATTAGCTTTTGCAGTTAACTAAAAGCAATTATTCAACATGCTGAAATGCAGCGACTATTTACGTGCGGATAGATCACTCATTTGGTCGTTAAAGTTAAAGTAATCTGTGATTATTGATTGCGTTTGATTGGCAATTTTGTAATCTCCAAGTCGCTGTGCAACTTAGCTCAACGCAATTACAAGATCTTCATCTTGGAGTTGGGCCGTAAATTTTGTCAAGTCGTCCACACGACCCAGAGCTTCTGCAGTTGTTTTAATAGAAGAAGTCCGAGGCTCGATGTCCACATCTGCATCATCCTCGTCGCTTTCTACTACTAAAATGTCGCTGACAGGAACCTCTGATCCTTTCTGATAGAGGTAGAGTGCTTCATTTCTTAAATGTTTTCACCAGTCAGACTGGGTGGTATCAACAGGGGGCTCACAGGATGGGACCTCCTCATCAGCTGCAACATATTGTTCAGCATTGTTTCGCCCAAACTGATGCGCCGTACAAGCTCTTCGAATTCTTGGTCCTCTTCTTCCTCACTCCTTGAATTACACACAGCCTCGCTAAATCCACATTTCTCGTAGCACTTACGAACAGTTTCCTCTGGCACCTCATCCCATGCCTGTTTGGTCCAACGTATGGCTTGGAGCACATCAGCTTCCTTGGTGATATCTGGTGCTGATAATCCGCAGTTGATACGGGAAACCACGAATTTCAGGAGGAGTTTTCGATAGCGAACTTTGAAAGCTCTGATCACTCCAGCGTCGAGAGGTTGGAGTCTTGATGTTGTGTTGGGAGGGAGGAAGACAATCTTTGATGTTTGAAAACATGTCCTGCAATGACTCAGGGCGACAGCTTGCGTTGTCAAAGAACAAAATAATTTGCCTATCGCACCTCCGCATTTTTTTTTGTCAAGCGATTCCAGCAGCTTAATCATTATTTCAGAATTCATCCATGATTTAGGATTGGCAAAATATTTTACGTTGGCTGACCTCTGTTTGTCTCTTAGATTCATAAAACATCTTGGGTTTGGCTTTTCCAAATGACAATTGGCTCTTCCTTCTCGCCCTTGGCATTTACAAAGAATGCGAAAGTCATTCTAAGTTTTGATTTCTTGCCACCCTTGCATTTCCTTCCTTCCTCTGCCAAGCTTTTCTCGGAAGAGCCCTGCCAATATGTGATTGAAGGGAGCACGCTGGCTGTGAATTGGCTGAGAAAACTCATCGAGAGCGAAAGGGCAATATTGGACGGTGCTGTTTTCCGAAGCCAGGAAAAGAGAATGAGAGATGCTTCAGAAAATGCGCCTCAGCCCAAAAAGCAAAAGCATAATTGAACGACTGAACTATTAGAGAATACTGTGCAGCACGAGCAGTATGTACATAAACAGTTTACTGAAAGTATAAGGGCTGACTTGATTGATAAATGCAATTACAGTAATGGAGGTCAAATTATAGTTATAATTAAGTACTCACATTGTCATTAAAAAGCGTTTTGTTTCAATAAAAAAGGACTTTTTAACTGTCCGTTCGGTATTTCAAAGTGTCCGTTGTCCGTCCTAGAGAGGTGTCCGTCTTATAGAGACTTCAAGTACAGTAAATGACTGAAAAAAACGGCCGGAACCAAGATTTGGTGTCCGTTTTATAGAGGTGTCCGTCTTATCTGGGTGTCCGTCTTAAGGGGTTCGACTGTACATGAAAGAGAAACTCCAAAATGACAGCACCATCAGCCATAGAACGAACATGAACATTGATGACATAATTTCACTATTAAGTTACATTCTCTCCAACAACTACTTCATCTTCCAAGGACAGACATACAAACAAATACATGGATGCGCCATGGGGAGCCCTGTTAGCCCGGTTGTTGCAAATCTCTGCATGAAAAGAATTGAGGAAATGGCCATCAAGACAACTCCAGCACCGCCCAAGACATGGAAACGCTTCGTAGATGATAGTTTTTCTATCATCAAGAAGAACACCGTTCAAACATTCCACGACACAGTGAACTCAGTGGACCCAAACGTACAATTCACCATAGAACATGAAAACAACGACAAACTAGCATTCCTTGACACCATCATCACACGACAACACGGAAAATTCAACGTTGATGTTTACAGAAAGCCAACTCATACAGACAGATATCTAGACTACAATTCCCACCACGAGCAGAAACATAAGGTCAGTACAGCTAAAACATTGATCCACCGAGCCCTTTCACTACCAAATACCCAAGAAGGAAAAACTAACGAGCTACAGCATGTCAAAAACGCCTTACGCGCAAACAGCTACCTTTTACGAACCATCAACGACATCATAACAGATACCAAATCAACGCACTCAACTCCTACACCTGAAGAATTGGTAGGTATGCTTCTTAAGATGGTCGATCCTACAAACCACAGAAGATAAGTAACCTTACCATATATCAAGGGCGTAACTGAGCAGCTAACCGGAACTCTCCGTCAACATGACATAGAAGTAGCAAACAAACCATTACGGAAATTTCAGAATAAGGAAAACATTGGAACCATGGCACACGGAAACAACAAAAGACGCTGACAACAATGCAATGCCATTACCTAACCAATACACTCAGCTAACAAGGAAACACTGCCGCCGCTAATTACTATCTAATCTGTTTCATGTAGATAACTTAAATTTCTTTATCGGTGATGTCATCCCATTAGAATAGTATATAAGCTTGCAATTTTCTATAGTCATGTACCTGTCGAAGACCACAGTCTAGTGGCCCAAAGCTCGTGGAAATAAATTATAATTTTGGTCAGAGAACGTCTCCAATCATTATGCCTCTACCTGACTGCGCATCATCCATATTTGCTAAAATTTGCATATTTCCAGTTGATCTTCTTGTTGTACGCAGAGGAAGAAAGTAGATTTAGGAAGCCGGCTCTTCTGACAGTAAACGTTGAAAAGACTGTCAACTTCAAGGAGATCGATGAATTCAAATTAACGTTCGGTCCCCGGGTGCATTCATAAATGTGATCATAGCAGGGCATTAAAATCTCGAAATATCAAAGAAAGCTAGTAAAAGCCGATCTATAAGCAGTATACGTTGAAAACCTTGTAAAATTTCCTAGTGATGAATTCAAGTTAACTTTCGGTCAATCAGTGCATTCATAAACGTGATTTCAAATTGGTGCGCTCCTGATATAATTAAGGATTGGAAAATAAACAATTCGGCCAACGCTTGTCAATTTTCAACTGCACTTTGCCCTTGTGGGTCTATTTGAAATGGCAAGCGAAAAGAATTAAGCCTAGTTTAAACGTCGAACTTTTTATGAGCCCAATCAAATGCAATTCATTTTGAACAAAGGATTTTGCTTATTAACATTAGATTGGGCACATGAAAAGTTTGACGTTTGAACTGGACTTTAAATGTTGAAAAGGTTTCAATTGAATGGTCAATCAATCAGTACACTTAAGCCATAGCTGTGGCTACGCTTAAACAGAATAGTTTTTAACGCCTGGTTCGGCAGTTCAGCATGTTATTTCGTGGCAAGAGGAATGAAGTGCATGGATTAGAGTGCTGGGTCAAAAGAGGGAATTGGAATCTTAAAATATATGAAAAGGCCGGTTTCCAAACAGTATACATTAAAAAGCCAACTGGACGTTTATAACTGAACCATCAGTTGTTCAATTTCTATCTTCACTTCCCCATAGTGGACCGGGACTTTTCGGAATTTAAAGAGAAAAGAATTGAATGTCAAATACCTTTCGACTGAATGGTCAAACAGCAAGTGTATGTGAACCAAATAGTGTATAACTACTAAAGTTATTTCAAAACTTTGGCTTGTGACTTCTCGGGAAGGGGAGAGAAGTTGAGTCAAAACGCTGGGACAAACAGGGTATTGAAATCTCAAAATATTGAACAAAGCCGGTTTTCTAGACAGTATACATTGAAAAGCCTTTTAAATTTCCAAGAGATTGGCGAATTCATATCAACTTTTGATCACCTTGTGCATTCATAAGCGTGATTTCAAGCTCATGCATTCCAGATACAATTGTGAAGTGGGACTTAAATATTAAACTATCAGTTGCACAATTCTCCCTCTCAACTTCCGTTCTTTTTGCCTTTTCCTAATATGTATGTACGAAAATTCGACACCACAGTTATTGCATTTTAAGTAGAATAAATGTTTACTTCCTTTAATAGAATTTTTTTTAAAAAAAAAAAGAATTGTTTTATTTTCTTTCGCTATTATTTGGCTTATTTACCGTTGAATGCAGCTCACACGCGGCCTCGTGCCAGTCCTTTGTTGCATCACACACAGATCAGTGCAATTAGTGCACGTCTCCACCCCCGTGGCTTAAGACTATTTGCGTATCGACATTTGTTTGTGTCGCAGCCTGTGAGAGAAAAGAAAAAGTCTCTTTGAGCGATAAAATTCGCCTGGTGAAAAAGACTTTAGTGCGCCCTGGTTGTCATTACTAAATGCCCTGTGACGTAAATGCTTGCGTATTTGTGCTCTTGAATGTTACTTCCCATGCAAAAATTTTAAATAAACATGATAAATGCGTAAACGGGAGTCAATTTAATAAAATGAATGTACAATCGTGTTAATGAGCTTGAGAGGTTGTCGTTAATGGTGGTATATTTTCTGGTAATGAACAGCAAAAGGTGTAATGCACACTTGGCATACCACGTTTCGCACCCGAAAACCAACGCTCTCTGCATCTGGCCTGGTCTTAGATCTATTTAAGAAAAGTGGAGCGACCCCTGGTCCTGGATATTAATAAGCGAAATTTTGAAGTATTCCCTCTAAATGTGTGTAATTTGTCTAAATTTTTCTCGTCAATACACTCTTGGAGAAGGTAAAACTAAGAAACTAAAGTAATCAAGCAATTGTTCACCAGTTAAGCCTGTTTTCGCAAGAGTCGCAACAATTCTATCTTGAGAAATTGAACATTAAAAACACAAATACTTTTACTTTTTCAAATCACTAAAACAAGTCTTCACTTATTATGTTCTGTAAGAGACTGCTACTATCGGCATTTCATATTGTCATGTACCTAACTTTCTATCTCACAAGTACGAATGATTACATGGACTAAAGACCCGTTCATCTACCTAAACCAAATCTTAGTCTAGGTAGAAACACTTTTAGATATTCAGGATCACTGCTATATAATGCTCTTCCAGACAGAATTAAAATGCTGTGTCGTTATTTAATTTTAAGAACCTTATCCAAAAACACAGTTTTTAACGTAATTTTATCTTATGTAGAAATATTAAAATAGATTGTAATAGTTTTATGTATTATGCTTTAGGGAACTAATAGGTTAAGAGTTTTAAATTTGTAATTAGATAAATTTGCTTGCAGGGCCCCTATGGATACCAGCATCTGTGCTGAATGGGTTACCCTTCTAAAATAAAGTTATCATATCATTCACATGGAGGAAGGGTGACCCTCCTAAGGATTTGACCCTTCTAAGTGAGCCAAAAGATAACCCCTGTTTACATGATTTAGGGTGACCCTTCTAGCAATGACAAATTAACCGGTAGGGTCACCCAACGCCTACGTGATCACTAAGGTTTCGGTCCTTGTCACAAATTTCATTTTCTTTGTTTGTTTGTAAATTGCGAGGATAGTTTGACACTGAGATAGTTCTCTCTTCATTCATTACATCATTGGTTGGCCGATATCTTGGAAAGATTTCGCCTGGCGTATGTACGTGGGAAGGCATAGCTGACAATACATCGGACTATATTTTGCCCACTTTTACACCGAAACATGATCAGTCTAGGAGGGCTACCCTACCAGACGCGTTTACATGGCTTAAGTAAATAAAAAGATAGCCCTGCCGCCAAGTTTATCCTAGCAAGCTGGTAGGGTAAGCCTACCCCAGGGTCACCCAAGCACCCATGTAAACGAAACGCAGGAAGACAACTGACTAGGATGACCCTTCTGAAAGGGTTACCATGGTAGAAGGGTCACCCCACCTCCATGTAAACAGGCCCTAATTGTGTTGGCTTCTTCCAGTTCCAACGACTTTCTGTAGAAATAGTTGCTTGCAGTCTCCTGCCCTTACGGTGACCCATGAAAGTACACTCCTTTTCCATTGAAGAAAATCAAATAAGGGAGAAAACCTATCAAAATTGAATTCTTTCATTTCATACATGTTGGATTTTTTTTCATGGTAAGTGTCCAGCACGGTGCACCTCACTCCAGATCGAGTTCCTTCGCTGAAATATCTCTCATCACATATTTTTTCACCTTACAAAAAAAATAAAGTACGTCAGGGACTGTTAATAAGAGTCAGCGGCAGCCATTCTATTCGGGATTTCGACTGTTGTTGAAATAGTAGAAATTGCAGTGTTTGTTTTGGCTTCACTTAACCTCACATCAAATTGATTTTGCATTGGTTTGGCATGTAAAAAGTACGATGAATTTTCAAAGGAGCAAAGTATTTTTTAATTGCGTCAGCATTCGAATTTTTTCGCACACACTACCAATAAACGAGCTCCCTGCATAATGGTGAACAGATTTCAATTTGTTGGCGACGTTTTAAAAAACTACAGCTTCTGGTGGGTATTGCCACTTTTCGTAGTAGCATGCGTTAAAATGAAGAACTTCTCACTCGTCCGGCGCAAAAACCTCGCATTATTGGAAATACTGATTGAGCAAATTGAGATTCTGAAAGACAGAAGAGGGTTAGTCTACGTGATTCATTATTCATCTACTGGTGAAAAAAGGCTGGTGAAAACAAAAAAGTAAAAAAAAGAAATTGTATGCACACGATATATGAGATTATGTTAATACAAATACACTCTACATCGGGCTATTCTTCAAGTTCATCACTACAAGCCACTATTGCTTTAAACACTGTCTCCCTTCGAATTTCTCCCTAAGCAGCACAAATATCGGGATTACTTTTCCACTTTCGTTCCCACGTCCTCCTCAGTAAATGGAAACTAAAGGCCCTGGCAGAAGATAATGACAATGTATTGTCCCTGAATCTGAGACATGTTCATTCTAATTTACCAAGCCAAAAAGCATAGAAAACCAGCGAAAACTGGAAAAGTGAATACTGGCCTTTCTAGTAAAGATCCTTCGTTGGAGTGAAACGTCTAGCATGGATGGACAACAGAAAAACATCGGCTGGTATTTTTTATTCCCTTGACTTTTTGTTTATTGGCTATTCCGACCCTTTTTTTGTTTACTGATCGACGTTTAAAATTGCAAATTAGTTTTCAACATTTACATCTCATTACTTTGTTTTTATTGACTTTTTAGCCCTTATTGCCTAAATTTTTATTTCTTTTGTTCTGTTTTCTATGTTCTTCTTGTTTTCTCAAGGGTTCGTTTCATCTAAGGTGTCTGATATATCGAACACTAGGCATTAAAGGGTTAATATTATGGCTTAGAGAACGAACGCGAGTAATTAACGGGATTTAGTGTCCCAGGCAGAGGCGTACCTTGGTGGTAATTAGCCCGACAAAATTCTGTTGAAGGCGCTCCCCTCAGCCGTCTCTAACTCATTCCAACCTCCTAATGTTATTCATTCAACCAAACGAAGTGTTTCTGTGAAAATAAGTGTTCACAGAGCTTTATGGTTTTTATTACTCAGAGTGTTACTGAAAATTTAAAACAGGCACTTCGGAGACTTGACAGCTGGAAAGTCATCAGTTACTTAAAGGCGAGAAGTTAAGATATTGATTTAACATTTTGTCGAACTTTGGAAAATAGCTTTGAATCTACACAAAAACCCCTAAAAAAAGTCGAATTTTTGTTTCTGAAAATGTCATCCTATAACATTTTGCGCCCGGGGCAAGCGCCCTACTGCCCCACCCCCTTGGTAGGGCACTGGTCCCAGGATTTAGATAGGAAGAGCCTTTAGGAAAAGTATTTCCTGTATCAGAAATTGTGGGCAGGAAGAAGTAGCGTTAAGGATTGTAAACGGTCGTCGAAGAAAGCTGTGGACTCAGAAAGATAAATGTACATTGAAAGTGCAGAACTATTCATCCACATGAAAATGTGGTTCGTACACCACTCACATCGATCCAGCACTAACTGCAGGTAAGAAGCGAGAAAAAGAAATGACATGATTGACCTGTAATACTCACCTTTCCTGTTACAGTCATTGGCATTTCGTCCACGAATTTGATATATCGGGGAATTTTAAAGTGAGCAATCTGTTGATTAACAAACGTCACAAGAAAATGAAAAAGTGAAAGCTAGACTTTGAGAAGTAACGAGGGTTCTATCCGTAGGTAGAATAGGAAATATTTTTTAGAGAATACAAAGAAAGTTGGACGCAAACTAACAAGCTACAAACAGTAACGTTTCTGCTACAGATGATTCAAGACGTTTCGCACTTTGTGTCTGAACATCATGCGAAGTTCAATGAATAAATACATCATATTAACTGACTTCGAGGTTCACACGGTTAATTTATGGACCGAATTTTATTTCTACTCACGTCTTAAGGCCGATAGACGTGAGAAATATCAAAGGTGAAAAAACGAGGATCAGTAGCTGCTAGTAAGAGGCTTGTCAAAAAAAGGTGGATAAATATATAGAGCGAGATTATAGGTAAAACGATAGAAAGTTTAAGAAGCAGTTACTCGGGGTTTCACAAGTGATTATCAGACTGAATCTGTGAAACTCCGAGTAACTGCTTCTCATCTTTTTTATCTTGTTAACCATATATACATGTAAATATATATATATATATATATATATATATATGTATATGCAGAACGGACCTCATGAAGAGGCGGTGCCTCGTAACGTTGACAAAAAAATAAATTTTTACACAAGTTCGTGCTGTAGTTGTATCATTATTTGGAATAGTGCATGAGAAGGCTGGCTGCTTTAAGTTTTACTAAGTATATATATACATACATACATATATATATATATATATATATATATATATATATATATATAACGCGATCATGAAACCTCCTTCCACCAAAGTTCAACATTCAAAATATCATGATCGGAATTAACTTTTTAAAAAGACTTTATTACGTTTCGGGGATAAGACAACTTTAAGATACCAAATTTTACAAGTAGTGAAAGTTCTACTTATACAAGAACAATTAAAACTTCAAATATATTACAGAAAATTTTTTAAGTTTAAACCGTTTGGGACAAATGAATTCAATTTGTAAGCCCAATTTGTCTCACACCGAAAGAAATTAATAAGTTGGAGTTGGTTGAGGATTTGAAGGAATTTGGGAGGAAAATGAAATGTGAAGAAGCTTTTGATGATCAGGGAGATAAAGAGGATGATTACATAGAGATTTTCAGCCCGAGTTGAAATTACAGCCTGGCCTTCTCATAAAATACTTGAAAACGGAGCTCGCGATTACATGAAGAACGTTTCAGCCCGAAGATGCAAATTGCCAAAACAACAAAGGCTACCGACAAATTCCTACCTGGGTTCACTTCCGATTTCAGTTTTAGCCCGGGATGAAATATTTCATGTAATCGGAGATTATTTTAAACCCTGTCTGCCGGGTTGAATTTCAGTCCAGGCTTAAATTTTCCCACGTAATCAGTCCCAAAGAATACGTAGGGTCAGACTATGTATCACACTACTGTCAGACTAAAGAATACACTTTACAGAAGTCGGTATGATCCCCAATCAGGTAGCTCCAGTAATAGAATTGTTTTTAAATACTGTAGCCCTTCCACCCACGATTTTTTATTCTTTTCTTTTTTCTTTCGTTTTTTGCTTTGTTCTTTAATTAGTTCTTTTCTTGTAATTTGTTGTTGCACGACAACTGAATGCATGAAAGGGCTAAGCAGAGTTTACACCAGCGACATAAGCAAAAGACAAGATCAATACGAAAACAAAGCATGATATCTCCTTCTGGACTTGCGAAGATAAAAGAATCAAAATTTTTCTTTGTGTCGTCTTTTGTTCCACACTTGGCTTATGCTTGGACTATGATTATAAAATCATGCTTACCACCATGCTAATGTCGCAGGCTTGACTTCATTCCTTTGTTTTGCCTTTAGTTTTGTCGTTATGCTGATCCTCATGCTTATGTGTAAACCGAGCCTATAGCCGTGGCTAAAGATAAAACATTGTTGTGCAACATTGAACAATATTTGCTGGTCCAACAATGTTAGGTGGTTTAGCATCACGTGTTGACCTATGTTGTGTAGCATTTTTTTCTGGTTGAATGTTGGCTGAAAGTTTGCTTTGCATCAAACATTTAGCCCAACAAATGATGAGGTGCAACTAATGTTGGAAAGTTTAGCCGGCTTTCCAACTATCCGATTGTTAATGAACACTGACAACCAATCAAATTTAGCTGCTCAGGCTCCTTCTATCCAGCCAAGGACGTCAAAATGGTTGCAGTAGTTTCGAAGGCAAGAAGGGCTTGGAAAGATGAAACTATTAAAAAGCTGAAACATTGCTGTGAAGGAAGACCTTGCTTGCTTACGTCGTTTTTTCAGTCGATGATGGCTTTTATTAGGCAACAACTCATGCAAAATTGTTGCCAGTGCCTTCCTTCTATGAATAACTGCCGCCATTTTTAAAATTCTCGCAAAAACAATCATCCCGATACAGATCTGAATAACGTTGGCGTACGGTTATCCGCTTTTCCAACATTACGAGCCAACAGTTTTGCACAACAATGTTCGATCGTTTATCCTTAGCTTTAGAAAAGAGGGTTTTATAAATTAAGGGTGAAGGTCGAAATGGACCTTTTGCAGGATCGCATCACGTGGTATAAAATCCGCTGTAATGAATGGTAAAGAAATGTAAACATGACCAATAACAAAAGACTGCCAATCACTGAAGCGTGGTTTTCATTTGTTTTTGATCATGTTCACATTCCTTTGCAGATTTGCTTTCCATTCCTTAGAGATCTGAAAAGTTATGGGGATTTTGTGATTAAGGGGGCGGATAAGCTATCTTCAGTTGTTGTTTAGGGTACGAAAAATCATTGTGAAGAAGAGTATAGACAGGTGAAAGTTTGGTTTATGACAAGGTTGAAGGAGATCCATTTAAGAAGGTGTTAAAAGTTAGAAATGAGAAGTTAGACGTTCTAAAGACAAAGAGTGTTATTACGGATGAGAACTATATGTATTTTGCGAAAAAAGTTAATGTTGTGAAGGTTCTATTTACTACCAAAGATTCACAAACGATTAGTGAGTGTACAGGGTAGACCAGTGGAGGCTAACTGTGGTACAGCCACTGAGAGAATATTCGAGTTTGTGCATTCTTGTTTCCAAACCGTAGTAGGAGTTTTACCGCACGTGGTGAAAGATACCACGGATTTCTTGTGAAGATTAATAGAGTTGGGTGATATTCTGGATAACGCAATTTTATGTTCGATAGTTAATATTCCCCATGAGGAAGAATTAAGAAGTTTGAAGGAAATGTTAGAGTAACATTGAGGTGAAATTAATTTTGAAGGGAAGGTTGTTTCCACTGTTGATCATTGGATAGATTTGGCCAGGATTATTCTAAAGAATAATTTTTTTGAATTTGATTGCAACATGTATTGACAAAAATTGGCGACTGCTATTGGGACAGAGTTTGCGCCGTCCTTTGCTAATATACATGTATTTATGAATGTCTTATTTAGACCGTAAAACTTTGAAGAATTAGCATCTGGATCCGCCGGTTTGGTAGAGATTTCCAATTGATATATTCTTCATCTGGTTACGTGGAAAGGAAGCATTACTGAAGTTTCTTGAATATGTTAATGGTTTTCATAATAGTACCAAGTACACTTGGGAAGGGTGTGAAGAAAAATTAGCATTTCTAGATGTTTGGGTACAGCTTAAAAATAATAGGATCTCCAGGGATGTATATTCAAAGGGGCAAATACACATCAATATTTAGATAGTAAATCATGTCATCCGAAGCATGTTAAGAAAGGAATTCCCTATGGACAGGCCCTTAGAGTGAGACGAATTTGCGATTCAGATTAAGTTTTTAATCAAAGCCTGGTTCACACGAGCGACATAAGCATAAGGACAAGATCAATACGAAAACAAGCATGATATCTTCTCTGGGACTTGTGAAGATAAAACAACATAAAACACATAAAATTACGTTATCCAGAATATCACCCAATTCTATTAACTTGCACAAGAAATCCGTGGTATCTTTAATCACATGCGGTAAAACTCCCACTACAGGCTGGAAACAAGAATCCACAAACTCGAATGTCCTCTCAGCGAGTGTACCACAATTAGACGCCACTGGTCTACACGGTACACTCACTAATCGTTTGTGAATCTTTGGTAGTAAATAAAACCTTCACAAGTTATTATCTTTCTGTTTGATGTTTGAGAAACGTGAGAGCTTGGATATATGAAGGTAGATGAACGATCTTCAAGCTCAATACTCAGAAAATTATTTCTGAGCCCCAGACGGGGATCGAGCCCGCAACCTTCTGATGACCGGTTAGACGCTCTAACCATTGAGCTACCGAGACTCAGATGGTGAGCTAAGGTGCAATGAGTCTCGGTAGCTCAATGGTTAGAGCGTCTAACCGGTCATCAGAAGGTTGCGGGTTCGATTCCCGTCTGGGGCTCAGAAATCATTTTCTGAGTATTGAGCTTGAAGATCGTTCCTCTACCTTATTATCTTTCCTTGCTGAATACAAATAGTTCTCATCCATAAAAATACCCTTCGTCTTTAGAACGTTTAACTTCTCATCTCTAACTTTTAACACCTTCTTATATGGATCTCCTTCAACCTTTTCATAAACCAAACTTTCCCCTGTCGATACGCCTCTTCACAATATTCTTTCCTACTCCCAAACAACAACCACAGATTCCTTATCCGTCCCCTTAATCACAATATCCCCATAACTTTTCAGACCTCTAACCTAGTTCACAAGAGCGACATAAGCATAAGGAAAAGATCAATACGAAAACAAAGCGTGATATCTCCTCTGGGACTTGCAAACATAAAACAAGAATTTTTCTTTGTTTCGTCTTTAGTTCGGCTCTTGGCTTATGCTTGGACTATGATCTTATGCTTATGATTACGACGATCCTTATGTCGCAGGCTTGACTTCGTTCCTATGTTTTGCCTTTTGTTTTGTGCTTATGCTTATGCTCACATGTGAACCAGGCTATAAGCATAAGGACAAGATCAAAACGAAAACAAAGCATGACATCTCCTCTGGGACTTGCAAAGATAAAACAAGAATTTTTCTTTGTTTTGTCTTTTGTTCGGCTCTTGGCTTATGCTTGGACTTTGATCTCATGCTTATGATTACGACGATCCTTATGTCGCAGGGTTGACTTAACTCCTTCGTTTTGCCTTTTGTTTTGTCCTTATGCTTATGCTCACGTGTGAACCAGGTTTGAGGCTCATTCCGTTAAGAGAGGTTTTAAAAGGAATTTTGTAGATGAACAATTTGTAAGGGCCAAGGCGAACAAACGAGATCTTCTTAGTCAGTGAATTGGAAAGAGAAAAAATTGAGATAGAATGCCTTTAGTGGTTAACTTCAACCCAGCGCTTTCGGGGGGATTAGTATAGTTATTAAGGCTGGTTTCCACTAAGGAAAATTTGCCTCAGGAAAGGAACGGGCAGGAAAATTTTCTTTGTCTTAAGGTCATTACTCCCGCCCGAAAGTTCAAAAGAGAATGGAAACTTTCCTGTTCGCTCCTTTCCCGAGGTAAACTTTCCTTAGTGGAAACCAGCCTTTAGTTCGCTTTGGCCGATCTTGTATGCTTCGAAGGACATGAAAAGAATATTTGGGCAGAATCCTATTGCTGCTTTTAGAAGACACATCTCCCTCGTTATTCAACTTAAACCTAATTCATCTCCTAGATTCCTAAGGTTAAAGGCGTGAAGAGATGTAGTAAATCACGATGTAAAATTTGTCCATTTGTTGGAGAACGTAGGGAATTTGACGGAGACAACTAAACATATTTCATTAATTTTTCCTTTGATTGAAATTCTGAAGGTGTGATTTACCTTATTTCGTGTAAGAAATGTAAAAAGAACTAAGCGGGAAGTACTGTTACATCATTTAGGAATAGGTTGAATAATCATAAAAGCAGTATGATTAGATTTGCAAAAGAGCAGAGAGGGGTTCAGGGGGGGAATTTATATCTCCATTTCTTTGAGGAAGGACATACGGGATTAGAGGGTAAGATTGTGAAACTAATTGATTAGACAAATGTTAATGATTCAACGAACAGGGAAGGCTTTTGGGTTTACAAATTGAATTCATTTGTCCCAAATGGTTTAACCTTGAAAGATTTCTTATAATAGATGTAAATTTTTAATTAGTTGCTTTTAGATAAGTAGAACTTTCGCCGCTTGTAAAATTTGGTATCTTGAAGAAGGGGTCTAATCGCTGAAATGTAACAACGGCTTTTTAAAAAGTTCATTCTCGTCGTGATCGATCGATCGATCTATCTAATCTATCCATCTATCCATCGATCCATCGATCCATCGATCCATCGATCCATCCATCCATCGATCCATCGATCCATCCGTCCATCCGTCCATCCGTCCATCCGTCCATCCATCCGTCCGTCCGTCTATCTATCTATCTATCTATCTATCTATCTATCTATCTATCTATCTATCTATCTATCTATCTATCTATCTATCTATCTATCTATCTATCTAAGACAGCTAAAACTGGGAAAGCCGTGGGTGTTGATAAAATTCCAAACAAAATTTTGAAACTAGCAACACCATATATATATGAATCACTTAGTAGCATATTTAATTTATCACTTGAAACTAACTCATTTCTCAATGACTGGAAAACTGTTACAGTTACCCCAGTCTTCAAAACAGGTGATTTCTGTGATCCCCAATAACTACAGGCCCATATCAGTGATTTCAGCTATTGCTCGTATCTTTGAAAAACTTGTGTTTGAACAACTAGAAAATTATTTAACAAAGAACAAGCTGTTAAATTACAGGCAATCCGGATTCCGATCAACGTTTTCCACAGAAACAGCCTTATTAGATTTAACAAATGAATGGTGCTTCAATATTGATCGCAAACTTGTAAATGGAGTCCTATTCTTAGACCTGAAAAAAGCATTTGATACTGTAAGCCACACAATCCTTCTAAAGAAATTGCAATACCTTGGTCTAGACCAATTAGCAATTAGCTGGCTTGAGTCATACCTAACCAACCGCACTCAAATGTGCCTAGTAAATGGCACACTGTCAGACCCAGAGCAGCTTACTTGTGGCATCCCACAAGGAACTATTCTAGGGCCATTACTATTTTTAATTTATATCAATGATTTACCCAATTGTGTTGATTTCAGCACTACTAGGATGTATGCAGATGACACAAATCTAACCTCATCTGGATCTAGTATACCTGAAATCAAGACAATATTATAGAAGGATATAAACAGGGTCGTAGAATGGCTTAGTGCAAACAAGCTTTCACTAAATTTGGTTAAAACCGAATATATGCTAATTGGATCACGACAAAGATTGGCAACTCTTAATGATACCCTAAATTTATCTATTAATGGAACAACACTAAAACAAGCTGACAAAGTAAAATGTCTAGGTCTCACAATTGATGAAAATTTGACATGGAAATACCATGTAGGAAACGTAATAAAGAAAGTTAAAACTGGTTTACGAGTCTTAAAGAAAGCCAAGCCATTTGTTAACCAACAATTACTGACCAACATATACTATGCTGTTGTAGAGCCTCACTTCAAGTATTGCTCTGCTGTGTGGGATAGTGTAGACCAAACACTTTCAGATAAACTCCAAAAGTTGCAAAACCGTGCAGCTCGTATAATTACAAGCGGGCCATATACACGCCACACTAGTGAAATTTTCTCTGATCTAGGATGGTCTACACTAGCTCACAACAGGAAATATCAAAAAGCTGTCATGATACACAAAATTGTAAATGGACATGCTCCATCATATTTGAATGATATGTTTAAAAAACAGTATGGATCAAGTGTCTACAACCTCAGAGCATCCAACTGTGATTTCCAAATACCAAAAGTTCGAACTAAAACCTATCATGACAGCTTTGCAGTATCAGGAGCCATGCTGTGGAACTCCTTAACTAACTCATTAAAAGCAGAGGAGAACCTCACAAAATTTAAAAAGAAAGTACGAGAACTTTTGCATTGACAACAATAACGTAAGACTAATATTGTAAATACTCTGTAAATATTGTGTGCATATCTTTATACATCATGATTAAAAAAAAAATTGTAAATATAGTTAGTTTTTACACACGGCTTCTAGGTAGAACAGATTTAGAAATTGATGTAATTTTTACTTCTGATAGAACTACCGTGTCAAAATAAAATCTATCTAATCTAATCTAATCTAATCTAATCTAATCTATCTGTCTGTCTGTCTATCTGTCTGTCTGTCTGTCTGTCCATCTGTCTATCCGTCCGTCCGTCCGTCCGTTCATCCATCCATGCATCCATCCATCCATCTATCTATCTATCTATCTATCTATCTATCTATCTATCTATCTATCTATCTATCTATCTATCTATCTATCTTTATCTATATTTATATATATTTATATATGTTTATATATGTTTATATATATTTATATATATTTATATGTACATGTATAACAGGGTGTAACTCCGAGTAGCGACATAGTTTTAAGTCTATCATTTATTTATCACTTACTCTACCGCCCTAGGCATTGAGCATTCCAGGCGTCGGCTATTTTCAGCAATAACGCACTGATTTTTTTCCCGTCTCACACGGGATCTTGCTCACTATCCTGTAGATATACATTTTTCCCCAGTTGCGCCAGTATGTCTTGCATTAAATGTTGTAAGCTGCATGTCGGTGAAACTAGACGTCTTTCCGGCAAGTTTGCAGAATGTATTTGCCATGTAAGGAACCATGACAATATTGTAGGCAGGGGAGGGGCTTAGGGGAGGGGCTTAGGAGAAGGGGGCAGTTGCCCCCCATTTTCTGTCCAGATCAGATCTGTCGGTATATCCACTACGTTAACTTTGTCGGTTCATTAGCTTCGCCCAACACGGATTCAGTTTGTGCTTGAAATATGAAAATGTAAAATTGCTACGTTTCAGCTTTTAAATTTAAGTTTGTGATAGATGTTCGATACAAAACGTTGGCGAGAAATCCTGTTTCTACGTACGAGAATGAGATGGTACGTGGGTTCCAAATTATTTGGTCAGCCCTCAAGACAAAGTGGCTGAACTGAAAGGAAATACGTTTGTGTACGCCATACCTCGCATGAAGCGGCTTGCTTTTACGTTAAATCGTTTTCGCAATTTAGTATCGGTTATTGCTGGCTATACAGGGTGTCCCAAAAAAAACGAAAACTATTGAAATCACCAGTAACAATTTAATTGTTAGAATTTGAATGCCTTAGCACTCTGTTGGTCCCCACGAGTGTGTAAATGATTGATATAAGTAGTTTTATACATTCCCACGGGCAAAAAATCGCGCACTTTACAAGGCGATTTTCTTACCTAAATTTTAATACATGCACCTTGTCAATATTTTACGCATCATTACGTTCAGTTTGTTTGTAGGGCATTCAAATTTTAACAATAAGTGATTTCAATAGTTTTCGTTTTTCTTGGGACACCCTGTATGTAAAAGTATTTCATCATTTTGTTCACTCATGCGTCATTTCTAATTTCACTGTCATGGAAATGCCTTATTTGATTTTTGTGTAATTGCATTTGTCGGTACATCACGAATATCATGTCGGCATATTTGTCTCAAATTTCCTCTGGTTCCCCCCAAACTTTCAAATTCCAGGCTTCGCGACTGAACCATGTTCACAAATCCGTCAACCAACATTTCAATCAACCCAAACCATTGTCAGTAGACCCCAAAAATACCTTTCGTCGTAATTGAAATACAGGTTGTACTAAAGGAAACAAAAAATAATTGAAAAATTAGAGTAAATAACAAAGTCAAACGGGTGAGCTGTTACCTTTCCTTTGCAAAATTCCTTGATTTCTTCCACCGTAGCGGACTCGCCACTGGTCAAACTGAAATAAAATCATAGAAATCGCTCAATCATTAAGTAGAAACTCAGTCTGATAGCAAGGGTTAAACAATTCTCTTGACGAAAAGTCGGGTTTTTCCAACTATTAATAACTATAACTAAGTGTCTCTTTAATATCTGTACACCATACAAAACATTAAGATTGTGAGCTTTCGATCAGTCAGCTGAGGATACAGGCAATAAGTTTAATGATGTGACGAGTGATGTCGTAAGTTAATGAAGAAATAATCTAATAATTATGTAAATGATTAAAATAAATAAATAAATAAATAAATAAATAAATGTACGAACGAACGAACAAATGAACATCTAGAGTTATCAGGTCGTACTTTCGGATTGCAAGATTTACGTGGTGTATCAAACATACTAACAAATATTTCTACTTAGTGTGGAAAGTTTCAAGTAATATATCAAACATTAGGCAGAGTGTTTGATAAGATGGAACACCGAGATGAGTATATCAAAAACGAGTCGAATTAGAGGTTTTTAGAAAAAATTGGAGGTGTTGGATCGAAGGTCAACCACTTTCACGAATATTTTATATATCTTCTCAATCGAACTAATATTTCAGAAGAAAATTAAGGGAATCGTTGGCTTAATTTGTGCAGGTTTGTGATCATGGTATTCTGTAGCCCAGTAATTAATGAATTATCTAAGCCAATCGATAAACGTATGCCAAATCACATTCATGTATTTTGATACTCAATAAAAACCAGTAGAAAACTCACTAGTGACCTCGATCGTCTTCCTTAATCTACATGTTCAAACCAGTGAAACACGAATACGGGATAAACCAATGGGAATACTTGTTTAAAGAGATAAATCAAGCATTGATCGGTTGTGTTTTATCAGGGGACTCCGAACACTCGAAAACAACAAAAACCCCAGGGCTTGGGCCCTAGGTTTTCAATTCTTTCTCGTGTTTGGAATTTTTGATGAAACACTCAAACTCTTGTTAGAACTATTTCTTAAAATGCATTTCGGTTATGATTTTCTTTTGTGGTATTTTACTAACCAAATCATAATTTTGAAAAACACCGGCAAAGACTATGCTGGTGTCCCAAAAATTACGCTAAAGCTTTCCAAAATATTCATTCACTATGTAATCTCTGTCAGTAAATGACAACGAGCGAAATTAGAAGTTCAGCACCTAAGTATTGGTCACATTAACTGAGGACGTAATGTCTGACCTTGGTTGACGGTCATCAGATGCAACAATCAAGTTACAGAGCTGACCGAAAGTGGGCAAGGACGCGGATACTTCATTTCGATGCAATACCTGAAAAATCTACTCAACTAAAGGATAAGTATTGCTTTTGAAATTAGCTATTTGGCATGATTATCGTTAAAAAGTACCAGGTGATGGGGATGAAAAGCTGACGTTAAAGTACTGGGTTTGTGCTGCTCTAGGAAAGTTGAATTCCAGGAGTATTCAAGGAGTTTTCATGGAGGAAAATGACAGTTGTCAAGGAGTATTTACCAAATTTTCTAACAACAACAGACAATAAACTTTAAACGTTGCAATTTACGAAATGTTTGTTTGAGGTACCATCTATCGCTCGATTTCCTTCAACCTGTATAGCAGTTAAAAAATCACGAGAACTGAAAATAATTTCTTTAGTTTCTTTTTCAACTGCTCCATCATATCATGCTCTTTATTGTTCTCCTCTAGCTATTAGCCTTAGAAATGTGAATCATCTTCGGCTTTTTCGGCCAGGTCATCGGCTTATCATTTTACTTTTACATGAACAAAATATTCAAGGAGTATTCAAGGAGTTCTAGAAAAACTGTAAATTTCAAGGGCTTTTCAAGCGCCCTTGAAAATCAAAATTTGATTCTAGGAGTATTCAAGGAGTTCAAGGAGTAGCACGAACCCTGAAATATATACGGTTCACAAAATTGCACATGTTAACAGACCAAAGTTAAACAATAGCCTGATGGTATCCAAAGAGCAATCACTATTTTCTTAACCCTTTAGCTCCCAAACGTACATATCTGTACGATTTGATATGTTCAAATTAGGTCCAAATAAACAGATTTGACAGGATTTTCAATAGATTTTTGAATTCACCGAATAATTTAAAATTTGTTTAGAAAAATCTGGGACCTAGAGAGTTAAGACATGAGTTCTTAATTGATAAACAGTCATGTTAGGTGTGTCCAGTTCACCTAGGTTGATGATGTCATCGTTGTGTATATACATGACATTGCTTACTTGAGTTATTCAGTTTGATTTGATGAGTTCATAATAAAAGTTGAAATACCATCGCAATCATTACAATCGCAAGCAAGACGTGCGGTCTTGTGGTGACTCATATCTTGGGTTTTTAAAATATTATTTTTCGGAATTTATTTTATACTCGGGTCTACAAATTATACAAGATACGAACAAGAGTAAAAGCATCACCCAAAAGGTCAAGAAATGCGTGACCAACTTCACAAACAAGTTCAAGTAAGTTTCCGACAGTACAAGTAATTGTGGTAATTTTTTGACATTTTCCACAAGTTTTCATATACAGTTTAACACTTATATATTCACTATAAAGAGTTATATGTCATTAATATTAGTTACTCTCCAATTTTACGACTTGAACAAGGTAGGTTTATGGAAACAATGGAACTATAAAAATCTAAGCATACATTTTGTCTAACCTAAGGCTTATTCGTTCCGAGAATTTATAGATCGTCTCAGTTGTAAAAGAGATCTGTGTCCTTGGCGAAGTGCGAGATAGTTTATGATTAGTAATATATGATTTGTATTAACTAGCTTTATACTAGGAGGTTTTTTCTGATATCAATCCAGACCACTAACCGTATCCATGCACAAACTTCTTCTCCCAGTCGCTTGTCAGGTAGGCCGATGACCTACAAGAAAGCAATATTTTTACGCATATAACATATTTGTACGTAAATCAACCAATTTACAAACACAAATACAAACACCAAAGCACCCACACCTGCAATCATAACCCCATAAGACAAACACGTGTAGCAATAATATCAGCTTACCAGTCGACCGGTTGAACAATCAATCTGTACATACCTAGACCACGTCTGGCGTCGTATACCGACCTATGCCAACCCGTATCAGCTACCTACGTTTACCAATATACACCGACGCGCATCTCGGCCCACTTACGTACACCAACGAACACCTACACACCTACTTACATCTGCGCACACCTACCAACATCTACGTCCCACCACTTCCTCATATGCACATATATCTCTAACAACCTCCACATACAAAATTCAAACGTAAATTTGGGGGGCCTGTCCCCCCAAATTTCATACTAGTATATTGAACCCGTTGAACAATTAAATTGTCTTGTATTCTAGACCTCGGCAACATTCGTTACTACAACCAAGGTCAATTTCTTATTGCGATATCAAACACTCGTCGCCCTTTACCCAGTGATCCCAAACGATATTACTTAGTGGTGAGCACCATGACGTTTGTACGGAAATGCGCTCTGGATAAATTTCATCATTAAAAAGCTGTAAAACCTAAGAGTATGCTACAATTTTGCACCCCCCGTCAATAAATTAACCCTAGCAACGGCACTGCCTACAACTACGTACACCTGTGCGGATGGTCGTAAACCAACACACGTCTACTTTCAACTGCGTATACCTACGCACACCAACCTTTACCTATCTCCACTTACGCAGATCTATGTCCACCTCTACGGTGACCCTATTGAATCTTACCGACACTTTGACTATTGCGACACCGCGAAATCCACTGAAATCATGAAATCCTACCTCAACTTCCTGAATTTTTGGGTGTCGGTGTAAAAACTGCTCTATTTCTGTTGGGTATATGTTTTCGCCTCCTCTTATAATCATATCCTTTGAAATAAAAACAAAGAAATTCGTTATTTCTTTTTTGTTGTTGTTTTCTTTTTTTTTCAGTTAAATTGTATTATCGTAAGCACTGACATTCCAATGAAGAAACGTTCATTACTTCACAGCATCCCACATATCTTAAACGAAGCGCGAAAAGACGAAGCCTACACATTTCATACTGCAATAGATTTATGAATATATGTAAGAAAAACATATTAAGCCACGTTTAAAAACTGCAGAAGGCATTTCGAAACGTCCTTAATAACATTAAAACAGGATTTTTCGATTAAGGGTATTGGGACGTATTCTAACGCTATATACTACAATTGCTAACAACTGTTTGTTTAAGCAGATAACTTATTTCAGCTAGCGATAACTGTGACTGGACAGTCATTATTAATCAACTTTTAATGTTAATGAGTATTAACATTAAATGTGACTATTCATTAACATTAATATAACTTTAGCGTATTTTACGGCATTTTTCGCATTGAAAATCCATTACTCAGGCCCCTTTTTGAACGTTCTTAAATACATGAATACTTTTTGGGCGAAGACGGTTCAGATTCTGATCAAGATTAAAAAATGTAACTTCAAAATGCAACGAAGATTACAATACTTTTTCTTTTTTGATGATGATATCACACCACTGAGTAACCGGACTTAAGGCACATGTAACACGTATAAGTTTTTAATTTGAGGCGTTATGAGAGCTCATGTTAATCCCAATTCTCCTTAGCAACGGGTGAATGCTCTAGAATCTGAATACGTCGGAACACCCTTAACATTAAAACAAATAAGCAGTTGAAGAACTTTCATAGTTTACCTTTATTCTACCAATAATTTTTACATAACCGTTTTCGTCCATCGATGCAATGTCCCTTGAATAAACAACATTAGGAAAAAAATTGTTTGGTAACAAAAAAAAGCCCACTCGGATTTGATTGGCGTATACCAGTTGTCATGCTGGTGTATGGAATTATGCATTTAGAGTACAATGTTGTAATACGTCTTGAAGATTTTCTAGATCGAGTCGTATACATCTGGACGTACAGTCATGGGATAATAACTGAGATCAGTCTTATAAACTCAAGAAATAGCAATGTACACTCTGTTATTTCTATCCACTGATTAAACTGTAAAGATAAAGTCTGATAAAAGCCTTCCGTTCCAAACGCATCTCGTTCCACACAACAAAAGATAGATTGCATTTTATGAACCCACAGTAATCTGAATAGTATGTTGAAGCTGGATGGCCTCGGAATCTTTGCCTTAAGAACAATGGATACTCAACATTTTGTGAGGTTCGATGGATTTAAAAGCTTAATATTCAGATCACTTATCACATACGATACAGTAAACTAACCTCTGTTCAAGGATTATGATAGAGATACGAATATGAAGATGATTAACCATCTCGTTGAAACAAACCTATATGTTCCTTTGTATTCATCTCGGGTGTTAAACTTAAAAAGGCACGACACGGAAAATGTCTTTTGCAAACAGGACTGTTTACAAATATCCAAAGAGCAACATATAAATCTTCGCCCGCAAGTACACGAGTGACGCAAACAGGCATTCAAATATTTAAAATTTTACTTCACAAATGACAATTCGGCAACATGTCAAAAGACTTAATTAAGTAACACCATAATGACGTCCGTTTCTATTGTTCTCAAGGGAAGATTTAATCCCTAACTTCCCTCATCACCATGCATACTTTTACTAATCCTCCCTGACTAACATGCATACGCAAACATCAAATAATGCTTTGAAATTTGAACATTGAACAACTCGTTTTATGCAAGGGATGGTACCCACCATGAAAAACACTAACATCCCCCCAAAAATGTCAAACAATACCAATTACATTTAGTCGGTAACCATGATATTACAAACTAATACCATGACATGTAGGGAAATCAGCGATTAGATGTCCCCTCAAGACGAGGGAGGTTTGTCAAAGTCCCGAGGGCTTTAGCCTACAGGACTTCCACAAACCTCCCTCGGCTTTGGGGACATTTAATCATTAATTTCCCTCATGTCATGGTATTACTTATAATTAAAATGTCTACCCTCATTTTACCCCGTGTGCAGCCAGCCACTGGTATCCACCATGCTTTTCGTCTTTTCCTCGTCATCCCAGTAACCCAACATAACGTTGTAACCTCTCACGCAAAGTTCGCCCTCTTCTCCAATTGGCACGATCCGACCATGTTTATCAATAATTTTACCCTAAAATGGCATTTATATTATCAAGTACAAAGAATCATGACTCAGCTCAATTCTTTGGGTGTCATGCAGTTTCCGCTAAGGACATAAGCCGAAATGACAAACATGAAAGACGGATCACACGATCTAATTTGGCAGATCCAGTCACGATGAAAAACTAACGGCAAAAGCGTTCATGTACACCGTGTTCGTCCTCATATAAGTCTTGAGCAAATTTCGCGTAGCGTAATAATTCATGCAAGGATAGTTCGTTAAATCACTTGAGCAGGATAACAAAAAAACCCCACAATTTTCTGTCATAGTCCGTCCGTTTTGAAAATTGGATCGTGTATGCAACTTTAAAACTTTCTTCCGATATAGAGATAAAACAGATTTGATCACTTGAACTGGCACACAGCTGCTAGGGCCCTTAAATAGGATCCACCAGGTGCAGTGTTGTGGAACAGGAGTGCGATGTAAGGGACGAGCCCCCTCTCTTCGTATTCAAACTATGACTGACCGTTCCCCTTCATTTCCAAAATAACTGTTCCAATATCAAGAAAACTTATTAATAAAGCCATGTACAAAATGTATATTATTATATTTGTCAAACATGGACCAGAAATAATGCCAGCATAACTTCTTCAGAACTTAAGTGGACGTTGTTAAATTTACTCAGTATAGGGTTTTCCAAGCCCTTGATAGTGATATAACACGCAACGGTCCGACGACCAGTGAGGCACACAAACCCACTGAGATTCCACAAATCGAATGGAGAGCCAAGGTATTGGTTCGATAAATATGTACGGCCTACGTGGTTATGCGGTAGCCAAAGTATGATAGTATTACATATTGATAAATGACATCAATGTTGTATTCAAATGTTGCGCATGTGGTAAATTCTCCTCTTTCATGGTTATGTCGCAGTCAGCTATCTCTATCATTAACTTTCCAAATTTGTGAATGGTTATGACGTTATTCCCCCACTGAATTTTTTATAACTTTGTGTTAAATTTCCCGAAAAGCCCTTTCTGCTAATAAATTTAGTTCTATACAAGAGCACCAGTGAGATATAGGCTTATATAATATGGTAGCCTGAATATAAAATTATACATTATAATGTAATGGTCTATCAGGAATACAATTCTTGGGTCGGAGCGTTGATCTAGAACAGTGGTTTATTGGATCATGTCGACGGGCACTGAACCATGCATTTAAGAAATACGACGTGATTTTTCAATGATACATATCTGTCGCCACTAGTCTTCATACAACCAATACCCCTTGTAACAGAATCTAAAGAATACTAGATGGAAAACTCACTGGATTCTGTATTTACCACCTATAATTTTCTCAAAAAATTATTTAAAAATTCTAACAAGCCTGAAATATGACATAATTTTGATCGTATTCATAAAGGACCAAACGGATAACTGGATCAGATTTTTGATAACCCAACAAAATTCTCTGTTGTTTATGATACGGCAAAGGTCAACTTCAAGCGAGAAAATAAGGTGACAGCCTTTCTATGAAATCTGAAGACAACCGATGTCATGACAGAGGAATCATTTTCTACTTTCCTCAATGAACAGAATTTGTGTTTTGATTGTATTGACAAGAGCTTTGTAGTCCAATATATGAGTCTGCGAGATAAATCACACACGACCAACACATTATTTCTGTCTCTGCATAAAAAATAAGGGAAAAAGTGAGCGTACCTCATTATTTGGATGCATTCGACCTACAGTTGAAACTCGAAGGTCGACAGGGTCATCAATTTGTGTCTGATTGGTAACTGGACTGGTTTCTGTCAAACCATAACAAATCTGGAATAATAAATAACAAATACTCTATTTAATTTTCACCAATCAGTTTTGACGTGTTAAACGAATCTTTTCAACTTAACTGGATTTTCTTTACTAAATTCTTACATAAGGTCTCAGAGGCTCATTTGAATGACAACTTTTTTGTAACTGTTTCCTTGATCTTTGCAACACTACGATAATTATAACAGCACACATTCTTACTAGCATGCTCGCATAAATACAGACAAATGTACATAAATAATGTTCACGTATACAAAAAAAACAACTTATTTCTTCACAGCGACAATGCAGTAGTTTCAAATGACTGGACATTTTAAGCCACACGTATTCAGAAAATTGTGGAAAAAACACTAAAAAATTGAGAAAGGCCGGTGGTACGATCCCCGGATAACTTCCTTAACGGAATAACCGAATGCAGCTGATATTCTTTTAAGCCCACTGTTAAGTTATTCAAAAAACAATGGATGAATACAGCTATCTATGATTTGAACAACTATTCGTCTGCTATTTTTGTCAGATTACCATCCAGCGGGCAGCAAATACATCCACTGAATCAGACACCCGCCAGATTGTTATCCAGATTTCGTACTATCCATTCCTCGTTAACCCTTCACCGGCTATCTTTCCAGAACGCAGTCCTTTGACGAATGAAGTCGGCTGGTGTTAACGAGAGTTATATAGAGTGTAGACTCAGTAATAACTGTGTAAAATAGTCTAGCATTAGCCAGAGTATAACAGTTTGATGTTAGCCACAGTAAAATAGATAAGTCGCGACATGAGAACGGCGCCCCCGATAAAGGGTCAACTATGAGAAAGTTGGATCGCTATTCCAAATACGGAATTACCCAGCTTTAAATCATCTTAGGAATGATAATTTTAATGGCTGTGTATGAACATTTGTTTGTGTTATGGTGGTTTGTTTTCGCAGTGTTCATTTACAAGCACGACTGTCGTTTATGTTTGACTGTGTTATTTTTTGTTCTTGAGCTTTATTATTCGTGTTGGCATTTTTGGAGCACCTCAGCCACTCAGCTATTATCATGTCTCGAAAGGTTTTGTATTATTTGCCTTACGCAAACGCTAGACCAGACAGATTTACTCACGCCTGGACATTAAGTAGTTAAGCTATATAAATTTATCTGACGAGTGAAGGTTAAATTTAAGCACTGGTTACTTCTAGGCGTTGTAAAGACAGTGAGAGACATCTGCCAGTACCAATGCTTTTTGTTGATACCTCCGTCCATAATCACAGTTGAAAAGAATCGGTTTTGGAAAAAGGCTTAGTGCAACACGATTTTATCGCAGCCGACCGTACTTGATGACATGCACTGATTATGCTGGCGCAGTGAAAAAGAGTCTTCTTAACCCGGTTAAGCTACAGTTTCTGTGCCTTATTTACAATTTAATGGACTATTTTGCAGAAGAAATATAAAACGTTGTTCCAGAATCCAGGGACTTTCCATACAGATGTTAAATGAGAAGTAAACTGGTAAAATACTAGATTATCGTCTCGTGATTCACACTCTTCTTCCGTCCCTTTTAACTTTGCTGCCTTGGAAACTAATTCACATATGCGCGACAGTAAATGTTTTGTATGCGATGTCAGGGGGATAAGTGATTTCTGAGTAAGCAACTACCAGATACTCAGGTGCATCAGTCCTCAACGTCTCCCTCAGGACTGAGTGACCCTGCCACCAGTGATGGTTGAATTTGGATTACGGTTGCAATTAAGTAAAAAATGGCATCAGGGTTATGATTAGGGTTGGGATTAGGGCTCGAATTAAGATTAAGGTTAGGGTTAGAACTATTGTTAAGGTCTGGTTGAAGATAATTGTTGAAGGATGGGGGAAAAAGCCAAAGGGTTAGGGAATTCCCAAAATTACAAGGTAAGGTTCCTCACCAAAACTTACTGGATAAGGTTTCCTTCCGGCTTTTTACACTGTCTGTCTGCCTGTTTGTCTGTCCATGAAACAGCTTACTGCCGGTAACGCATGCACTCTATCAGTTTCTGTCTACTTGTCTGTCCTTCCGTCTCTCCCTCTGTATATCCGTCTGTTATGCAGTTTGTCAGTTGCAGCTGCTCTCCAAAAGGCAGGTTTCCGCTACGCAACTGCTTAACTGCAAATTATTAGCCACCATGTTTTTTGATAACTTACTGTCACATCCGGCATATGCATCTTTTGCATAACTGCTTTCATTACTTCAATGTGGCAAGGAGAACCAGCCATTATTCCTGGAAGAATAACATTTTTTTATGTAAACACACGGTATAAAGTTAAAAAAGAGTATGTTTATGTGTGTTATCCTTATGTATGTTCATAGATTTTTATTTGACGACTATATAAAAGAACAGTAACATATAACTTAACATGTCAAATTTCGATGTCATAATGTTCGCTTCCAAGATAAAATATAAACAGGCTAAAACGTTCAAACGTTTTCGACAAAAGTACAAAACGTTTTCGACATCAAGTCATCATCAGTGTAAAAATGAAATAAACGGCTCGCAGTCAATAGTTTCATGCAACTGTTATTCCCACAGGGGAATGTTTTGCTATGAAACAATGTACTTGTTTATTCAAAGGTCTTTTCTGACTGATTAGAAGTCCCTCCTTAATTTTCCTCTTGAAAAGCGGAGCAATGTCCAATTTCCTTTCCACAGTTACTAAAAAGAGCGGCTCAGAAATAACGCTTTACTAAAAATTTCATGTTAATATTTCTCTACCCACTTTATATCTATTGCAATTAGGGCCCGGTTGTCCAAAAGGCAATTAGCTTATTCCAGGATTAGCCAAAAACTTTGTGGATAACTTTGAGATGTATAATTTTGAATTGTGGGAACTTGGAGATATTTTGAATGAGAGATGAACGTTCGTCAAGCTCTATCCACAGAAAAACGATTTCTGAGTCCTGGCAGCTCAATGGTTAGAGCGTCTCACCGGTCATCAGAAGGCTGTTGGTTCGATTCCCGTCTGGGGCTCAGAAATCGTTTTTCTGAGGATAGAGCTTTCCGATCATGCTGCTGAGAAAAACTGGACTTTCCTTTAACAGATTTCACTTACACACATAAAAGTTTTAGGCTGTGAAATTTGACCTTAAATTTTCAACTAAAATAAACGAAACCAAAACAACTGATTAATTGGTAATCCTAGATTAGTGCTAATCGTGCTTTGAACAACCGGCCTCATGTGTACAAGGAACTAGGTGGTCTGGATTTTCGTACAGATCGAGTGAATAATTCAGCAAAATCTGTGCGAAAATAAACGAAGGCAAATACTTTCTAATACGGACTTAGCAAACGAGGTTTATGAGGAATTTATGATATGGCTTTTAGTTGGTTTATTTTCCCATTTTTAACCTGGTATTCGTCGTTGTATGCTAGAATTTACTACACCTCGTAGCTTTGTATTGCTTCTTATTTGCACTAGTTATACATTCATTTATCGTAAGTTTGTACAATTAGCTTTAAACAAAAGCTGCACTAGTATTCCAGCACATTTTATTATGTGCAATTTTTTAACGTAGATACTTAATTCTCCTTAAATTTCATTAAAATCAGCTTGAACATTTTCCCGCCAAAACGTACTGGTCTTGGATGAGAAGCGTATTTGGACCGTTTTGGTGCGAGCCTAGAGTTTCTTGAACCGATACGTTTTTGGATTGTTCTGAAGGTATCCTCATGCGAATATTCTGTAATGGTATTACCACAATATTAAGAGAACTGAATGTCAGTTTCACCCGATTTTTGCTTCAGTTTCCAGCACGTTTGCTTCTCAGAGCTTAACTAGTTTAGCCATGAGCTAGAGGACCTGGGAGACGTGACCTACTTCCCCAGAATCCAAATATGGTAGCATGTCAACGTTTGCTGTAGGTTAATGCAGTTTTGGCAACTTCTAGTCATACCAAGACATGTTTTGACATAAAAACTTGTATAAATTAAACCAACTTTATCTCAGTATATTCCTAGACTACCTATTCGCAAGTGCAAAAATTCGAACACTCGTGAGGGTATTGAACCTTTGATCAAACTCCTTAATGAGTGTTTAAAAAATTTGGGCACCACGTCGTTTTTCAAAAGCTCCCCTAGTTAATTTTTCTCAGGTTCAAACACTGTCCCTACCTTCATTCATATATTACTTGTTCAATAATAATGACGCCTACATGAGACGCTCATATCAGCTTTGCCTGCGATCTTAATACATGGTAATATATACAAGTGGGATAACACACCAGCCACTGGCGAGGCTACGGGGGATGGAAGTTCCAGACCCATTCACTTTTCAGAAGTCTAGTCAACTAGATTCGCTCAAATATGAAGATAATTCGCCCATGTATGGGAGTTGCAGTCATCCTTGAAATGGAGTCCTAACACCGTCCACAAATGGCTATAAAGTTCCCTGGAGAAGCGTTAGAGGCAAATTAAAGAGTGTAAAACAAAAGTATTTTTCTGCACTTAGCAGTATCTCACCATCTTTGACCAACACTGAACCCCCGGACTCCCATTCGTTTAACTCTGGCCACGCCACTGACACCAGCTGGTTTTCCTCTGTTGTTTTTTTGGGTTTTTTTTGTTTTTTGGGTTTGTTTTTTTTTTTCCCAAGATATTTATGCACGAGACAATGTTACGCATCTTTTACTCTTTCTCTCTGTATTCAATCATACTTCTTTATTAAACTCTACACTGCATGGCCAACTGCGTAGCCGTCTAACTGTCGGTAAAACCCTAAGGCTGGATGGTCGGTTTTGAATTTACGTATCGCACTCGTGGTAATTACTAATACACCTTCACAACACAAATGTATACTCCACGATTTACTCTAAAACTAAAGACTCATACTCATTTACTCAACTCTACATGGCATACCACTAGTGTAGCCATGTCACGCTCACTATAACCCGCGGCTAAAAGCGCGTTACATCATTAACAGTTTCATTCCCAATCGTTAGACAATCACAACTACATAACTGTAACACCAGTGTGGTTCCAATTACCTGCTCTAAAACCAAGAAAATTAGTCTTAACAACTGTTTTTGGAGTTGCATTTGCATTTAGGATTAGATATGCCATGTTAAGTGTATCAAGTTTTCATTTGCTATACCTGTACGTAACGACGAAAGATCAAACTGATGGAAATCTTCATGATTCAACATATCAATAAACATAGTCGGCGTGCCATATAGTGATGAACACCTAAATAAGTCAAATTATAAATTATATATTGTTTTTATTATCAAGAGCAGTGATCTTTACGACGTCTGTCCACCTGTACCTTCACTCTTATTGCTACTGTTGTAACTATAGTCCAAGCCTATGACGTAGTAAAGGTAAATTGGTTTCACGTAACGTCATGGTAGCCCTGTTGGCATCCCTTTAACAAAATAATTTCACTATCTTCTACTAAAAGTGATTTCTAGATGGCCGTCGTATAAAGGGATATAAATCCACGTCAAAAGTAGAAGGGTTGGGTGGGAGAAAAATTGATAGAATAGAACCGTCTATGGGTGCTTGATTTTCAGAATCCATGTCATGACACCTCGATGTGATAGTAAGTGTTTCAAATAAATAATTCATTTGTTTCTACGCAAACAATCTTGAATCAAGTGGCGATACTATTTCTTCCCATCAGTATATACTTCTATCACCCCTTGCTGGGGAGACATCTCTAGATAAGCAAAGTCGTGAAACTTTAGAGAGATGAAAGAGGGATTAGGGCTAAAATCTGACTTCAGAAGAAGGAAGTAACCAGAAGGGTCACTCGCATTGGAACCTTTGAAGTTTTTGTCCACACTATTTTGAAACCGTCCCAAGATCCTTTGCTTCGCCCAAATCCTCGCAGCCAGTAAACCGGAGCCAGCTCAACAAGGATTTAATCTACGAAATTGGGTATTGGCTCAGTAAAATGGCTATATCTTGAAAAGTATTTGACTGATTTTCATTCTACGCAGACTGCTTGAAGACGAAAGGTAAGTGATAATATTTCTGGTAACTATAATTTATAAAAAGATTCCCAACTGTTAAATTTAGACGTATATCTCCTATATGAGTAGGCCATTCGAGCGGCCCACACAATCAATATAGTTTCTTTTCCTTCTCTGATGAATTATTTTCCTGTCAGCTTAATCTGAGGCTTGGATATTGAAGTCTGTGCGCTATTATATGGTTCAGTAACCAACAATCAAGTTCGTGAAGTAATATTAAGCATTTTTGAGACAAATTAATGTCACAACGATTCATAACGATCATACAGAGTCACACGTTACCCTGGTACAGTCACAGCTATGCAACAACAGGCATTTCTTATGCAATGTATGAAATAACTTCGATTTGTGTTAGACTTAAAACTATGGGTTGATTTGCTTATAACGTTCATTATTGTCCCTTACTGTGGAAACTAATACGTTCAAATACGTATAAATAATATTATACGTCTAAATTTAGCAGTTAGGAATCTTTTTATAACTTATAGTGACCAGAAATATTATCACTTACCTTTCCTCTTCAACCAGTCTTCGTAGAATGAAAATCCGTCGAATACTTTTCAAGATATAACAATTTTACTGACCCAGCACCGCATTTCGTAGATTAAATCCTTGTTGAACTGGCTGCGGTTTACTGCCTGCGACGACTTTGGCCGAGCGAAGAGTATGGGAACGGCTTCAAAAAAGTGAGGACTTGTTACACCCTCGAGTGACAATTCTGGTCAGTACTTGTTCTGTGATCTGACCGTGCCATGCATGGATAAAGTAGATGTGCCTCCCCCTGACGTCCTGGGAGTCACATAGCTTGGTTAATGATATTCTCCCTTGACGTCCCCTCGTAATCTATTTTAAAAAACTGATGTGTACTCGGGTTTCGATGCGTCATCCTTATAGGGTTAGTAGTCAAGTGTAATGCGTAATGATATTGTGGGAATTAGCGTAACCCTCATTTTTCCATTTTTTTTGAAAGTAGTTCGCATGCTTGCAATGGAATTGACCATGGTCGAGACCTGGGATGATAGTTCAAACCTTGGTAATTCACGAGAACAACAGCTTCTATGAGTTTCCGGGCACATTTTCTGGCAGTAAGGTTGTGAAATTAAATTGTTTCACAAAATATCTTGTAGATTTAGTGAGCAGAGTCAAAGCTTGCAGGGTCGTAAGCAGGATTTTTGGGTCAACGAGTCAGAATGAGAGCACTGATGGGACACGAAAGCTGTAATGAGATCAGGGGGTATGCCCCCCGGAAAAATTTTAAATCTAAAGCCCTAAAAGGCCATTTCCTTCATTTTGAGGAAAGATTTCACAGAATTCTGAAGATTAGAAAACATAATGTACAATGCTCAAATAGCAACAATTTTCAGGAAACTTAAAACATCAGTATTGTTTTTTTCATAGTGTATATATATATATTTCATACTGAATCCGCGCTATACACACAAACTAACTTGAGGTGGGTACGAACAAACCTGAAGTTATTTCAATAGCATGAACTTTTGTGTATCATAATATTCAATTGTAAAGTGTCCATTTTCTCACCCTCTTTCTTTTACTTTGATATTATTTTCCACTATAAATTCTTAGTGAGTCAACTGACTCGGTTGACTCAGTGCTAGGTACGGACCTTGCTAATGGTAAGCACAAAGTTAAAACAGTTTGGTAAAGTGAAATATAGGAATTACAGGTAAAGCAATTCTGGATTGAAACATTTAGGGCCACAGTTGCGTTAAGTAGTTCCGTGCTCAAAAGCAGAACGCAGTGTTGCCGGGGTTGCAAACGTTAGTTGATTTTTAAATTACATGTACCAATTTTGAACAAGACGTTTTGATTGCGGCGAATTTTAATTTGTAAATATTCATTTCATGAAATATCAGAACACCTTCCATTAATGCGTTAGTCGCATACCTTTCATTCTGAACGGCCATGAGGGATGCACGTGCATCGAAACTTGGAGCAGGATACACAGCAGTTGCTCCGAATACAATGGAAGCTAAACTATCGGACGAGAAAGAGAGAAAGACATTAAAACAGTTACCGATATTATTTAGAAATGTTCTCTTCAAACAGTAATTACTATTAAAAAGTTGCAAACGTTAACCATCAATCTTAAATTAAAAAAAAACACAACAGAAAAAGGACGTAACTTAAGAACTTACATTAATAGAAAGCTTGCAAAAATAAAGAAGGGAATCGTTAGCAACTAACGGGATACTTTTCAATGACAGACACTGTAACTGAATGTAAAATTTGCACTTTTAAACCTTGGTGTAACCATTCCTCTAAAGTTAACTTTGATTCGAAACTACATCATATACCTGACCCTAATTACACCAACCAAGAAGAGCAGATTAGCATTACATATGCTACACGATAATTTCGAACCGGCACACATTTACATCCTTTGCTCACCATCATACTCCATGTCGCTCAATGGTTAAAGCGTCTAGCCAGCAATCACAAGGTCGATTCTCGTCAAAACGTTGCTATACCCTCCCATTTCTCACACTTTTACGTGAAAAGTAACTAAAAACTACGGAGGCTCTCCATTTTCTGTCATCCAGACATACCATCTAAAGTCAACGCTTTATGTCCGGAACACCTTTAATGGGAACTTAAATTTAAATCAGCCGCGTCCACCATGCCTTTTGCTTTACGTTCTGCCACTTTTCCTTTTCCAGTAACAATGTTAACTGAATTAGGTGGACATCAACATCAAGCCAGCCCCACGCTGAGTTTGTTTCGTGGAACATTGCTTCGCATTTTCATGAAGATTTTGAGCAGCACACGTATGCCAAGTTCAAACGCCTAAACCCTATAAGTTGCCAAATCCAGGGGATTAATAGTCAGCAAATGACTGTCGCAGTTAAGGTATCTGACAGAAAGCGAAATTTCGCGAGAAAAATTATACCCCAGCAAGTAATTTTTAATAAATAAATAAGTAAATAACAAATATTTCGGGGTTTTGGTGGCAATGAAATTTGCTTCCTTAACAACCGCTCTTTTTCTTCGCGGGAACTCTTATGGATAATGGCGTCTCTATAATATATTTTCTTTCCCTAATATTTTATTTTAGTTTTTACTGAAAATGTTGTAGTTCCATTTATGAAAAAATAGAGCTTCTTCAAAACGTACTAATTTATTTCCGAAGCAGATATCAAAGAATACAAGCTAAGTCATTGCTTTACCAGACGCAATTTCCATGTGATAACTTCAACATTTTCAGGGCTCACAGACTACTCTAACAAAAACCTGGGACATACCATGGTTTTGTGAAAGCTTTCCCCAGTGGTTTTCTGAGAATATTTTGTGGAAACCTGAAGCACTTAGTATAAACCTTTCCAAATTTTTATTGAATTTTAATGCCGAGTCATTTTTGTGAAAAAGATCCAAAAGCATTTGGGAGTTTGGATAGATTAATCCTCCAAAAATATTTCAACATTTGAAACCTTAGATCAGAAGTGAATCTACGATTTGAGTTCAAGTGGGGTGATTCACAAGAGCACGGCAAGTATTGGTCAATATTCATCTTGTCTGTTTTTTTGAATTTTGGATCTCTGAATCTACATTTTCAAAGTTTCCTACAAACAACTAAATAGGAATTTACTGTAATTTCTGTGAGCTACGCATTTTGCCAGGTACATTTGCAGAGCGAGGGTCTCATTTCTCCGGCCTAGAGGGTGTCGGCCACACTCCCCATAAATCCGCATAATCTTTACTAGATGGCCATTTTCTAAGATGGCCGTTTCTAAAGTCGAGAAATGTGAATGTCTCTTCTGGTTTGGTCGAAAAAAAGAAAAACACAACTTTTTTCCAAACTATTGGTTTACTTATTAAGTTTTATTTTCTTGTCTTCAGATCATATCATATCCGATGATGCTCAGTTTGTCGACTGAAACTTCAATTAACCGATTGAACTATACTTGGGGCTGTTCCACCACGCTCGCAGCCCTTTAGTTACAGCCCCGCGAGTCCAACCTTAGTCTGAGATTGAAACATCTGAGGAAGGTAACTGTAAATCAAATTGATAACTTACTCAAATATTCTATCAAGCTTCGAGATAACATCACAAATTGATAACTATCCCTTCTCCACAATTTGCAAACCTTTATTCTTAATATTAATTTACTTAACAGTTAGTTCTGTAGAGTCAAAGAAGTGCTTACCTTCCAAGAACCATCCCAAAGCAGTGATATAATGGAACAGGAATGCAAATTTTACTCGGCTTAAAAATTATAAAACAAAAATATGATTAAAATAAATACCAAACAAAGCACTGCATGAAGCAAAAATGTGCGGTTGATTGTTATTACGAAAAGAAACCAAACTACTTGCGAAAACAATTTCGAATGGAGCAATTCTAATTGGTGAAAAGAAAACAAGCGGAAAGTTCTAACCTCATTCTTTATCCCATTTCACTCACATATTCATTCTTTTTATTAAGTTCAGGAATTTTCAGAGTATTTGTGTGACTATCCTTGCCCATATGTCAAAAAGTGGCGGATTAAAACATTCGTGGGCCCTAAGCACAGAGCAATTTCGTGGGCCCTACAGATCCAAACTAGATCCGCTCTCTTTTTAAGGCTTCAGCTTTAAATGTCATCGATAAGATTTTTATAGCTATATTGAATGTGAACAGCAATTACATGAATGAATCGGAAAAGTTATACAAGAAGTCAAAAACAGTCTTAACAAGCAAAACAATACTATAGTACCAGTCTGCCCCTAGTAACACGTACATTAGTGAATATTAGTAATATTACCATAGGGAGGTCGGATTACAGCATAATGATGTCATTCTACAGTTTTACTATGTGTGTTTTCTTTATGGCAAAAGAACTAATCATATCATTAACTAAGATTGAACACATCAACTCTGATTCTATAGATAGGAGTGAGGGTGGCAACAAACACGACTGACTCAAGGTTGAGCGCTGCTAGTCCTTGATACCTTTCAATACGGAGCAAGATAAGTAAACGAAAATGATCATGCGGAAAATGTAAAGTTCATGCATAATGCATTTTGAGGTCATAATGCATTGTACGTCTTTATGGATTGATTTCACGGTAAGCCAAATAGTCAATTCCTATCATCAAGTGGCAAAAAAGAAGAAAGCCCATATGGTCGCCATATGACTCGATCAGTGTCAGTCACGGCTCACCTACACAGTTTTTTAGGTCTCGTTCCTTTTAACACGTTTGTGCATTTTTTTTGTGAGGTTCTCAGTTTAAAAACATTTACATAAATACATACTGCATATTAGCATAACGAATAATGGATTACTTATCTCTTGAGGAGGGGAGCTCTCTGTTTGACGAGTAAAATCGTCTGGCGATAGCCAGAGTAAAATAATAGAAGAATAGAATTAATAATAATTAATAACAGAAAGAATAGAATTAAGAATTCAGTCATTTAGACGTATGATTAGACCGTCGATCAAAAGTACGTCGTCCTATTTTGGTCAAAGTTTGAAAAATCGTAAAAGGTAATATTTAGTTATTCAGAAAATCAATGGTTCTTTTGTATTTCTCTCGAAAATACATTTTGAATACTTTCACTCCTTTGAGCACTGTTTGGATACTCTTATAGTCTTTACTTTTAGTAGTTTACCCCGGTCAAAATGCATGTAAGACTTCCAAGCTATTAAGTACGAATTCTTCAAGGATAAATGTGTCTGTACTTAGTTATCTCATTCCAAAATAAAAAACAAAACATAGCCACAAAGACAAACATCTTCGTGGGCCCCTGGCCTTCGTGGGCCCTAGGCACGTGCCTATAGCGCCTGTTGGTTAATCCGCCACTGGTTGGTTAATCCGCCACTGGTTGGTTAATCCGCCACTGGTTGGTTAATCCGCCAAATTCTAGCATATTTTTACAAAGGTGATGGAATTGTTTTTCTTTTGTAACATGCGTAGAAATATGACTTCCGAGAGGACGTGACAGTTCACCTCAAACTCTTTTTCTCGCAGTTTTCTTCTCTCTTTTTGATTAGCAACCACACTCTTGGATTTCCGTACTATTTCTCTCACACAACACGAAAACAATAAATGATATTTGATTCAAACTGAAAAAGCAAGGAAGACCAAACACCTATTCGAACTTTCCCTACGTAAAGATGCATAGCCAACCACCTTCATGCACTTTATGACCCCAATGCCACTTAAGCGACGAAACTGTATCACGGTTAAAATTTGCGAGGAACTTACTGCAGTGGCAAGTTAGAAAAAAATCTGACATTTTCTTAAACAAATACTCAACATTTCAAACTCTCTCGCAATTTTCCACGTTGTAAACTCTTTTGAAAGTTGCGTAGTAAGAAAGGAAGTTTGCGACAAGAATTAGATTATAACAATGAATCTACTTTAACTCTTTCACGGCGAATCAGTCTTCGACTCTTTTGGTTTGACTACCACCAAACGATTTCACTCGTTAACGAGAGATATCCAGCCGGAAAAGAGTTAATAAGCCTTTTGCCATAAAATGTCTCATATCAGTTTCTTGATATTAAACAAAAAACTTAATTTAGTTTAAAGTTAATAAAACCGAAAAATTCTTGATTACCTGTTCATAGTTAACTGTTGTTCCAACCAAGAAAGCGTTATTAACAATATTGTGGTGAGACAAGGTAGCACCTTTGGGGTTGCCGGTTGTACCCTGGTTTTAATAAATGTAACGAAATAAAACTCATGTTAGAATACATCAGGAGCCATATTGTACACTACCAACACATCGTCGGAGAATTTTGGAATTGGTTCCTACGTCAGTGTTTGCTTGATCCTTTTGATTCACTGACTGACTAACTGATTGATAGATCAATCAATTGGTTAGTTGATTGACTGGAGTGAATGATTAATTGACATTTATTTCAACACGGTAGATATATCACTTCTTAACTGGCATGGCATCTCAATAAAGAGTTGCTTTACAACTCCGTAAGCCATGTGTTTTGTCAAAAATCGCATCTGAAAAATTGAATTTTACGCATCTACAAATAACTTCGCAAAATGTGGGCGTATTTTAACTTCTACCGATTGGATGAAATTTTGATAGTTTTAAGCAGGGTATTCCATATTTTTGCCCAATTATATCCGAAACTACTTTTCACATACACTGATTTAGATTTTGGGGCTGACAAATTTATATTATAGTTTCTTAAATTATGAAAATAGATACCTCTTTGACTATAAATCCTCTCGAAAAAATAAGTAGGAGTCAATCCTTTTAAAATTTTGAAAAATAATGAGGTGCTTGGATGGGTCTAGAGCAGAGATCCTACGGAAAAAAGTGTTTTGAGGAAGTAGGATATCATTTAGTCAACATGTGCCACGGTCACTTCCGGTATCTGAAAGGGGTCTGAATTCCGCTAGGCCTTTCCCCTGCATACACAACTGTTTGCACATATGCAGTTCCACTTAAGTTAACTGAATTTGTTTAAACATTCGACAGACCAAGGACTTCAATGGCTATTGGGTTTCAATAAGTAGTTATTCGATGAAGCTGACTATAAGATGAGCAGTCATTCAACAAACTCTCTAGAATTAGTAACTAAACTTGTTTCTCTCATAATAGGGCGAGTTTTAGTCCAGTTCCCATTCACATCACCAGATTGACCAAAATACTTTCGTTGTAATGACTGGAAAACACAAACAACGGTAAAATAAACTCTTTTGAGCAGGAGGGAGAGCGATCTTCCATTTCCATGGAAGGGATAGCCGAATTTTCACCAATGAAAATCTCAAATCAGACTTTCTCCTATTTCACGCAACACTTGGAAGGCCATAATACACTTATTTGCCAGTATTACAGTAAAACAACAAATATTTGGCATTTATAATCGCTAACACGGAGCTAGTATCAACATTTTACATTTCAAAACCTAACCGGGACGGACCGAACCCCCGGCCCTACGAATATAGCGCAGTGTGAATTTAGTGCAGCCAACTAAGCTACAAAGGCCCTTTTCGGAAGCTTGGCTACGAGTTCTGTATTTATAACAGTGGTAATGCCTGTGAATATACATATGCATATGCATTTACAGTGGGGGTCAAAAGTCTGAGTCCAGTCGTATTTTTTCCCTCAATGTATGATAAATCATGTTTCATGTAGAGAAAAATTCATTTATTGACTTACACATGCATATTTTTATCAGTAAATGCTTCCACTTGCCTTCCTTTTAATTTTTGAGTTATTTAACACACGTTGTAATTTATATAAAGTCTCTATGATGTGTAGCTGGACCAAAGATGGCAAAAGAACTCAGTGACAGAATAAGAGGTCAAATAATTGCACTGAGTAATGAAGGTTTTTCACAACGCAAAATTGCTGAAAATATAAGGGTTTCAAAGGGTGCTGTGCAGCGAACTTTGGAAAGGTTTCGAGGAACAAAATCCTATTCTACAAAACCAAGATCTGGTAGGCCAAGAGCTACCACTTTGAAGGAGGATCAGTACATTAAGACAACTTCCTTACATAACAGAACTGCAACGGCTGGTAACATTCAGTCAATAGTTAATGAAACTCGAGAAAAAACTAAGCAGATCAACAGTGAAAAGTAAACTAAGCCTGTCTTAAAACCATTGCTAAGATCTCTAAACAAATGGAAACGGTGGCTATGGGCCAGAAAATACTGGCGTTACACTAAAGAAAATTGGAAAAATATTTTTTTCGCAGATGAATCAAAATTTGAAATATACTGAAATAACCGTCGCATTTATGTTAGACGTAGAAAGAATGAGAGATTTATAAATTCTTGCCTCAAGCCAACAGTGAAACATGGTGGTGGGAACATTCAGGTTTGGGGCTGCTTTAGTTATAATGGTGTTGGCGATCTTTAAAGAATTAAGAACACTCTTACAAAGCAAAAATATCACTCCATCCTTCAAAGACGAGCCACACCATCTGGCTTAAGGTTGTGCAGAAGGGGTTTTGTGTTGCGACAAGATAATGATCCGAAACACACTTCTCACATGTGTAAAAATTATGTAAGAAGGAAGGAAGAGAAAGGTGATATGGTCGTTATGGATTTTCCTCCTCAATCTCCAGATCTAAACCCTATCGAGAATTTATAGGAACAATTGAAACAAAGAAAGTGAAACATGATCCCACAAGTAATGACAACCTATAGGATGTCCTTAATCAATGCTGGAATAACCTTAAACCAACAGTACTCAGAAATCTTGTTGACTCTATGCCAGGAAGAGTTAAAACTGTTTTAAAAGCAAAAGGAGATCACACAAAATATTAAAGTAATGTTTACTTGGCTAATATAATGTACTCAATTCCAATGTTGATGTAAATGCTAAAGTTATGCACATATAGTGCTGTGTTGTGTGAAAATATATTGTATATCAATAAAAGACAAAAACATACTGACTGGACTCAGACTTTTGACCCCCACTGTACATATGCATATGCATATGCATATACATATACATATACATATACATATACATATACATATACATATACAAATACATATACATATACATATACATATATATTTATAAAATTCATTAAAAATTCATGAGGAAAGTACAAAAGAAAATCATAACCGTGTCGGATCTATATATGTGATAAAGATACATGTGCCTTTATATGTGAAGAAGTTTAATTTTTTCGGCTTACGAAAGATAAATTTCCAAACTTTCTTCGCGAATTAGCGTATTAAGAGGTGAATTTCATAAGACATTTAAAAAACCCACAGTTTGTGCTTTATCGGATCTAAAACACTCGGCTATCGCCTCGTGTTTTAAATCCCGATAAAGCACTCCTGGTCGGTTTTTTAATATTACATATATATATATTTATATATATATATATATACGATAAAGAAAATTTTTCGAAGGTCAAAATCTTACATTTTAACAGCATCACCCGTTGTTGACTAGTTGCGAAAAATGCAACTAACCACTCGGCAACGGCATTCGTATCTCACTTGGTAGTGAGCTGTACTAGATTCGCAGAGTCTTACGTTCTACTCCCAGCCAGAGGTCCTACGGAGACACTAGTTGTTTCAAAGTCCTGAATCTTCCATATTTGCTTTGATATGCTTTGCTTTGGGTAATGTTGAAAGTCTCACAACCACTAAACGCAGTTTCCACATCTGCACAATGCAACAGGCATTTAGCTATTGGTAGCATAGTCAAAACATTTACCGACGTAAACTGTATGTTGATGGGATCATCGAACTGTAGATGTTGCTGAAGGTTTGCCAATTCTTCCATTTCGGCATGTCCTCCTGCATGCAAAATGTGACTGAAGGATAGGGCACCACTATAAAGAAAATAATTAAAGGTTGCTTGTGAGAGATGAGGACAGCTAGTAAATACAAATGCCAACTCAATTTTGAATAGTATCACGTCCGCTAAAGAAATTTCACGACTTGAAAAAATTTCACGATTCTGACTGGTTGAGAGCAGGACAATTTCAGCTACGGGCGACCGTTATTAGAGGGGGAGGTATTATCACAGTCTGTCTTTATTAATGCCCGACCTACCATTGTTTATCAGCCTAAATAGCTTTTTCACTTGATGTTTCCGACAGCTCCAGGTTTTCCCAACCAAATAATTATCTTTTTTACCGATCAATTCACTGAAAAGCGGAGGCGTCGCTCATTCACGGCATCGCACGCCTTCTACGGTGCACCAACGGCACTGTAGGCAGCGTTGAACGAAATAAAATACACTTTATAGTTGGTATAGTAGATCAACTAAAAATCAAAATACTGATTTGGGATGCATCAGTTCTCATGGTGAGCAGGATGCGCGTTTTAATTGAGTATCAGATCGCGGAAAATTTAATCTACGTAAAATGCCAAAAGGGAAAACGAATGACATGGTTTAGGAGAAAACTTCTTTGTCACACGAAGCCATAAGGTGACAAAAATATTAAATAAAAAATTTAAGAATATGTCAGAAGCACGACAAATTAAAGTGAGAATTCAAATACGAGTCACACGATCCAAATAATAGAAAAGCTCATAAAATTCAAAAGTTATCTTTATGCAGACACCTTTGATTATCTGTTCCTCATTCAATCTATTTGCTCGAAGACGATAATTAAAATAGCAACCCATTTCTTGGCGTTACGTGTTTTCTGTTCAATCGGAAACTTTTCCAAAATTTAGTTGGTCATAAAGTGGTGTTTTCAATTCTCGACTTCTTGATTATTAACAAACTTTTTCCAGCTTTCTCTTTCGCATATTGAAGCCTTTTGTGGTTAATTTTGGTGAACTGGGGCTTTAACTTTTTTGCTCATAAGTTCATTCTTCTCTTTTGATACTACATTCAATTTTAATTTCTTAAGAATAACGCCATTTAGCATATACCTCGCAGGTGGATAGTATTTTTTGCGCAATCTGATTGGTTCGTCTTCCTCGGAATATCCTGCACTATTCACCTCCGACCAAAACAGTATGGCGTCTAGTTGTGTTTACGTTACGGAAGAACTTTTTTTCAATAAACGAAGTCGCCGTGTCAGACAATGCCATAAAAGCAACGAAATTTGGCAGTTAAGTATTCAAGGATATGTATTTCTTTTAATTTTTAGCGACAAACGCACTCAGGATGTGTTTCAAAATGTTTTGTTTACAAATGATGAGTGGGTGACGAGCCGACATCTCGTAAAATTGTAAAAATTTAAAAAATATATACTTGACTACGCGGCTCGACAAACATCCACCACTATCCACCTCCACTTTGGTGAATAATTGTTCTTTATTGGAGTGAAATTTGCAACTAAATTTCCCCAAAACCAAGGGAAGATATATTTTTTTACAAATCTTTCCAAGGCAAGATTATGCGACATGAGATAAAATACATGTATTCAGCGGCTAAATATTCCTAGGACTTACGACAGTGACGTAGTTAATGGGCGGTTAAGAGATTCAAACACCCCTGTTACAACAAACCTCACAAAACTGCGCCAAAATGCCATGAAACCTTAAGAGACAGATGACCCTCTCAAACAGAAATTTCTGCCTGGCAGCCTGATCTACGATGTCGATTACCTGTGCTTTTCGTCTCCTGTAATAATTACTTGCTGAAGATCCGGCAAGCTAAAGATATCAAAGAGGTTACAAAATGTAAATATTAACTAGGTAGCAACACAACAGATACAAATGCCAGTAGACTACGGGGGAGTATGATCGAAATTCTCTTTAAAGTCCACTGAAAGAAACACCAGTGAAAATATGAACACAACACAACCCTGAACTTGAATTAACGACTAAATCTGGATATAAGACTGGAAAATCTCCTTTCCATCGGCCTGAAACACCTCAAGGCTGATCGAATCTAAATGAATACTAATAAAATTGATTGTCGAATCCAGCACATATTGCCACGTTTTATTGGCACACATACCGATAAAGTCACAGAAAACCGTAAAAATGTTGCTCATTTGAATTTCGTGGCAGGGACGACAAAGAATAAAGAGAATTCACAAACTTATAAAAATATAAAATTAAAGTCTTTTAAAAATAATGCTGCCATATGTTACACCTTTTGCTGTTTATTACCAGAAAATATAGTACGTTTAACGCCAACCTCAAACTCATTAACGCAAAAATACATTCATTTGATTCAATCGACATTCACTAGCATAGATACGCAACCATTTGCATCGAAGGGCATTCTATAACGCCAACAGACGACCATTAACATTATTCTATTATACATTAGGGATAATCAAAATTTCAATTAGTCAAGATATTTCTTTTACGTAGTTGAAGTTTTATTATCTCTAATGTACAGTAGAATGGTGTTAATGGTCGTCTGTTGGCGTCTGGTAATGAACAGCTAAAGATGTTTTATCATGAACTACCACATTGACAGTATGGTAGTCACAGGACTATCATACTGTTCACGTTGCCAGCTCTCATGACCAGTACACGCCACAATCATCCGACCATTACAAATACCATTATCCCGAGATAAGCATCATAAGCACATTGAAGAATTAGTAAAGACCAACAAACACGTTTAACGTCTGTCTTCGTTAACGTTAAGATAGTTCACCGGTCTGTTTCGGATACACAAAGTTGGGTATCGCATCGAAAATTGTTGCACAAGTTTCAGAGTACTCCATACAGAACATTTAGAACACAATGACCACAAAATCACTGCCCAAATTGGTAACAGCAAATCAAGTTCCATTAAGTTTATTTCAACCATATTCGAAAGAAATTCTTTTTCATAAAGATTTCACACCTTTTGCTGTTCATTGCCAGAAAATATATTATCATTAACGCCAACCTCAAACTCATTAACGCGAAAATACATTGATTTTGTTCAATCGACATTCACTAGCGTAGATACGTAGCCATTTGCATCGACGGGCATTCTATAGCGTCAACAGACGACCATTAACACCATTCCACCACACATTAGGGATAATAAAATTTCAATTAGGCAAGATATTTCTCTTGCGAATTAAAGTTGGCATAAATGATAGTATATTTTCTGATAATGAACAGCAAAAGGTGTAAAAGAGTTAAATGGCATGAGCCGCAAAACCTAAAAATATCTTTATGTGGCAAGAAAAAGATTGTGCCATCAAAAAATATTGCTGAGAAACGCGTGCGAAAGGCTTCAGTGCGCCAACATTCAAAGACGGGGAAAATAAAAGGATTTCTCTGAAAAAATATTTGCGTCACAGAAATGTTTCTGAAATCTGCCAACTGATTCTACTCTTCATACGTGAAGGAAAAAAATGATAAAAAACGATTATAGTCACCAAACCTTTTTTTAACAAAATGAGATTTGATGGGGAATTAGGAGCCGTTTTATAACGTCTCTGTTGCAGCAAACTGCAGATTACGTGATGTCGACAATTATGTTTTCTATTTGTTCGAACACGTTTCATCTACCTCAAAAATTGGTCTACAAAATTCGAGACCCAAATTTCCACATCCTGCGCAGGTCCTTGATGGTGTAATTGGATATTTCAGTATTTTCCTTTGTTAGAACTATTTAACTGTCGAACGACAACTTAAATTGTAAGACTAACCTTTCACTATGCAGCCATCCTGGCTTTGATTCAGGCAATTCAGGAGCGATTTCGCACAACATGTTGTAATAATCTTGTGTTTTGTGACTTGCAGCGGCTACCACTGCCTTACACCCAACCTAAAATCAAGGTTTTAACGAATTAAAAGAAAGCAATAACCGAAACAAACCAAAACCTCTCAAGGAAAAATCGCTTTCTTAAAGCCATTTCTACATGCACTAATTCAAATACGATTTCATCACTTTTATTCAATCACTACCGGGAAGTCGAGTGTGACTGATTTGCTTCTAGTGAGGGTTGCATAATAAAATTAGGCAAGTCTTTTGGTTAATTTTCACAATATCACTCAGTTGTATAATTATGCTACCTGCCCGTTTACGCATCGACCGTAAAGCTACCTAAGCTAAACGTTTCTGCGTGTGTATGCGGGTGAACGTGTGGGCGCGGGTGTGCAATAAACTACCGACAATCTCAATACGATTTCTGTTTTAGTAAAATATTACTATCAAACAGAGCTATGAACTATATAATAACCGGGAATACAAATACAAAAATCAAATGTCTTTTTATATTCGTTACCAATTCAAGGATACTGGAATACATTTACAAACAACAGGTCTAATAACCCTCATAGGACTGCAAGTGCTTACCTTTTTCAACGCAAAATGAGCTTCTGCAACTTGGTAAGCAGGATTAACATTTACCTTAACAAAGAACGCAGCACAATACTGAGAGACAACTTAGTAAAAAGAATCATAGAAGTTGCTATAAAAACTAATCTTATTTTAACTTAGGTGTTACTAAAACTTATGGTTATATATCCTGGCTCAGCATGTATTCGCACCAAATCGTATAGAAAATGGGGAAGTCAATCATCTGTAGTGTTGTTGAACAAAGGAAAAGTTACTGTTTTTATTCACAACTTTTCTAAACCCCAAAGTGAAAAGAAGAGCTGTTGCTCAAGCGTGAAAACAGATGTACAAAACAATTAATGGAAATTTTAAGGAAAGACTTAAACAAGTTTGACTTAATCTGAAAGCTGTATGTATAGAGCAACTCATAACAAAGTAAAGAAAAAATATCAAGATAGTAAGAACAGTTTGTTAAATGAATATTGATAAGATCACCAAAAATGCTATGAATTTTCAATAGAATAAATTGATCATTGAAAATTTAATGAACACCTAATGAACGTCTAGGTTACTGAATATTAAACAGTCGATTATTAAACCAAGTCTTAACAATATAATCTAACAATAATGTAACAATTTTAAAAAAATTATTATAAAAGAATTTCATAACTAAAATGCAAGGATTGATGTATGGACAGATAAAAAGATGAATTTATAACAACTATGTTTGTATGCTTGCACGTGTATTTGTACGTATACGCATTTGTAAGATTCACTGATTCATTCATTTGTACGTTCGTTCGCTTGTTCGTGCGCTCTTTTTTCCGTACAATCGTTCGTTCGTCCAATCATGTGCGCTTGTTTATTCATTTATTTATTCATCCACTCATTCATTCTTTCTTTCTTTCTTTCTTTCATTCATTCATTCGTTCATTTTTTTATTTTTGTTTTCCATCAGTCGACATCACAGTACGCACCAATATTAAACCAGCTTTTGCTGTTGCAAACTGAGTTAAAATCCATTCTTCGATATTTGGTCCCCAGATGCCAACACGGTCGCCTTTCTTGAGACCGAGAGCGAGAAACCCAGATGCAAGTTTTTCAACCTATAACACGAATGTTTACGCATAAATCCGTCGTGCTATGGACAAAATTAGACAACATATCTGTCAATTTTCTTTCTTGTTCCACAAAAACTTCAAGGTCTCTTGGGCATTAAAGTTCGTTTAACAAGGAAGAAATTTTTTGGGTACAAATCAGAATTTAATTCCTACGATTAACTCTTTCAAGGCGGGAGCTCTCCCACTGACTTGTAAAATCGTCTGGCGTTAGCCAGAGCAAAATAATGGAAGTCCTATGCCGCCGGGAAAGAGTCGAATTTATCTCCAATCTGATTTGGTCTTTGTACTTTAGTCACATTCTATCTAAGGTGTCGACAACACTCACATGAAAGAAAAAAAATGGTTCTCATCACAACAGAGTCCAGTTTATTATCTGTGTGTGTATATATATCTTTAGCCAAACCACTAAATATTTTCACATTGTGTTTTCCCGTACGTCATTATGTTTCAAATTTTAATCTCTTTTCCCAATGTGGAAATATTTGGTAAATCGTTATAACATAAAATCGTAATGCTGGTCGGGAACTTGCAAGACGTGACGCGATGTTATAGGAAAACAGGGAATTGGTGACGTTATACGAGAAGAGGAATGAGCATAAAAATGAGGGTGAACCTGATATTCGCAGGACAGACGTTCTTCATAACATTAGAACTCAACTGCAAATTTCAAGAAGTCTTATATATGTTGCTGTACATTCAGGTAAGTTGATTCCTTCCTTCAGCAAGTTGTCCAGTTGTTACGATAACAGAAGGAATGGTGGCTGGATACTTTCGATCTCATATATTCTTGACGAAAACTCGTATTAACAGTTTGTACACAATCCAGGTAGTTATTCAAACCACAATACAAGGTATGATTACTCAACTTCAACAGGCTGGGGAGAAATATATTAGCCAAATTTGACGAAGAAATCCTTTAGAAAATTATTTACGATCACGAAATGGAAGTTTCAGCTCAGTCGAGGTGAAATTCTTTCATGTAAGCAGCCATCAAGTTTCACAATGCAAATTTGTCAATCCGAATTACTGGGAGTACAAGTTGTTTCAAGTTACAACTACTATATTTTGCCTGGGAAAACGAAAAAGGTCTATAAAAGTGACCTCCCTATCAAGAGTGAAAAATTTTCGCGAGTTTTTAGCTTTTTTGTGTGTGCAACCCGTATTATCAAGGCTTTCAAGATCTACCGATAAGAACTACGAAACTTTTGTTTTTATTGCAATTTTCTCTGACGAAGACAACAAATAAGAGCTAGTGCACAAACAACTTGACCACTGACGACCTATAACTACCTCAAGAAGGGAGTCCCTGGTCAAAAATCTAGTCTGTATGTCACTTTATTTATTATGGTGCAGTTTATTAAACTTCAGTATGCCGTACATAAAGACTCATAGGGCGCCCTGCGTAACCTATGAGTTCTACAATATTGTTACAATTCTAAATGTTATTAAGTAGCTATTCACAAATATTAAAAAATTAAGGATATGGAATAAAATGTGTACATAAAAACAAAATTACAATGTAATATAATATAACTTAAGAATATCTTTGAGTGTTTGTACCTGAAAATAAAGCTAATGTAATGTCCTCAATGTTCAACTCTTTGAAAATTTCTAAAGAAAAAATCTCTAATTATAGTGTTCATGTTATAATCTTAAACGTCCTTGCAATATTCAACGTGCTTGACACTACTGATTTCTGCTTATTTCGCACCACATCTTTTGTCTTTTTTCCAAGCAACTTCCGTAACTCGTCTTCCATACTCCTTGACCATCCTCCAAGCACGTCCATGATAATATCATACTGGTGGACTGTATATACACTTTCAGTGCATTGTTGTGTCTTGCCAAATACTTGTTTTGGGCAAGGGCTGAGCATCCCGCTAACACGTGAGCTACGCTTTCCGATGCCTTGTTGCACATACGACAGGACACGTCACTTGACTGTGATGTCTTAATTTTCTTAACTTGGTATAACTTCGTTGGTAGGAGCTGTTCGTATAACTCGTACATACCAGCAACTACATACGTTGGGCATGACCTCCATTCACTTGGCCATGAGAAAGAGTTCTTAGTGCTTATGCTATCATCATTCCATCCGATTGTGTGTAGCTTTCCCTGCCACGCTTCATCCCGCACTGTCTTTACCAGCTCTTCTTCGTACTTTAATCTTATTAGTTCCTTTGGCTTTGTTGCAGTCACCTCCTCTCCATCAGCTTTGCACACCATTGGTTCCGGGTAGACAAGTCTCAACGTCAGCCCAAATTCTTCACTATACCTCATGGCCTCTGTAATTAGCGATTGATGCCCCAATACGGCAGAACGTTCTTCAAACTCTCTCACGATTTTCATGCTAGGGTTACTGTTTGAGAACAGTTTCATTGCTGCCTTAATCTTTGTGATCTTGTACTCTCCCTCTACTGACTGCAGGCCACGCCTACCATTCTTTCTCGACACATACAATAGGGCACTCGATGATGCTGCGTGTTTTCCTCCGTTCGTTACAATGATTTTCCGCGTTTCTCGATCAATCCTTCTTAATTCTGTCAAAGGCCAATGCTGCGTCCACATAAGGTACTTTAGGACTACTAGTTCACACTGATTGGAAGCAACCACGCGATTGGCATCTGATAACGGGCTCGACCAAATCACCGACATTCGTTGTAGATATGTCTTCTCCGCATACTCCAGCGTTCTCTTCTCTTCTTGGCGTACATTTTCGAGGATTCCGGGGAACTTGTACTGTGAATCTTTTTTCAAGGGTTGTATCACTACTGTATCGCTTACTCTTATTCTAAGACTCTCTTGCTTCATCTCACCTCGTTTCACGTGGATTACATTGCATTTCTTAGGGTTTAGCTGTAGACCAATGTCATTCATACAACTATTGGCGTTCTTCAATATACAGCTGAGTTTGCTTTCAGACTGAGCGTAGACTTTTAAGTCATTAATATACAGTACATCCGTTATCTTAGCGTTGATTGGTTTAGACATCTTGTATCCCTCTGTCGCAGCAAGTTTCCACGCCAAAGGGTTTAAGCACAACGTGAACAATCTGGGGCACAAGGCATCTGCCTGTGGTAATCCTCTTTCGAAACTGATGGTGTTAGATGTCTCGTTGCCATTGTTTCTTTATATGGTAACTCTGGCGTTCCAACACCTGCACAAGTTCTGTGGCAATCAACCAGTTTGGAAATCGATGTACTTCCAGTACTTCAACCAGGTACCGATGGTCAACTGTATCATAGGCTTTTCTAACGTCGATCCACGCTACGCTTAGATTTCTCTTTCTCCGGTGACAATCCAAGGCCAACATCCTATCAATGAGTAGGTTATCTACAGTCCCACTACAATTCTTTCTCGCACCGCGTTGTTGACCTTCCATCAGCTCGTTCAAATCCAGATGTTTCTCAATGGGCAGTAGTAGACACGACGTGAAAAGTTTGTATACAGTGTTCAAACATGTTATTGGCCTTTGATTTTCACTAGTGAAGGGCCCAGGTTTTGGCATAGGAGTTGTTCGTCCACCCGTGAACCATTCAGGGTATTCCTCTCTTGTGTAAGCAATCGATTGGAAACACATTACTAGATCATTGTGCAATAAAAATGCATTCTTCCACTAAAAGTTCGCTATCCGGTCGGGGCCTGGGGACGACCAATTCTTCATCCTTCGGATGACTTTAACTGCTTCATCTACATCTAACAACCACTCTGTCTCAGTTGATACTCTTACGCGTTTATGTATCGCACTTTTGATCTCCATTAGCCACTTTGCTGATGGGTTCCCTGTGCCTTTTTGCCCCCACAATTCTTTCCAAAAACCCGTGGCTTCTCCGACATCGTCAAAAAGCTGTTTTTGCTGTTGAGCATTTTCTTTGTTCTTGTAAACTGGTCGTTCGTTTTTTTCATCATGTTTTGCTACATCACTCAACGCAGAATAAACCCTCGAAGGATCAGTTCTAAATTGATTATTTAATGATCTTGATCGTTCTTGCTTCTTTTTCCTTATGTATCCTTTTTTCAGCTTTCGTAGTGCACACTTGCTCTTCGTAATAAAATTTATTAGTCCTGATACAGACATGTCTTTACATTGCGATGTTATGAGGGCTCTATTTCTTCTTCCCCGCTTTAACTTCCGGTTAGCTTTGATGCGCTCGACTTCTTCCTTTGTGATTGAAATTTGCCTTCTTAATTCTTTGACTTTCTTTTCATACTCCATTTTAATCCGTTCCAGTTTACTAATCTTCTTCCAATTCCCTATCTCACTTGGACTCTTTTTCCAGCCTTTAGATAATAAAAAGGCAATTACAACAGCATACAAAACACAACTAGCAGTCCATAAGAACTCAAATGGTCTATTCTTTGGTGACACGCTTTCTCGCTTCGTCAGTGATGTTACACTATGATTGATGTTTTCAATATCACGATTAGTTGGTCTTTCTTTTGTCCTCGTATCAATGTTCCGCTTACTGAAATCACCTTGAGTTCCAATTATAGACAATAGCTCTTTGTTCGCTAATTCCAACAATTCTTTTGACTGTGTACATTCCATATGCAAATCTTCGACTGTTGTTTGTATCTCTTCACATTCATTACCTGCCGTTAAATCCAAGTTTTCTAATTCCCTTTGCTGTTCTTGTTGCCGTTCTTCGATGTTTTCACGACCCACGTTATTAACAATTACTTCAATTACATTCCCCAACGTCTTTTCCAAATTAGATGCTTGATCTCGTAGGTTTTGTTCTGTGAGTTGTAAATTACCATATTCACTGTCGTCGCATAGCTTTTTCATGATACACATATAACCTTTTTTCCTTCCATTCTCCTTTCTTGGTGCTTGGTCTGATCTTATGATAGTTAAGGCTTTCTTTTTACACTCCCAAAGGAAATTGTTCATTTCCTCTGTCCATTTGATCCTTTCTTTTCTCGTCCTAACCATATTGCTCAGTCAACAAAATTGCTAAACGAATAATTCACGAAACTAAAATTGGATGAAATATTTGCTTCGAGACACTAGCTTGCCTTCTTAATCCAGCGACAAATGCAGGTTAATGTGAGTTAACTTTTGAACTGCGTTTAATGCTCAAGCTTAGGTTACTTTCAGCACAAACACTAAAACTAGCGGGAGCCAAAATGTAGCGTCCGACCTACTTGCCGCCATTTTGTTATTTTGTTATTTTGCCGCCATACTATTATTATTATTATTATTATTATTATTATTATTATTATTATTATTGTTTTTCCACGCAGTCTATTTAAATAAACTGGAATAAAACTAGGAACGAGTTGCTACCCGCAACTTAAGGTCCTAGAGTTATATCTCCTTCATGTACATAACCCTTCGTATGATTCTTGCTGTTCCAGGTAATACTATCTTTTGCAGCATTTCAACTGGTATTACAGTCCCAATCTTTTCCAAAAACCCTTCAAGTCTTTTTGATACCGTTCCCAGGGCACCAACAACTATTGGTATGACTTCCACTTGATTTAACGTCCACATTCTTGATAATTCCATTTTCAAATCCTGGTACTTTAAAATTTTTTCCAATTCCTTCGTTCCCACCCTATTATCTCCAGGTACCGCTATGTCAATAATACACGCTGTCTTCTTTTGTTTATCCACTATAATTAAATCAGGTGTCCTGTGTTCTTTTTATGGTCACATTGAGTATTGAAATCCCACAATAGCTTATGACGACTATTTTTTAACACTCCTTCTGGTTGGTGTTCATACCATTTGTTTGCATGATCCAAATTGTATTTCCTACACAACTCCCAATGGACTTTACGGCCTACCTTGACATGTCTACCCTTGTACTCGCCTTGCGCTAAATTGATGCATTCACTTACTAGATGTAAAACGGTTTCTCCTTTCTGACCGCACATTCTACACAAAGATGAGCTTATTGTTTTATCAATGTGGAATTTAATATAGTTTGTCTTTATAGCTTGCTCCTGGGCCGCAAAAGTCAACGCTTCAATAGGAGCTTTTAAGTCCGCTTTTGTGACCCACTCCCAAGATTTTTGTTTCTCTACATCATCCCCATGATCTCTCACAAATTGTCCATACATCTTTTTCTCTCTCCATATTCTCTCCAGTTCTTCCTCTTCTATTCTTTTATATTCTCTTGGTTGAATACAATCCGCGGTTTCAATTGTATTGCCTGCCCTCACACACTCGAGAAATGGCTCAACACTGTGTTGAACATACCAGCCCAAACTGTTTTTCTCCCTTCGAATACAGCTTTCGGCACGAATAAGTCCACGTCCACCTCTTCTCCTCAGTATGTAAATTCTGCTAATATCGCTCTTCGGGTGTAACGCCTCATTCATTGTCATAAGTTTCATTGTCCGTCTGTCCATCTCCAATAAGTCATCTTTATTTCATCGTATTATTCCTCCACTATGTCTAAGTAGCGAAACAGCCCATGTGTTGATGGCCAATATCTTATTTCGTCCGTTCAATTTTGATTTCAGTACAAGTTTCAGTCTCCTTATATACTCCTTTCTAAATATTGTCTTCATTTCCTTTTCCATAACTTGGTTAGACTCCAATATTCCTAAGTACTTGTATCCGTCTTCATCCATTTGCTTCATTACCTGGCCATCCGGTAATATTATACCATCGCACTCGATTACTTTCCCTCTCTTTAATACTAGTACAGCGCATTTCTTTATACCAAATTCCATTCTGATGTCTGTGCTAAAAAGGTGCACAGTCCTTACCAGTGAATCTATTTGGTCATGAGATTTCCCATATAGTTTTAAATCATCCATGAACAACAGGTGGTTGATTTTATGTTTCTTTTCCTTGAACTCATATCCTGCGTTCGCTTTTCGGAGGGTGCTTGACAAGGGTATGATGCATAATGTGAACAACAGTGGAGATAGGCTATCGCCTTGAAAGATTCCTCTTCTTATGTTTATATTACCCAGTGATTCGCCACACGATGTTAAATCCGTTCTTCAATTATCCATGCTTGCTTTAAGAAATTCTTTAACATTTCCCGCTATACCAAACATCTCAAGGGATTCTATTATCCACGAATGAGGTATAGTATCATATGCTTTGCGGCAATGCACCTATGCCATAGCTAAATTGGTATTCCGTGGCTTACAATCCCGGAGTATCAGCTGATCTATCAGTAGCTGGTCTTTCGTGCCTCTGCATTTTTTTCTACAACCTTTTTGCTCCGGGGGTAGTAGATCACTCGTTTCAAGGTATGCATACACATGTTCTGCGATCACTCCAGTCAACAATTTCCACGAGTGGTAAGCATGATATTGGCCTAAAATTATCAGCAGAACTTCCTTTCTCAAGATCTTTCAGGCACAGCACTGTCCTGCCATATGTCATCCACAAAGGTATTTCTTGCTTTCCACAGACCATAGCATCTAACTGCTCTGCAATTTGCTCATGGCAAGATGCTATCTTCTTCAACCAATATCCCGGTACACCATCGGGTCCAGGAGCCTTCCAGCTAGGGATCTTTCTGCATTGTGTCTCCACCTGTGTTTTTGTGATTTTCACCTCTTCTTGCTTTATATTTATGATGGCTCTCTCGACTTTCATTTTCTTTATCCACTCAACATCTCCCCTATTTCGTCCCTTCAATTTTGATTTGAGCACAAGTTTCAGTCTCCTTATATAGTCCTTTCTAAATATTGCCTTCATTTCTTTTTCCATAACTTGGTTATTATTATTATTATTATCATCATCATCATTATTATTATTACAACAACTCCCACACCACCCAACTAAGGACAGTGGAAAGGGTCTCAGCCTGCTACGGGCGCCCAGCATCCCGCAAGGAAAGGCCGCAACAGACATTGCACATTTCAGGGAACTCGTGGGGAAAGGACGTTTTACCCACACGGCCAGCCCTTACTCGCCCAACTTATCCAGTTAGGAAGGAGTAAGGGATGTTCAGCCCTCTAAAGTCCCTGAAAGCACTCTCCGAAGCTTATATCCAGTTTGACCTCAACAGTACTCTGTTGCGCTTCCAACCAGTTAAGGCCAATTTAAGTGTGCCACTGCACGGGTTAAGTCCTAATTATGTTTTATTCTTAAACTAGTGTTTAAGGTCAGGGACATCAGTCTGATGTATAGATTGTGTTCTCGTCCTTGGGCTAACAGGGCAGGTTTGCCCAACGACTGAAGGTAGTGTACTTGCAGCTGCCAGCCAATTAATGCAACCTGAGGCTATCGGCTACCTGTCTACCGAGCTGTCAAGGCACCGGCGCAACTCCCTAGGTCATCTCATTAAAGCCTGCTCGTTTTACGGAGGTCACTGGCTCCGATATCAATGTCTTGCCTACTTTCTCCTACATAAGTTGCCATCCAAGGCAAAAGAGTAGATAACTACTCTTGGCTTAGGGGTTGCTGGCACTTGCCAAAGGTGCCACCCCGGACTCTGGTAGGTGGGAGCGTCCACAATCCCGTAGTAGGTTGAAGCTGTATTATTATTATATATGATAATATATCACTGCATTCTGATAAGTCGAGAGGAGTGCGATTACTTTATTAATAATGTACATGAAAGAATTTCTCGATTGTCATTGACTGAGAGCAGTGTCATTTCAAGGTAACACAGTGCAGAAAAATGGTAACGGTATTTAGCACTGCATTAACTTTAACAGTGAATTACCTTTGTTCGAAATGGAATTACCTTTTTTGACACAGAAATACCTTTTTCTAGACTTCGAATTACCTCTTTTTAACACTGAATTACTTTTCCTAGGCACTGAACTGTTCTGGGCATTAAATTACTTTTTTCAAGTATATTATTAATTGGTAATAAGACCTCGAGTAATTGACACTTTTTGAAAAACTCACTGGTGCGTGTTTTTCCAAAATGAAGTCGAAAACATGTTACCACTAATATTGATTGCAATGCAGTGCAATTAATAAAAATTTTCATAAATTTAATAAACTAATCAAAGGATTTTGCTCTACAAATTAATGACTTACATCACTCGTGCCAAGCTCCACTCGCCTTACTGCTCCAGGAGTTTTAGCTTATTTTTCAAATAAAACTCACGGGGTAAATCTTTAATTATACTCTCGATCACGAATCACCAATAGCAAGTTTATGGACTCCCACCGGTATGTGAATGTTAACTACAGTAAATAACTTGCAATACAACCATGTTAAAAATGGCCCGCATAAATTATAGCCCAGTAAACTCAATACCCACCATTTAATTAAATATACGCTTGAACGGTGTCTTCAGTCAATGATTGGACACAAAATGTAACGCTAAAACTTGCGGACATGCACGGGTGGCTTCTTGGCCACCAGTTTCAGTTCTCTTTTTGATCAGTTGACTGTCAGTTTTATTTACTGACCCATTTGTAAAGAGGCTAAGTTCAAGTAGTGTGTCCATCAACCCAAAAGAATGCAACTTTCGACTTTCATTTAATGTACCATAAGGTTTATTTCCAAATGTGGAGCCAAAATCAGTAGATTAATGAAGTGACGTAGTGAGAAATAGCTTGTAAACCATTAGATTCCTACTGACACACTGAAAAGGTAAATCTCATGCCTTACGCCTTGGATTTATTTTATGGACTTTGAACTTCAGTGCTCGACCTTATTTAAACTCTAAATAGATAACAAAAAAATCATATCAAACCAGGGAAATGTTTTGTCAAGGCGGATGCCTGGTCTGTCGAACGCTGTCTCCGAGCCTGAATGGTTAAGATGTAGGACTAATATCATAAATCCTAATCACATAACTACACCCTCAGTCAGTTTAGTTTGACTTTCGAACGGTGTTCCTAGAAACGAAGATTTCCTAGAGTACCACTGCAGTGTTATTTACAAATCCAATTAAATGGAGTAGATAGCTGGGGAACTGGAATTACGACCTGGTACCTCACGTTTGCAAGATGTTTGCTATATAAGTGGTCTGTTTGATATGCTACATCAGCACCACTTGAGTCGGTAGTATCATCTCGGATTTTCATGGCTCCCCGGCAAACAGGTGTTTATAGGTGTAATTTACCGTCGTTTGTCTGGTTGTGCTCCTCCCACAGCAGCACCACCAATCACTCCAGTAGCGGAGGAATCGTATCGTCAGTATTTCTAATCACCTGCATTAACCTACGTTCACTTGGAAACTTCTGTAGAACTCAACCAAGACATCCAAGCAGTTTTCTTACCCAGTTCACTGAATGACGACGCGGCTTCATGCACTGTCTGAGAATGCAAGACTGGAATGTCCGCGCATCCAGACCTTAATCTACTGAATCGAGTCAATAAACTGAAGGTCAGGGATTCACTATATACTGTAGTTGCACCGGTACCAAAAGTCAGCCACAATTTAGTGGGCTTTATCCCACCAAAAACAGCAACGCCTAAAACTACGACGTCTGTACCAACCATGCAAACAAAAACTTGTTCCATGCAGACAAAAACTCCTCTGTTCACGGATTCTACAATGTGCCGGAGACGAAGTCTGCAACTTCATGTCCCATTTTTTTCCAGTTATTCACAAGTAATTTTTTTAATTGAATTTTATCAGAGTTATAAATCAGCATAAGTTCGACGTCGGTTAGTTTGCGCGAAAATAACAGAAACACTTTTAGAACTTTGAGGCCATTGGTAAAAAAATTAACAGAACTATTAAAATTTGACGCCAAACTGGGTAAAAATTAATATCAATATTCTTTTCGTCCAAGGTCAGGATAAAGGTAATTGATTCATAAAGACGTCTGAGGTAAAAGTCCCAGATGGTTATATGCAGTCTCTGAAAATAAATCTGACGGCATTTTGTTAACTACATGTATGAAGTTTCATGTTTTCAGGTCAAAGGCACACTTCCATAAATTTTTGAACTAAATTGTTGAACTACACGTGTTAAAGTTCAGTGATTTTAGCGCTTTACCTTTTGGGCAACCTTGGAATTGCCTGGTGTTTAGCTTCGCTTTTACATGTAGGTCCCATCATTGACCAAAGTCATCGCTGCGATTTCTGTAGAGTTCAAAGGGTTGATTGACTTCATTTTGCGACTGATTTGAGTGGCTCTTATATGACTATTACCTTAAGTCATGACAATTAAGGTCAATATAATTCATCAAGAAATTAGTATAAGAACACTGATTAAAACAATGCAGGAAAATGTGTTCAGTAAATTACAGTACATGATTGCACTACCCTTTATACTGGAGACATTTCTGGTTAAACTATGAAATTTGTTGTATGCGGTAATGACCTTTGTCTTAAGCTGGGCAAAAGTGGCTCTTTTTTCACTGTGGCTAAAGACATATGCCTCACGATCAGGGAATTTCTGGGCTGCTTCCTCAATGAGCTGACCAATAGTTGCTCCAATAAAAGGTTTGTTTGATAATCCATGATAGTAGCTGTGCTTTTCAGATGGGCTGTGGCTGGTTAAAGGTTGGGCAGCACAATACAACCTAAATAATAAATAAAATTTATCACTAAAAAATTATGGTGTTGTATGGTCTCTCACTATAAACAAGTAAATTTGGATACATACAGCTTAGTTCAACTTAAGGAGACTCCTCACAGTTTTGCTCAGTTAAAAGTGCCATTGAATTGCTCCGTCAAGGGAATTATCAAGACAAACAACTTTTGTATTTCCAATACAACATGATTGCTGCTTGTGACACCCTATAACATCCACATGAGCCTTAAAGTCTGTACAGTAACTCCTGAGTGAAGCCAGAATCCTGTCCTTTTAATTTCATACAAGTATGTAAATTCGGTTGAACATTTGAAACTATTACAAAAGTTTAACTGCAATAACCTTTTGAGTTAGACAGTAAGTGATTTTGAATTTCACAATTTTTGATCAAATGTTTTTACACTGCAGTTTCTCTGTAAAACTAAAAAAGACAGAGATTTCCATATTAAATATATATAGCACATTAAAAGATCAAAATATATTCCACATTAAAAAAATCATAGCAAAATCTGAAAACAGGTTATACTGTAGTCTTTAGAAAAATGTACAAAAATGACTCAGTAATATACAGTTTACAATTAACTAAACCAGTAACAAAAACTAGAAGAAAAATAACTTCAGAGACCAACAAAAACATGACCTTGGGTGAAGAATTAAAAAGTATAGTATTGGGAGCCTTCTTAGAGTTTAAGTGAGAAGAGAGAAGAAAGAAGAGAGAAGGGAGAAGAGAGAAGAGAGAAGACAGGGAGAGAGGGAGAGAGAGAACAAATGAATTTTATTTAAACACCCTCACCTATCAACTAATATTGGTTTCCTAACTTAAATTGACAATATAAATTTACAGTTGATGCTGGAATAGGGATACCATGAAAATTACTTTTAAATGATTTGCATTTTCTGCATTTCCTCTCATTTTTCATAGCATTCACAAATTCTTAATAAGTACCAGTTCCACTGAGAATGTTAACCTTATTCAAAATAATGTTGTCAGTCACTTATGGGTGAGGAGTAGGGGAACAGCACCCCAGGTATAACATACTGTGACAAAAGTTTATTCAAATTTAATAAGCAAGAAGTGCTGCTCAAACATCTTAGTAGTTTGGTGTTCTTAAATTTAACATTTGTATGATGTTTCACATTTTTCTCAAATCAGTGGTCAGTGCCAATGGGGCATACATGTATGTGTAAGGAGAGCGTACAAGGTAATTTTTGGTATTACTTATCAACTGCTATCCTGGGGGTAAGATCAGTGGCATAGCCAAAGTTATTACTATGGGGAGTGCATGGAGGGCTCATGGGAGGCATGGGGGTACATGGCAGAATTGATGTCAAAGTGGTGAGGCTGGGGTCATTAGAGAAGGGGAGGGCTAATTTCAGTAACAATATGTATCATTCAACATTATATTGCAAACAGACCAAGGGAATAATAATCTAATAAATGCCATCAGGTGTGGATTAACAACTGGTGTGGATTAACAACTGGTGGGGCTCTGGCATAATTTCATGATGAGGTCCATTGCTTAGATTTGGTTACGACTAATATTAGTTACATGCATATGTATATGTATATGTGTATGTAGATAGACTGACAGATAGACAGATAGACAGACAGACAGACAGACAGATAGATAGATAGATAGATAGATAGATAGACAGGCAGACTAAAAGATAAAAAGATAAAAAAGGTAAGAACCAGCTGCTCAGAGTTTCATGCATTAAGCCATCATCAGAGCAAAATGCTTTTGGTTTGGCAATCATAGAAAAATGCAAAAATATGTACATACAAGTGTATATATACATATAAGACAAAACATACACCGAAGAAAATCATGTTGTAAAACTCAAGATATGAGTCAAAAAATGAGAGAGAATGTTGAAATGGTAACATTTCAAATTTATTACAAATTCATCATCAGACCAAGTGACTTGAATTAAATAACAGTGGTCTTTTATATTTAAAGTTGAATGATGACATCATTAGAAAGGAACTAGTTAGATATATTTACATATGGGGTTGGCAAGGTGATTAATTATCAGAGTGTTAAAAGGATGAACAGTGGTGAAGTGAGGTGTCACCAGAAAAGCGTCAACTCTTTGCTAGCTTTGAGACTGGAATTTAACTCTAGTGTGTCGAATTTGATTAAGAGCTTCTAAAAATAGTGGAACGTTAGGATTATAAGACCTACAAGAGTGAAGGATTTTAAAGTTGTTAGAAATGAGATTCTTAATGTTAGGAGAAGATGGAAGAGGAGGGTGATTGGAATGTAAGTGGACAGATAAATCGTTTAAATGAGCTAGATATAAGGAATTCTAAGGCGCGGGGGTCCAGTGTAGATAGCTTCGATAAAACAGCGGCGTTCTTGAGGTATACACTATCTAAAAGATAGAAAAAAAGCTTTTAGACGTTTCAAACGAAGGGCCTTCGCTTGAAACGTCGAGAAGCTTTTTTTCTATTTTTTAGATAGTGTATACCTCAAGAACGCAGCTAGATATAAGGCGTGTTCACAATTAAGAAAATACTGAGCAACTGCACTAGTGCTTTGTTGTGTGTTATGTTCGCAAAGACGTTTTTGGAGACAGCGATCAGTCTTGCCAATATATCGGTTACCGCAGCCAGGGCATGAAATCTGATAGACGTTACTTCGAGAAACATCCGGAATTTCGTCTTTGTTTGAAATAAAATACGAAAATGTTGTAAATGACAATGAAGTTAACGGGCTATTTGAGACAGCGACAAATTTTCTTGAGGCAATTTTTGACTTGGTACTCGCCTCTTCTTCCAAGGTAAGGATTTCGAAGCCAGATCTTCGGTCGGTCATCGTCAGATGTATGATTAGCGAATGTGAATTGAATAGGGTTAGTTTTCTTTAATTTTCGGAGCAGCGAGTTTTTGATACGATTAGGGAAGCCGTTCCAAGACATGAAAGATTTTAAAAGCGAAATTTGATTTTGCAAAAGCTCTTTAGTGCTACAAATCATAAACACTAATAAGATTACAAATGTTCAACACACACACACACACACACACACACACACACACACACACACATATAGATAGATAGATAGATAGATAGATAGATAGATGGATAGATGGATAGATGGATAGATGGATAGATGGATAGATGGATAGATGGATAGATGGATAGATGGATAGATGGATAGATGGATAGATGGATAGATGGATAGATGGATAGATGGATAGATGGATAGATGGATAGATGGATAGATGGATAGATGGATAGATGGATAGATGGATAGATGGATAGATGGATAGATGGATAGATGGATAGATGGATAGATGGATAGATGGATAGATGGATAGATGGATAGATGGATAGATGGATAGATGGATAGATGGATAGATAGATAGATAGATGGATAGATGGATAGATGGATAGATGGATAGATGGATAGATGGATAGATGGATAGATGGATAGATGGATAGATGGATAGATGGATAGATGGATAGATGGATAGATGGATAGATGGATAGATGGATAGATGGATAGATGGATGGATAGATAGATAGATAGATAGCGAGGTCGCTAGCTAGCAAGGTAGCTAGGTAGCTAGCTAGCTAGGTAGGCAGCTAGGTAAGTAGGTAGCTAGGCTAGGTAGCTATAAGGTAGGTAGCTAGGTAGGTAGCTAGGTAGGTAGCTAGGTAGCTAGGTAGGTAGCTAGCCAGGTAGCTAGGTAGGTAGGTAGCTAGGTAGGTAGCTAGGTAGCTAGGTAGGTAGTTAGGTAGGTAGCTAGCCAGGTAGCTAGGTAGCTAGCTAGCTAGGTAGCTAGCTAGCTAGGTAGGTAGATAGATACAGATATACGTATATGTATATGTATATGTATATGTATAAACATATGACTGACGAGATAAAACTTTTAAAAACTTTATAAAACTTTATTTCAACGTTTTGGGGCAACTGCCCCTTTCTCAAGAATGAGAAATACAAGATAGAGGATGATCCTTACATATGTAGTGTTAATTATAAATTAAAATTAAAAAATACATTACTCAAAAGAAGTCCTGAAGGTTCAAACCTTTGGGTACAAAAGAATCCAATTTTTATGTCCAAAAATCTTCCCTTTTAGTTGGGTCTGATACATCCGTCTTATCAACAATTTTTACCATTGCATTGAAGACTATCTCTGGTCTTAGCTCTGGCCCCCTCAAATTCAGAATCTACCAAGTTTTTCTTAAAACCTTTCTTTATAAAATTACTACGAAGATCCCGTAATCTCTCTCTATAACTCTCCTCCGTACTACAAATGCGTTTAACTCTCAAGGCTAATCTATGAAATAACTTGTCCAGGATGTAATAAACGTTACATAGGTAAAACAGAACGCTGCTAAGACAAACGACTTCGAGAATACTCTTCTGACTTCCAAAACAGTGCTGTTGCTCAACACTTTTTCAACTGCGATCACGTCAATTATCTAATGAATCCCAGTGACCTTTTTGACAATCTCAATGACATACTTCCTCCTCCTCTCACCAGCACCTCTCTTATATATAAAAATCTGATCACCAATAACTTTATAATATTATACTGTAGTAAAAATAAAAATCCTAATTTAATATTACCCTTAGGAGCTCTGTTTATAAAGTTTAACAGACCAGAGTTAAATGGCCTGAAGGCATCCAAAGAACTAACACATTTTCCTTAAAATATATTTTTCTTAAGTGTTAACAGTCATTAGTAGTAGCTTATAATCATTCACGTGTGTCCTCTACATTCCATTTGATGATGTCATCGTTGTAATTATATAAATTGCATTGCTTGCTTGTAATTCTTTTCAATTTGACAATGACTTTGCAATAAAGTCGAAATATCATCGCAATCATTCAATCTTCTTGTTATTAACTCATATCTTGGCTTTTCAAGATGTCATTGTTTTTCAGGATTTGTTTTTTATTTTCAATTGTCTCAAGGCTTGCCCATAAGGAATCCCCTTCTTTACATGCCTCGGATGACAGGATCCGTAATACAAATATCGATGCGTATCCGTTGGCTTACAATAAACATCTGTCGAGATCTTATTATCTTGAACCATAACCGTAACATCTAAGTATGAATTTATTCATATGATCATCCCCATGTATACTTTTAATTGATTCATCATATGAATTAACATAATCAAAAATTCTAACAAACTTTCCCTTCCATGGAGCCAAATGAGGGAAATATCGTCCAAAAATTGCCACCACACCAACGGATCCAGGTGATATCCCCTCAACATTTTCTCCTCTAACTTGGACATAAAGATGTTGGCAAAAGAGAATGCAAACTTAGTACCTATTGCAGTACCTAGCTTTTGATGGTAGATTTTATCTTCAAACTTAAAATTATTATTTTCTAAAATTAATTTAGCCAAATCTACCAGCTCCTCAACAGGCACCCGTTTTTCCAAACCCAAATTACTATTATATTCCTGCATTACTTCCCTTATACTTTCCAATCCTTTGTCATGTGGAATATGTGGATAAAGACCCAACATCCATATTACAAATAATAGCACCCTCAGGGATATCACCTATATAATAGCAAGACAAGGTAAACTTGGGTTACTCCATAAAGATTTACAACAAATTTGTTTCGTATGGCAAGCTGGGCCTGCCACACTCGTCAGGTAGTGATCGTCAGTGCGATCACTACCTGGCGAGTGTAGCAGGCCCAGCTTGCCATACGAAACAAATTTGTAGTAAATCTTATGGAGTAACCCAAGTTTACCTTGTCTTGCTATTGTAATTCGCTCTACTCTGGTATTGAGCACTCTCTTCGTATGATTTTTAATAAAATCTCACTTTATCTATCTATCTATCTATCTATCTATCTGTCTGTCTGTCTGTCTGTCTGTCTGTCTGTCTATCTATCTATCTATCTATCTATATATATATATATATATATATATATATATATATATATAAAGTATGTATGTATATATACGTAGTTGAGGTAGGTTGGTAGGTATAATTTTGTGCACATGTTCTCAAGCTATTTTACTCAGAAAAACCTTTTGAGTCCCTGACAGGAATTGAGGCTGCAACCTTCTGATCGCTGGTGAGATGCTCTAACCATTGAACTACATTGACTCAGATGGTGAACAAAGGTTAGATTTATGTACTGGTTCATAATGATGGTAGACATATATATATATATATTGCCAGTCCGCAAGTCTCAATATGTTGCTTATCTGTGGTGTTAATTATGAAACCTACACTCAAAATAAGCTACACTGATATAACCTTCACTCACCATCTGAGTCAATGTAGCTCAATGGTTGGAGCATCTCATTGGCAATCGGAACGTTACGGGTTCGATTCCTGTCAGGGACCCAGAAAGTTTTTCTGACTAAAATAGCTTGAGAACATGTGCATAAAATTATATATACATATATATATATATATATATATATATATATATAAACATTGGCACCTTCCTTAGAATATTATAAGTTGACAAATTGGTAAAGGAAATATCCAGTGCCCATTATCCTCGACTTTTTAAGACCTAACCGGGACCTGTTGCGAAAATGCAACGCCGGCCTTCCGGCTAGGAATCGAACCCGTGACCCCGCGAATCTAGAACGATGCTCTGCCAACTGAGCTACAGAGGCCGTTGCCAAGAGCATGGCCACGAGTTCATTATTTTATGAGGTGGGCTCACCGATTTCGTGAAGAGATTATTTAGAAATATTGGCACCATCCTTAGAATATTATAAGTTGACAAATTGGTGAAGGAAATGTTTCTAAATAATCTCTTCACCAAAATCGGTGAGCCCACCTCATAAAAAAATAATGAACTCGTGGCCATATGCTCTTGGCAACGGCCTCCGTAGCTCAGTTGGCAGAGCATCGCACTAGATTCGCGGGGTCACGGGTTCGATTCCCAGCCGGAAGGCCGGCGTTGCATTTTCGCAACAGGTCCCGGTTAGGTCTTAAAAAGTCGAGGATTAACCACTTGGGTGAGAAGACATAAGGATATATTAATACAACTTCCAAGAGATTCAAACCCATACCGGGTAAGTAGAGAAAAACTCTACTTAACCACGGCTGGGATTTGAATCCGCGACCCTCGGTTTACTAGTCTGACGCTCTACCAACTGAGCTCCAAGGCCAAGCCGGGAGGAGGCCATGGGATGATGGTATTTCATATGATATTTTAAAACGCTAGTTTCTTCCATATTGGCAGACTATATCTTTGTAAAGCTTCTGTAAGGTTTCAATTCACTTGGAAGTTGTATTAATATATCCTAATGTCTTCTCACCCAAGTGATTAATCTCATACTATTAGTTCACATACAGAAGCTTTACAGAGATATAGTCTGTGTCAATATAGAAGAAACTAGCGTTTTGAAATATCATATGAAATACCATCATCCCATGGCCTCCTCCCGGCTTGGCCTTGTAGCCTAGTTAGTAGAGCGTTGGACTAGTAAACTGAAGGTCGCGGCTTCAAATCCCAATTGCGGGTTCGAATCCCAGCCACGGTCAGTAGAGTTTTTCTCTACTTACCTGGTATGGGTTCAATTCACTTGGAAGTTGTATTAATATATCCTTTCATATATATATATATATATATATATATATATATATGAATTGAATACTTGTAATCCAGGCATAGTAATGTTATGATTTTGTTCTCCGGATCTGTGTTTCGGTGAGTCGAGCTTTCGACTTGGTCCTTCAAGTCTTCGTCAGGTTATGGTGAGGTGTTTGCACGTGGTTTGTTTCTATCAGCTTGGTCCATGAGTCTTTGCGCGTGTAGGCGTTCCGAGAGTCTGATGGGTGGATTGGGCTGTCGGCTGTTCTCATCGGTGGATTCTGATGAATTGAAATTCTCGCAGCATACCACCAGCTCCGATTCAAAATCCGAAACGAAGACCGCAAAACCTACACAAATACGTCAGAACACCCTACTAACATCACATCACAGCCTACTATCCATGAACCAACCAATCACTTCAATTCATCAGAATTGAGGTCGAAATGTTGAGGTCAACATCGGAAAATTTAAACCATTTCGGAAGCCCAATGACGATCCTCTATACATAAATAAGCATTCTAACCACCCACCTAGTATCTTAAGGCAACTCCCTACAGCAATCAACACGCGCATTGCATCACTTTCATCAGATGAACAGACATTTAGGGAATGCGCATCGATGTATCAGAAGGCACTCAAACACAGCAGTTTCGACCACGATCTCAGTTACATTCGATATACACCTCAACAACCACGTAGAAATAGGCAACGTAATATCATTTGGTTCAACCCACCATACAGCAAAAACGTCCGCTCAAACATCGGGCGCGATTTCTTAGGCCTCATCGATAAACACTTTCCTCCACACCATAAACTTCATAAGATTTTCAATAGGAACACAGTCAAGGTTAGTTATAGCTGCATGAACAACATTAAATCTTTTATCACACGACACAACTCACGCATAATTAGGAAAAACAAACCACAGAATAAGGCCACAGAATAAGGCCACTGAAAACTGCAACTGTAGGAACAAGGACGCATGCCCACTTCAGAAAGAATGCTTAACCAAGGACATAGTATACAAAGCATCAGTCACAACATGCAACACGAACACCACAAAACACTACATAGGGATGACATCTAAGTATATGTATATATATATATATATATATATATATATATATATATACATATACATATACATATACAGCATCAATTTTAAAAATCTTGTTGACTTTAATAACTTCTAAAAAAATAATATTTTGGGGCACAGCCCCTTCCTGAGGAAGTTATCAAAGTCAACAAGATTTTTAAAATTGATGCTGTATATTGCTGACAAGTTGGGGAGTTGGTCTTGATGCTTTTTACATTAATATACATATACATATATACATATACTTGGAGATTATTCAACAACATTCACTTTGTTTTTGATGATTGTTTTAGTATAATTACACAGGTGATTATTTGAAAGAAAGTAGTGAACTAGCACTTTTAAAATTTATTTGGTAAAATTTACAGAGGTAGTCACCATCTTGTTTCAGGGCCTTCATTGTTATATTCACCTGTAGATGATTATCGAGATTTATGACATAATTTTCTGGGCAATCACCAAGTCAGGTTGTTGATAATCACCTGTGAAATGATACTAAATATATATATATATATATATGTATACATATATACTATGTTAATTATAGCACCTGATAGACACTTACATTGACCACTTTTAGCAGAACTCATCTGCACAACCATGATCTAACCTGAAACACACAAGCTTAAACTATTGATGAATGAGGAAGTTTTGTCCATTAACCTGTAATGCTCCTTGCACAACAGAAAGACTGGAAATAGCAGTGCTCATTTGTACAAAGTCTCAATTTCCAGTTCAAAAGTAGAAGCCCCATCTATTCTGGGGTCCCCAACATTTGCCAGGCTTGTAACAGTGGTGTTGGTCCAACCCTGCATGCCCTGTTAAACTTAGATAAACAAATCTCAAGGATTGGAGAGATATTATGGTATTTTATACAACCTAACACACCTTGTTTGCATCTTCCTCTTCCAAAATTTTTCCTACACTGCACTGCCAGTTATTTTTCACTTTAGCAAATTTCAAAATGTAAGGGTAACACTTTGGCTTAGCAACATGCATCCAAACCCCACCCCCCTATCCCCTTGGCAATACTACTGGATGATTTGGTAATTTTTGCCCAGATCACAATTTATTTTACAGTGTATGCCCTAATAATTCTTATGTCATGAAATTCTTTTTGGTACTTTCTATAATGTCAGTATCCATAGTGATGTATGGATGTTCCACAATGACCTAGTTCACATTTCATTCCTACTCCCCATTCATTTGTGAATGATGATCATTTATTGGATCAGGTTACACATAGCATCCCCGACTGTTTCTTCATTCTTTAAAAATTGTGAAAACGTATACAGTCCTAAGACCAAGGGTTAGAGATTGAATGGTGGAGGGGGCTATATTTAAACTGATCCCATTTAATTTCTCTGCAGTGTATACAAATATTATGACCAATTTATACATACATAATAATAACACTTCATTCATTACAGAGATTTTAGAAGTTTGAATTAAACCCTTCAAAATGCTTACAAATCCATCCATCAAAATATCTGTCTCTGTCAATCATTTTGAAAATTTGTGTCTCCTGGAAAAGCTCCCACATTATGGTATTGAAAATCATAAGCTCCAGCGGTTATGATATTATCTCTAACAGGGTTCAAGTTGTACAATTTGATGGTGTATTATCAAAAGCTGAAGGCATAGCATACAGAGAACCACATGGATCAATGTAGGTTCTCTTCTTTTTGCCATTCAAATAAACAACATCAACAAAGCCTTAAAAAATATTTTTCACATTTTTCAAAGCTTTGTTGATATCACTTATTTGAATGGCAAAAAATTCATTTTTGCCATTTGTATTTATATTTATTTGAATGGCAAAACCCTAACTCTGTGCAGATGATACTGTGATCTATTTTGCTGATAATGATCACAGTTCTACCAAAAGTACTTTAAATTTAAGATTGGATAGTACTGTATGACCCTATGGTTATCCCAGTATATTCTCTATCTTAATCTTAAAAAGGAAAAACTGAATTAATCTTGTACTCTTTAGAACACCACAGAAATTTTGAAGTATTGGGAAGATTATAATTACCATTAATTACAATCAGTCTGCTGTAAACAAAGGTGAAAATTACATACAAGAGCCTCATAGTACTTTAAGATAAACATTCAACCTGGCAAATTAGAGCATGTATGCAAAAGATCTACAAGAAGTCAGTATCAACTCTTAAAGTAAAAATATTAAAGCAGATTGGTGAAATATCTCACCAACTGCTGGACTGATAATAAAATAATGATCAAACCAATAATGACCTACTGCTGCACATTGTACATGGGACTATCAACCATCCATATTGATAAATCTGATTCAGTTCATAGAATGGCAATGCTGTTTATTGACAGGAAAAATCCAGCACTCTGATACAATTAGTGCAATGTTTCAAAAAAAGGCATTGATCAAAGTATTGATTCAAAGCATTGATTCAAATGTATGAATACTATAAACTTGGTCCAGATTATTTTGTCAGTTACTTTTATAATGTGAACCACAGTCATGACAATAGGGGAAATAATTCCCTTCTTAAAATTCCAAAAGTGAAAACTGAATCTGGATAAAGAAGTTTCCACTTTCAAGGAACCAAAGGATAGTTTTGAAGGATAATAAAGTACCAAAGGATATTTTTGGCCAAAATTGTTTTATTTAATTTAAAATAAGAAGACTTTTAAACAGCATTTTTAACTTAATTTGAACTTCCATATTTTATCTTACAGTCATATTTTTACATAGGTCTACACATATATACACTATATTTCTTTATTTTATTTTACTTAATATCTTACTGGTCCTTGTAGGATAGCAGTTTGTATCTATAGCTAACCAAACAAACTTTTATAAAGATAAATAATAATGTAATAAGAAAATGGGTTTTACTCTAAGATCACACATACATTCAAACATTGTAAAACAGGAAAGTTTCTGTCAAGTAAAGTGTAGATTACCTACTAAGATCAATTAAAGCAAGCAAATCAAGTACTGCGTCTCAGCAGGCTATGGTCGCTTATGATAGTGATTCGCAACAAAATGTATTTAAAACACAAAGTTCAGGTGAACGTGAAGTACTCGACAGAATTTCATCTCACCGTTTAACGTAAAAGCCGTGCCTCATCAGCTGCCTAGCCAAACTCCGAGGTGAAAAGTCCGTAACAAGGTCGCAAAGAAGACGCATGGTTCACAGATTTGCCTCTTCTTCTTTACTTTTGATACGATCCAGTGAAATTCGTAGTAATACAGTTGGCCTGGACGGTCAGGTCAGACCACGGTCATGCCCACTGTCTTATGTGTATTTATTGCCATACTTGGCAAGGTATAATATTTTTGAGGGCGGAGCACTGAATTCAATCATAGTTAATGGCTCTAGTGATTGACTGTGGTTCAGTATGGCGGGCGCTTTGTGCCAAAAATAACAATCGGTGGGCCTAGCTTCCAATAAATTGCTAGCGTAAACCATTCCGATCGCCAAAGATATCCAGCAGTCGATACTGACTAACCATTCATTCGCAGCGGCTAAGTTTACAATCGCTAGACCAACACCAGAATAATCAGTGTTAAAAAACAACCACAAGTTAAACGTTACAATCGCTGGAGACTGCTCTCACTTCCTGTTGCCACGAATTCCTGAGATTCTGAGGTAACCAGAAATACGTGTACGCAACAAACCCTCGCCCACCCTTCCAAAATATCACTCGAGAATCCAAGAAACATTGATAATTTTCCAACTTGTCAGAAAAATCGTCCTTACTATAACTGGAAAACTGGAAGAAATAATAATAATAATAATAATGATAATAATAATATTAACAATAATGATAATAATAAATATAATTGGGCACTGGAGTAGGACAAGCACAGCTTCAGCCTACTACGGGAATGTGGACGCTCCCGCCCACCAGAGTCCAGGGTGGCACCTTTGGCAAGTGCCAGCAACCCCTTAGCCAAGGGTAGATAAGACTCTTTAGCCTTGGATGGCAACTTATCTAGGAGAAGGGAACTCTGACATAAAACCAGAAGTAGGTAGGCAGGACATTGATTCGGAGCCAGTGACCTACATAAAACTAGCAGGCTTTGATGAGATGACCTAGGGAGTGGCGTCCCTGCCTTGCTAGCTGGGTAGACAGGTAGCCGAAAGCCTCAGCTTGCCTTAATTGGCTGGCAGCTGCAAGTACACTACCTCCAGATGTTGGCAAACCTGCCCTGTCAGCCCAAGGACTAGAAGAAAATCTGTACAGCAGGCTGATGCCCCTGACCTTAGTTGGTTGAGGATGAACCAGCCTTAAGTGCTGAAACAGATCTGCACTAGTCTAAGAATAAAACAATATTCAGACTTGTATACTGCTGCCTTGCAGTGGCACGCCTAAACTAACCTTAGCTGGTTGGAAATGCAAGAGTGTACTGTTAAGGTCAAACTGGATATACGCATTGGGGAGTACTCTCAGGGACTTTAAAGGGCTGTACATCCCTTGCTCCTTCCTGACTGGATAAGTTGGGCGAGTAAGGGCTGGCCGGTGGGTGTTTCTTTAAATCCATATTAATGGTAAAATTTCCTTTCCCCACAAGTTCCCTGAAATGTGCAATGTCTGTTGCGGCCTTACCTGGCGGGATGCTGGGAGCCCGTAGCAGGCTGAGACCCCTTCCACTGTCCTTAGTTGGGTGGTGTGCGAGTTGTAATAATAATAAAAACAAAAATAAAAACAAAAAAAAACAACAACACGCACAATTCGGCCTCAAATTAACCTATATAGCTTATATTTAAACTGCTTGTCGTCATATTTATAGTTAAAATTTCGACTAAGTTTTATTAAAACAAAACGTTTAGGGAGAATAACATTAAATGGTTTAATGAATGGTAAGAGATCCGTTCTGACAATTCTACTGCTAAACAATTGATGTTCGCATCAAGACCCTGTATTAGTTGCGTTCTTGAGGTATCTCGAGTCGTTTTCCAGCCAAAATTTTCACTCATGTTGCTTTAAAGAAAGACTTTTTATTAGATGACCAGGCTTTTCGTCTTAAAATTGGAGCATCCTCAAAGCTTACCTGTCGGTTACCAGCATTACCGACAGCTCACGATTGAAAAATGTTTATTGATATTTTTTGTCTTAAAAAACTGGTAAATTCTACATTATCTCACAAATGGTTGCGAATGTCTATTAGAAATGCTATGATGAAGATTTATGCTAAGTATTCATCCGGAAGTACAAGACTTTGGTGACAAAGATGAAACGAATTACAAAACCGACGAAATAAACAAAGAAAACACGAGCGACTTCTGAATTTTTATTACTAACCAAATATCAGAAAAATACATAACATACAACGGAATACGACAAGCAAGCCTTCTGCAAGTTTTGGTCGAAAGAAGAACGAGTAGAGAAAAGTAAAATACGTACTTTTTTCCTCTGCAAAACTTTCGTAAAAAAGAAAAATGGTTTAGCGTACAAACCTGCCACTCTTACGTATTTTCAACTAAGCATTCAGAGGGAACTCAACCCAAAGGATTCAACGGTGAATTTGCAAAAAGGCGACTGCTTTAAACTTTTAAACTTTCTTGAGAGGTTTTTTAAATCCTGATGAAAGCACTACTGGTCGAATACGGTAAAGTTCATCCTCAAGCCACCCGAGAAGTGAGAAAGACTGAAGTGGACAACTGTTTCGCCGAAGGATAGTTTGGTGACCAAAAACAAGTAGCTTTGCAGCGTGTTACCTGGTTGCTGTTTACCTTACATTTTTTGTTTCGAGCCAGAAATACATCCCGACGTCTTCAGTGGGGTGACATTTCCTACGGAGAACAATCCTGAATAAAGGAATGAAATTCTTGTGTGGAAAGCGGAGAGAACATCCAAAGTCTGTTGCGGCCCGAACAAATCTTCTGGACGATGAGTGTTTTGTCCCACTTCTCAAACAATTTACCACGAACGCTGTCCGGTTAAATAATAAAAAATTTTCAAAAGCCATCATCCTGCAGAGATGAATGAACCAGAATCTTCATTCTACTTTACCAATCAACACCAGTTAAATCTAGGCGATAATATTTGGTACAAAAAGTCTCCCTTGGGGAAGAATGAAGTCGGGAAGCTACTTTTGAAAGCTGCTCAAAACAATTCCGTTCGCAGAACTTGTATGTCAAAGCTGCTGGATTCAGACTTACCTGTGATTGTATAGCTCAGGTAAGTGGTTACCAGAACGTGAAAAGTCTCCAGATTTATACAAATCAGCATGTGTTCAACTTCAGCGAAGAATGTCGTTTACACTTACTCGCTCCGCAAATGTTTTGACAGCAAGCGAGTTCCTTTACGTCTTTTGCTCATATTTATCCAGAAGAACCAAGACAATTCACCCATGACCGACGGTGAATTTAAAACCAGATTTAACAATCACATGCACTCTTTCAATCATATGAAACATGCAAATAGCACCGCACTGTCTAGATACATCTGGGAGTTGAAGGCCAATAACGAACCTTATAGCATTGAATGGTCAATTCTCAAGCACGCTAAACCATACACGAGCGGAGGTAAATCATGCAACTTGTGTACTACGGAAAAACTGCTGATTTTAAATGCAGATAAACGCTTTTTATTGAACAAAAGATCCGAATTAGTAATGAAGTGTAGGCATGCAGCAAAATTTTTATGTAAATAGGTAAAATTTTTATGTAAATAGGTAAAATTTTTATGTAAATAGGTAATTTTATCTATAGGTTCATATTTTATGTAATATATTCCATATCAATTTTTTAATTGATTTGCTTATATTTATCACTGTAAATAGTTTTAACTTTTAGTCTGAGGATCGCCGTGCAGCGTGAAACTCGAGTTACAGTTTTTATATTTTTATTAAATTTCCATTAAACGTACAATACTATATATATATATATATATATATATATATATATATATATATATATAATAGTGGTTATCACATGTGTTGAACAATTGTGAGAAATAGGTGCTAAAACCTTAAGTATTTTGTACATCATTATCGATTCACGTTGATTCAAAGTATTGATGACGGGAGACCATTTTAAGTTATTAAAGATTTCGACTGACCGAATTTCATATGTAGATCCAGTAATAATCCTAGCTGCGAGCTTCTGCAGTTTGAATAGTTTATCTATATTAGAATTGTTTCCATCATGCCATACAGTAGAACTGTAATTGAAATGGGGCAACACCAGTGCATTATACATGGTGATTAAAGTATCTTGAGGTACAAACTGTTTAGCTTTTTTTAACAAGCTAATATTTCTAGATATAGTTTTGCATTGCCCTTCATTGTGTTTGTCCCATTTCAGCTGTTCATCGATGATTACACCTAACACCTTTTTATTTGATACTCGTTTGATAGTCTCCTCCCCAATCGTTAACACAGGATCATTATCTGAGAATGCTTGTAATCTTTGTCGTGATCCGATAATCATGTACTCAGTCTTTTCTTTATTCAAAGTTAATTTGTTTGACAACTATTTACGGACATTTTCAAGATCTGAGTTAAGTTTTTCTTCGGTTTGTAAAGAATTGCTTCCCTTGCACGATAAGTTAGTGTCATCTGCGAATAAAGCTGCATTTGTTTTTTAAGACCGTTTGGCAATTCATTGATATATAGTAAAAACAGTAGCGGTCCAAGGTTAGACCCTTGCGATACACCGCAGCTTACAGTCTTCGTTCCCGTCATTGCTTGATTTACTTTGCAAATTTGCTTACGGTTGTGAATGTATGACTGAAACCACCGGAGAGCAGTTCCCTCCACACCGGAAGAAGAGACAGAATCAACGCCAAACAGCAATATTCGGGAGCATCTGGTCTTTGCTGACACGATAATGGAAGTTTCCAAGAGTCGCAGAAAAGTCGTTTAGCAAAGGGTGGTCCACGTGGCTCATGTGGTCCCCCCTTTTGCTATTAGGCAGAATTTCGACCTGTGAATGTCTCGTCCAAATTGCGTGACAAATCATCGGAACCAACGCCTAACGGCGGTATTCGGGAGTTCTCTGTCCTTTGCTCACACGATCATGGAAACTTAGAAGTGTTACAGAAACGTCGCTTTGGGCCTATTTTCGATCTGTGGATATCTCGTTCAAATCGCGTGGCAACTCATCGGAATCAACGTCAAACAGCATTCTTTCTACTGCCATTTCTTAACAAGACAAGGAAAATTTTTAAAGGCATAGAAAATTCTGTTTTGCAATGGGGTGACCACATGACCCATGTGAATCCGGCTTTGCTATTTGGACAAAATTTGAGAAGTCAAAATTTTGTAGTCGTGTCTCTAATTATTCAAGGTAACTTTAAATACCATTATTTGGTAGCTTTTCCCCTTTCCCAACACTTCCAAACTAGGAAAGTTTTTAAGATCTGGGAAAATTTTGTGTGGCAAAATGGCGACAAAATGACCAATGTGGTCTGCCCTTTGCTTTTTGACTGGAATTAGACGAGTTGAAAATTTCTCCAAACCGTGTGCCGAACTATTCGAATCAACGCAAAACGCCACTATTTGGTAGTCTATTGACTTCACTTTCCTTACATGGTCAGAGAGGTTTCGAAAGGGTTGAAAAATTTTTTTAAACAAAGGGAAGACCACAAGAGCCATGTGATTTCCTCTTTTCTATTCGGCCGAAATGTTACATGTTAAAATCCCCTTCAAATCGAGCGCCAGATTCTCCAAATCTACTCCAAACACCATTACTTTAGACTCCTTCTCACTTCCTAATGTGATTATTCTTTGCAAATTGAAGACAAATGTTATATATGGTTCCCCATTTCTTTTTGGCCGAATTTTGATATGTGGAAATCTCTTTTAAAATCATGTGCCAAATTATCCTAATGTACGCCAAACACCATTGTTTTGTACCCTCTGCCATTTCCTAATATGATTAGGAAATTTTTGAATTTGTCGAAGTTTTTTGTTTGTTTTTTTTGTTTTTTGTAATTTTTTTTCAAAGGGGGACCAAATAACCTATCTGGCAACCTATTTGGTCCTTTGGCTGAATTTTGACTTGACAAAATGCTGATTTCATTGAAACACAAGCTTATAGCCTGTATTGCAGGGTTCAATCATTCTAGTGCAACGTTTGTCGCAGAATATAAAGGGATGATGCAAGAGGGGGGACAGAGGAGGTATCAGTCCTCCATCCCGGAAACGTAGGCATCCTGATGGGAAAAAAAAGACAAGTCATTGGGGAATTTTCACTGATGATTACCCATGTTTATTTTGTGCGAAATTTAAGTCCTTTTTTCTTAGTTTAGCCCAGAAAAAGAATAAATACTTCTCTTTCTATCGTAGCATAAAATTAATGCTTTTTCTTGTCAGTTGTTGTGATTATTTTTTGCTGAAAATAACATAACATTTTCGATCTAATAATCCGGAAATTATCATAGGGGCATGATTCTGGCCCCAGCTTTAACCCCTATTCTCGGGGACCTTAACTCCGGCGTCGAGGAATTCCTGGTGTCACCCTTGGAAAACTATTCTTTGTTAGTTTCATGCCGCCAGTTACACCTGGTAACACGCCTTCTGCTATTACATTTTCAAAACTACAAGTTGCATACATTAGGAACTGCAGCTTAGTTCTACTATGAGTCGCAACCACAACAAACTTCGACAGATTTGCCTTAGAGTATAGTGAGTGGTACCTCTTCGTGTAACTGCAACAATATTTTTCAGGAAACAAGTTAATTACCATACAAAATTGAACAGTGTAGTACGAAGCCTTATCCAAAAACTTGAATTTTGATGCTGGTGTTTGCACAAAATGAACAAGCTACAAATTGCCATGAAGAGTTGTTCCAAAGTATAAGCGATGAATGGATGCTGTCTCTACTTGTATTTTTGCATTGAAGCTGAAAAATAAGCGTCCAATACTTTTATTCAGACCGTAGAAAATGGAACTCAGTAAATTTTTTGTCAAAGTAGCTGTGGCAAAAAACTTTCATGCACTTTCTTGTAAGGTTCCCTTCACACGAGCCCGAGTTGGCTTTCAACCCAGGTCAGCTTACTAGTCCGGTTAATCCGTCTACAAACAAATTTTTGATAGCGCTTACAATGTACATGCTGACCAGGGTCACCAAGTAACCCGGGTTGACCCGGGTTGAACAAGTTGATTTCATCGTGTAAACACGACGTTGGATCGACCTGGGTCGACATTTTCGGGCAAAAAAAGTAATTAACAGGGTTAAAGAGGTAAAGAAGGACAATGGTTTTGGGATAACAAGACTGAATATTATTTGAACAACGATGATGCTAGACACGAGAACCTCGGACAACATGGTTAACCCTGGTTGGCTTTTGCTTGGCCTTTTCCTTCTTTACCCGGGCTTGTCAGGTAAATGTGGCAGAAGAGTCAACTCGGGCTGCCGATTTGACCTGGGTTGACAGCCAGCCCGGATTCGTGAAAAAGGACCCTAACCAAAAAAACTTGATTACAAAACATTTACTATACCCCAATGTCATATCAGTTCTTGTCCATATCATGCATCCAAAGTTTATTTGTAAAGTTTTGTTTTGTTTTGTTTTTTAAAGAATTCTCAAGCAAGCAGCTCAACCAAAGTAAGCCCGGCCTCAGACTTGCTCCAAGTCTACCTCTGTCTTAGTTTCGATGCCGAGCTAGAGAGCACACTGAGCGTTAAAAATATTGTCGCGCTTTAACAGTATTATTTTCCCTGCTTCGTTCCTTCGCCTGATTGCCCCAAAACTTGGCCAGAGGGAGACTAGGAGCAAGTCTAGCCTGGCGTTTACTGCCAATTTATCATTCCTTTTCGTACGGCTGCTGGAATAGCTCGACCTGGAAGGTTTCTCTGATTGTGGACATTCATTGGATCTAATACAGTTCAGCAGGAATGGTCGTGTGCTGAACGAAGCAACTTTCCCGACATATATACGACAACGATATGTTAGTGAAGCTAATTATTGACAAATTTTCATAATAGAATTTCTTTTTTATTTTGAGGAATATGTTTATGGTAAAGAATTTGGAATTACATTAGATTTTGACGGAAATGAAGGAAATGTTTCGCTGACGCTCCTTGTACGAAGTACGAATAGCTCATCTAGAGGGATGCGAATAGCTCATCGTATCGGGAGAAATGAAGCTAGAAATTGTTGCTTGAAAGTCCAGACTCATTTTTTGTAGGCTTGATAAAGACTATGACTGAAGACTCGACAGCCTAAGCAGCAGTCATCTTCAGAGTCAAATGACTCTGCAATTGATCCTGCGTGATACTGGACTCTGAAGGTGACCACCATTAAGGCATTCGAAACGTTAGTCGCCAACAACATTCTTTCTCAAGACTACAACAAACTAGACAATAAAAAACCAACTTTTGATGACACTTCTTGGTTGAAACCAGTTACAATTTTACGAGTCAAATGCGATATCTATGCTTTAAACAACCTAACTTTCATGCGAGTTACCAGCCTGCAAGCTGCTTACTAAGGTGGTACCAAATGACTCCAGACGTATGAAAAAACGCCTGATTTTCGTGGAGCGCTTTTATGAAATATCACACGCCTAAATAAATAACGCGTTCAATCAAAAACTGAAATATGAAAATTTTTATCCTAATGCTAATAAAATGGCTTACGAAATAAAGGTCTACCTCCACAGCATGAAAGCGTGTATCCACTTATTTTCGACTTTCTGTCCTTTTTGATGAGTGAGAAAGAATATTTTGATGTGAAAGATTGGTAACAGTTTAAAATTAATAATTGCTTTAGTTCATTGGACGTCACTGGAAATGATTTAACTAAGTTCTTTTTTAAAAATAATAAATGGCATTCAGGTCTCTAGGATCTTCAGTGATCTCGTCAATGCTCTTTTAAATATTTTTAAAATAACAACTTCACCGAGGTTATTTCCAAATAATCAAAAATTACACTCTTTTAATTAGCTCGTACTGTATGAATAAGCCTTTCCAAATCGGGCTACAAATATAATGGCCTAGACAATGAAATTTGGTAAGAACTTATGAAGCTGATGGTTCGTCCGAAAATTCCTACAATTATGTTTACAATGCCTTAGTTTCTAGCAATGTTACAACAGCTATAAATTCAAATTTGTTTTTGATCACTTGATTTGTCGAGAACAAAACACAAATGATCAAACGCAAGGTCGTATATGAATTTATGGGTCGCTAAGGAGTTAGAAGGAGTCTGGGAGACTAAACATGGTTTTTCAAAAGAACTAAAAAATGCAAGATTGGTTTACTTCATCAGATTTAATTTGCTGTCCAAAGACCCGTAAATTGGTGGAAATTTTAAATATCTGACCGCTCACTCAGCATGTGTTTGTGACCGCAGATCACGTAATACGTGAAACACTCAGCAAAATGGTTGCATAGAAATATAATATGAGTGATAAAATAGTTGTGGTTAGCTGTGGCTATCTGACTCAAAGAGTAATTATTTTGTCACTATTTTGGCACTGAAATTAATAAATAGATCAGCTGCTTTTACGAAAAGACAGATGGGGAAATGAAAATATCGATGGTTAAAACCGAACCATGATCTACCGCCAAAAATACAACTCCTAGCTGGTCTCCGGCAAGGAATCGAAGCCGCAAGCCTAGAAATCTTATTCAGTGCAACTGACGAGAGCATGGTCACTTTATGTAGGAAGTAACGACGATAACGTGAATCGTATACTCAAAGTGTGTTTGGCATTTACTCTCTATGACATGAAATGGAGTGTATATTAAATGAAAGTATATTTTCGAATGCCGGAATGTTACATTTCAAGATATTTTACTTTATTCAAAGAAAATTATGCATGATAAGATATGCATTGTATTCCTTCAGCCACAGTTTGGAACATACCACATGAAGTGCACGTGAAAGTAGGGAATAATCACTACACCGACCACCAGCAGTCACTATCAGTCAGACTTTAGTGAACGGCTTTGGATGGAAATTCGTCCTATATTCACAAACATGAACTTTAGGAACGTTCTTCTGATGGTCTGTGGTATCAAAGTTGCTGTCAAAACCCAGGTTTGGTTCAATGTTGTCCAACAACTGAGGAGGAATTCATTGAAAAACTAAAAGTATGTTGCAGTGGCCAGGGACCGGGCAGCAAAAGGTAATTTTGAGTTAAAAATAAAGGTTGGTCGGAGGTAATACCTTCTCAAAAAGTGCTTCCCAAAAAAGGGCCTATTGTTTTGGAACTATTTAGAGATAGAAATAGCCCGGCAGGATGAAGACTTACAGCGTTCTAGAAATAGAGAGAATTAATTTAACATTATAGCTATTATTCTGCTCAGGATGGCCAAATAGGTTAGCTGGCGGAAAAGATTGCTCTTCGTCCTGAAGCATTTCATAACGGCGGCATAGACATAAACACATTCGAATCCAAGCAAACTTCATAACTAACACGTCTTAAGGAAAAGATCTCAAATCATAAAATTAAAGTGTATGATATTCTAGTCCATAAAGATGGTATGGTTCCTCTAGAGATTTACCAAAGTGACGAGCACCAATATATATTTCACCATGTAAATAGCGAGTCGATGAACATGAGTTGCAGCTAACTATTAAGCTTTTTGCAGTTTTGGATCATGTCGTCATTTTCACTTCTGGTAAATAGTATTCCATACACAGATCCGCAGGTAGTAATATTCAATAATTCTGCGAGTGATAAGGATTCAACAAGGATAACAGCATGCCTTTGTATTGTTTCAAGAGGTGGCTCCGTTTCGCTCTCAGGCTGTGCAAGATGTGATTAATTGCCATTGTTGTGAAAATGTACTTTCTTAACTGGACAAAGAAGGGTACAGCAAAAAGCAACCATATTGATATAACTTTATGCAGAAAAGGTAAACAGTTTGAGTTATGAAAAATATTTAAAAAGACGTACTGTGCTGTTTGACCGTGAAGAAAATCCTCGCAAGTGTACCTGGCACATGCACCTGGCATGGCCTTCGGAATAGTCTCATTCCCACCAAAATCAGTGGGCTGGGAACGAGACTAATCTGCGCCGTTAAATTCTTTGTAGAGCCCAAGTTTGGTTCGGTGGTCGCCGCAATTTCCGGACTTACTTTTATGCTCCGGGTGCATACAATTTCTAGTATTTTCATTCTGGGAAAGCTATGGTTAGAATTGGCCCGAAAGAATGTGCGCTTAGAATAAGTTTTAAAGTGGCTTATTTCCTCAGCAAAAGAGAGAATCACAAAATAGCATACATAAAACCTTTTTTATTGTTTTTTTGACCTATCATCTTGCTCCAAATTTTTGAAAGTAATTTCTCTAAAACTTTTGGGAGGATAAGGACACAAGTCCTCCGACCCAGCAGTTCCTGGTGACAAGTTGCATATCGGACTGTATTTCGTGGTATTCTGTAAACGACGGTTAAGAATAGTCTTGTGTGATTGCGTTACTATTATCCAATATATTAAATGATTTGAATCCCAGTGTCTATACTTATGGCTAATGTCTAACTTCTTGTTCATCTGGATCAAACAAACATGATGTCAACAGGCGAAACAAATTATCCCACTTGGCAATTACTGATATCACAGAATGCCGGAATGACCCCCAAGGAATTAATGACCCTTGATTTCTTACGCCCGGTTCAAACGTCGAGCCTTCATCTGCCGAACTTAATTCGCTATAAGTTCGACTAAGCTCGACGCGTGATTCAAACGTCGAACTTAATTAGTCGAGCTGAATTCCCGGCTGCGAAGTCTCGTTTATTTTGGTCAATGGTTCACCTAGACGCGTCACGCGCGTTTCACGCGCCTTGTTTCCAAGCATGTCGATTTTCAATGGAACATGGCGAAGATCAAAGGTAAACAAAGCACTGTGAGGCAAGGGAACAGATATGCAATTCTTTTTTGGTAGGTGGAAGATAATATGGCAGACATATTCTGATAAGAGGTTCAAAAAGACATTTCGAGTTATTGCAATGTATGCGCATATTTATAATTTACGTCTATGAATATGTCTAGAATTAACCTTGTTTCTTCGGACAGTTGTGACTCTCTGACATCGCGCTTGCTTATAGTTTTATCCGATTCTTCTTGCAACGCGCCAGCCTTTGGATCATCATTTCCATTTGACTTTAGCATGTCACAGCCGTTGCAGTAGCCAACGCACATTCCTAAACGCAATCGCTCAACTTCTTCGTTTTCCTCATATACGGAGCATCGATTACAACACGGTATCAAGCAGGTATAATCCATTTATACTTCATTTTTGACTCGCAAACTACACAGAAATCGCCTCTTTGCCTATTCATGGCGCCCACTCAACTCAAAAAGACCAAGAAAGTTATGACGTGTTTATTTATTCAAAGTGGAATTTCGTATCATATTTCTCTCGTTTCAGTTCTTCTCGGTCGTCTGAATTAGGTTCGGCACATGGTAAGCTCGACGTCTGAATCAGACGTCGAATTTAAAAGATAAAGCTCGACTTGGCTCGACAGAGGTAGCCGAGCTTAGCATTAGACTCGAGTCTAATTAAAACCGTCGGACTTAACTGATATAGACGTCGGGCCAACCATGTGCTTAATTATTTGAATTAAGTTCGGCACATGAAGGCTCGACGTTTGAACCGGGCCTTACTCATTGTAATGAATGATTTGCTAAGAGATCAATGACCGAATTGGAAAACGAATATTACCCAAACCTCCACACCTTAGTCTTTACCCTCTAACTGTAATCCTACTTCTAACTTAGGCCACAGAATACTCCTGAGACACTGATAAACGGATTTTAGACGAACGAAGGTCACTCAGTCCATGGATCGCTCATTCCCACGGCATTGACACTCACAAACATTTCCGTGCAGGCAACCGAAACGGCATGCATACTCTACAATAAACCAATTTTATGGTAATCAGGGTGACCGAGACTATCGAAGACAGTGCTCACCATGATATCTAAAGAGAAATTTTCGTAATTGACGTAAAGAGAACATTTCAATTAATTGCAAAATTTCCTTTTCATATTACCCTAATGTTGATTCTGAAATACTAGGTATCTAAATCCTACACAATTTTAAATGTTCTCCGGTATATAAGGTCTGTGGGAAGGAAGTGGTGCCTCCTTTAGAGTTATTAAGAGTTAACAATGATGTCAAATGATGAAAAATAACCCTGGATTTTCAATTAGAAGTGATAGCGTCCATTGATGCTTTTTCAATAGTCGCACTTTCACCTTTGCAAGCAGAGACAACGAAACAATCTGTATAAAGATATAACAGAAAGTTACTCATTTTCTGTAGATTAAAATTCCACAAGCAAGTTAAGATGAGTTTCTTTGTTCGGATTCCTTTTTCCGAATAAAAAGAACTTGCAAAGCCTTTTTTCTTTGTTAATGTAGGAATTACCACTTAATTCAAAGACTTGAGGATCCCAAGATTTTTCCCAACCCAAAAACCTAGAGTTGGATTTTGAAAGAGTATCCTTAATTATAAGCAAACTGATGGTACACCGCATCGAATACTTAATCAAAATACGAAATATAGCAACATCAAGTTCTAAAAGCATTGAGCAGATCAGGATGTGCGGATCAGTGCATGCTTACGGAAACAAGGCAGAGCATAAAAAAATATGGGCTGTAACGTATATGTAGATTTTTTCTGACTATAGATTGAAGAAGTCAAAACATTAATAAACTATCTGAGAATCGTGGAGTTGCATAAAATAAGGTATTGTTTTTTGTTGCCATCTGGCACTACGGCGTCTTTTGTACGGATTGAGTTGTATGTTGTTCTGTTGTTTATTCATGGTTCCTCATGTTGTTGTATTTATACGATTACTGTAGTTAGGCAATATACCGTCCATGCGAATTTACGAAGCCATTTCCCCTGAGGTCAACTCTGAACATCCCTCCATGTTGTTGCATTATTTATCTTAGCAATCTAATTCAATGGTTGGTTATTAACACAAGTTGAAATAGCATCTTCCGAAGTATGCTTGGTCTGAATTGACTTGTTTACCCCAGTTCGAGAGTTTTTACTGACGAACTCGGCAACTTTAATAGTCTTATTTAATACTATACATCTTTGGAACTCTGGTATAGACTATTCCACTGATATTCCAGCCTTGATATTTACCTTTACGTGATTTTAATATTAGAATGGTCTCCAGTTCACTTCCCTTGAACATCTATACCCAACAGTGTAGTAAACAGCACCATCACAACGACGCGCACGGCACAACGACATGACTATGTAAATGGTCACTGTGACTGAAGGCTATCTGCTAACGTTAAATACCTGAACGTTCAAAAGATATTATTTCAATTCTCAGTCCTCGCATTTTCAGGATTTAGAACAAATTCTATTACATGCAAATTATATTCTTAATTGCTTCGTGATTTGAGATTCACTAAAGCATTAGGACGCACAAACAGGTTCTTTGACATATTAAAGCCATGGTGACAATATAATGAACGACAACATTAGGTTCCCTTCAGCTGTATTACGTACGCTCTTAGATTGCCTTGTCAATCGAGATTTGATTTCGCTTTTATTATCAAAAAAGATGTTTGGTAGTACTTTTAAGTCGAAAGATTCTCACAGGAACAAACCAGAGGTAGGAAAATTGAAGTTTTCATGCCCGATGGGTCAATATTAATGATGTTCAGCTTAGGTCTTTTGTATTGCAACGTTAATATCATCTAAGGATAAAAATATTTTGTTTGGGGCATTTTTCTGTTAGTTGGATTCTTAAAAGACATCTTTCGCTCTCACTTTTCCCTTTTGCTTGTCAATATTATGAATACCCATGACGAGGGCTCGCTGAAGCCTAGTTCACACTAGCGACATAAGCATAAAGACAAGATCAGTACGAGACCAAAGCATGACATCACCCCTGGGACTTGCGAAGATAAAACGACAAGAATTTTTCTTTGTTCGGTCTCTTGTTTGGTTCTTGGCTTATGCTTGGACTATGATCTTATGCTTATCACTACGACGGTCCTTATGTCGCAGGCTTGATTTCATTCCTTTGTTTTGTCTTTTGTTTTAACCTCATGTTTATGTTCAAGTACAAACCAGGCTTTAAAAAAAACAGGAGACATATCCCTCTAGCTCGTTAAAAAGCTTTCTTTTCCCAAAGGATTTTTGGAGAATAAAAGTTTTTGAAAAAGGAACACAATCAGGCCATGATGTTACAAGATTTAAATAGCCAACGCTTACCCTAGGTTTGATCTACAAAATTATAATTTCGATATGCTATGACTGAGGTCCCCTGGGTCAGCCTAGATTAACGAATATAATCTTTTATGGAACTCGGTCTATTTTGATTGATTTACTGAACTATTTACTGAATCTGCAAGTCTGGCATATTGATGTATGCAACCTACTCATACTAAAGACTAACATCACAAAGAAGAGCCTCAGTAGTTCAAGCTAGAATTTTCAAAATATTTCTCCAAAGACTGTTGACGATTGTAGGAAAAAGCAGGCTTAATGGCTTTATTCATACGTATACATTAGTATTATAGCAGCGCTATCAAATCTCCAGTCTCTCTATTCTCATCTGTCTCCAACGATATGTTCACCTTAGGAAAAATTTCTGCTAGGGATGGAAACTTAGACCGGTTAATCAGAATAAAATCTCTAAAACTCGGTTTGGGCTAAGATTTTCGTCATGTAATGACAAGACAATTTTTTAAGGGTTTGTATATGAGCTCGGACTGAAATTGTCCACTTTCAGCCCTATAGCCCTACAGCCTTGCTCGAGGCTCAAACTGAACAGACATCAAACTTAGCTTTAAACGGACAATTGCTAACCAAACCTTTTCTCGAACGAACTAGATATTGTGGCATTAATCTTCTTCAATATATTATCATCAGAACGAGAATTCTAAAGCGATCGACAGAATTCACAAAAAACCATTAAATAAGAACAGAGAACTCCGAATGTAGTGACCACCATGATTTCGTCAACCTTCCCAACACAACTTAAAATCCGGAGCTTGGCTGACTGCCTTGCTGCTTAAAAGTTCTTTGTATGATATTTACCAGTTAAAGCACTTAAAACAATCTAGCTTGGCTGATAAAAATAACGTTGTTTATCTTCTATTGGAAAAAATAGCATCTCTTTAACAAAGACAAACGTAGTTGTTTTGGCTCTATTAAAAAAAACGAAAGAAAAACAACTTAAAAATGAATGATAACAAATGAGGCGTTCTCTGACCAAAATATTTTATTACTACGAGCTTTCGATTGCCAGTCAGCAATCTTCAACAGGTGAATTAACACTGGATGGGCCCTATTATACAGGAGATTAAAATAGAGTTGATGAAATATGGGCGTGTATGAATAATGAGGTGGTGTTGAATGATATGAATTTTAATGTTATGGTTAGCTGCATCACTTGTGAAGCAAGATGGTATATTGTTCTGGCAGTCTTCTTGAATTGTTGTCGGCATTGCTTGTTTTTGCCGTGTGCCATGATTCCAAAGTTTTTCTTTGTCGATAGTTTCCTTTATTAATTATATGTCGGTTGTCGAAGTCGATTCTATGGTCGTGGGTCCAGGCATGGTTGGCAATGTTTGAACCAGTCATGCGTAGTTTTATGTTCCTCATGTGTTTATTTTATCGCATTTCAAAACATTCCCCCGTTTCTCCAATGTAACACCATGAGCAATCCATACAGTCGATTTTGTAGACAACTTTAGCTTGTTTTTCAGTAGAAGGTCTGTCTTTAGGTGATGGAAATTCTTGTTCAAGTGTCCGTAGCGGTTTATTCGTGACTCGAATGTCTTATCTCTTAAGGATTCTGGTGAGTGGTCCAGTTAAACCTTTTATGTATGGCAAAACAGCGTAGTTACTGGTTATATCGGGATCAGGATCTGTCAAAGCAAAAAACATGCCAACCAGTTCTTCAGGTGTTGGTGTCGATTTCTCTTTAAAATCATGTTTCTTCTTAATTTCTGAAATAAATTTCATTGGATAGCCGTAGGAAATTAAGGCGTCGGTGACGATATTTTGGTCAGAGAACGCCTCAGTTGTTATCATGAATAATCCTGGTTAATAATAAGACTGGTTAATCAGAATAAAACCTCTAAAACTCGGTTTGGGCTAAGATTTTCGTCATGTAATGGCAAGACAATCTTTTAAGGGTTTGTATATGAGCTCGGACTGAAATTGTCCACGTTCAGCCCTATAGCCCTACAGCCTTGCTCGAGGCTCAAACTGAACAGACATCAAACTTAGCTTCAAACGAACAATTGCAAACCAAACCTTTTCTCGAACGAACTAGATATTGTAGCATTAATCTTCTTCAATATATTATCATCAGAGAACGCCTCAGTTGTTATCATGAATAATCCTGACCGCACATCTTCAATTTTTTCTTAAAAATGTATGAATGCCAAACGGTGGAAGAAACTAATGTTCTTGCCGGCATGGTAAATTCATTCCAAGAAAATTTCGCCCGTTGCTCAAGTCAAAATATCAGCTCGGGCTGATGAATAAATTTAATGACAACTTGTCTTACGGATAACTTGTCTACGATTTCACTCCAGTTTGAGCAAACCTGGAAGGAATTTTCAGCCAGGTCAATACAGCCAAAAATTCTTATATTATCAAGTGAAAAAATTTTATCCCGGGCGAAAACATTGACAGACGTGTTGGGACAATAAAAAATGAAATAGTAAAAGAAAATGTTGACTTCCTAAAAATTCCTGTTTTTCCCTTGGCATGTCAGGCTGGTTTTTATTTTCTACTCCGAATTTTTTCCAATCCGGTAATCTGGGCTGAAATTCTGCCATCTAAACGAAGCATCTGCGAAAAAATTCACGCTGTGTTGCTTGTTAAAATATTTTACTTCTAAACCGTATGTTTAAAGACAGCACTATACGGATGATATCTGGACGTTTGTGAAGCTCATATCGCATGGGATCAAACCGGCAACGTCCTGATGGTTGCAAGAATTGACCCAAGTCTGGGGCTCTAAGATCGTTTTTCTGAGATATGAGCTTGAAGAACGTCCACATATCGTCCGTGAGATCACCAAGTTCTCACATGCATGTCGCATGTAACATTCCTCTCATGTAACACTATATAGTATAATCTAATCAAATTTTCTGTGAAAATATATTGTAGTTCGTAAATTAGATGCTGTCTGGACTCTTTAGTAAAAGTGATTTAGCTATTTTACTCAACTATCCGCTAAGTATTATCATCCGTTTAGGTACCCGTGCAGCTACAGCTCGCGTGATGTCCACCATGTCAAATTTCTAGAGCATTTGGATTACCCTAGATTATTAGTTCATTTGACAAAGAAATAGCTTTCACACCGAACACGTTAATATTCTAAATTATCAAATAAGTCAACACTGATGGGCTGGTTACGAGATCGGGACGAATTCAGACTGCTACCAAAGTGGACATTTTCTGAAGTGTTTACATGAGGCCGGAATGAAACTAAAGCCATGTTCTTGGAAATATTTCAGTCCGCATTCAGAGTTTTGTTCCCAGCAACAATGTTTTCCTTATTTCTTCCCACATGGATGGTTGATCTGGAGAGATGTCGCGTTTTCATGAAGAAAATTTCATACCGGTCCGAGTTCGAATCAGTCTGAACTCGTTTGTGTCTGTTTAGCGCCCGAAATGAGTGAGACCGGTCGGCGCTTAGTTTCGAACCGATCTCGTGTAAACATGAACAAGGATTCTTATAGGTAGTGATCTCAAGTCGTGTCGGTCTGACTTCGTACCTGTCACATGTAATCAGCCCCTCAGTGGATCAGTTTTGGATTTATGTAATCTTTGTACACATGTTACAAGTGGTTGTTATGGGTCTCAGAATGAATATTTTTTTAACACTGGTGATATTCACCAAAACTCAATCCCATTTGTCTGCTCTTCGCAGATTGCCTTCAAAAAATCGTTTGACCTATGACGGTTCAAAGTCTCGCATAAAGTTGCATTGATACCACGTTGTTTACTATAGAAGGTATGCACTTGGCGGTCGCCATACCCTTGTCATTCGAGTCTCTGGGAACTGGGTGGATACACTCTGTTGACCTGTACGACAGCATCACGATTGACGTCTGCTACCTTAATTTAATATGATTAAATTCTGGTAAAAAAACCGACTCAAATTTAAAAACTTAAAGTTTTTGCTTATGCTTTTCTAGACTTGACTTGATACCCGCCAAGGCTGTAACAACCATTATACAAGAAAAATGAATGGTCCACTAGGTGCTAGTGCTAGTCGCCATCGTAGCTTGGGTGAATTGAAAGCTTACCAAACCATGCAGGTGCAAAGCATGCTGGGTGAGTAACGCAGATCGTAGTACTCATGCAGATATTAACCCATTCCTGTCCAAGAAGTCTCCCCTTGACGAATAAAATTGTCTGGCATTAGCCCGAGCAAAATACTAAAGTCGGGTAAGACCCGAAATGGTTTAAGGATAAGGTTCAGAAACATTACTGATTTGTTGTCTGAGTGGTCTCTCATCTGTAGATATGATGGATATAAGGCCGTAGATCGCTGGAGGGTAATAGCCCTCAAAAAAATCCAAAATGTCTTTTTGTACTATTGATTATTATTTTATTTCCGATATTCACAAAAATATTTAGTTCGAATGCGGATTATAACATGAATATTTCTCATTGAAACGCAGATTCGGGTTTGAATTCAATCTTGAGTAATTCATGTGTATATCAGTGAGACTAGTTGATGACAAACGCTCTAACTAACAACTTTTTTCTGGGGACATGTCCAACTGCTCATGAAGCAAAAACATCTTGTGTATGGCCATGACTGCTTTGTATTCTGCTTTATTAGAATATAAAAACTTTAATGTAAGAAAATAACTTTTCATGTTTACTTTGTACATGAGTGCAGCAATCCTTACTGCTATTGCCCTACCACAGCTTGGTTCCCAAAATTGGAGAGCCTTGTCAAACGTTTTTCACGTAATTTGAGAAGGTGATTAGGTATTTTCAAAAGGAAACAATCTCGAAATAAATGCTGCAAACTAATAGCCACCTATGGGGAGGAGAGTTGAGTGACGACGCCAAGATCGACCTCGGGTAACCTGACACAATTTTAAAGACCGGGCATCACCCAGGGGTTGATAGAAATTAACTCCATCTTGGATTGGGCGTGGTGAGAAAACCTATCTGGATTTGAACTGGTTTGGTCAAGATCCACCTGGTCTCACTTTTAGCCCTGGGCTGTAGTCTGAACTACTTTTATCAGGTTCAGGTTACAATCCGCAAAGTGCTCAGGATCAATGCATGGATTCAGGTAAAAGTTACCATCGACTGAAGTACTTAGAAAGGACCAAAGGTGTAAAAGCAAACGGTCGGTAGCAAACGGGAAGAGATTGGGGGCAATTGTCCTTCTGTAACTTGCGGAACAAAAATCATTTTTCAAAAAGATACAACAATTTTTGAAAGAAAAAAGTCCTCACTAGACTTAGTCTGATGATAACTTTGCGATAATATCGAATTATAACTGATTCACTCTATTGTTTTGATTTGATTCGATCAACACGTTCTTCATTATTACTGGATGACCCAATTGTTCTCTAGTTTTGAAGTAACGATTTAACTAAATTTTCCGAATCTTTTACCTGAAATTAGGTTTTAAGCTAAAACAGTGTTCTGTTAAGGTGACTTGGTTGGAAGATAAACTTTCAGAAAGTTTTCATCGTGCGTTTTGAAAGTTTTTAGGAAACCATGTCCTTTTAGTAAAGTCATCGAGAGCTTTTTTAAATCATCAAATCTACTGACTTATCCTATCTCAAAAATAAAATAATTTATATCCGAATTTGAACCTAAAGCTTAAACAAAACAAATTTAGTAGTGCTTACTTAAATAAATTCTTCATCTCCGCAGCAGATTTTTTTTTTGATTGAACCGACACCATCTAAAAAATGTCTTTACTTAAATTTCTCGTTTCGTCCAACACTATTTGTAAAAATCGGTCCTTACTTGTTTTGAAGGTTTGCTGCAAAACCAATCAGATGGCAAAACAACAGCGTTAATCATCTATGCAGAGACAACAAATAAATATTTATATTAACAATCATTAAGTAAAACATGTTTTCTACTTGAAGGGTCATCACGAGTTGACGAACCACTTCATGCCGTGATCGAGAACAGGTTGAACCACACAGCATTGAACGAAAGCAACAACAGTGTCTTAGAAAGAAACCGGGCTCTTCTTCAGTACATCGCAATCTTAGCAGACTCCAACAAGAAAAACGATAAATTCAACTATGAGTTTGTCAGCTCTCTTTTAGAAGGTGGTGCGGACATAAACATAGCCGATCAGCACGGACAGTCCATATTTCATGAAGTTGCCAGGTCATGGAATACAGACGTTGCGAAGTTCCTGCTTGAACGTGGTAAGTACTTTATTAATGCAATTTTAACCTCGTATTAACGACTAGCTGTTTAACAGGTTCTTCATAGTCCTATGTATACATTAACACTCGTGCATATTTACAAATGCGTGCATGGATATAAGTTGTATAGTAGCTAGGATTTTTATCTATAAGAGGAAACGTTTGTCAAAGTTTTGCGGAAGTAACGTTGACATCCTTGTTTCTCTAGTTAAGGCAGCTCCCAAGAGTAACTATTAATGGGATACTGCACAGTAACTAACTATGATCGGCATGCATGCACGCGTAGATAGTGATTATTTCAAGATTTTATTCCATCAAGACTTCACCGTTCGCGTCAATGGTAATATATGAATTTCGGGTGTTCGCGTTTGTGAACTTCTGTGAAACTTAGTAAATAAATATCTCATATAAAGAGATATCAGATAAACATCTGATATGTGTAAATTATATAGTTATCTGATTTTCGAGTAGTGAAATTTTGAAAAACTAACTTCATTGCATAGATAAATCCATTTTAACAAACTTCTTTAATATTTTGATACATTCTCCACTGAAATATCTAAGCCAATACCAATTTTCAGAAAAATTCACTAACGAAAACCAAAAATAATGTATTATGATTGAGTTGATCATAAAAAATATACAAATATTCTAACTCAATTCTTACCATGGAAACTATGAATAGTAGAACAGTTTGATATTCTTTGTTCCGAACTTATAGTTATTGTAACCTTTTAGCAGCCGATTATTATTGAGGTTTTTTTGGTCAGTCTAATTAGGATGACATTCTGCGTGACGTCTTCATTGAAGACCGTATAGAAGTCTCCTACATGAAAGGCAACTGGATTATTTTGTGATTATAGTAATAAGTAACGCGCCCACAATCTAAGAGTCCACATGCAAGTGAGTCGGTGTGGATAGTATTTGGCAGGGACTCTGCCCCTGCGAACTCTCTATCCCCTAGAAGGGGTGGAACCTCCTTTTGCTCGATTGTTTGGTTGTTATTTAACAATTCTATAACTTGCAAATTTAAAATTGCGTTTGGTCACTTGAATTGTCGATTTATTATGGATAAAATCCAGAAGAGTAAACGTATGGTCGTATATGATCCTGTCGGTCGCTTAAGAGTTACAGATAGAAATGTCTTTGAATGAACGCTGTGCAATTGTTGCACAAAAAAGAAACTGCAGAGAGCCATCTTAACATACAAAACAGTCCAGAGGTCGCCATACCTTTGGCGAATGAAGTTATCTGGTGTCAGCAAAAGGAAAACAACAAAAGTCCTTCGCAGTTCGGGGAACATTTAGGTTGAGTGGTTCTGGACACAGAATAAGAAATGACCAGAAGGGTCACTCACGTCGGAACCTCTGAAGTTTTTGTTCACACTTTTTCGAAACCGTCCCCAGGCCCTTTGCTCCGCCAAAATCCTGCTCAACAAGGATTTAATCGACGAAATGCGGTGTTGGCTCAGTAAAATGGATATATCTTGAAAAGTGTTTGACCGATTTTCATTCTACGAAGACTGGTTGAAGAGGAAAGGTAAGTGATAATATTTCTGCTAACTATAAATAATAAAAAGATTCCCAACTGTTAAATTTAGACGTACATTCTATATGAGTAGGCCATACGTGCGGCCCACACAATCAATATAGTTTCTTTTCTTTCTCTGATGATTTTTCTGTCAGTTTAATCTAAGGGTTGGGTATTGAAGTCTGTGTGCTAGTACAAGATTCAGTAGTCAACAATCAAGTTCGTGAAGTAATACTAAGCGTTTTTGAGACAAATTAATGTCACAACGTATAACCATCATACAGAGTCACATATTACCTTGGTACAGTCACAGCTATGTAACAACAGGCATTTCTTATGTAATGTATGAAATAACTTCAACTTGTGTTAGACTTGAAACTATGGGTTAATTTGTTTATAACGTTCATTATTGTTCCTTGCTGTGGAAACTAATACGTCTAAATATGTATAAATAATATTATACGTCTAAATTTAACAGTTGGGAATCTTTTTATAACTTATAGTTACCAGAAATATTATCATTTACCTTTCCTCTTCAACTAGTCTTTGTAGAATGAAAATCTGTCAAATAATTTTCAAGATACAGCCGTTTTACTTAGCCAACACCGCATTTCGTAGATTAAATCCTTGTTGAGCTGGCTGCGGCTTACTGGCTGCGAAGACTTTGGCTGAGCGAAGAGTATGGGAACGGCTCCAAAAAAGTGGGGACACTTTACACTCTCGAGTGACCCTTCTGGCCATTTCATATTCTGTGGTTCAGGCCATAACGAGGTAGGATCGGTAGTATGATTTTTCCCCAAACACTAGTGGTTATTTGAAATAATGTCAGCCAAGTGTAATCCTAACCAAGTGTAAAAACAATTTCTGTTTTAGTTAATATAATACTTGACAAGTTTCAAAAAACTATTTTGCTTGCTTGGTGTAACTAAATCAGAATCTTGGCTATTTGAAATAACCGGAAAATTTTGTTGTTTGATATAACCAAATAAACCAGGGGGAAAGTAAATTATAAATTGAAAATCGGCACCTTCTAGGCCACTTCTGACTTTTCAACTACACCATATAGGTGGTGATGTAAACAAGAAGGACAACTTTGGCCGCACTCCGCTGCACGTAGCTGCCTCAGTTGATTTCGTTGAAATGACAGAGTTTCTTTTACAAAACGATGCTGACATTGATGCAAGAACGATTGGTCAGTTTCAAGCGCCAATTCACTTTGCTGCGAAGAACGGTGCAGTGAGATCGTTAAAAATGCTGTTGGGATATCATGCTAACATCGATTCAGTAGACTACAGACAAAGAACTCCTCTTCAAGTAAGTAAATCGCATACCAAATCGAATTCGGATGATTTAGGATCGCAGACATGGCCAGGTATCACGGTGATAGGTAGTTGGTAATAAATAAAATGGTAATAAATATCATTTACCTCATTTTATTGTATGGCTGGTACTAGTTCCGAAGAAATGGAGCGTTCTGATTAGCTGAAACACTCTGACTGGCAGTTATTACTTTCCCGTAATGGACCGGTCCATTACAAGTTCGGGTTTGCATCAGCAAATGTTTGGAGCTTGTTTTTGCCAAAGAATACGTGTTTTTATTTTATTCATTTATCAACTTCTCTGATTAAAGTCATCGAGGAAAAGGTTTGACCAAGTCATAAGCAGTTCGTTTTTTATTAATCCTTTGTAAAACTTAGCTGAATCTTGTTTGTTTGTCGTCAAAGCAACTGGGATATTTTCCTGCTTTAAAACTTGCCGGACTGTAGGAAAAACCTGCTGCATGAAAAAACTCCACTTTATTAGCATTATTTTCATTTAGATGTCTAATTTGTTGGTTTATACCCGGGAATTCACAGCAAATTGATCTTTCTTTGCGTTCTGTGCCTGCAAAAGCCCTTAATGACTAACTCTTTGTAACGCCATACGAATGTAATGTGTTTTTACCTGACTGAGTATATTTTGTTTGTTTAAAACGAGCTATACAGTATAACAAACCTCTTATGAACCTCGTCCGCTTGGTCATTACTAGAAAACATCAGACCGAGATCTTTTATGCACGGACCGAGCCCGGAGAGCGAGGTCCGCACTGTAATTATTATTAACGAGTTTTTGAATTAGTTTGAATATTTATCGACATGTTGCAGTAGTAAATACCTAGTTTCAGTCTCTACAGGGTTATCTCGTCTAAGTAATTACAATCCAATGCCCATCATAAATATTCGCCAAACTGTTAATGATATTGCCGTGCGTAAACATGTGCGAAACTTACGAGAGACTGAAGAACTGAAAAAGAACCAATTACATGAAGCAAGGGAAATATTTTCAACTGGAAGACAAAAAGTTTAACTTCCATATTTGTTTCTAACCCCGAAACTGCGGTTTCGATTGTTTCTCCTTGTTTAATTCTTTACTGGTAGCTTTACCGATACGCCTTAATTTTCCTCGAATAAACTTTGAGCCGATCTCGTAGCGCTTGAACGTACACTCACGACATGCAATTCCTGATCTATCTTCGTTAGGACAGGAAAAGTGATAACATTTCGTAAAACATCCGTAACAGGTAAAATTTAGCAAAGGTACTTATAACTCCGAGACTTCTACGCGCATCACTTGTTAGTGGCAGACGAAATGTTCCTGGGATTAATACATAGTTTACTATAGCTTTACAATGAATCTTTCGTTTAACGTCTAGAAATAAAATGGAGGAATGTATAAACTAGAATTAATTTTGTTGACAAACATCAGAAATAGAACTCACATGTAATTTTGTTACCAAGATGTTGAATATAACCATTTAAATATCGCTTGTCTCTACTGCCTGTTGCTCATTCCGTGTCTCTCAAACATGTTTAAGGTTGCAGCGGAATGGACACGTGACAAGACAGCCAAAGTGTTAATCGAAGAAGGGGCTGCATCGTGCCTTTTGGACTCGTCCGGTAGTTCTGCTTTATCAGTTCTCATTGATCGACTGCCTCATCTTGCACTGGAAGCCTTAGATCAGCTGCACACCTCCGACATAATCACAATGAAGGAATCTTACTTCTTGAACTTCTTAGAGGCATCCCGAAAGAAAATAGAGACCAAGAAGACTCGCACTCCTCTTGAGACCGCAGTGGTAACGCGAAAGTACGAGGTGGTCACCCACCCGGTCATGCAAAGGCTGATTGAGAACAAATGGAAACAATTTGGAAGGGCCTCAACAATATTGGATTTGGGCTTTTACATTATTTTTAACGTTATGTGGACGGCGATGTCTATGACAACGCCTAAAAACGGCCGCGACCTCTACCATCCTTTGAATGAAAATATTTGGCGAATTATCCTTCTAGTTCTAATAGGCACCACGATCGTGTACCAGGTGTGCCTCCAAATTCGAGGTAAGTGGACGAGGAGCTCTGGCTGTACTTAGTAGCGGTCGGGCAATCTCTACTTAAAGTGAATTAATAATAGTTTAACTCTCTTCGATCCGTAAACGACATTTTAATTAACTGTGGCTCACGCCAGACGATTTTACTCGTCGAGGGGAGACGTCTCGGTTAGAAAAGGTTTAATTTGATGTTTATTCAAGAAATCAGGTATCTCACAACGATGAGGTCTTTTCACTCATGTGCAATTTTGTACCACGAAAACACGAGGTCGGCAGGTGAAAATTCAAGTTAACAAGCTTCCAATTCATCTCCATCTGGACAGTTTCTATAAATGATGAACCAGAGATGAGTTTGTCGTAGTTGCGCAGACATCCTGCTTGATCAGATACATGATGTAAATGTTATAACACATACAAATGTACAGTCATAGCAGAAAACATCTTAGAAATTAGTCATTTCTTTGCATAAACTTGTCATTATTTCATCTTTTAATTTTTGTGCCACTCTACACGTAAATTTAATCGGGTCAATTATGCTGCAATAACGATTTTCAAGTACTGCCATTAATAATTCAAAACCACAAAACATCAATCTTACTTTTCAACACTTTGTTGTAAGAGTCTCGACTTGATGCATTTGGCACGCTCTTATGCTAGATTTGTGCCAGGCTTACAGCACGGCGGAAGCAAATCAGCATTGGGGGAGGCTGGGTACCAATCCTAAAAATTTTCTGGTTACATAACTGCAGTCGTTAAAGTATTTTACTACAGTTTTTAATCCTACCTAATCTAATTGGCCAAACAAATTTCAACCATAAATGAACAACGTATTTTGGTAAGATCTATTTCAACGAGAGAGAATGAACTGCTCATTTATTTTTCCCATCGCACCAGGTCTGTTTCTTAAATTATTAAATTTTGAGTTAAGTTGGTAAGTTGTAGTTTCATGTTAGTAAAGGTGTTCGGTTGTATGATGTGCAAGCTGTGTCAGTTGACTTGTAAATAGTCAGAGAAACCTGTTTAGACCTCAGAGTTGTTCAAAGTACTTACATCTGACACAACTTGGACAGCACACAACCGAACACCTTTATTAAAATTTTGACAGCATTATTATTAGGGGTAGGGTTAAAGCCCTCCCTACTCTAACCTCTTCCGCCGGCCCTTGCTTAACTTGATTAGGTGCCAATTCTTCACGTCAGTGGGCGCATAAGTGTTGTTTAAAATATTTGATGCGTTTGTTTATTATGTAATGAGACCTCAAATTACTTTTGTTCTTAATAATAGCAACCGTGAAAACTATTAGATCACAGAAACATTGGATAACATGGCAGACTCAGAAGTTACAACAAGATCTCCAATACTGTCATCCTAGATGGCCGCAGGAGGAGAAGGCGCTGCAGCAAGAAATCAAAAGAATAGGCAAGCTTCAAAGATTTTCTGGAACGGACGCGTGGTTTTACTACGACTGGGTTGTCCTTTTTGTAACGCTTTCGGCAATCGCGATGCACTTCGTCTATTTCAGAGTTGCTACTGACGAAATGAGAGACGCCTATACAAGGACCCTAAGCGTTGTGAACCTCTTGGTCTGGCTTCGTCTACTTAAAAACGTACGACCGTTTCCAGGGATAGGAACGTTGGTGATCATTCTTGGTGAAACGAGTGGCGATTTTATCAACTGGGCGTTCCTCTTCTTTCTTTTGCTCGTTCCTTTCTCGGCTTCATTTTGGATAATATTCGGAGGAGTGTCCACTACACCAGTACAAGGCTACGAAACCGGCGGACGTTTACTGTACACTGTCTTCCAAATGGCTGTTGGTGATGATTTCAATTTCGAAGGACTAGCCGACGCAGAGCCAGTGATGTCCCGAATTCTAACAGCCATTTATATCACCGCAATGGCTATTGTCACGCTCAATTTGTTGATTGCCTTGCTCTCCGACACTTTTAGCAGAGTTTACAGCAATGCGGTCGCTAACACAGTTATGCAGAGGGCCATAAAAGTCGTCGAAGCAGAACGTACTCTGTCAAAGAAAAAAAGAATGAACTATCGCCGTTATATGGATGCCAACTGCAGCCCCGAAGTCATAAAAACGGTCATCGACGCTGGTAACCATGATGATTCTTCGAAAGGATTGGAAGAGTTTCACGACAATTTACGGACGCTAAAACGAGTTCTTGACGACCGATTTGCAAAAGTTTACGGAAAAAATAAAACGTCAGACTTTGACAAAATCAGACAGGATGTTCGACATCTTGAAGACCGTCAAAAGTTTCTCCTTCAAAACTTAATGTATATATTGGAGTTATTAAAGGAACTACCAGGTAATTTGTGCATGTAATAGCATGGTTTCGAGTTCAATTTGGAAAAAACACACACGAGTGAGTTTTTCAAAGACTATCAAAATATAGTAGCACGAGTCCGAAGGACAAGTGCTATTACCAATTAATAAGATACATGAAAAAGGTAGGAGAGTACCAGAAAAAGGTAATTCAATGCAAATTATTGTTACCTTTTTCCGGCACTGTGTTACCTTGAAATTGCACTGTTCTTAGCCAGTCAGAATCGAGATATTTTTTCATGTATTTAACAATTATTCAACAATATTCACTAAACCTTCGGTCAATAACTGTTTTAGTATAATTACACAGGTGATTATTTGAAAGTAGTGAACTAGAACTTTTAAGATCTCCTCGGCAACAACTGCAAAGGTAGCCGCCATCTTGTTTCTGAGCCTTCACACTTATAATCACCTGTAGGTGATTATTAAGATTTACGACGTAATTTTCTGGCCAATCACCGCGCTGGATTTTCGATAATCACCTGTGTAATGATACTAAATTATTATAAAGTAACGAGGGATTATAAAACGATCGGAAGAATAAGGCCTTGAATGACGGGGGATTCCCAAACTCTGGCTAGAAACATCTGAAGGCGTTTTGACGCGCATGACGAAAATTGAGCCATCGTCTTCTGCTTGCCTAGTGAGATGCTTGACCCACTGACCTAAAAGGTCTCATAAGTTCTGAAAATGTCTATGAATACTGTAATTTCTCGATTAAACGTCCCCGATGTTCATTTAAAATCCAGCCCCGTGGATTCCGCGTCTATTCAAGACCTGGCGTGCACTAAACAAAAGTATTAGTTTCCGGCTTTTTAGACTTACACATCTTTATAAACTACGAAACCGAAACTGAAAGGAAACCTTTGCGAGTCTTAACAAAGCACCCACAAAAGTAGTACACTTTGTCTCTAAGCTGGTCAATAAATCATAAAAATTTTGGTCATGCGGCATAGCACACGATCTTGGACTGTTCAGTCATATGTAGTGGGGTCAGATAAGCGCAGGGCCTCAAATAAACCCTCCTGGACTTTATTCAAATCTCAGTTTCGGAGTCCGGGGTTTATTCCAAAAAATACGAACTATAACTTGATAAGCATGGGCATTTGCGGTGTATAAACAACATTACCACATGCAGAATATACATCAACATTGGACCACCTTCAATCAAACTATATAGCCGACTGATGCAATGGACTAAGAGAGTGCGAGGCATGTGGTAAATTAAGGGTTCGGGATCCATATCTCCCACATATATATACTGTACATATATATATATATATATATATATATATATATATATATATACTGTATATATATAAACCAAATAAATGTAACGAAAGTGTCACAGGTATGGCATGGATGTATAGAGCGCTCGATACCGTAATAGGCAGAGCGAAAACGCAAATCAAAGGCAAATTTTTGTTTGCTGTCGCTACTCCGAGTTTCACGCGCTTAGGCGATCATCGCCTAAGCGCGTGAAACTCGGAGTAGCGACAGCAAACAAAAATTTGCCTTTGATGTATATATATATATATATATACATATATACATATATACATATATACATATATACAGTATATACATATACACATAATGATATTGGGTTTAAAAAGATTCTGGAGCTCGGAAGATAAGTTTAAAATATGTTCACGTTTATTATATATATATATATATATATATATATATATATATACACAATATATACATATACACATACACACACATACACATACACATACACACATATACATATATATATATATATATATATATATATATATATATATATATAGGTAAGTAGCAGGTTCAAAAACATATGAATAGAGTGGTCAATACCGAAATAGAGCGGGATAGTTAGACCAGACAAACTTGGTTACTTCATGTAGGTTTTAACCACAACAAACTTGTTTCGTATGGTAAGCACAGCTTACCACACTCATCAGGTGATTTTCGCGTCTGATGTTAATGCTCAGCAATAAGTAAATACATTTGGAACTTAAAGGATTCTAAGATTAAGTACTCGATCGACTGGAAAATATTACGTATATGATAAAACGTATATGAAGTAACCAAGTTTGTCTTGTCTAACTACATATATATAATCTTTCACAAAAATGTATGTTTTTGTTTCAGCATGAAAATTGTATGTATTTGCTTTCAAGGTCAGAAAACAAAAACTTATAATCTTTTTCCCTTAAAATGCGGGAGCCTCGGCATCAGCTGCTATATTAATCGACACAATTAAAAGACCATACAATTGAGCTGCTGTCGGATACCATTGATACCCAGTAAAGCCACGAATGGCAGTGTTACTCGAATAGGAAACGTTTTGGAACCGCTGATATAGACATTTCAACAAGAGCGAAAAAATACCGACTAGGCTATGAAAACTCTACTTAACCGCGACTTCGATACACCAAGTTGGTATTGAATACATGCACGAAGCTCCACAATTATCATAATCCTTTGCCTTCCTCTCCTCAAACATGTTTTCCATACAGCGGTTATTTAACTATGGAAGATACATAATCATAAGAATCCTTTAAAAATGTAAAATTATCTATGGTAACCATGGCAACAATGATCTTGTAACTTCGGAGATTTTTTAGAATGTCGGAGTTATAAAACACATATTCGTGTTTCCTCGGCGGATTATTTTTTGAAAATTCGTACCAGGATCGATATTTCAGTGAATAACACAGAATATCGCGGGAAGATTTTGACACTATTTAGAAAATTAGATAAGTTATAACACGCTGTTTCGCATTATTCACTACAAGTTTAAAGAAATTTGAAAAAGCAAACTACCGAATTTTAATATTTGCGGACAGTGGACAGTGGCGTTTTGTCGACAAGATCACTACAAAGGCGTGAGTGCCGAGCCTTATTTAGTCAACATTCTCCTATCAGAAATTACCTATAGATCCACCTTAAGTTCATATAAATAATTTAACCCGAATCGATTTCAAAACAATTTTGTTTCAGGTGATAAAGTTAGTTTAGCCTCTTCGAGTTTCTCGAGAATTGGGCCAAGTGAACAGAAAAACATAATACCAGGACTGACGTCGGTGCTAAAGTCGAAATTTACTGGAGATAATGAAACAGGTGGAGAAGAAACTGACAGCAAAAAACGACACCGTCGTGGGAAGAAGTGGGAAGGAAATAAGAAAAAGCGAAAACAAAATCATAAAAAAGGCAAAGGGCGTTCAAAGACGCCTGAAAATTCTGGAGCTAAAAACAAAAACCAAGACAAATTGGGCAGTCACCAAGATGTTCCATACACTTCCATTGTTCCATACCATCATTCTGGGGCAAATTCCAAGGAAGACGAGGAAGAGTCAAGTTACGCTTTTGATAATGACGTTCTTCATGCAAATTCCATAAGTGAGCTGAGTGAATGGGATGAACTCAGTGTAGACAGTGTAAGCCTTTGAGGCGGATATTCAATGAAGACAGCTTCTGAACAACTCATGAAGTGTACCTAACCTATAAACATATCTTGATTACGTTTAGTTTGACAATTATGAACGATGGCTTTGAAAGTTTTTTGGTCAATATTTTTATTCTCCAGATAATCATCCTTTTGTAATAAGCAAATCGAGCACATGATAACATTCATTCCGAGATCAAGCATTGTGACGACTCTTGAAGTAGTGTAGAAGTCGAACCGTTTTATGTGCAATAACAGGAACAGTACACAAACATGGTGCTCAAGAAGGATGGAAAGCATGACTGGTCTACAGCTAGAATCTACGAAACGCAAAATAGATCATAAGAACTACATTTAATAAAACTATATACATCATAAGAACTACATTTAATAAAACTATATACATCATAAGAACTACATTTAATAAAACTATATACAAGGCTGAAAGATATATATTTAAAACTAAAAAGAACCAAACGTTTTCGACGTTAAGTTTATCTTCAGGGTTACTATATTGCGTTACTACAGGGTTACTATATCGCTACAAGCATGGTATGGAAACTCTTTTTTCGATTATTTTGTTCTAGTTTATGCAGAATCACCATGTATCACATCATAATCAAGCAATAAGCTTTTAGTGATGAGTTTGAAATATGTATTACGATACACATTAATAACTCCTGAAGATGACTTAATGTCGAAAACGTTTGGTTCTTTTTAGTTTTAAATATATATATATATATATTTCAGCCTTGTATATAGTTTTATTATTTGTACAGCGATTATAATGAGAACTACATTTGTTCAACTATTTTGAAAATTTAACCAATAGCAAAAAAAATTATCGTTCTTAATGAAAATAGTGGATTAACTTGTTGGCCTTTCCTGTAAAAAATCTTCGCAATGAAAAAGTTCGGATCGAAACATCATTAAAGCTATCTTCGAGTTGGCTAGTTTTATAAAATTGATTAATACATTCCAATGAGAACTTTTGTACTTAGTATGGTAACTAGATTGACCAAAATTATCAGGATAACTATAATATACAAGCATAACGTTGACTGGGATAACTGCAGATAAAGTACAAGAAAAAAGATAACAAACGTTAGGTCATCCAATTTTGTGAGGGTAACGTGAAGGATTAACCAGTCAACAGACCCCGATAAACAACTGGCCTTAAAGAGTTAGGGTGAGGTTTAGAGGTAAGGTTAGGAGTAGGGTTAGGGTTACGGTAAGGGTTGGGGTTACGGTAAGGGTTGGGGTTACGGTAAGGGTTGGGGTAAGGAATGGAGTTAGGGTTAGGATCAGGGTTAGTGTTAAGATTAAGTTAGCTGAGCCTGCAATTGCCCATTTAATTCAGAGGTCCGTTAAACTGCACTTAATCCCAACTTGAGAACTCTATCACCAGATCTTTTTACCAGATCGTTTTATCCTTTTTTGTTGCACGGAGCTTGAGTCCAAAACTAAATTAAACGATTGATGCGTAAGATTCTCTAACGCAACTTTAGCAGTAGATTTACCGATATTATGGTTCCTTGTGTTCACACTCTTCTACAAACAGCTGCATCTACAGGAAAAATAAAATCCATTCTGGTGGAGTCTTGGCTAACAGGTTGTATTCATTTACAATGAACGCTAAAGTGAAGATATGAGATAAATGGTACGGTTGCTATCAAATACTATTATCAAATACTTAGGTTCACTGTTAATTTGTAAGTGATCATAGAAGATGTTACGATGTTTACTATAAAATGATAAGAGTGATGGTTTTGATTTAAATTCTCAGCTGAGCACTGATTTTTATCTCCTGACCACTTATTCCACCAAGTGAACCAATAACTAATACACTTTGTTTGGCCAAAAAGCACAAGTTGAAAGATATCTTCTTTTACACCTCAACTGAGACGACATAGTAATTTTTTTTTCTGAGATCCTGATATTTTCGTAATTTTTCAAACTTTGCACTGACTTCAAAACACGAAAATTTTCATGTTTGAGAAAACATGACAAGTACTTAAAGCGGTACTTTAATGACAGGCATTCGACTTTTTTTATAAAAAAAAGTTTGATTTTTGTGCACGTTTTACTTTGTTCTGTGCTCCAGCGCGTTGCATTACGTTGTTTCATGCGGTATTTTCTTAGGCCGTACGTTCCGTTGTGTAATTGTGCTGAGTTAGGCTTGGTTAGGCTGAGCTATGTCACGTACTGGGCAACCAAACCAATTGCACTATATTTTGACGTTACCCACTTTGCGTTCGTTACTCGAAGACTAGAAATACGTGTACGCAACAAACCCTCGCCCACCCTTCCAATACATCACTCGAGAATCCAAGTAACATTTATAATTTTTCAAAATTGTCAAAAAGACAAATTGTCCTTACTATAACTGGAAGAGGTAATGCAATAAAGAAAACACAATATTTGGCCACAAATATTAACAACCCAAACTGAAAATTATTTTACATTTAAACTGCTTGTCTTCATATTTACGTTTAAAATTTCTATTTTGTTTTATTAAAATAAAACGTTTGGTGAGAATAACCTTTAACAGTTTAATAAATGATGAGATCCATTCTGACAATTCTACTGCTTATCAATGGATGTTCATAGCAAGACCCTGTATTAGTTGCGATCTTGAGATATTTCGAGTCGTTTTCCAATCAAACTTTTCACTCATTTTGCTTTAAAAAAAGATTTTTTATTAGATAGCCAGGTTCTCCGTCTTAAAATTGGATCATTCTCAAAGGTTACCGGTAGGATATCACCATCACGGACAGCTCATGAGTGAAAACTTTTTTTAATATTTTTTGTCTTAAAAAACTGATAAATTCTATATTATCTCAAAGTTGGTTAAAAAGGTCTATTAGAAGTGCTATGAAGAAGATTTATGCTAAATATTCATCCGGAGGTACAACACTTTGTTGACGAAGATGAAACGAATTACAAAACGGACGAAATGAACAAAGAAAACATGAATGAGTTTTGCATTTTTATCGCTGACCAAAAATCGAAAAATACAAAACATAAAACAAAATACAAGCAAACATTGTGCAAGTTTTGTCGAAAGAAGAACGAGACGAGGCAAGTAAAAGACGTATTTTGTCCACGGTAAAACATCAATAAAAAAGTAAAATAGCTTACAAACCTGCTACTCTTGCCTATTTTCAAATAAGCATTCAGTGGCATCTCAGTACAAAGGGTTCGACGGTAAATTTACACAAACACAACTTTAAACTTTCTTGAGAGGTTTTAAAATCCTGATGAAAACATTACTGGTCGAATACGATAAAGGTCATCATGCACAAATCACTCTTGAAGTGAGAAAGACTGAAGCGGACAACTGTTTTGTTGAAGGATAATTTGGTGACCAAAAACAAGTAGCTTTGCAGCGAGTTACCTGGTGGTTGTTTACCTTGCATTTTTGTTTCGAGCTAAAAATACATCCTAACGTCTTCAGTGCGGCGACCTTTCATAGGGAAAAAATCCTGATTGAGGCGATGAAATCTTTGTGTGGAAAGCGGAGAAAGCATTCAAAGACTGTCATGGCCTAGACAACTTTTCTGGACGATGAGTATGCTATCCCACTTCTCAGACAATTGACCATGAACGCTGTCCGGGTAAATACTGCAAAATGTTCAAAAGTAATCGTCCTACAGAGATGAACCAGAATCTTCATTCTACTTTACCAATAAACACCAGCAAAATCCAGGCGATATTTGGTACAAGAAGTCTCCTTTAGGGAAGAATGAAGTCGGGAAGCTACTTTTGAAAGCTGCTCAAAACAATTCCGTTCGCAGAATTTGTATTTCAAAGCTACTCGATTCAGACGTACCTGTGATTGTGTAGGTCAGGTAAGTGGTTACCAGAATGTGAAAAGTCCCAAGCTTTATACAAATCGGCATCTATTCAACTTCAGCGAAGAATGTCGTTTTAATACACTTGGTCGCTTGGCAAATGTCCTGACAGCAAGCGAGTTTCTTTACGTCTTTTGTTCATATAAATCAGAAAGAACCAAAACAAAGCGTTGCTGCAAAAAGTGAACAGTTGGCAAATGCATATTCCAAGGAGCTAAGTTTGAGAACTGCTCTTTCAAGTCATAAATTGTCCAGATACTAAGATGGCCTCCAAAAGTGAAACCAGGCGCAAGCACCAAGAAAGCCATTTCGTTTGCCGGTCTTAAATCATTTACTGGCTTCAGTGTTCAAATGATGTAAACAACGTCTGAGAGATCCATAAAACGGAAAAAAGAACGAGACCAAACCGGTTTTCTTCAATACGGACCTAAGTAACCTAAGGTTTGATCAACAACATACCAGTCCCGGAGCTTGCACACGGCTTTCTTGAGTGACCGGAATCCATGGATATATACCTATATATATATATATATATATATATACATATATATATATATATACATATATATATATATATATATATATATACATATATATATATATATATATATATATACATATATATATATATAAACATAAATAGACAAAGCGAAAATTTTTCTCCCTAGTCACCACACGTGTAAAAGGACTCCACGCACGTCGAGATTAGTACCCTCGCACCCCGCTTCGCGCGGAGGGCGAGGGGATAACCATTATAGTTCTTGAGCTGAAATTTTCCTTCTTATCCTAAAAGTATCTTGGCTTTTTGGGTATTGAAAATATTCAGCAGAAAAAAGTTACTGAGTATTAAAAAAAGTTACTGAAAGTTACTAGTAGCGAAACCAGCCGCAGGCACCAAGAAAGCCATTTCCTTTGCCGGTCTTAAATTATTTACTGGCTTCAGTGTTCAAATAATGTAAACAACTTGCGAGATCCACACAAGGGAAAAAAGAACGAGACCAAATCGATTTGCTTCAATACGGTACCTAAGAATGGTTTGGTCAACAACATACCAGTCCCCGAGCTTGCACACGGCATTTTTGAGTGACCGGAATCCATGGATATATACCTATACATACATATATATATATATATACATATATATATATATACATATACATATACATAAACATATACATATACATATATATATATATATATATGTATATATATATATGTATATATATATGTATATATATATATATATATATATATATATATATAGAAAGATACATACCCAAAGCGAAAATTTTTCTCCCTAGTCACCACGCGTGTAACAGGACTCCACTCACGTTGAGATTAGTACCGTCGCACTGCGCTTCGCGCGGTGGGCGAGGGGATTACTTGTTTTCAATAAAATTACAAACTATAATAATTTTCCATTTTACTATCGAGTACCGACTACATTAGAGACCTGTATTATAGAATTTCACACCCGTTTTCTCATTAAAGCACAAGTCCTCAATCTGACAATAGGATATTTTTAATGAAGAATGTTACGGATCGGGTAACAAGAAAACGTAATCAGCTATTTTGTTTTTAAAGTTGTTTATTTACAAAGTAAGTTTAAGGAAATTTTGACAAACAAACACTTATAATAATATAAAGTCCAATGACAGAGTTTAGAAAACCGGAACTTATTTGACTGGGCACAAAAGTTCACTTGATACTAGGACTTAAAAGAATTGCAGAAATGCAAATAAATCTTTCTTCGGATTATAGTGTCCGGGAGTCGGAAGGGGGAACCCCTTGGTTCCCCCACACTTTTTGGTGCGGGGGGCCAGAGTATGAGTGTACCCCCTATTTAAGGCAATACAATTGTTCAAATTTAAGTTAAGAAGTCATAACTACATGTACAGAAAACTCTGAACTGTGCATATGGCTGAAAAATTTTGATTCCTTATGAGAGAGGGCAGCGAGACCGCAGATCGCTATATTGACTGTTCCTATTGACCAGTCGTTAGCCCTATTTTTACGTTGAATCTGCGCCATAAATTCGCCCGATCAATTGAATTGACTAAACGAACCTTTAGCAAATCACAAATTAGATTTCGAAGAACATTGAGATTATCGTCTTGACACCTGTATAAGGACGGCAACTGGCCATTGGGGGTTTTTACCCTGGACCACGGTCGGCACTAGAATGTAACTAATGAGACCAGGTAGCCATGTAGAGACTGGGACTGGAAGATTAAGTATTTTATTTACTTGATATCCTCTCACCTACGATAGAAGACAATCTTGAAATATCAACGGTCCTAGGATTCAAAATTATCCTAAATGTTATGGTTAGGATTAGGATTGGGGTTGGGGTTAGGGTAAGGGTAAGGGTTAGGATTCGGGTTAAGATTAGGATCCTAACCCTAATCCTAACCTAATCCTAACCCTAATCCTAATCCTAAACCATTGACGTGTTACCCCTGGTGACATTTCAACTTAAACCCCAACGATTTTTTCAAAAAAAGTTATCAGATAAATAATGTATTTAATTTTCCAGTCTCAATATCCACACGGTTACCTGGTCTCAGTGGTTATTTTCTAGTGCCGACCTTGAACCACGCTATGAGATACACCCATACAGGTCCTTACTTGTATTGTCGTTCCGACGCCTGTGAATAGTGCTTGCAACTAGGAACTTCACGAGCAACTTCTTGACAAGAAACAGACCATTGTCAAGATCAAGAGATACTCTGGAAAACTAATTCTTCGATAACTAGACTAAGATGACTCCTTTTAAATAGTTTTCGGATCTCCTATTTTAGGTAACTTTACGCCATATGTGTTTACGTAATGTTTCTACAATTATCATTGATATGCTTAGTTATATCATTGTTCTGATTAGCTGAGTCATTATGACTGTGGCTGGGTGCTTTAGTCAGCACTTGCGATAAAGAGTCTGGAATTTTCTTCAGCTATTTTTGGTAAATTACATGTTAATCGCTATTTAAGTAACATTACATAAGCATTCTAGAATTTCTATACTAACGCAACTCTATTTTTAATATATTTAATATATGTGGTTTAATATAATATTATTATATGTGGTCTTAACAAGTATTCGTAACCAACTCGGCCACTAGAGTCATGTTTAAGCTTTGCCATGGTAACAAACTACACGTAATATTTGGATTGTTAGCCAAAGGTGTTTTGCTAGCTAAGACTTTAACCGCACCTTAAGTAACGCGGATGAAGTTGATTTCAGCGGAATGATCGATGAATTATTCAGTGCAATTTCCTCTCGTTCGGCATTTATCCAAGGAAACGTCTATAATGTATAAATTGTACAACATAACGATCACCATCGTATCCTTTGTTTCAAGAGAGAGGTTTAATCTTCAGTGGCTCCTATAAATATCCTCCGTGAATAGTAACGAAGAACGATTAGAACTGAATGATCGTCACAGTATTCTTGAAGGATGATTAGTTCCATTCTCCCCCCTCCCCCCACTATCATTCTATAATAACAGGGACTATATATCATAATATCCAGGGTCAGAAACTTCCAAATCTGCAATGATCTTGCAGTTATTAATGTTGCTTAAGATTCCAGCAACGATGGACATTTAACTTTGAAATTCCCCTAAAGTCTAGTTTATCAGCAAATGCACTGCTCAGTCGTGCTGGGATGTATTAGCAGCCCGGCTTCATACAGCTTAAGTTTATAAAGCCGTGCCGAGTTGTGCTGTTCACATGCTGTGATCCCAAAATTACAAGAAAAGGATCCCAAACCTGTTTCTCAAGAAGCAGAGAAGCGCACGTGTAGGCATGGCACAGATTACGTCAACTCAGTTGTTAAGCTGAGCTGCAGCAGTGCCGAACAGTACGGCACGGCTTCGCACGCCTTTAATCAGTATGACACAGCTTTTAAAATAGACCTAAGGTAATTTTTGCACTTCCGGCAGCTCTGCCCACCTAATGTAAAAAAAATTAGATCTGGCCACGCTATCAGTATCGGTAAGTGTAGTATCGAAGAAATGTCAAACCTGGGTTTCATCATCTTGCTCCATCTTCAAAACAGCAGACTGTTTGGTATACACCAATATTGAAAATTTACAATCTACAACAAATGCAACAAACCCATTTTATTTATAGTCGAGCGTTCACGAATGCAACATGTCATGCCTTCTCGCGTTGGTATGACCAGGCGAACAATTCAAACCGTCCACTGTTGTTGTGTAGCATTGCTGAGTGAAAGTAAGAGAAGAACGTCGTTCAAATATTTCATAGGAACGAACTTGAATACAGAGGACTAATCTGTTCCTTGACATGATTATCGTGATTGTCCTTATCATTATCAGCACCATCAGTGTCATCACTACCATCACCATAATCGTCATCAACTTCATAGTGATCATTAAGCATGATAAGATCCTCATCGTGATCGGCATCATTATAACAATCAAGAAAGTTATTTTTATAATTCTAATCTCTATTTAATCATCACCATCATTTTAACCCTTTCCTGTCCGAAACGTCTCCCCTTGACAGGTAAAATCGTCGGGCGTTAGCCAAAGTAAAATTAAAAAGTCGGATACGGATCGGAAAGGATTAAACTCAGCGTTGAATTTGGTGTTATCGTTGTAACTATCATGGAAGGGTGGTAGTAATGGTAGGAATGGATACACTAATGAAAAAAACAATATACAAATAAAAAGTAAAAAAAATCAAATAAACGCTTATATAAAGTTTCAGTAACAGATGTTGAAATATTTACATTAGTTTATGATAGTTATCGGAGGGTAGTTGAAGAAGCAGATTCCGCATTTATATTCTTCATAATAATCGCAAAATTTTTGGGTTGAGTTCAAACATCATCTGTGATATTGTTAATGTTATCTTTCACACTGGCATTTCTGTCATTTCTCTGAATCCTTTAGGTATCTTCTGTTGATCCACAGGCTGAATAATACCTTAACTATGCCTAGATAGTACAATTTCGGACTCAAGGAGATCAATCAAATTGAAAAGCAGGGTCAGGTGTCTGAACTTCATGTTTTTGGGAGACAATGTTTTTAAAATTATAGAAAAAGTTTAGACATTATATGCCATGGAGTATATGTAGATGAGAAACTAACGTTTTGCGCAACTGCCTTTTGTCAGAGTGAAACGTCGGGTAATAAATAGACTTCGTAAATCCCATTTTTAAGGCTTTTGGATTAAACTTAAATTTTTTTAAGGTTGTACTGTAATAAAGTCAAACGTGAGTATTGTATAAAGATTAGATTTTGCTAGATTTTCGCTGATTCACTGTTCTAGTAAATGTTCGTCCCTGGCACTGTTGACACTGTTATTAACGCTTCTGTTGATGTTTCAGTTGCAGCTCCTTCTGCTGTCGTTGTCATTGTTTTAGGCAGAATTATTTGGCATAATTATTTGTCATCATTACCATGACCACTGACATAACTAACGTATAGACATTTTCCATACCTGAAGGATTTGGCTTAAGCATGGCATCGCAAACGCTAATTTTTAATAAAAAGGCCCGTAAAGCTGACTCAGCATGAAAGTGGTATCTGTCATCTACCCTGAATTAAAAAATCATAACGGAATGAATCTACGATGTAATGTCCATACATGACTACGATGACCGCCATATGAAGAGTTAAGCCATCATGGTAAAAAACGATTCAGGGTTAGTGGAAACCCATGGATTCGATGTTGGATCTGGATAGGGACACTTACCATGAAGTTGCAACAGGCTTAAATCTTTAGTAATTCATCAATTCGAACTTTTCAGCAATTCATGAATTTGAACTTTTCATCAGTCGAATTAAATTCGAATTTAGGTCGGTCAAAATAAACAAATCCCGACTTTTGATTGAATTGCCGAACTTGATCCAGCCCAGGTTCACCTGAATGGTATAATTCTCAATAGTATTTTTAACAAAAAAAAAAAATTGTTATACGAGGTTAGGTTCAAGGAACATTAGCTGTCTGCATCAACTAAAAAAGGCTGCATTAATGTAGAAGGGCTCAGGTGAACTTTAAAGTTAAGTCAGCAGTGTAGTACGGCAAAGTCGTATCAAACAAATTCTGTCGTTCCTAATTTATTCAGATTTCATACTTTTCGTGCGCTATCTCGAATGCATTAGATTCGGTTCCTAAGTCGCGTCACGTTATAAAGTTTTCATTTCGAGAAATCAACAAAAACCGCAGACTAGGAAATGAAAGCACCAACAGATGTCAGGTGAGAAGTACTCAGAAAGTTATTCGAAATCTATGAAATGCGACACAATCCCAGGAAGTCCATGAAGAGGTTCCTCAGTATGAAGTCCAGAAATACCGAGAATGTTGGAAGTGGAACCAATAAAACTTCAGAAACAAAAAGGCAAAGTTTAACAGGCAAAAAAGATTTATATGACTCTACTGATTTCGCTCAAAAAAAAATTGCCTAAACGTTCCTCAAACATCAAAATATTCTCATCGTACTTTCTGTATCTAGGTTGCACAAAACCAGGCTAAAAGACCTATATTTGACACTAACCATAATACTTTATCGCCACAGACTATCGATTTCTTTGAGTTGGGTTTAAACTCAAATCTCATAAGCGCGATCAGTCTCAGCCTTACGGAAAAAGGTCGATAGCGTTTACATATTTTTGCATGGGCGTGTCGACAAGTTCCTTGTGATATGTTCACCGAGGAATTACTTTTCAATCTTGACCCCTTTGGGGAAATTCTGACTACTGGGAGGTCTGAAAAGTATTCCAGTGATATCCTAAGTCAAAAGAGAGCCTCCCTCTACATCGGAAAATCTAAAACTGAAAAGGTTATTTTTAAGGTGTTGATATCCCAAAACGTCCGAAGATTTCAAAGAATTGCGCGCTATAGCCTTTCATAAAAACTTCTTTGGCGTTATGGCATGAATGTTGTGCTACCCCTCGTGAACAATGTTGTACGGCGTCCCACGTACAATGTCGGCAGTAGAACGTAACCACTGATACCAGGTAACCATGTGCAGACTGGGACAAGAAAATTAAATATTTTATCTGATAACATTTTGGAAAAAATCGTTGGGCTTAAGTTGAAATGTCACTACGAGTAACACGTCAACTGTTAGGATTAGGGTTAAGATTAGAGTTAGAATTAAGGTTAGGGTTATGGTTAGGATCTTAATCTTAATCCGAATCCTAACCCTGATCCTAAATTTAATCCTAATCCTAACCATAACATTCAGAGAAATTTTGAATCTTAGGACCATTTACATTTCAAGATTATCCTCTATCTAAGGTGAGAGGATACCAAGTAAACAAAATACTTAATTTTCCAGTCCTAGTCTCCACAACAAAGGTAACTTTTGTGTGATTGGTCGGTTTGTTAATTGAATAAAATTGTAAACAGGCTCCTTTTTAAGCGCGCCGTCAAAATAATCAAATTGATCTCTGGAAATTAAGAAATTGGTATTTTGGACTGGAGATCGTGAAAGAATGTTTTTGTTGTTTCTCATCTACTTGACTTTACTAGACGATATAATGAGGAAATTATCATCTGTGAGAAATTTTTCAAAATCGAATGACTTAGGTCTGGAATAAACCGGGTTGAATGTTGAGTTGCCAACGAGCCTTTCATTAAGACTGTAGAACATTGCAGACTTACATTACTTCTTAGTTGATTTATTCCCAAAATAAACCAGCTACCAAAAACAAACTCGATGTACATGTTGAGTAAACTTTTTATTAACATTAATGAACAGAAGCATATCGATAAATTGAAGGGTGATCGGGACATGTGCTGTCAATGGGAGACCGATCTAATACATGGAGACAAGGGCGAACTCAAAGAACAACTTTGAATAGCCTTCATCTTCAGGCCTCTCAAATTCATAACGAAATCAGGATTGCCCGTGGAGGAACCGCAAAGGTAGAGTAACAAACTGGTTTAGTAGTATAGAGTGTTGATCTTTTAGGATCAAGTAATCGTGCTTGAATCCTTGTGCACGATTTACCGAAGGAATTATTTTCTTCCTTGCGTCTGCCTACTTCAAACAGCTACACAAATGTTTCCAGGCCGTCTGACGGGAATCCCTTTCGTTAACGAGTTAGTCACAGTTTATTATTTCTGAAACTGGTGTTTATTTTCTCAACTGCCTTGCACCTGAAGGGTGATTGTCGTGAAGATAGCAAAGAGGTCAAACCCGGCTGTCAAAGTCCACTCAGAAATAGGGCCTTATTTGACCGATTGAATCGGAAGAAATTTTGGTGCAATATACAAAACCAAATACATACGTGATCAGCTCGTAATTGGCAATTATTTCACTATTTTTTACGGGATACTGTGGTACAGGATTGTTTTGCTGCTGCTCGTTTTAAGTTGTTTTCAACAACGCGAACGAGCTAAGTGAAAATACCGATTCCGAAGGACGATACGTTTGTTAAGAAATTTGGACGAAATCGGCCATCTGACGGATTATGGCTTCTAGACGTTGCTATTGAAGACCTTAGCTTTTCAAATACGTATTCGGTCGTTTCACTGACCTTGCACTGTGTCTGTAGTGTGTGACTTTACTCGGCCAACTCGTATATTCGACTGAGAGTATTCGAAACAGTTGAATGAGAATACAAGACAGCGAAGGAATTCCTTTTTGACTCATGCGCGCCCATTGCTTCGCACGGACCTACTTGACGACAATTTGTTTGATAGAGTAACCAAAAGCATCAGGAACGTTACTTTCTTTATTCGTTGTTATGAATTTGCTGACTACATACAAAACAGTGAAGTTTGCAAAGGTTAAAAGAACCTCATACCGGACCCAGCCGGGGCCATCGGTGGAACTCAACCAAAGCGAACATCACTTTGGCATTACTATACACCTTACCTTTTTGGTCAAAATCGCAAGGTTAAGCAGTGTTCCTTTATTCCTGGTAAATTATTTCATATCGTATCAGCTAGGTCTAAAACTTAAAGTTGGGTTGATTACAGTAAGTAGTGATTATTTACAGTATGGCTCAAACAGAAGTGCAACAAGTGGGTGAGTGCATCTAAACTTTTGGGATAAAGCAGTTACATGCACTGATAAAATACAGCTGTTCCATCATAAACAGTTCTGTAGCTAAATGTGAATTATGTACCGATCAATAGCATGGGAATAGACTTATGATATGTTCCTTAAAGAATCTTTTACTTTAAATGCTTTTTGATAAAGGTTTTAGGTGTCAGTTACATTACTTTTCATTTATGTTGAAGGAAAAGCTATGAGGGGTCTTTTCACTGAGGTAGTCTTATACAGTTGGGTAAAGGCAATAAAATGTCAATGGTTTTTGTTCACCCACTATTGATTTACACAGTCATGTTTAGCAACTGTTTATTCAGCACTTATATCCTATATTTCAAAGCTGTATAGGCTGGATAAATATAGCATGACAATGCAATGCTTGTTTGGCAAGCCAAATTTATCTGTAAGTTATAAAAAAACCCCAAAACGTGGATGTCTTTAACAGTTAAGTTTTAGACCAAAAGTTTGCTTTATCCCAAAAGTTTAGATACACTCACCCACTTGTTGCACTTCTGTTTGAGCCATACTGTAAATAATCACTACTTACTGTAATCAACCCAACTTTAAGTTTTAGACCTAGCTGATACGATATGAAATAATTTACCAGGAATAAAGGAACACTGTATAACCTTGCGATTTTGACCAAAAAGGTAAGGTGTATAGTAATGCCAAAGTGATGTTCGCTTTGGTTGAGTTCCACCGATGGCCCCGGCTGGGTCCGGTATGAGGTTCTTTTAACCTTTGCAAACTTCACTGTTTTGTATGTAGTCAGCAAATTCATAACAACGAATAAAGAAAGTAACGTTCCTGATGCTTTTGGTTACTCTATCAAACAAATTGTCGTCAAGTAGGTCCGTGCGAAGCAATGGGCGCGCATGAGTCAAAAAGGAATTCCTTCGCTGTCTTGTATTCTCATTCAACTGTTTCGAATACTCTCAGTCGAATATACGAGTTGGCCGAGTAAAGTCACACACTACAGACACAGTGCAAGGTCAGTGAAACGACCGAATACGTATTTGAAAAGCTAAGGTCTTCAATAGCAACGTCTAGAAGCCATAATCCGTCAGATGGCCGATTTCGTCCAAATTTCTTAACAAACGTATCGTCCTTCGGAATCGGTATTTTCACTTAGCTCGTTCGCGTTGTTGAAAACAACTTAAAACGAGCAGCAGCAAAACAATCCTGTACCACAGTATCCCGTAAAAAATAGTGAAATAATTGCCAATTACGAGCTGATCACGTATGTATTTGGTTTTGTATATTGCACCAAAATTTCTTCCGATTCAATCGGTCAAATAAGGCCCTATTTCTGAGTGGACTTTGACAGCCGGGTTTGACCTCTTTGCTATCTTCACGACAATCACCCTTCAGGTGCAAGGCAGTTGAGAAAATAAACACCAGTTTCAGAAATAATAAACTGTGACTAACTCGTTAACGAAAGGGATTCCCGTCAGACGGCCTGGAAACATTTGTGTAGCTGTTTGAAGTAGGCAGACGCAAGGAAGAAAATAATTCCTTCGGTAAATCATGCACAAGGATTCAAGCACGATTACTTGATCCTAAAAGATCAACACTCTATACTACTAAACCAGTTTGTTACTCTACCTTTGCGGTTCCTCCACGGGCAATCCTGATTTCGTTATGAATTTGAGAGGCCTGAAGATGAAGGCTATTCAAAGTTGTTCTTTGAGTTCGCCCTTGCCTCCAAATCGACCAATCAGACAAAAGTAACCTTTGTTAGTCTCCACATGCTTACCTAGTCTCAGTGGTTACGTTCTAGCACCGACCTCAACAAACCGTAACTCTACCCCCATCCCTAAAAGGTCAGCGATTAGCAAGTGTCCGCTGAACTGTACTCCAGTTGGAGTTCAAGAACATGAGTGTCATTTTGAGCATTTGGGCTTATTATCCTATACGAACAACACAAATGAACCAACAATTATGTGCATCGTTGCTTCAACAGTCTTGAACAGCTTTGAATTCAGGATAAAATGCATCAATAGGGACAACCATGTTCACTTTCGCTAACGAGATTTTTCAACCTTATCATCAAATTGCCAAACTGTTGATGCGTGAGCAATACCATAACAACGTGGTTACCACTGGCAAACGACATAGGGTCAGAGATACGGTTAGGGTTAGGGTTAGGGTTAGGTTGGGAGCATCCGCTAGACTTCACTTTACCCCTCCAACTTTTAGTGTAAAGGAACTAGTCATATCCAACTTCTCTCCTAACCTCAACGAGCTGCATTCGTCTGTACCACCAATTTCGAACACAAATCTTTCAACCAGTCTAAAGTCCTAAAAATTAAATACACTTGTTAAGAAAACGTAACGGTTAAAACCCGTTTATATTGATAGTTCAGGAAAAGATTAAGACCGCGCGATCATAGACATTCCCAAGATTTAACTCACGGAGAAAATCTTTCATTTCCCAACAAGAACTAGTCGAAGGTACTTTGAGATACCTCTACGAGAACTCAGAGGTGGGCAAAGTTTAGAATGTTATCTCAATATGTCAGAATTTTAAAAATGGATCAAAAGGAAACCACTCTCACAGGCACAAAATTTTTTCTGTCTCAAAGCTCGCGTCCATTTGATTACTGCATTTGATTGCTAAGATTGCTCATCAAATTTTGAGGGGTCGTAACGATCTCAGTCATCTTATGAAAGCAACAACTTGATTAAGTTTAACGTGTACTGACTAGACGAGGTTAGGAATTTTAAATCGTTTTAGTACCTCAATACAACAAGGTAACATTTTAGCAAGGAATTATAAAACCGGGTTGTTTCTTTCAAAGATAATTTTCAAGATTGTCATGTAACGCCAGCATCATTTTCAATAAGGATTACTAATCTAATATGCTGACCATAAAGGAATGTTCAAAACACCAATGTAGCAAATCTATTCACAGCTCACTACCATCGGGGCCGTGTAAGCACTCACGTGATTATCGGGGTTCACATTCAAGAGTTCACCTTCAAAACTGCCTACACTGTAAGGCTGTCACGGTTAAACGGTTAAACGTTTAAACGTTTAGGAAGATCAATATCCGTTTAGTAAATGACTAAACGTTTAACCGTTTAACTTTAGAACGCTCAGTATTTCAGTAATCTACCAGCAAGAATAGTGTGAAACCATCACATGATCAGTAAATGCTAGCCTCTTTTGCTGCCGTATAGAACTGTTTAGTCTGCGTCACAGACGTGCCGGTACATAAAAAATAGACGCAGGTTAAAATCGGTTAAAGCTATTGTGCGATATAGCATCCTACCATCTACTGTGTCGTTTAAAAAAACAACAACCTCCGATCTGAAGCGCAGCTTCTGCACTGATGAAGCACTGACGGGCACTGACGACCAAGAAAGTAGAGCAGGTCCCTTCGATGCCATCAGGGAAGAAACAAAGCAAATCACACCAGTGATTGTCGATGAAGGGCCAGTTCCAAAAAAGTCCAAACCTGCACCCGGAATGGACTTTTTGCTTGCAGGTTCTTGAAGAAATACTGCGAGCGAAAATGCAGACACAACTAAGGATTCTGTCAACGAGTTCGCGGCGTACTTGCAAACTGCTCAAGTGGACAACGGAACCGACCCTCTGCAGTCGTGGAAAGAAAATGCTTCCCGTTTCCCAGCAATTTCAAAAGTAGCGCAGAAATACCTCGCAAACGAAACTTCACAATTAACCTACACTGCTGAAGTCAACTGAAAAATGTTGACTCGAGCGGAATTTGAACTCGCACCTTCGGGATACCGGTCCGCCGCACTACCTGTTGAGCTATCGAGTCCACAGGCGGACGGTATCCCGAAGGTGCGAGTTCAAATTCCGCTCGAGTCAACATTTTTCAGTTGACTTCAGCAGTGTAGGTTAATTGTGAAGTTTCGTTTCATAATACCCTGAGGATGATTCTGAAATAGAATACCTCGCAATACCGGCCACGTCTGTTCCGTCGGAGAGAGTGTTTTCGACGGGTGGCAATATTGTAAATCACAAGCGAAGTTGCTTGCTGCCAGATAACGTAAACATGTTGATTTCTTTTGAATAAAAATGCTAAATTGTGAAGTTATTTAATGTTCATTGTATATTAACAAAAAAAGATAACTTTGCTTTGCTTCAAAATTTCATGCCCAATTTTGCGCTTTTACATCCTTGCCACTTCCGGTCTTTAACCCCCTGGGAGGTAATTGCTAGTTGGAAACAAACGTTTAAACGTTTAAACGTTTATGAAACATCCGTTTAAACGGGTACTAAATTAAACGTAAACTGACAGCCTTACTACACTGCTGTCCAGTTTTTGCATGACCGTGCCATATGCATACTATTTTTAGGTTTCCACCTCTAAGACTATCTTGTAGACCAGTGGTTCCCAACCTTTTGCTTCCCAGGGACCTCTTCGCTGATTTTAAAAATCTCAGCGGACCCCTTACCCCTAACTGAAACTGCAGCTTCGCCGGTTTCAGCGCTTCATTGCTTAAAATCTCTCCTCAAAAGATGCATCCAGGTTTGCTTTGCTCAGTTCGGCATGGAATAAAACCAAATTTTAAGTACTCAACATTGTATCCTCGTAGTTTAATCTTCCCAGTGGCAGATCGTTTCGAACTCGTGATTAATTTATGTACAGATAAACGATGGAGAACTTTTCCTGTACGAACAAGGCTCGGGGTGAACAGGCGGAGTGTGGTTGTATGTAATATGAGATGAAGGTGTGACCTGTTAAAACCTCAAAATTACGAGTTCTTATGTTACACTTACACCCTTCGGAATTTGCGATATTGACTGGTAGTTTGCAATAAAAAATAGTTGAGCTAATATTGCAAGTAATCATTTACCAAAAAAAAAAATAGTTACCTTCTGCAGACCCCGTCCCTTTTGCGCGGACCCCCGGCGGACCCCTTAGTCTTGGCGGACCACCAAAAATTGTCTGCGGACCCCAGGTTGGGAACCACTGTTGTACACTATGCAGTTCTTAAGAGAATAATGAAGGTTAATCTTTGTTTACAAATGATTATAACAGTAACATGGCTTACTTTGTCATTTATGGCGACACAAATTCTTTCTACTTCGCCCTACAATACACAATCACCAACCATTGATAACAATATAAACAGTTACTGTATGGAATATATGTAGTGGTATCTTTAATCAAGTTAACTGATCCACTCATTAACCAATCAATCATTCCATCAATTATTTACTTACTTATTTACTTACTAACTTAGTTACTTACTCACTCACTTACTTACTTACTTACTTACTTACTTACTTACATTGTAAAGTTAATTAATATTACATACTTGAACTATTTGAAGTGGCAGTCTGTTAAGAAACGTCGATTTTAAGACATGTGTAAGTTTTATATATACTTAATGCCGAAAACGAAACCTTCAGTCATTGACATCTACTATCCTGACTAAAAATACAGGGACAACACTTTAAAATGAACACACTTTTGCCGCCTCCTCCCCCGTTCAATGTTGCAAGTTTGTGGTCAATTTTTTGCTTTGCGTGTAACACAGCCACCATCATCTGACATGGTGGAATGAAACAACATTGATGGAGGGAGGAGGAGAGGAGGAGCGAGCGATATTCCTACTTTCGTTATTGGTACGGCTAGTAGGGAGTCATTTGCAACGCCTCCCAGTTATTGGCCAGGATTGTAGAAATTGTGCCTAAGTCCTTATTAACTGACTTTAATGATTGATCTTGAAAAATTATCTCACCTACGCAAAATTTTACGACCTATAAGCATTATAAATATGTATACGACAACACGTTCTTTTCTAAATTTTATTTTTTCTTGCTACGTGTACAAAATTGAAGTTTGATTGCCAACGACTACTTGACAGGTACTGCACAATACAAATGGGATTCCGTTATTTGTCAGCTCAATAAGAGTTTGTTGTCAATCTTTAAAAAAATGTTGCCATTTTTTTGACAATATGGACAAATATTGCTGTTTTTACGTATAAACAAGCACTGAGCTAGCGATATTGGAATATTGTTCAGTACATGCACTGTTAAAAATCCTTGTTTTTCAAATTTAAATAAAAACCTACAGAAATATTTTACAGTAGGCATATTGTAAAACTACTTTACAATAAAAAAATACTTTTATTGCCAAAATTTCCGTATTATAGTCTGACTGATGAACTACTCTTTTTCGGTCATACAACTCAGTTTTTAATTTTTTTTTCTGTAAATCTACTTTTATTTGATAAATTTACAGTGCTTTTTCAGGCGTCCAGGCTGCCAATAGTTTTTGCTGTAAAATAACAGATACTTTAACAGTGCATGTGTAGGAACATAAATACTGCTGGGCCATGTGGAAAAACCAACACAGAGAAGGGAAAGTGAGCAACTACGAACTTTTTCTAACTCTAAAAGAGGAAGACTTAGCGGTCAAATTGTCTGCTATCAACAGCCAGAAAAATATGTATAAAATTTAAACTTAGGGAATCCAGATAAAGTTTGTCCATGACGGACAAAAAAATATTTGCTCATGATAAACACGACCAAATTAAACGTGATAATGAGCCTTGTCAATAAAAAGCTTGTGCACAGCACACGTGCAAGAAAGACTACAAAGGAACTTATCAAGGAAAGCGTGTTTGCGTTAAGACTATATATACTGTTTTTCCATAATTCGGAAATTCCTAGTGTGCAAAGTCATTTAACAACAACACAAAAATGGTCATTTATGTTTTTCATTTTGATTGGAACCGTTATGCATGCAAATTATCTTTTATATTAATCTAATGACTCACATGCAAACACATACACACGCACATATTTTAACAAGTACATGTAAACGTGATTATAGTACGGGAGATTTCGAATGACATTTGAAAGTTGAGTGAATCCACACCGGTGTGTTTGTCGGTTGGAAAAATTCGGGCATCAAGATGATTTTCTCGGGCGAATCAAGATGATTTTTTCGTCTATGCTTTGTACATGTAAGTTTATAATAACCAAACGGTAAAAATAACTAAATAGGGTTTTTTTACTATCGTGGTATCGGTAATAGCAGCAATTTATGGTAAGAAATTTATTAGCGTTACCTTTTCTAAACATGGTTTAATACTGTGCAAGACATCCAGAATATACTTATTTAATTCAGGGTGACACGACATCTAAGAGATACAGCATATGTTACAGTTACTACACTTCTCTAATTCACTCAGAGCAAATTAAAATTTAAACAAAGGTACCCAAGGTATTGCAGCAGCAATACAGTAAAGCGTTTTTGGACAAAAAAGTTGAAAAATTATTCTTACCATTGCTTTCCGTTCAAATGTTATTTTTTGAGAAAAATTAATATGAGATATTTGAACAAAAATTCCATATTCTTTTATTGACACCTTGTGCATTAGTGACGAAATTCGACATCATCTCACTTCAACATGCGTTCGTGATCGGAAAATCTTCCTAAGTTACAAATGTGTAGAATAACTCGGCTTAGTGTTTTAGTTCTGTAGCACGGCACAGAAATGCAGAATGATATGGAAAGAAAGAAAGAAAGAAGAAAAGAAAGAAAAGAAAGAAGGAAAGAAAGAAGAAAAGAAAGAAGGAAAGAAAGAAAGAAGGAAAGAAAGAAAGAAGGAAAGAAAGAAAGAAGAAAAGAAAGAAGGAAAGAAAGAAAGAAGGAAAGAAAGAAGGAAAGAAGGAAAGAAAGAAGGAAAGAAGGAAAGAAAGAAGGAAAAAAGAATGGAAGGAAGGAATAAAGAAAGAAGGGAAGAAAGAAAGGAAAGGAAGAAAGAAAGAAGGAAAGAAAGAAAGAAAGAAAGAAGGAAAGAAGGAAAGAAAGAAGGAAAGAAAGAATGGAAGAAAAAAAGAAAGAAAGAAAGAAATAATGGAAGAAAGAAAGAAAGGAGGAAAGAAGGAAAGAAAGAAAGAAAGAAAGAGAGAAAGAAAGAAAGAAAGAAGGAAACAAACAAACAAACAAAGAGAGAAACAAGGAAAGAAATGGAAAAAGGAAGAAAAAAGGAAAGAGAGAAAGGAAGAGAGAAAGAGAGGAAGAATGGATGAAATGAAAATTGCACAAAGGCGTAATCAACCATTGGTATTCGAAGAGCGTACTGTTCCTTTCAAAAATAATTATACTGTCATTCTTTACCTGTACAGGGACATCATATTTCTTTCTTTTCTCAAATATCCCAGCTGGATATACTTCTCGTACGTACAGAATAAGATGAACAGCAACTTCTAAGAACTCGCAAAGAACGTTGGCGATCACTAAAAGATCAAATTTTCAAAATTTAAATTCTTGGCAACAGGTATTTCGTGTTCAGTCTGCTGGTACCTTTATATCGCACTACAAGCAAACCACCAAGGCTATACCTGTTCATGTAACTCATCCAGATTTTTTGAAAAATACATTAATTTTTACGTATGTACCATTTAATCAAACAAAGGCTGCGTCCCAGTCATGGACGTCTGTCTCAAACTCTCTGGATTACTGAGCCCCAATCAAAAGGAGACATTTAAGGTAATTTTTCCTTTCATTGCCATAAAAAATTACTTGTTGCAGTTATTACAGTATAGATATTTTGTAACATTTTCAATAGCAAATGCATACTTATGAAAACCTCCTAATGTCAATTCACAGTACACAATATGATTGTAGTATGTCCGATTGTTTGCTCCGATGAATATACAGCACGATTGTCTTCAGCACGTATTGCGTGCTACCTTGGCCAGAAAATCATAAGCATGAAATCCTGGATGAACAATCAAATGCGACAATCGTTTCATGTAAATAGGCCCTTACTGATTTGAGACTTTCAAATATATATCTAAGGTTTTTCTGTCTACAGCTGCAGCTAATTGTTCTGTCCTATAGTTTATACGCCAGCTGCGATCAATTAGTCCTCACTAAACTCCGAGCTGGGAGACCCGGTGTCACAGCAGATAGTGTCCCCCCGGATACTCTCTCCCGGATACTTTCCTCCTCAATTAGATTCCTGCGGATAGTGTCCCCTTATATGAAAGTGAAAGAGAGCAGAATAGACATTCCTGACGAACAGTTTATTTTACAAAATTAACTAGGTTATTTGAGAAAACGACACGTTCAACCAAATTTAAAATTGTTCAAATATCTTGAAAACTATTAAAATCCTTCAGATAAATGTTTACATAAACTGGTGAAATCGTTCGCCTAAATATTTGCACAACAAACTATTACTGATTATAAACGAAGAACCAGGCGCAAAACGAAGTCTTGTGATAAAAATAATATCCCAGCAAAAGAGTTTAAATAGAGTCATAATGGAACCATAACTTTCAAAATCTTTTACTAACTAATGTTTCGTAACTTGACCAGTAACATAAAAGCAACACTGGACCTAAAATTTCTTAAAGAATGTAAGCGACATGATGCTGTTCTTCGGTTTTTAAACTTTAAGCTTGTTAATCTCCAACTTCAAAACTCCCGTGCCTGTCGTCAATGCCAAAGAAGACTTCTTGATGAGATCGCCATCAAACAAGCCAGAATCCATGAACTTTCTCAACACTCCGCCAACCTTCTGTTGACTCTCATGGCTAGATATCATCCCTCGACCTCTTACACTTACAATCCATAGCTGATTCCGAAAACTCTAAGAAATTGTCCCATCACGAAAAAGTGCACAATAAGAAACTTCTCCGTCCCCGTATCGACTCGTCCTCATCCGCTTCCATTGATCCAAATAAGGTGGTCTTCAACAATTCCTCCCAACATGTATCTGATAAAGAGAAAGCAGTAGTTGCTGTGGGCCTTGACGTCTCCATATCACCAAGAAAAATCCATTTCTGCAACTTCCTAATTCTATTTGAAATTCTGAACCGTAAAATTCCCAACCAATCAAAATCCACTAACTCTGGTGACAACGACTATGTTAAAACCAAGCTCAACGACATTGCATTGTCGAGATAGCGTACCTATTCCCCTTCTAAGCCTGTCTTTTCGGCCAAAGAACGAAGGATTCTAAAGAATCTTAAAGATGATAACAGTATCGTTATTATTAAACCCGACAAAGGCAATGGCGTCGTAATTCTAGATAAAACGGACTACCACTCTAAGATGGAAGACACTCTGGAGGACAGGAACAAATTTATTCCACTGGTGGATGGTCCTGTTAGAACTATAATGAAACGCGAGAACAAAGTTCGTGTGTTTCTCGACGATCTTAAAAGAACTAAGGCGATTTCCGAGGAAAAGTATAAGAACCTTGCAATACCAACTGGCTCCCGGCCTGGTATCCTGTATGGCCTACCTAAGGCATATAAGACCAACATTCCACTCAGGTCGATTCCATCAGCTATTGGAACTCATTCCTACAATTTAGCTGGTAAGTTTCTCGTTCCTTTACTACGCCCTCTTTCCATAGGCTCTTACTTAATTAGTGATCCTTTCTCTTTTATTCAAGAATTGTCTTCTCTTAATTATAATTCAAGTAATTTGTTAATGACTGGTTTTGATATCACTTCGCTTTTTACTGATATACCCATAGATGAAACCATCAACATTATTCTCAATGAGCCGTTTTCCCCTGACCAGTTATTTCATGGTTTTTCTCGCTAACAGGTTAAAAAACTTCTCAAATTATGAATTAAAAATTGTCATTTTATGTTTGGCGGTAAGTTTTATGATCAAATTGAAGGGGGTTGCCATGGGCTTGCCACTTAGTCCCTTATTTCCTAAAATCTTTCTCTCATACCACGAACAAAATTTGCTTAGAAACTGTCCCGTTTATTTAAACCTCTTTATTATAGACGTTAAGTTGATGACTGCTTTATTTTGTTCAAATCAAAAGACCACATCACTTCCTTTCTTAATTACCTCAATGCTCAACACACCTGCATAAATTTTACTTTTGAGGTCGAAACTGACTAAGCACTTCCTTTTCTTTACATAAGAATTCAATATTCTAAATCTATTGGCTCGCTTGTTACCTCACTCTACCGCAAACCAACCTTTACTGGCCTTTTTACCATCTCTGAAAACTTTTTGCCCATTATATTTAAAACAGGACTCATTTACATTTTACTGTTTCGCTATTTTAAACTTAGCTCACCATACGTTATTTTTTTATGATGAACTTGAGAAATTTAAAAATTTATTAAAACAAAATGGATGTCCCCGAAGATTCCTGGACCACTATTTTGGAATTTTCTTAAATAAAATCTTTCATCTCGCTACTAAAATGCTTATACCGGAAATCACTGTCTTCAAATCCGTCACCAAGTTCCCGAACTGCTATCATCTTCGTTTCCACGCATTCAACTTCGAGTTGTTTTTCGGCTAGTATGTCGTATTTGTAATTCTTCTGATTTAAAGACCGATTACCACTTAGATTGAGATCCCATGTGGTTTACAAGTTTACGTGCCGATGCTACCGGGCGTCGTATATTGGCCAAACATGCCGATTATTACACACTAGGGTCTCCGATCACTTGGGTATTTCGGTCTACACTAGAAGAACACCTCCACCTTACACTCCACCTTATCGAGTGCCCTTCAACACAATAAAAAACAGGACGTGAGGTTTCCTTTGAAGATTTTCATATCTTATCCTCTGGCTCTACTTAGTTCAATGTTCGTCTTCGAGGAAGCTCATTGATCTCTAAAATAAAACCTTCCCGTAACGCCAACATTAGATCATATCCCTTGGACCTTTTTTAACACATATTTTTGCTTTCCCCTTCTTCATTAATGTTTCCATGCTTTACTAATCACCTTGACATTATTCTTTGTTATTTAAGTCGATGTTTCTTTGTAAATAATCACTGTGATGTTACTAGTCAAGTAACGAAACGTTAGTTATTAAAAGATTTTAAAAGTTATGGTTCCATTATAGCTCTATTTAAACTCGTTTGCTGGGCTATTATTTTGATAACCAAACTATCACTGAGATCGGGAGATATCTCCATCTCAAACTGCATTTCTGTAGTTTTGAAATTCATCCGGGTATTTGCCATTTTGAACGTACTCAAATACGTCTGATGCAATGTCGATTCACTCTCCATGTTCAAGAGGATTTATTACTGCGCGGGGACGCTGCAATGTGAAGGCGGCTTTTTTATATTGCATAGGCAAGAGCTAACTTATGAGTTATTTGATTGATATTTTCAGAAGGTTACCGCCCTATATAAGTCTCGGTTGAACACCGAAACTGTGCTTTCTCCGCCGATGGTCGCTTTCGTGACCATTGCATTTTTGTTGCTTTATAAAACCCTTGAGAGTTGCTTGGTTTTTGGTTACCCCGTTGCAGATTGTTGTTTTGATTACCAATACCTGTTACTATCAAAAACCGAAACCGAAACAGCGCTTTGTTGCTTAATGAAACCCTTGGGAGTTTGCCCGATTATTGCTGTTTTGATGACTCGTATCTGTTATTGTGAAAAACTGAACACGGAAACTGCGCTTTGTTACTTAACCGCACCAGTCTTGAATTTTTGGAAGGGGGACAGAATCCACCAGCGGGACACGATCCGCTTAGCAGATATTGTCCGGGGAGACAGTAACTGCTAGAGAATAGTGTCTGGTGGGACAGTATATATATGATAGCGGATAGTGTCCGGGGAGACACTTGTTGCGGGGGACGCTATATGCTGGGACACTGTTCGATCTTTGGTCGAACTACGACTCAAGGTCTTATAACTATTCAAGAGAAAGTATTTCTTTTGCAACATTATTACATGGTCACCTGGACTTTTACATCTTCCCGCGTAACGACGTTAAACCGAAGGGTCTATGATTGCCTCTACATTCGACGTCTAGCCTGACAGGGCAATCCTCCCACACCATCGAAAATCTTACCAAGAATTTTGATGGTGTGAACAGGTTTTACCGATTTACAAAACACTTAGAGTACAAAAGTTCCAACCAATTAAAAACAATAAAACAGATCTATGAGCTTATAGCTTTTTCTTTGAACAACCATCGCCTGAGCAGAAGTGAATAAAATATTTTAGACCAGAAAACTATAATATACAGATGGAAATAACGGCTACGAAGTGTATTAAAAAACCAAGTTAACTAACATTAATATAATTATGTGTTTATAAAATTATATATGAATGGGAATGAAATATGGGCAAAAGCAAACTAATATTAACATATGTACAATATAAAACGTTATAAAATTTTAATTTTAGACACTATTGACTTGTGTTTAAGCACGTCGAATGATTGTTTAATAAACAAAGATTTATTGACTTCTAAAAATCTGCCACCTGAGTCTATACTGACTTCATAGCATAATCATCACTGGAGGTTAAGCAAGTTCGTACCCTGACTCCATCTGTTCTCTTTGGTCAGAATTTTTGCATTCTGCCATGATTTCTGATGATTGGTGTTTTGGACATGGGCTTGAGCAGATTTTGTCAAGTATGTTAACTGGACACAAAATCTATGTTTGTACTTTCATATTGAAATAATTGCAAATGTTAAAATTTGCCTTTTCACTTTCTTGGTCTCCCATTTTTAATCACATTCTGCTCAGATGGTAGCCATAATATTACACTGAGAGCTTAGCTTATGTTTCATTATTTTTAACAAGTGCAAACTTTAACCGGTTGGACTTTTACAAATTTCTATGTCCAGTGACAAGAACATCCTTGAGAGGTTTCAACTGGCCTGGACATACAAAATTAGAACTGCAAGAATAACTATTAGATGGCTTGGGTCTGGCCTTGGTGATGGCTACCATTTTGTAAGTGTGAAACAGTTCTACCTGGACTTGATTGCACAGTATTCCCATGACAATAACTACAAACAGACACAGAATTTGACCAGTTCAAACAGTCTATGAGGAGAATATTATTAGCTGAAGGAAATTTACTGGGAAAACTGCAACTTCATTGAATGAGGTCACAGTTTTAATATATTTTAAAATTTTAGTTTGAATCATATTCCAGAGAATCTTGGCAAAATATGGTTTCAATCTTTGGAACATATTCTGGTAAGCCATTAACCTATTTTTGGAGAAAGGTGTGCTGACTTCAGAATTGTAATTTTGATCATTGCCAGACAATTTTGTTCAACAATGTGGTGTATCTACTCTTCAATGGTTTAATAAATAGACTACCATGTTAACCTGTCAAGAGGCAAGGGTGCACTTCACATGCCAATCTCATTCAGGTTAATGCCAAACAATTTGATTCAACTGGGCAAAGCATCTGGCCTTAAATGAGATAAAATCACACAAAAATGTGTAGATACTCCATTATCAAAGCTTGTTTTATGAGCTTTCACAGCCACTGGGATGATGTAATATATTACAGCACCTGTAACCAGGGCATAGGGAAGGCCATAGAAATAGGATGAATTGAATTGAATTGAATTGAATTGAAAACTTTAAGTGTCAGGGTATTTAGCTTAGTGTAGCTAATTGGGGACACTAAAATTTACTTATCTAAAATAATTTACATATAAAATCTAACTATTTATTATTAAAAATTTATAAAAAGTTATCAAAAAAAAAAATTTAAATATTATAAAAGAAATAAAAATAAAAATTTTATATTTATATATATAACTGTATAAAATCTTAAATAATACATAAAATGTATTCTAAATCCTTTTTTCTAATGTTTTTCTTAAAAGATTCTAGACTGGTCCTTTCTCTATCTTCTTTGTTCAATTTTGACCATACGTAAGGACCATAGTATCTAATTGAATGTCTTCCGTATTTTGCAGTATTGTATCTAGGCAGATCAAAATCAGCATTTTGTAGCCTGTACCGCTTGCTGGAATTACAAAAAAGTTCATTTATATATCGTGGAGTTAAGTAGTTTTTAACTTTGTACATCAATATCGCAATATCTTGTAGTCGTCTATTATTTAAACTTGATAGTTGAGCTTTATCTAGTAATTCCTGGTATGTTAATGAGTTTGTGTTGAACACTGCTCTCAGGGCTCTCTATTGTATACGTTCTAATTTTCTCTTATCTGAAGCACGACAGAAGTGCCACACCAAGTGGCAATATGTGAGATGTGGTAGGATAGCTGATTTATATAGTTGAAGCTTAGCAGACTCAGGAATAAGCTTCCGAAGTCTTAAAAGGACACCTACTTTTTGACTGCTCTGTCTACATACAGTAGTAACATGATTGTTAAAATTAAGCATTTCACCTATATTAACTCCCAATATTTTTAGATCTCATGTGATGGATATTTGATCTCCATCTATATTTAAGGAGGTAATTTTGTCCTTGGAGTATTCCTTTGGTCCAATTGACATTATCTGATATTTTTCATGATTAGCTTTTAATACGTTTTCTTTATTAAGAAAGTGTAAATATCCCTTTTCTTTATTAAGGAAGTGTAAATACACAACCCAAAGCCAAATGCAAACTCAACCTAACCTGATGCAGAGTTTATGTTGAGTCTGCTTGCCTCAAAATTACTATTGCATTAGGTTGGGATTGGGTTAATAAATGTAAAATATTAAAATTAACACCATGACATGACCTAAAGGTCAAATTCTTCAGTACAAAGGCTTAGATTGATGACTAATCCAAGATCTTTTTACCCTGAATCAATTTTTCCTTGGGGAGAGAACATGCCTTCATTGCCTTCTGCATTTACAGTGTATTAGCAGATGTACAGCAATAGCCATCTTTTCAACATATATGTTACATGTATTCAGCAAGTGGCCACCCTCATTTGAGATATCTGTCAAAGGACTTTGGGTTGATTTGGGGTTGCATTAGCAAGCTAAGCTTTACGGTTGAGCTGGGTTGGCCCATCATTGGTCTTACATGGTTTGAAAATTTCTGTCATGTTGGGTTTAATGCTCATTTCTTGCAAGATGTACCCTCTACTAGGAACAAGATTGAGATACTTTGACATGGAAATCCAAAACTGAGGATTTTAGCAGGAGAATGGTGGCTAGAATAACATTTGTTCCTACCATTTCATCTCAGTGTTTTGTTCATCTAAGTTGATTTAATGAGTAATTACAGCTTCTATTTGGCTCTTTATATTATTTTTGCCAGGTATAAAATATTTGGCCATTGTAGTAAGTTGTAGCAATGAAAGAACATTAATCAGTCCTGGTGACACTGTGTGTATGTCTAACAACCAATGGCATCAAGGCTATTGACCTTGAACAAGAGATATAGGAAAATAGTGGAAAAGTGTTTACTAATTTCTATTGATATTTTTTATTATTATTATTCTGGAGTGACAATACCTATCAGAATAAAAAAGTGGGTTACAGATGGAAATGCTTAAAAACTCAATTTGACTTAGGTTAGCAAGCAAGCAAGAAAGGAAAGGAGGGAAGGAAGAAAGGATTGGGTGAAAGACCTAAAGAAAAATGCAAATAAAGGAAAAGATAATTTAAATTTAACAAATTTGCAATTTGAATGGAATAAGATAGCATGAAACTTGTCAAAAATATGTATTGTATTTAATGCAGTTAAATAATCTTACCAGTTCTGGGATCTAATTCTTGACTTTCCTGGGACATCATTGTAGTTCAGACATAACTGGAAACGAAAGAATTAAATTCGTCAAGGTTTATTGACAAACTATCACATCTGTTGGTTATTTTTCAATGCCTTCGAGGTACTGTATATTCAATTTTATATTTAATTCAATGACTTCAAACACTCTAATTTGATAACACCGCTGGTCAACTACCGTCGTCCTTTCTTCGCGCTGAATCAGCGTCAATAAATTTTTAACTTTTATATATATATATACATACACATATATATATATATATATATACATACATACATACATACATATATATATATATATATATATATATATATATACATACATACATACATACATACACACACACATATATATATATATATATAAGGGCGGAGACAACCCCAAAAAAGTCGGGGAGCTAATGTCTATAGGATGTAACGTAGCACAAAAGACAAATAACTTGCAGAAGAGTTTTTGCAGGATATTGTTTCAACAAATGTTGTAAAAGTGTACGGCTTTCATAAATTTTAGGAAACCTTTTTGATTTTTAAATTATACAACCGCATGTCAACGTATCGTACAATAATTTTTTTTATTGTTATAAAGCTTTGAAATAGAACAGAAACTCGGACAAAAAACGGTGACGGAGACTCTCAGTGTACTACAACATGCACGTTTTAATATTTAAACATTAAAGTGTCCAAAATAGTTAATCCTTTCATCATACAAATCCACAAATTCTTTTTCCTTTTTTTTTTCTTTTTTTTTTCCCTTCCCTTTTTCTGTTTGGTAGAGACCATATACTGAACAAAGTACGCTGTCTTTTTGGCATTGAGCTTTTGTTGGGGTTATCGGCAGAAATGAGGAGCTTTGTCCCCCAACTTTAAAAGGGGGGGGGGGCTCGAGCTCCCCTTGCCCTCCCTATATCTCCGCCCCTGGTATATATATATATATATATATATATACGTGAACGTTTAGGTTTACGAAATGCAAAGAGGGCTCAATAACGCAAAGAAAGAGCAAATGGGATTATATCGCTTACCTCAAAAAGTCACTACAGCCTGTTTCATCTTGGGAAAGAATCTTCAGGTGACTCAGGAGTCACCTGAAGATTCTTTCCCAAGATGAAACAGGCTGTAGTGACTTTTTGAGGTAAGCGATATATATATATATATATATATTATAAGATATTCTGATGCCAACGTCGGAACAACAATATTTAGGAGGATAAAATTGTAAAAGCCATTGCCATGTTTTTAGGTTTATATGTAACATTTAAAAACCGACCAGTAGTGCTTTATGGAGATGTAAAACACGAGGCGATAGCCGAGTCTCTTTTCACCTCTTAATACGCTAATTCGCGAAAAAAGTTTGGAAATTTATCTTTCGGAAGCCGAAAAAAATTGAAGTTCTTCTTCACATATAAAGGCTCATGTATCTTTATCACATATATAGATCGGACACAGTTATGATTTTCTTTTGTCTTTTCCTCATGAATTTTTAATGAATTTTATAATTATGTTAAATTATAAGAGAGAGAGAGACCAGTGGCGTAGCCAGCCCCGGGCCTACCCGGGCCCAGCCCCGGGCGTCAGCTACGAACATGGGCGTTTCCCAAAACGTATTTGGCATATTCAACTAAAAAATACACGACAAATTTTGAATAATTTGATATCAGCCCTTTAAGTTTGGTCCGGGAATGGAATTTCCCACGCTAAAAATTCGCGCAATTTGTTCTCATCAATGAGATATCTCTTGGTTTTAAAAGTAATTTGGAAGATCTGTACGATTGAAGCCTTCGAATCCAGCTCGGCGCCCGCAGCCTAAATACGGGAATAGCGCCCTCATAATGCAAGAAATAACCTTTCAGAGACCCAAGATGCCCCCGGATTCCACTGATTAGAATGCTTCCCAGGCCCGGGCATCACAGATTCTCTGGCTAAGCCACTGAGAGAGATAGAGAGATAGAGATAGATAGATAGATAGATAGATAGATAGATAGATAGATATAGATATAGATATAGATATAGATATAGATATAGATATAGATATAGATATAGATGAAATGTTACTAAAGAATGTTCGTAGTCACTATTAGTTTCACGCCAGTAGACGATCCTCAGACAACTGGAAAAAATTCGGTCCGATTGCTCTTATATAGAAGTTATTACATAAGCTATTTGGAATGTTTTCACGTCATTGTGTGTTTGCGGTACGATAAACATTTCGGAAGCAGTGTTTGTTTCGGAGGCGGCACTTTGCAAAGATTTCCCATCTTTTGTTCAGAAGAGTTTTGGGGTCCGTCTTCATGAAAAACATTTTTTCATCCAGACACAAATTACATCTTCTGCTTCAGCTTCTATATGCTTTCGCGTGTTTTAATATCGACCATTTAATCGAGTATTCCCGGTTTTCATTCTTCAATTTCCAGATGTAGCTTGATAAGGCCGTTTCTTTTGAATACTTAGGAATGATTTCTTTGGAAATGCGGAATGTTTTCAAAAGAAACGGCCTTATCAAGCTACATCTGGAAATTGAAGAATGAAAACCGGGAATACTCGATTAAATGGTCGATATTAAAACACGTGAAAGCAAGTGGAAGCGGAAGCAGAAGATATGATTTGTGCCTGGATGAAAAAATGTTTATCATGAAGACGGACCCCAAATCTATTCTAAACAAAAGATTGGAAATCTTTGCAAAGTGCCGACTCCGAAACAAACACTGCTTCCAAAATATTTATTGTACCGCAATCACACAATGACGTCAAAACATTCCAAGGAACTTATGTAATAACTTCTAGATAAGAGCAATCGGACAGAATTTTTTCCAGTTGTCTGAGGATCGTCTACTGGCGTGAAACTAATAGTAACAACGCACATTCTTTAGTAACATTTTATCTATTTTGCTCTATCTTCCAGGATATTGAGCACTTTCAGAATCGTTGATAAATCATTCGACTATATATATATATATATATATAAATAAAAGAGAAAAAAAAACTTCTTCAGACATAAAAACCTTTATTCAAGGTCCTCCAAATAAAGGTTTTTATGTCTGAAGAAGTTTTTTTTTTTCTCTTTTATTCAACTATCATCCAGACATGGCGCATCAGACACATTCATATATATATATATATGAATGTGTCTGATATATGATATATATATATATATATATATATATATATATATATATATGAATGTGTCTGATATATGATATATATATATATATATATAATAAACGTGAACATATTTTAAACTTATCTTCCGAACTCCAGAATCTTTTTAAACCCAATATCTTTATTCCAGCATATCGCAGACATAAAAATCTTAAAGATATCTTTGCATCATCGAAGTTTAAAAAAGGAATTTGGAATCGAGTAGTTCCGAAAGAGGGTTCAGTCCCAAAACACTGTAAAATTGGATCGTTTATAAATTACGAGAGAGGCTTTTTGGAGTGCACAGTTGTCTACCCTCTTCCTTAATAGGATGAACAAAAGACAAGAATTTCATTCCAAAAATACAATTTATTATAATAATCATTAGTTTTATCAAGATTTTAATTTTGATGACGTTTGTATTGTACATATGGGGGGAAATACTATATTTATTAGTTGATACCATTATTTTACTGAAGATAGTAAAGTTTTACCAAAACGTTTAAATAAAATAGGCTAATCCAGTAGTTGTTGGTCTTTTCGTGGTGTTTTTTTTTATTATTATCAACTAGATTAGCTTATTATATATATCAAAAGTATGATCAAACACAAGTATCGATTATAAAGAAAATAGTGTGACAAAAAGAAGATCAATGTAGAATAACCACTCGTTCGTTTCAAATAAATAATGTTTTATTTCACACACAAACGTTTTCGCTTGCAGAGCTTACAGAAGAGCTGAATAATATGAAGAGCTGAAGAGCTTGCAGAAGCGAAAACGTTTGTGTGTGAAATAAAACGTTATTTATTTGAAACAAACAAGTGGTTATTCTACATTGATCTTATATATATATATATACATATATATATATATATATATATATATATACATATATATATATATATATATACTGTATATGTATTAAGACCAGAATATGATTTTTCACATCACATTTTGGTGACCAGGGATAATTGCCCCTCTCGGTCCACTATACAACAGGTAAAAATGGCCTCTATTAGTGTCTCGTTGAATCCTCGAAAAAAACTTTGGATGTAATTCCGTATGTTATTGACCTCGCAGTTAGAGCAAGGTTACAAGACGTTGCCTCCCGACCGGGGCAAAATGTTAATTGTTCGGCACAGTTTGGTTTGTGAATGCATTCCAGTACATGTGATCTCAATGAGACGAAATTTCATCAATAATTTTCAATGTCTATAAAGAAACAACACAAGTTTTCCAAAACAACAGTTTTGACCGCAGAAGATACTTATATTGAGGACAAGGGCCTCGTTATGACGTCAAAATTTGTTTTCGGGATGAGATGTTATCTTGTCAAGTCATTTTTGAGTTGATGTGAACAGATTTGGGATTTATGATTCCAAGATATTTCAACATTCGATATCTTTGCATCAGTGGCAGGTCTAGGAGATGAACGAGGGACAGGGTGGTCCATGGGCCCCAAGTACCAGTTAATATTCATGAGTCACAAAAGCACTTCTTCTTCAACGAGGTCCAGGGGCAAGCCTTCCTTGAGAAATTTTCAATTTTGGAGCTACGAAAAAACATTTTCATCGTTCTCCATACGACAATTGTATCGGAATTCGGTAGACTTTCTGTGAGGGACGCATTTTAACCGGCTAAACGCAGACAAAATTGCAGAGTGAGGGACACGATTCTCTGGCCAAGAGAAGAAGCGAATGCCCTTCCGAAATACTGTTCTTGTAGGGAAGAGCTCATTGATATAGTTATAACCCTTTTCTTTTATGAATAAAATTGTCTGGCGAGAGCCTCAAAAAAAAAGTAATAGCTAACTGATCTTCCTGGGAAAGAGTTAGTGTTTGATCTTGGTAACGTAACAATTGAAAACTAGTTTATCACACTTCATCAGCTTTTTCGACCGTTTAGACAAAACGATTGCCATGTACAATTGTTCGTCTTGGTATATGTAATGTTGCCTCAAAGGTACCGACAATTCCTGTTTATGATTCCTTCACTGAAGTAACATTACGTCCAGAAGACTCAAGGGAGTTACGCATAGCCTATTCAGTCCCTGTTTGTACCCATCCTTGCAATGACACAATTCAAGTCTTTGAAGGACGATACATTTTGGAGCATTACTTGATTAAGCATAGCATGTACATTAAAAATCACTTTTGAAATTAATTCTTTTATTTCTTTTATTATTTTTTAGTTATTTTGTGTGTTTACCATTTGGTTAAGCAATGCTACAGCAAATTTGACTCGACTATGCGGAAGGACAGCATATATATTTCAAAATCCTCCTTAAATTTATGGACACAGTTGTTCCTGTTTACTGGCCTGTACATGTATTCATTAAATGTCCATGTGAATCTTAAGATGAAGAATGATTTTGCACACATTACTGCTACGAAAATAGCTTCAAAACTCTATGTATTACTCTTCCTTTCTTTCATTCTTTTTCGTCTGTTATTCATTCATTTATTCCACTCGTTCATTTGTTAACTCATTCATTCCCTATCTTATTTATAATTTATCGATTACTTTAAGCACCAGAGCGGATCTTCTCGGGACTGGTGGGCACCGGAGCAATTGTCTAGATCCCATCACCGCCTTGGTAACTTTGCTCACAGATTGAAACGTTTTAATGATGACTTGTAACTGTGAAAAAATTATTTCAAATCTTGGTTTTGTAGAAGAGAACAAGACATAAAGACGAAAAACTTATTTCTAATTTTCTAGAAACAGACAAAAATGTTGCAATTAAGGGGCTGAAATTTGAAAGTTTGTTTAGAATTGGAGCCACCAGGTGCGGGTTGTCTCAGACCTGGTTAAGGTTATTGCTACTTCTACCAGATCTAAAGCAGAATGATGTCAATTTGTCCTAAATTACAATTGCATCCTCACGTTTCGCCTACCAAAGATAATATTAAACCTTATTCTTAATGATTTTAAGCGCATGGTCTGCAGCTATTCTACTCAGAAAAACTTTCTGAGTCCCTGACCGGAATCGAACCCGTAACCTTCTGACCGCCAGTGAGATGCTCTAACCATTGAGCTACATTGACTCAGATGGTGAGCGAAAGTTACATTTATGTACTGGTTCCTAATGATGATAGACATATGTACTGCCAGTCTGCAAGTTTGCTAATCTTGATCATTTAATAGTGCACGAAACTTGAGGTGAGTAAAACTTCGTAGACCTTCATAACAATCAGCATAGCGGGGATGATTAACTTCAAGGATCATAAAAATCTGACGTCAAGGACAAGATTTTTATAACGTGAACAAGCAAAAGTGGGCTTTCCTAGCCGGCTTTATCCTCGCTCTTTCGATTAATCCCGGATTGCGTTAACACTGGCATGGTAGCTATGCACTATCAGAATTGTAAAAATATCAAACCAAAAAAGTTGCCAGAATTTTAGATGTAAAAGTTACAAGAGCACAAATATACAAACTGATACATGAACGATAAAAAGGTACATAATGGGAGGATTATTTTTATTATGATAGATAATGGACAGATTGACGAGCAAAAGAAATTACTGATCATTGTATAATTAATATGCAGAACCAACGTTGTCGATAACTACATCAGAATTGAAACTGCTGGCTGATAAGGACGTCTTGTAGTAAGAGAACTCAGAAGGCCTGACTACCCCCTAAAATTGAAAAGCAAAGGTTTAGGTCGAATTTCAAGAGGAGAAAAAGCAACCGTAACGTCAATCAAGCCAGACGTTTCGTATAACAACAATTATTACTATTATTTTTTCTTTTTTTTTTACACTCGATCACATAAAGTAGAGTTTATAATATTATGTAATGAACGAAATTCTCGAGTGTCAAATCTTACATTTAAAGACATGACCGGGACCAGTGGCAAGTAATGCAATTCTAAGGCCTCTGGATGTGAATAAAACTCGTACAACCCTCCGAATCTAGTAGAGTGCTTTGCCATCTTAGCAACGAATGCCGTTGCATGAAGCTGGACGACAATAATCGTCTCGAATGTTGACGATGACGATTACAGAACTCGTGCCCAAGCTTCTGGACGAGAGCAAGTGCCAAATGTTTGTTGAGTATATTAATTACTTCACCGACCTTACAACTATTATAAATTTAGAACTCGTCACAAACTTCCTGGAAACGGCTTTTTGCAACTCAGTTGGCAGAGCACTGCTCTAGATTCGCCTGGGGGAAGGCGACATGTTGCTTACAGTTGTGTACTGAAAAGCGTGAGGGAGAATGGGGAGAGAGGAGAGATCCAGTCTCCCTAGCGCCTTTTATTACAACTTTCCCAAGGTGGAAAGTCAGCCACACAAGCTCGATTTGCTGGGTCGCGAGTTTGATTCCGAGCTGTAGGCCTGGAGTAGCGTTTTTCTTAACTGGTCCTAGAAAGGTCTGAAAATGCAAGATTGTGACATTTAAAAATTTCTTCATCATTTATGAAAACCTTTTGATAAAACGTATTGTTTTGATAAAACATATTGGAGCATATAATTTGTATACTCAAAATGTTTAATCGCTTCTTTACTTCGTACACTTTTCATTAATTGATTAAAGTTTCAATATTTAATTAATTTCAGTAATTACTTAATGAGGAAAGGGTTTAAGTTATTATATAGTACTTAAAAATTGAAAGCATTGTTTGTTACGATATAGTAAACCTATGAAAAGCGCATTTGTTGAATCAAAAATAATAATCAATATAAAAATAATAATGCAATTGATAATATGCAACATAGTGCACATGCATGATGGATAGCATCAGTTCCAGTAACAAAGATGATCAACTGTATTTTAAATAAAAGACGGAAATGCTTGTTTGCTTATGTACGTCGTTATCAACCTTGCTATCCCTGAAAAAAAAAACAACGTTGGGTACCCTAAATAATATAGTAGTGGCATCAGCCCAGGCTCATAGACCAATATTGACAGTAAAGAAAAAGTGTTTTGTTATTTAATATTGTTATGTTATGTATCTTTTTAACAGTAAACCCGACCAAGATGGCATAAACGGATTAGTTACACTTTGTAATAAAAAAGGCATTTCTTTAAAAAGGACACATTTCATTCTTATACAGGGTACTTTTTGTCGTTTCAAAAAGGTTTGGGCGACACGTGCCCCCAATGCCCATCTCGTTCCCACGCCTCTGTTGTTAGGTTAATGGTAAAAGCTAGATTGTATGTACATATATAATGGTATTTTTACAATATATGTATGCACTCTGTTTTTAAGACAATATTATGTCAAATGTTAGATCATCTGGCAGAAATATCGATGGTAGTGACTTAGTACCGCATCGCGCAAGCATGGGATCTTGGCATTAATGAAGCGATTTAATTTTCTGCACTTAGCAATCAAAATGTGAGCTTTTTCTGAATAGTGCATCTGGTGACTGCATGATTGACAACAATATTTCTACCATAGTTTATCTTTGAGGTGCTCCATTGCATTTTCCTCACATGGTGTCTATCAAAAACGTTCACACACTTTAGGCAGACATAGTGACGTAGCCTAGTCCGGATCCACTCGAGCACTGACCCCGGCAATGATCAACTGCCATAATAACGGTTTTAAAATTACTTCTTCTGAATTATATTGCTTTATTTTAATATGCTACAGATTACGGAAATCACAGAATTAAAGAAAGGTGAAAAACTGTGCAGTGTCCACGTTGATAATTGTCTAAAACCTGAATTGATATAAGAGCCCAGCATAAAACACGAACCGAATGAGTTTCAAACAAGAAAAATATACCTTGTATTTCTTAAAATATGTGTTATTGTCATTCTTGCAACTGTCTATCAACCATAAATCATTTGTTTGTACCAAGTCTATGTTTTTGACAGGATATGTAGTTTACACGAATTAAGGTTATATTGGCATTAGAAATGTAATCTTTGGTGCCCATCTGTGGCCAGGGCAATTCCTCAATCCTGGTCACGCCACTGGGTGGAAGTCTTTTTCATCAAGATAGTTTAATATCTATTCGTTGTGAAAAATTTGTGTTAAGATTGATGTTAATTTCATATATCATATGTCAAAGTTGATGTAGAATAAACTCGGTGTTCCACTTCCGGAAGCGTAGTTGCGTGTTATTGGTGTTGATAGTTTTAACCTTTTCCTGTTCAAGACGTCTCCCTTTGACAAGTAAAATTGTCTGGCATTTGCCAGAGTAAAATTAAAATGTCAGGTACCGAATGGAAAATGTTCATATAATACGTCATCGATCGCCCGTTAATGAAGACACTAGACGGAAGAATCAAAACGTTGGGTGATGAACAGTAGTTTTGTTAACATCGTTCAAAACCTTCTAAGCCAGAGTAACGTCAAACGATGTCTGATTCTCCACCTGGTACAAAGAAGGAGTTCTAGGGGGGGCCCAACAGGGCCTGCACCCCCAATAATTTGGAGAGGTAAGGTCGCAAAAAGTTAGTTTGTCACTTGAGACATAAATTGGGGATCTTTGACAGCATCATTCCAAAACGTATTACTGCATTCTCCAGCATAATGCAGTCTCTGTAAAAAGCAGCAGATGATCTTTCCACGTTACGTTACCCGGGAAAGGCTCTGCCAATTTAGTACACAGTCCGCTATAGCCCATGGGCCCCCCCAATAACCAATACGTAACTCCCACGTTGACCCAGCAAAACTGGAAATTTCTTTTGTGTGTCTGTATGTGTACAAGTTATGTTTTGAGATAGCCGCTCAAACATAGCAACTCAAGTTACACAGAGTCAAAATTTGTCTTATTTGCTTATAAACAGTTATATGTATTTTAATATGATAAATCCTTACCATTACAGGCACCATCGTGAGCTTTCACAACCTTGCTACCTTGGCACTGGGCCAAACTCAAATAACAGCCGTTACCGTAGGTTTTTCCGTCAGAACCACACACAGGTTTATACACCGCTAGACAGACGGAGTCGCATTCTAAGGAAAAGAAATCAAGGTATGAATTTTCACTTTAGTGTGCATTTGTTAGAAAAATTTCAAATGAAAATTTCTAAAATATGCAAATTGAAAAATGATAAATAATAATGATAATAACAGTAATAATAATAGTCCTTAGTTGGGTGGTATACGAGTTGTAATGATAATAATAATAATGATAATGGGCACAGGTGGTGGGGAAGCTTCAGAACCTCGATGATCCTATGAGTTATGCCGGCGGGAACTTCAGCTCCTGGTAGAATCACCCAAGCTAGAAAAGTTAAAGGCTAGATGTCAGACTAAAGGTAGCTAACCCAAATTCTCATTAGCTCATGATGGCAGGTAATAATAGAAAAATTAACGTAGTAAATGGGAGTATAACCACTAATGGTGAAACTGTTACGTCCAGTAAGAAATGTGTGACGGAGCAGGTACAACAAAGTCGTCATCCAATTACCATAAGAAACAAACGGGAAAGGAAATTAACAGATTGATTAGGGAATGTTACTTGAAAGCGAACCAACTGAAAGAGGATACAGGAAAAGAATGAAAAGAATTTGAGACGAGAAGCACTTGTTTGAAATATCAGACTAGAGACTCACGGATCAAGCAAGGGCAATAAAAAATAATGAATGGCTGACAACTTTGGAAATTGAAGAAATTAAAAGGAACATAGAAGGTTTCAGCACTACGGAGAATGAGATGAGATTGGAGAAAAATGACGATGACCAAGTATCCAATAAGAACAATCAGAAAACGACAGGCAGCCGAAAAGAGGGACATGGTTGGGTGCAAGTGGTAAACGATAATATTCCAGCAACAGAACCACCACAAATTGAAATTGAAATTAACGATAGTCAACTCGATGGAAAAGGAAAAGTAATTCTGGAAATTCTGAAGAAAAAGTTGGAAATATATCAGAAGAATTAAAAAGAATTAGCATAAGGTATAAGGATAAAAGAAAGATAAGAGAAAAGTTTAAGAAGGTAAATGAGGTCATAGGTAATATAGAAGCTAAGAACATTAGTGAAACAGACATCTTGATGCCAGCAGGTTCAAATATGGTTGAGGCCTGGGTTCAAATAAAGAAGAAAAACGAAGGTGAAGAAAGGAATCGAGAGCCGTGGTGAAAGAGAAGAATCAAGAAACGCATACAAGACATTAAAAGGGATATCACCATACTGCATCAGTAGAAAAAAAGTGCTTTAGATAGCAAGTACTGGAAACAAAGTTTAGAAAGAGCATACGGTGTTTGAAATAAAGGTATCAAATCAGTGGCGCCGACAGCAGCTGAGGTCCCCGGGGGGGAGGTAGAGAAGTTGGTAGACCTCCTCCAGTCGAAAATTAATTTTATTAACCTTTTAACTATTGGGCAAATTTCGGAAATTTTCATGACAAATTCACGGTATAGCACTAACGTCTCGCCGTATGAACTTCGGAAATGAACAAGACAGTAAAACAATTCTAAATGTAAATCAGTAAATACAAGTAGTACCAGCTCAAAATTTCATAGAAGGTTTTCCAATGTTCCCTCATATCTAGTTAATTCAGTATTGCGTGAATAATGAATCCAAACTGTCTACTTTAAGTCAACTAAACTGCCACTTTAAGCCAAACAACGCACATTGATACAGTCACATAATCGAAAAAAGTCATATAATGTAAAGTCATTCATCTTTTCATGTTTGGAACACGGACGTCGTCAAATTGGGGTGCAAAAATGGTCAAATTGTCTTATTTTACATAGAAACCCTGATGGCACATGAACAATAGTTCTTTATTCCGCTGATAAAAAATATGAATTCAATTTAGTACTTTCCGGCTAACCAGGCCCCTTACTTTCTTCCGGGCCTGGGGTCAGTTTGACCCCACTACACCCCGCCTCTCGGTGGTACTGTATCAAATCAGTGATCTAATTAAAACAACTAGTGTAAGCAAAGAAAACGAAAATTGGCAATGATGAATAAAGAAACGAACAGTTCTTACGGAATATAGACTGTTTGTGATAAATCAAAAGTTACTTTTTGACACTTTTGAAGACATGGTGAGGCAAATCGATGTAAAACCTAATGCTGAAGAGAGCTCATGCACGTTTCTGGAGTGATATCTGGAGTTAGGACATCAAACATAACTGCAGGGCAGAATGGATGGAACATATCGAGATGCGATGTAAAGACGTCGAAAAGTAGAAAGACATGACAATTACCATAGATGACGTTAGAAATCAAATAAAGAGAACACCGAATTGGAAATCAAGTGCACCAGATGGGGTAAACGAATACTGGTTTCAGAATTTCGACACATTACATGTAAGAATAGTACAACAACTGGATGAGTGCCTGCAAACGGTCAAGATTCCGAACTGGATGACCAAAAGTAGAACATGTTTGATTCTGAAGAACAAGAAAAGGATAATCTTCCGTCAAACGTTCGTCTGATAACATGTCTTCCAATCACGTGCAAAACTTTCACAGGGATGATTGGAAAAAACATGTACAAACACCTGGAAGATGGGAACTGTTACCACCTGAACGAAAAGAAGTACGAAGAGGAAGCAGGGGTACCAAAGACCAATTGATGACAGATAAGATGGTATAATTTGTAATTACAGAAGAAGACTCTCAAATCTTGCTGTTGCATGGATAGTCAATGAGATAGCTTACGCATGGCAACACATTCGTGGATCATCCAGTGTATGGATTGGTTTGGCATTGCCAATAACATAAAGAAGATGATGGAGAATTCAATGGCACAATGGAAAGTGGAGTTAAATTCTAGAGGCAATACACTGGGAGAGGTTGATATCAAACGGGGGATCATCCAGGGAGATAGCCTTTCTCCACTGCTGTTTGTGTTAGGGCTGATTCCCATGTCAATAGTAGTGAATGAGACAAAGATCGGATATAAACTTGTGAAAAACAGGGAAAAGATGAACCATTTACTGTTCATGAATGATCTCAAACTTTATGCAAAGAATGGGAATGAATTGGATTCACTAGTACAAACTGTGAAGATATTTAGTGAAGATATAGGAATGCAATTTGGGATCCAAAAGTCTGCCATGATAGAAATGAAAAGGGGAAGGACGGTTTCGAGTGAAGGAATAGACCTACGAAATATGGAAACAATGAAATCAGCGGAAGATAAATATTTCTATGAGACGCAGTTAAAAGTGCGGAAATAAAGAACTTACTAAGAAGAGAATACTTCCGAAGAAGGGGCGAAGATCCTGAACTCACAATTGAATGTTGGAAATACCATACAAGCCATCAATTCAAGAGCAGCTTCCACCATAAGTTATGGGGCGGGGGTCATCGATTGGACAGAAGATGAGCTGAGGCAAATGGACAGAAAGACGAGGAAGATTCTCACAACCTACAAAAACATGCACCCAAGAGAGGATGTAGACAGACTAAACTGTAAGAGATTGGATGACGGAAGAAGGTTGCAAAGTGTAGAGGAAGTGATTGTGATAGAAGAGGTTAGTTTGGAAGAGTATCTCGAAGTTAAGGAAAAAATTATACTGAAAGACGTAAAGACAAAAAAAGTAAGTCGAACTGGAGAAAATCTCAAAGGGAAGAAGGAAGAGTTTGCGAATGGAAGAAAGGAAAAGTTTTAGGAAAAGACATTGCACCCTATGTTTTGGAAGGCAACGAAAGAGATCCAGGATGAAGAAGAAAGTTGGCTATGGTTAAACAAAAGAAAGAGTCGAGAAAGAATAGAGAATAGCCCAGAAAGAGAAGGAGAAGATTAGTACTTACATGGTTTTGAAACATAAAATATTGAAATGTTTGCGAAACGTGCTGGAAAAGGTTAGCATCTTGCCAATCGTTGTAGGAAAATTGGTAACAGTGACCAAACATTTGAAGAGTAACTTGGAGAAGTCAGGGATTTATGTTGGAACGGAGACAGTTCAGAAAGCTGGACCGTTCGGAACTGCCCAAATTTTGAGAAGAGTCTTGGATATTAGTTAAAAAAGGACATATAGGAAAGCGTTAATCTCTTGCCATCATTGGCTGCGTGAGGCAGTTAGGTGGCAAGTTGTACTGGATTAACGTAAACCGTGAATATTTAATAATGATAATAATAATAGTAATAATATTGCAAGTTACGCTAGAAAAACGATTTATATCATGAAGACGAGTAGTACGACCATGACCCAGAAACTGTATTGGAAAATGGCAATTGTAAGATCTTTTGGGATTTTGCAATACAAAGTGATCATGTTATTCAAACGAGGAGGGAAAATATTGTGGTCAGGTGATAAACGAACAAGCAAGAACATGTCAATTGATAGATGTAGCCTGCCCCGCAGGTGGGAAACTGAAAATAATGGAAGAAGAAAAATAGAGAAATATCAGGATTTAGCTAGAGAAATTGGCAAGTTATGGAGCGTAAACATCAGAGTAAACGATGTAATAATTGGAGCATTAGGAGCAGTGCTTAAACAATTCTGCAAGATTGAACATAAGTTATAACCTTGGCAAAAGTTAACGATTACATACAATTTTGAAGGAAACGTTTTGAATCAACCCCAACCTCTTCTGTTCAGGTTAAAAAAGAACAAAAGGTAAAACCGATCTAAACTGTCAAACCAACAATGTCGTCTACAGCTAACGATACTGCTAAAACAAAACATTACATAGGCATGACTGCTAAATCTTAAGACAAAGATACAGGAACCCCCCAAAATTATTTATTAACCAGAAATAAATCAACATAAATGACCTACTGAAGTAAACTTGGGATTTAAGGCAAATGGTAGATCTTCAACTATGAATAGTTCAATCGTGAAACAGGTCGCAGAGTACGCAGGAGGTGCTGAAGATGTAACTTATGTTTAGAAGGAGAACGTATCATTACGAAAGCCAAGAAAAGAAACCCTTTTGGAAATTTCTTTCGGAAAACCGCCAGCAGAGTTAATTTTGCATTTCCAAGTTGTCTCCCAATAGAAAAATTGATGATTCATTAGCCATCCTACCTCCCACTCAGATAACAACACTAATTGTCACTTAAATAACAAGAGGTTTACCACAGATACCACCAGAAGATAACGCACAGCGTGAAACTCGAAATAGCAATCGAAATACCTCATAAAAGAGATCACTTTTATTTGCTCTGCTTGACCTAAACTGTCAAATAATTAATTGCAAATGAAAAAGCTTTCCAGATACAAATGGTATCTGTGTGAAAGTTGACGAAAAGTATTCATTTAGAAAATATTTTTATATACTTTTGCGTATGCATTTTTCAAATTTGTAAAGTTAATGATCCACTAAGCTAGACCTTCTATCTATCTACTTCTTGTCAATCTTTTGCAAAGCGTGCATACATATAAAAACATACACACATGCAAGCACACATACATACATACATACATAAATACACATACATACATATATACATACATATATAAATACATATATAAATACGTACATACATCCATACATGCATAAACATAGATACCGGGTCTACAGAAGTGCATTGAATAATTAGGTCTATATCCTTCCATCCACCCATCCCTTTATGCCTTCACAAACCCATGCATGGATAAACCCATCCTCCAACAAATCCATCACCATTCCCATCTATCCTCTAACCACCCATGCACCCATCCATCCGTCAATCTATGCCTTGTATAAAGGCCTAGTTATTCTATACATTTTAGTCCAATTGTATTTGAAAAAATATTATTGCATGTTTAATAGCTATGGGCAAAAGAGGTACCTGCCCATTGAATCTGCCTCTGCGATAGTCCTCACCTTTTTTTGCGGGTCTCCCAACTACAAGGCTCTGCAAGTAAACCAGAATCAAAGACGAAGTAAATAGAATCAGTGGCGTAGGGGACAAGAGTGGGTTGAGGGGCAAAATCTTTTGGAGGCAATTTTGGCATGAAAAGGGCACCCTCAAAAGAGATAGCATTTGTCATACCAGTACTTTCGACATGAGGTTTGCATTTAGAATTTTAAAGGAACTAGTAATTAACACCAGTGTTAAGATAAAATGGCAAAAAGTTCAAAAAATTTGAAATTTCCAGCAGTATCTAAGTAATGTCTCTGTCTCGTTCAGTATACTTTTTTTTCATATTCGTGTAAATCTTTTAATCTGTAAACCCAAGCAAGAGGGCATAAACTGGTTCGTTACACTTCGTTATAAAAAAAGCATTTCCTTCTTTAGAAAGGGCACTTTTCATGCCTAAAAAGGGCACTTTTTGTCGTTTCCAAATGCTTCCCCTTGGTTTCTACCCCTATAAATAGAATTCAGGATATAGACAACACTTTAATTAAATTTGGTCATGAACACTGTATTTTGACAACCCTATATGCATGTGGAAAAAAACCAAACAAGATTAAACCCAGATTTTTAAGTACAGTATATTGGCCGACAGTCTAGTTAATTAGAACTGTGATGACTCAGGTCACTTTTAGTGCCCCTTTTTAAAGAGGAAATTTCTGACAAACAATAAGATGTTTATTAATCTAACATTTGCGTAAATTTCTAATTCAGCACTGTATCCAAGGCGACCATAGCACCATACCCCTCCCGAAATATGACTGTGAGTCAAAAGCCAAATATACAGTGGCAACGTGTTCTACATACAATAACACCAAACGACATTCTATCGGTAAAGTTCCTCAAACATGCTCTCGATAACGCCATGGCCTGACCTCGATAAGCTGCATTACTCTCGTTGATATTCTTTATGTAAAGAATCCTAGTACGAATATCGAAAATTTGAGTTTTAGAAGCGTATCTAAATAGCAGAAATGGTCTCTCAAGAAGCCCGCTCTTAAAAATAAATATTCTACTTTAGAAAGTCTACAACCATTGGCGTAAACAAAACACTCTGTATGAACAATATTTAGAAGAGATTTGATAGGATGCTTCTCAAACACTTAAATGTCATACTGTACAGCTGCAATGGCCGGTTCCCCTCATACATCTGCTAAATACATCTACCAGAATGCTTTTCGAAATCTTGTTTGTGCTGTTAATCGGAGCAATTGTCTTTCCATTCGCTTTGGAAATTCAATTTTTTGCATGAAAATGAAACAACCGCGAAGTATTCTGGTAGTTGTATTCAGCTGACTTAATAAGGAAACCGGCTATTGTAAAACTATCTAATTTGATGGTAGTTGAGGGTTATATTACTTTTTAACCTGGGTGGTCTTGGGACAGTGAAGAGCGGCAGGACCTATCCAGACCATTTACCTGGAGCAAATCTGTGCAAACAAATGAAAAATCTCAACAATTAACGTTGCTTATAAGGCCAAGAGAATACAGCAGATAACCTTAACTATTTAGCCGGCACGGGAATGTGAATCCCGTAAAACAAAAAGCTGGACAGTTTTTTGTCGCACATTTATCTCTTTGATTAAAATAGATGGATAAAATAATACAAAATAATAAACCTTTCTCAGCAAACCGTATTTCTAAAAAGTTCCGTTCAAGATTTGTGGCATTTTTTTCTCTCCAACAACCCATAAGCGAAAAGGAAATGTTCTTGTTTTAAACCACAACCCTATTAATAAAACACTCTTGCTCGTTTGCTAAGTATTACATTATGTATTATTGACATTAATTTTACTTACCATACAAAAAAATAAGCAAGCTGCAAAGATTATGGCCCTCATTTCAAAGTTTCGATCTACAGTGTGGGAAAAGCAAGAGGACAGAGATTCACGATAACTTGAGAAAAATAAATGGTAAACAATATAGCGGAGTGTAACAGAGCAAGCAAAGCACAACAGAACGCACAAGCGCACAGTATGGCATAGCAAACTACAAAAGGGCACATCACTACACATCACTACACTACACAATACAATTTACTCAGTCATAAGCATACGTTCGTATACTGGTCGTACCCTGAATGCAATGAAGGCTCGAGTGCTGGCGCAGTTCACAGTCGGGTCAATGGGCTACATTTACCATGTATGCACTTTTACAGTTTCAAGCAAACCATCTAAACAAGCCACTTTTGTTGATTTAAACTTTGACACTTTGAATAGACCACTTGCACTCATATGCAAAACAACCCATTTGGAGGACAACTTGAAAGTCCCGACGTTCAACAGATCGAATAATTCATGTAAATTCTTTTGTTCATAAGTATTTTCCTCTTACAGGGGAATAAATTGAAGTAGTCTATAACCAATGGACCTTGCTGATGAGTAGTTCCCCCAATCTTTCACTTCCTTCACCTTAAGTGATATATAGACTAAGAAAGTGAATGTCGAAGCTGTAAATACATGACTGGGACATCTCATGCCTTATAATTTGTATCCAATAACTTAATAGCTTTTCTATCACTTACGAAAATTCAATTTTCGTCCACGACGTTATTCTCGGTCTTTCAGCAATTTTAACTTGACATTTTCAATGTGTCAGTTTTCGAACATTCCAGTGAATGAACTCCGGTATATCATGAACAGCAGCCAAATTGTTTCTGTTTTCAACTACTGTATGCTTTTCTTTCACACAAACATCCTAAATTTTTTAACCTTGGAAATAAATACTTTTCATCGGACAGTGCCTGATGATGTTGACGTTGCTTTACATATCGAAATTTAATCATATAAAGACTTAGAGTCAAATAATGCGTTTCATAAATTGAAATTTCGTTGCTGTTAGTTTTGTCTTTAAAAGTTTCATAATACTTAACTGATGGTTTTCAATTATTATGAAGAACCAATTACGTAAACACACTACTACATGAAAAATAAGCCGTGTATATTTGATGGTTATATTAAAGTTGCATGAATATTGTTGTAGAACAGAAATAATGACATTGCAGTTTACAAAGGGGAACTTAGTTATCTAAATAAAGCAAGTAAGTAGGATAGGACGTTAGAATGTGCTTAACCTCAGTGTTAATTCATCGAGCGAACTTGACCAAGTAAATTAGGTGCGGTTAGTAAATAAGGAAATGAGGAAGCAAATTTTGATATCAATGAACAAGAATTACGCTGAAGAAATACGTTAGAGACAAAGGATGTCTTCCGAGTTTAACTAAAAACTATAGCTTGTAAATTTAGGTTTAGGGTAGTGCCTTATTTTTCGGATAGAATGGTTGCTGCAGTTGTAATGTCGAGAGCTTGACTAAATAAACACAAAAGAAAGAATGCAGTCCCGAATCCAGTGGTGATTGACGGGCCAGTACAAGCGCAATGTCTAAACGCAAGCAGGTTTCGCTTCAAATATCTTTTGTCAGATTATGGACATTTACTGTTTCCCCTACTCACTCATTTCCCCAACATTCACCAAAACAGGTGAGAAATGTCTGCATGAATATAAAGTCCCGCCAGAAAAAGGCAGGTGGTCTTAGGACTAAACAATTTTACGTTGCGTTGCAATATACAATTATATTTGCATTAATCGAATTAACTTTAGCATGGCTTTAATTTCGTAAGCAATGCAGACAATTTTATGCGAAACACTTGGATTAGTCGACTAAGTATCAGATGTCGCGAATATATGAAGAACTTTTATCCGGAAAACAAGTTTGCTTCGATCTCTCGAATGAATTTCCTCTGAGTAACAAGGATTGTAAGTAGGTCTAAAGCAGTGGTTCATTTTCTCAATTATATTTTAGAAATTGAAGCTCCCTATAGTTTACTTAGTTTTGAAAATGCTGTTGAAACAAGGGAAATAAATGACGTCATGAAAAGTGAGGGCATTGACAACATTGTCAACTTTTCTAAGTGTCGCTTTACAAAAAAGTAGATGTGGAAAATGATTTGGCAAATAAGTCATACAGATGCATTAAACCCAAATTGAAATGGTGAGATATTTAATAATAAGTATCACATATTTGCAAAAGTTTTTTTTTCCATTTTTCAGAATTTCTTGGATGTATTCTCTGGAGAAAGTAAATTGCTAGCTACCATCTCGGTTAGGCTGAATTCAGTTGAAGATGTTTATGTATATTGTTAACTGTAAGTGAATATCCACCTTTTTGCAAAACCTATAGAGCTTTTTTTGTATATGGTAGGCATGATAGTTGATGTTGACACTATGGAAACCTTATTACAAGAAATTTGAAATGATCCAGCCATTTTAATTCCCAAGTCTTTAATATTTGCATAAAACACTTCTTAAGATAACGGCGAAAGTCCGTTTTCTCACTTATAGGATTTAGAACCATGCCTTATGTAAAATGAGCCTTTGATGTATGGTCTTTGTTTCTATCTTGGAATCTTTGATCGACGAATAGGTAAAAAGAATATGAGAGGGCAGAAAAGTATATCACGTTGTACCATGAGGTTTAAACGTATTTTATTAGATCTAACGCTTCGTTACGTCTGTCATTATTATCACGTAATGATTGGCTAATAGAGAGACGCATGGAAAATATGCATTTGCCATTAAGTTAGTAAATCATTCTCCGGTGAATTCGTGAGTGGCGTTTAAGGAAACGTTCCATTTAATAAAGTATAATTTAAATCTTTTTGCTTTACTTCGCATATCATGCTTTGCTTACACTTTCATTTTAAGATTACTGTTTACCGTACCTGTCTAGTCCATGTACTGTTATCGAAAAGATAAAAAATTTCTGTCTTTGATATAAGAATTCAGTCAAGAAAGAAACCTCTCCAAGTTACTGCTCTTGATGTCAAGCAGATTGTACTTTATTGTGCTTAATTGTGTTGGCGAATGCCCTGTATATTCTCTGGGAAGTAAACGAGTTAAATTAAATTATTGGTATTTCTATTCATTTGTCAGTCTTCGCGTCAATTTTCAAGACTTTTGAAAGGTCATTTGAGTAAACGCATTCGCAGATGAATGATGACCATGAGGGAATGCATTTGTATCTGTGGTGATGAATTAGTCGAATTGAGTTAGTTATTAGTCGGTCTTATTGCATGTTGTCTTTCTCCACCGTTCCTCTGATTTTTACTGACTTCATACCATTACCATCGATAACACTACAAGAAAAAGTAAGCATTTTTCAAACAAACAATTTTTTATCTCCTCGAGGTTTTGCAGGTATAAACAATGGATACAAAGATCAACAGAGTGGTTGGTTGACGTAAATCCGCTAATAAGATATTGTGAAGTTACTGCATGAAAAGAATACCTCAGTGCAAAGTCTCTTCCCCTACGCCACTTTGTCGAATCTCGTCTGACGGGCAGTCAACATCGCTGGCAGTTAATTCAATTATCTCTGCCATCATGGGACTTCAATGAATTCTTTCTGGAACAAACAATAGTTGAATAAACTGGCACTTGTCTTAAAGGATCTTAAGTGCTGATCCTTATCTCAATTGATGGCAGGTCACTCTCATACAAACTTGAACATTTCAGCAAGCAGGTGTTAAAGGGAGACGGATATCCCTCTCTTGGAATATGTTTTCTGATTATTATGATAGGTCATCGCACGATCAAGTGCAAACAATACAGCTTAAGCAATAGGCGTTCTTGATTAATGGATGTCGTTTATCCTTCAATGGAATCTTTTATCCAAAGCAACAGAAACAAAATTTGAAATCTCAATGGCATGGCCATCGTCAAATACTAAAGCCTGGTTTCCATTAAGTTGCAAGAATCGTAAAAATCGTGTCGTAGTAGCCGTCGCGACCCATGCGACTCAAGCGACTAAATCGCAAATATAGGATTATTGCGATTTTTGCGATTCGATTGCGATTCTAACGATTTAATGGAAACCAGGCTTAAGATTGATACTTCGTTCTACATAGACGTTTCAAAGGGGTTGATTACACGTAGGATCTCAGTTGTGGCTTAAAGAGTGTCAACAACGACGACGATAGCGACGACAATGATGATGGTGATGATGATGATAATGACGATGATCAAGATGTATTGTATTATTTCAATGGCGGAAAATACCGCAGAACTAACACAACTCCATCCTTGTGACTAATAATAGATGCTTAATTTTCGGTATTCTGAACTATTGCTTTAATGCTTTTTTTGCTACGAAATTGTTCAATTTTAGGTTGATTACCTTATGAACATTTTTTACACTTAACTGATACCGGATTAGATTAATTAATTAGTGTATCGGTATTATCTTAGATAAGACTTCTTCACCTGCTAGTGTAACGGTCCTAGATGCTCACTGGCCTTTAGCAAGGAATGATTTGAGATGCAATACAACTCAGTTAGGGAGTAATGTTAGTCAATTCAAGAGGAACACGGCATTTTGTCTCGGTACGACAAAGGGTGATCAGACATAGTGTTGTTATAAGTACAAGTAGGTCGTCTGTGGTTCTAAAAGGGGCATGACAACTTAGCTATATATAACTGGAGTGCTGGAGGACCCAAATAAATAAGTGTCCCAAAATGATGCCATCTTTTATGGGTTCCAGTGTTCTATGGGTTCCACTGTTCGAAATTTCTGGTTAGGCTATTATCAAACCAATCAATGAACTCTATTTATCGTAACTAAAACACTGCCTCACAGTTATTGGTCTGGGAAGCGAAAGTGATCCCAAAATGGCCGCTCATTAAAGGCAATTTTTACATCAGTTTCAGTCCTCTACGCAGTCCTCTACGCCAGTTCCAGTCCTTTACACGACTTTAACCTTCAATATTTGCCTTTTTTGGCTTCAAAAATATTCACAACCACGGAAAAAGTATTCAGACGAGATATTGCTGGATGAAATCGAGTATTTAAAACGATTCAAAATTGCTACGTGATGTAAGAAGTGTGTGAAATGATTTCTCTTAAAAAAGATGTCTCTTAAGTTTGGAAACTTATTTTTGTGAAAAATATATCCTGAAACTCGGTTTGATTTTGTTCAAATATATTTGAAATTCTTAACTTAAACCTATTTCTACCTTTTGAGGTGATATTTTATTAGAATTTCCAAAGAAATCTCTTCAGGAAAATGTAAAAAGTCCTGTGCAAGACTAAAAATGAAGTTCAAGACAACGTAGAGGACTAGCTATAGAAATGACACACAAAATTGCCATGCATTGGCGGCCATTCTGGCTTTATATTTTACTGGCTTCTTGGCATTCCAGTTATAGAATTAGGGTTCACAGCGACCAATCGAATGTGGTACAATATTCTCAGGATTTACCGAACGAAGCGATGTTACGATGACCCATTGACACACGAAAATGGAAAGAGTGTTTGACATTTTGGTGCGGTAAGGGCACGTGATGGACTAAAAACTCATTTACCTCCTACTAATATTTTGAGCTAATACTTTTTAAACCCTTCCACAATTCATGATGGTAAGAAAGAGAAAAAAACTCGGTAGGTACATGCTTAGATTTGAAAAAGATATTTACCAAAAGGAATCATTAATCGCTCACGATTCTATTAAAAACACAAACCAGAATAGTTGTCTCTGCAATTTGCAAAAATTTATTATGCTGACGCAATGGAGCCACAATCCAATTATATGTTGCCGGTAGTTTCACGTGCGACTACTATATCACTGGGTCCACAGTTGGTTGGCTGACGATGTTTTACTTCCGGTACTGTTGTCAGCGCGCTCGCATTGGCTCACGACCCCCTCATTTGATAGTATAGATTTATTTGCTGTTTTCTTGACGCAGTGGCAAAACTAGACATTGCTGATTAGAACAAAAAGTTGAGATGTGTGGCATAGGCTTCAGATAGATTTATATGACAAATACTTATATTACCATTAAATGTTCGAAATCAATCGGCCATTGACGATGCAGCCATAGCCATTGCGAGGAGGGAGCAGGGGGGTCATGGCCCTCCCAAACGTAAATTTGAGGGCCTGGCCCCCATTTCATACCATAAATTTCGTAAATTGCCACTTTGATCAACGACTTTCGTAGGGAAATGCGCACTGGATAAATTTCATCATTAAAAAGCTGTAAAACCTCAGGGTATGCCACAATTTTGCACCCCCCGCCCTCCCCAACCAAAAAAAAATAAATAAATAAATAAACCCTAGCAACGCCACTGGATGCAGAATCGCAATAAATCGCGGGAAGCCTAATTAAGGACGTTGTTCCTGCAACCTACCCCCTGTGCGTAGCTATTGCAACATCCACCGTAAAATATAATATATGAAACAAAAGCACGATGAATCCAGGGCTTTGACTTGATTAAAATATACGTATAAGTTTTAAATGTCCTTCAAAACGTCATTGGATTCACGAAGGCAGCAAGAGGGCAAAAGTTTTCATTTTGTCGGGACAGACACAATCTCCTGATCCCTACTCGTTTCACCACTGTCCAGGTAGAAGAAAATAATGTTCAGAGCAAAACCTGACTTCCCCACCTTTACGGCATTTTTCCTTGTAATGCTCTGCTACGTTGGTTCCCAGGACTAGGGGATCACGTTTGTTGCATTCGATGTCTGAGACGACAAGAGCGAGCATCATCCACCTAGTTTCGACTACTGACTCTTTTACAGGGAACTTTATTTCCACTTCAATGAAGCTAAAGAACTAAACAGCTCGACCGGTAACGCTAACAAACTTACGTAAGCTGTTGATTGATCAAGTTGCGTAACGCACAAAAAGGTGTCAGTATCAAGATGTGCTTTACAAGGATGATCCCAAAAAAGCAAAGAATTCATTCTCTTCTCCAACAAAATCCCTACAGACATGTGAATCGATTTAGCGGCTGGTTTTAAAAGTCATTGCAAACAGCTAGTACTCCACACATTTTTCGAGACTGTGGCGGGTTTCGTCGGTCAATTCCACAAAATTGTGGTATTAGGTGACGAGACGGCTAATTTCCTCTTTCCAGTACTTTATTTTAATCTTGAATTAGTCATAGTACATTTCTGGAATGGTTGCCAATTTTAACGGATCCTCACTGCCTGCAAGGACCAACTGAATTCCTCAATGGCTGTACAATACTGAAACACTGCTTGGACTCCCGAAATAAATTTCGTCTGTCGAGATTTCAATCCCGAGCCGTGCAACGTGATTTTTTGAAGCCAAATCCTTTTACGTCGAGGTCGAAAGAGACGACAAGAGGAAGGTGACCGAGGCGTTGTTGCATACATCTATCGAAAGTGAAAATTGAAAATCTGGTTGAAAAAATAACCACAGTACTCTAGGACACATTGGCAAATACCTTACATGAATTTTTCTTTTTGCACAACAGAAATTAACGAAGGTATTCGTTCTTCCATGCTAGACGGCATGACTGACAAGCGTGGCATGTGCGACCTTCCCGAGGAAGTCTTCACCTACCCATTCAGGCTGTGGGGAATACGAAACGAATAGAACAGGAAGCCAAGTGCTCGTAAGCAGTACCGACCGATTTTAAATCCACCGAGGCATCCAGAAATCCATTAGTGAGCTCCTGGAAAATGCATTAGTCGAAGACGATGCTGATGGTGAATGGTAAAGGAGCCATTAGGACGACAACGTCTATTTCAAAATCGTTTTTTACAAAATGTATTTCAAAAGTGTTTGTTTTAATGCTAGAAATACCATCAACGGCTCTGAGAACGTAGTTTCAGAAGCCTCACCTTTCCATCCCAAATAGTCCCCATCTTTGCTCGTACGCTGCGAAAGCCACGTACGAAACCAAAATAAATACCACCAGGGGAGTGTACGTATTTACGTTACGTCAGTTCCAAAGCCTAAAGCACGGTATGACATAGAGTTGCACGAGGACGGACATCACAACATTATCGGATAATTCGTCAACTAGTTGCATATACTGAAAGCTTTAGAGTCCTTGAAAAGAATGTCTGCGAGGGACATAACGCAAGTGACCGAAGGCGATTGAAAGAAAATGAAAAAGAAAACCATAAACAAAACCGACATCTGCAGCAACACCGAATAAAAGTTTTTTCACCCGTTTGGGCGAAATTAAAAAAAAACCTTCTCCATTAAGCCCCTCTCAAACAGACTTGAAATAAATAAGCCCTTGGAGGGCTTAATGAGGATTTACGGTACGTCTTTAGTTTGTTACGGGTAGTCAACCTAATCTGATACTTCTTACCTACGTCATTGTAAGACGTTAACGTTTCAACGAGAATAATATCTATTTTCATTTGTCCTCGTCATTTTGAAATAGTTGATACTAAATCGTTCAGAAGTTGGTAGGGGTCCGATTGACACCCTTCCTTAGGTTAGTTTTTCACAAAAATGTCCTGCTCTGTTGGAGGTAAAAGACCAGCAAACAGTCGAAATTTAACCTACAATGTTAATGCTAAAATGTATTTAATACTAGAAGTTTATTCCTATCTTTATCTGGTATAACAATTCCAATATGTTACTTTGTTGCAGGATTTTTCAATCTTCCTATTTATTGAGGTTCACTCTTAATTAAATTAATTTGTCCCAAATGTATAATACTGTTTGTTTTCGTAAACGTTGTTACGGTTTCAGAGCGTTCCACAAATATCTTGGAATATACTACATGTCATTTAAAATGTATGATGATTCCTCATGACATTCCATTTTAGAAGAATAGTATTTACTACCAAGTCTTGAACTCATCTTGAGCACCATCTGTGCGTCCTGATATGCTCTGAATTTCCTTTTGAAAATCCTAGAAAATATAAGAGAAAACGCGATACTATGACAACCTGTTGATGACTAGATAAATACTTAATTCCCATGAAGGAAGCATAATGATTTCAAAATTAGCTTTTTTGACATACATAATGCAACTAAAAAAGCAAAGAACTTCATCGTAAGAAGAAGAATGATGAGATGACACGTTTACAGATCAAAGCATGTTTTTAATTACTTTTAGAACATCTAAAATAGTTTAACAAAACATATGATCTGGGTGAATTGGTTTATCCCAGTCAACTCTATTTTTATAACTGGAACGCTGACTGCCCAATGAAATGTGAAGCCAAGATAGCTACCAAAGGAGGGCAATTTTCTACGTCAATTTTAGTCCCCTAAGCAGTCGTGTTCGTGAGTATTAGTCTCCCGCGTGGCCTTCTACCCGTTTTACCCATAATCTCTTAGAAAATAAACACAAAATATCACTTCAAAATTAAAGAATGAATCTAACAATTTCAATTTTTTCCCCACAGAATCAAACTAAGAGCAGAGTCAAGCCCAGGTACAGGTTTTAATTTTCACGAAAATAAATGACGAAACCAACAAATAACGTCATGAAACGGTCCCGAAAAATCTCTTTGGAAACTGCTAAGCAAAATCTCCCCTTGTTACTGAGTTTACCATTTGTAGACACCTAGGATACTTGTTAGGTTATACAAGCACTTCTGAACGCTTTTGAATACTTCACTATAATAAAAAATTGGTCCAAGATCATTACTTCTCAACACTTCTTCCGAGGTTGAGAGTGTTTTCGACGTTAAACTAAATAAAAACTGAAATGTAAGGTTATGTAGAAGAGTAGGACAGACGTTCAAGACCGCATAAGGAACTGAATATGACGTACAAAATTACAATCAATGGGTTTCATTTTTTTCCCAGCCAATGACTAGGAGTTAACAACTGGTATTGTGAACATTGCACATCATTTCACATGTGCAATTTCATGAGATTACATGTGATCACACTTTAAAAAATATTAAATGTGTTTCAATTTCACACGCGGAAATTATTTACATGTTTTTCACGTGTTAAAGCTTCCCATATAATTTGAATTCACATGTTTCATATTTTGGTTGGCTTATGATTGACATGAGTCGCACATCAGTTCACATGTGAAACACTTTCACATGTTCCAATATCAGTCTTGAAATCTGGCAGAAGAATGGGCGTGTTTAAATTGCAAGCGCCTGCGTCAATGCTTAAGTATTTAGAAACCTCTTTCCTCCCCAGGAATCACATATGACTAACTTCAGCCTTTTCTTCACCAGGAAACAACGTCAATATATTTTGATAGCAAATTCATGTTACCATAAAGACCTGTCAGTACATTCAGGTGTTTTATTCATTCTTTTTGTATAACAAACGGTATTATTGCGAAAGAATGATTAAAACTACCTCTACTTAAGAAATACAAACTGTTTTGCCGTGTTTATACAGCCAGAGGCAAACACGAGGAGAACCGGTTGGGAGAACTCGAAAGCTGCTGTGTGATACTTAAGACTGATGGTCGAGGGTTTACACAGCTGCTTGAGAGTTCTCCCAGCCTTTCCGTGTGTTTGCATCAGGGTATATAGATATGCGTCAAAACACATCCTATTTCATTTATAATATGAGCGAAGAACTAAGTGATAATAATTGTGAATAAAGAAACTTTTTTTCAATATCAAATGGTAAGTTCTCCTTATTATTCAAATAATAAGTTCTTATTAGTTCATAAACCAATCGGAGCTGGCCATTCGCGCCAAAAACAAATTCTGGCGTTAGTTAACCAGTAAGAACTCTTCATTCGAGCCAAGAACAAATTCTGGCATCAAGCAGCGCCAGGCTTGGACTGGCCATTGTGCCATCGTACCGTAGAACAATAGTCAGCCAATGTTCTGTAGCGCGATGGCACAAAGGTCAGTCGAAGCCTGAGCAGCGCTGTGATGTCATGACTGTGTTTGCATAGCCTGATATGAACATGGTAATTGACCAATCACTGCATGGTAATATGAAACGTATTTTGGAAATAGAATCTAAACAACATTTACAAATAACGCAGAATGTAAACCCTTAAATAACTCGAATTCACTAGTTAAAAGAGGAGCAGCTTTTCGCCCCTTGCAGTTGGATATGTACACTCGCATGACGTCTTAAATGTAAAAACGTCAATAACAATATTTACAATAATACGTTATAACAATAGTAAAGTCTACATAATATTGAAAATAGCCGTAGGTGTGTTATTGAATGTTTATGGTTATAGTCGTTTAATACAATCGTGATGCCGAAAATGTTACACTCTACTATCCGGAAATATTTTTCAAGTCCGGTGGATAATTAATTTTAGGCAGCTGCAGTGCACATTGGTGGGAATCACGATATGGAACAAGGCTAAATATGCAAGTCTATTTGTTTTTAAATTTAAAATAGGATATCACAATGGGTGGTAAACTATTAGCTCTTAAATTATAGTCCATGAGCCTGATAAAATCAGAGTAGTCAAATCAAGGGAATAATTTACTTAATTTAAGGGAATAATTGCCTTAAGTCAGTGGAGTAATCCTCTTAAATCAAAGAAATAATCACGATTTATAGCTTATAAATCACGTGAGAAGTAACATTTATTTTCTTTTTATAATATGAAGCTTATATTTACATCAAAAAAACAGGCATTAAGTAGTTACAGATACCTAACAGCAAGCCTACCCAAGGCCTTCTTTACCTTAGAGCCTGAAGATAACTATTCGGGTGAAGAAATGCGTGTCCAGCCAGGCTCATTGTAAGGGCCCAACATTCAATGAATAAATAAATAGCGTCGATTAAACAAAAGAAGTGAATCTTATTCAGCTATTTGATCTTCATTTAAAACATAAAGGAAATAAGTTGATCAGTATGCTGAGGGAGCCTCTCTTGAGCTAGTGTCCGGGTCCCTTTTGCACCTGAGGCCTGAGGCCCCTCTTGAGCTTGGGGCAAGGGGCAAACCGCCCCAGTTGCCCTCTCTGGAGGGACCTGCCTTAAAGTCATGTTCAAGCAATTTTCCAGTTGCTCTGAATCAAGTTAACATAAATCAATAATTTACGAAATGTTTGTCAATATTTAGTCACCTCAGGTGAGTGTCCCGTAATTTATAAAAATTTGCCTTTTGAGTCAATTAAATACCATAAGGAAATACCAAAATGTTGGAGTCCCCAAAACGCAACATTCCCTAATTACAAAAGTTGACTTGTATTTATCTTGCATTAAAATCGATCTTAAATTATTTTTAGCTTTCTTATTTCATACCTGCAGATTTTGTTTTTCTTTGCTGTTTATGCTGTTCATTAACGCTATTCAAGGTATTCTTTCCTGAATTGTCAACGGTCCAAATCCACCGAGACTACAGAGAAAGCAAAATATTGACGACCAGTTTTCTTTAATATTGTTGAAAAGGAAGCTTCATAGTTTTAGTGGTGTGCTAATCTTGTATTCAATTTGCGCTTCCTTCCTTCCTTCCTTTTCTCTTTCCTGCCTTCCTTTATTCCTTTCATCCTTCCACCCCTTCCTTCCTTCCGTCCTTCCTTCCTTCCATCCTTCCTTCTTTCCTTCCTTCCTTTCTTCCTTCCTTTCTTCCTTCCTTTTTTTCCTTCCTTCCTTCCTTCCTTCTTTCTTTATTTCCTTCCTTCCTTTCTTCCTTCCTTCCTTCCGCTATGCTTCCCTTCCTCCCTTCAATTTATCCTTCCTTCCTTCCCTCCATCCTTCTTCCCATCCCGTCTCCTTCGCTCCTTCCTGTCCTCCCTTGTTTGTTTGCTTGCTACACTGATTGATTGATGGATTGATTGAAGGATTAATTCTTTCTTTACTTCCACTTTTTCTTCCTTCCTTTCTTCCTTTCTGCCAACCTTTCATCCATCACACCTACCTACATGGATGAATGTTTATCACCAAAAAGTTTCAATCATTAATACCTTTAAGTAATCATAAAACTCTGCCACATAGCTCACATATTCCTTGCAGAGCATGCACTATTTTGACAGTCAAGCAAAATCAATATACAATTTTTCTCCTTCACTCACACTGTTCGGATATTCCCAAGTATTTGTTAGATTTGGATGTGGTCGATGCTTTCTGTGTCTGGAGAATGGCATAATCAAAGGTTTTCCCAAAGGTTCTCGGTTCTTATATTCCTGTTGGTAGGTTGTTTTCATTGATGCGTAGTTCATGGCTGCGAATCGTGCAGTAGACTGTCTGAGATTTAATGAACAAAACGAAATGAAATTAAGAAAAGAAAAAATTTACCGATTATTCATTCAATAAGTATGTAATAAACAACTGGGAAATGCCGCCTTCTTGGATTCGAAACTGCTGAATGTTGACGAACTTATATTTACGTTTATGGCTATTCAGATACTTTTAAGTGAATCTAATCCTTTAGGATGATTAGCCTGCCAAAGTTCTTATTAATAATACTAACCACACGACTAGTGCTACACGATTGGAATTTAAAGAACCTATAAGAAAAGAATTAGTGAAGTGTTGGTGCTAATATCGCAGTGAAAGAGCTAAAAGTTAGGATCTTGCCAGTCTTATCATACAAATTTATCTGGCATTGTAATGATCGTATAAATGGAATTCAGAAGTAAAGCTAGTGATAGTCCCGACTTCATAAGTTAAGACTTTCAAGGTATTTTCGTAGGTTGAGAGGTTTTGATAGGATTTTCTCGATGGGAGGATCAACCAGTAGGAACATTATATCGCTTGTGATTGAAGCTATGCTCCTAGTCTTTTTAATAAGGGGGACCTGGCTCCCTTACTTTTCGGATATATTAGTGTAGAAGTTTAAACAATTGCTGGGCCAGAATATTCCAGTCTTTACGATTACTGTATGTATTTGATTGACCTTTATAGGAATGGGGGTAATGAAGAAGTAAACTTAAAAGTGAGAGTGCGCTTATTGAAAACCTCAAAACACTGGGTGTCGTTTTAACGTTTGAAACTAAAACTATCAACACAAACACAAAGGAAAACAAGCAAAAATAACGGCTTCTTATTACAGAATATAGCAATAAATGGATGTCTTGCAAATTTTACGATGGCGTGGAAATGTGTCCGCTAAAGTATGGTCTATCCATATGAGAGTCTATACTATGTTTCTCCTTTTCAGTGGCGTGGCCAAAGGGGTGCGTGCCCGGGGAGCTGTGTCTGCCAAATTTTGTTGCGCAAAACATCACATATTACCCTCAACCATGTATCAGAGGGTATAAAATTCAAAATTTAACCGGTAGGTCTAATCTCAGGGCCAAAATTCTCCGCAGCTGTGCTTCGAGTTTCCAGAAGAGCCCCCAAAATGTAGGTAGGGCCACGCTAGTGCTCTCTTTCGCCATTCTATTATTAAAATATAACAGTCAAATATAAATACCGTATATGTGTATATATATATATATATATATATATATATATATATATATATAAAAGTAGATAGATAGATAGATAGATAGATAGATAGATAGATAGATAGATAAATAGATAGATAGATAGATAGATAGATAGATAGATAGATAGATAGATAGATAGATAGATAGATAAAGTACGATACAGTTCAAATCGAATTAAAGGGGTGCGCTTAAAGAGAGTGTGTGCTTATTCAAAAAAAACACCACATGCACGGTGCGGTAGTTGAGAAAGTGCGCTTAAATAAATAAACACAGTATGTGGGAACCAGGCTTTAATAACACTAACCGGTCTATTTTCCTCTATATTTTTGTCCAAACTGATTACCTTCCATTACAAAACCGTTACTGGAATATCAAAAATCTAAAACTAATTTTTACACGTAACGTTTGCGTTTAACATAAAATGTTCGCCACACCCAACTTTATCTACCACCAGCACCACCCAATTGTTTTTAGCCCACGTAACGCCCCTGATAGATTGTTTTGAAAAGCAATTGATGAAGTTTTGTTAAAGCCTAAAAACCCCGTAATTGTCAAAATCGTTGCATTTGCACTTCGGTTGATTGGTTGGGGCTGTAAATAATTAATTTCATGGATGTTTTGACTACACTCACTCGATGAAAAAAATTAAATAAAGATTGTGAATAAAATAAGATTGCGAATTTTTTATTGGGCAGATAATATATTCCTTCAAATTTTGGAAGGGAAATCAATCTCCGGAAACTCAAAAAGGTGCATTATATCTAATGACTTGTAAAAGCTTTTTGAAGGGTTGAAATCAGTGGCACAACTACAAGCTCACTGACCCACCACTACGTAGCGATTAAGATTCAGAAAGTGAGTGGTATTATTGAACTGGCTATTCTGGTTGTTCTCAGCTTTGTTGTGATGATATTCATCATTGCACATGGTTCTCAATATGATGGGTATCATCATGTAAAAACCGACTCTGCAAGTATTTATTTTCATTTGAGCTGCGCATGGTATTAAATTGATGATAATCATCAAATTAAGTTTAGGGTTAGGATTAGGATTGGGATTACGATTAGGATTAGGATAACGGTTAGGGTCAGGATTAGGGTTAGTATTATAGTTACAAATAGGGATAGGATTACGGTTTCCTGACCCAAATCCTAATCCTAATCCTAATCGTAATCCTAACCTTAATCGTAATCCTAAATCTAATTGTAATCCTAACCCTAGTCCAAAACTTAATTAATAAACGTACCATCTTTGGGGGAGTACCGCCTATATATGGAGTACCACGTTTATATGATGATTTCGATCATATTACTATATATATAGTAAATTATGATGAATACCATCATAATAAAGGAAAGGACAAGTTGGACGATTAATAACATTCGGGACCTTACAATCTATGACGTAAGCTTGAACGACGACGTCCTGTAAACAAAAGAATTCTTCATGCAAGACAAAGAGAATGAATAACTTTTATTCTCCAGAGCATTCTCAACACCGTCGTCGTTCCGCATACGACGTCACCCAGACCATTTTTACGGTTTAAAGACGACGTCAGCTCGCAAAATGAGAAAAGCTGTTAGTTAAGATTGAAGTTTTAGGATAATTGAAACGTCTTAGGAGTCCTAAACCAAACCACAAGTGTATCAAGTATGGTGGTCAAGAAACCGTAGTTTCTTTAAATGCCAAAATTTAAAGGACGTCGTAGATCGTAAGGTCCCTAATATCAATGGCTCCGTCAGAGTGGCGTCGCTAGACGTTTAAAACTGGGGGCACGCCACTCAACTGAAAAAAAACAAACTGAGACTCTAAGGTTTGGATGTAACAGAAAAAAAATAAGAAACACTATATCCACGATACGGCGTACACTTATTCATTTCCGCTACAAGAAGATATTCAATATAGCATAATTTGTTCAAGTACAGTGTATAATTAGATTTAATGCAGTCTCCAGGTTTCAGTAAGTGGGAGTGCATAATAACATTTAAAACTGCAAATTTCACTTGGGGGGCACATGGGGGTGCACCAAATTTTGGGTTGGCACTTGCCTCCAAATGCTCAACCCTCTAAAGCGACGACACTGTTTTGTCAAGAGTAATGTTGGTGAGCAATGACTTGATGTCAATTTTGTCCATGACATAACGATCAAATTTAAAACTGGAGGAAAGTAATATTACTAGTAAATGTATATAGAAAAAATTATTGCCCTGAAAGGTAAATCAAGTTAAAGAAAACTTGGCAATACATACGTACGTCACGTTGAGAGCCACAGATGAGTACAGCTCTCTTATTTTGTTGTCTTCAATTACATGTTGTGTATAATCCTACAAAACGATCTATATTCGGTGTTAAGATTGTTATTATAAATTGGTGATGTTCCAGTTTGCAATGAAATGTTAGTCAGTCGTCTAATAAACCCAGAATTAAATATGTTTACTTTCTCTACAGTACATAATGATGGATTAAACGAAAATAAGGAATCTGATAATCCCATGGAAACATCATTTGCAAGAAATTATCAACTACCCCCGTTGTCGAGATGAATGTAATTCCAGTCAACTTTCGCTACGCCAGCATTTCATGCTTTGCATTTTGACTGCAATCGTCTCGTTCTTGGTAATTTGCCTACTTTCTCGTACAGAGAAACGCGCAGAAGTATCAACCTTCTTCGTTTCTGACCCTTGAACCAGTTCGGAGATAAGCTTGGGCTCACTGACGTGATTATGTTGTGTATCACGAACATATCATTCGACGTAAAAAAGATGCTACTGTAAATGCCTGCACAAACAAAGGTTCTATCATTCCAAACTTTATCAAAATTCATAAACTGACAGATAATAAAAATTGAAGCATTTAAACACAGAGTTTGTATTGTGTTGCTAGGCGATTGCAACATTGTAAACAGATCAGCCAGCTTAGTGCCAAAACTACCATACATAGCCGCAATTACTTTCGTGTTAGTGAATGATTCCGATTTTTGCAATACGTTGTTGATTGAAGGTTACTCTTACCTTTCAGGTAAAGGGGGAGGTGCAAATCTTCCTTGAAAATCGTGACTATACTTAGTTCCATACATGTATGTAAACTGATAAGGCTTGTAGGCAGATCTGTATAATGCTGAGAGTGAAGTTAAGCATCCGCGTCGGTTTCTAGCTGAAGACGTTTGCTTGGAGTCTGGAATTGTGGAGTAGAAATCATCAAAAAAAAGAAATACATCGCTAATTATTGAATTCATAAAATTTATAGAAATACAAGATTTTGTTTGTAACTGTATAGTTATGAGACATGTCGCAGCATACGGTAGTCGCTTGTGGTAATTATATTCATAGACTTACCTATTGAGGGTGAACGCAACAACATATTTCCGGAGTTGATATTTGGTCGATAGATCGAGTAATTTTCTGACGATTGAGAACAGCTGCTTCTTGAGATGCTGGGGAGAGATGGTGGTGTTTCTGTCATAGTATTATTGCCGTGAACTGTTGCTAGGTCGAGTCATTAGCCCAGTTCTACGTTAATATTTAACTACCATTTGAACAAGAATACAATAAATTTGAATAAATTATCACGCTTAGTCCAAGATTATTAGACTGCTCAATCTTCTCAGATGTGCAGCTACAGTATGCTATCATAGGAGGTTATACACGGGCAAAACTTAAAGTTCGATTCTTTTGGATTAATCTAATAATTCTGAATTACAATTAAGGAGGGAAGAAAACAAAACTTTACGGAAATTCTTCGAGGTGCAATATTTTTTGAACATAGAAACATTACCCAAGAACAACTTTTCCATTTTATTCTTTTCTAAATTTAGACAAGGGTTTTCTTATTGCTGTGGATATCATCGCTCGTACTATAAAATTTCAACTCCCCCACATGGTGTAGATATTTCCATGTTGCTTGCCTGGTTTTCGTGACAATTTTTCACGCTGACTGTTCCCTACTTGCACAGATCCGCCTTAATGCCAAACATATTACGCTTTTCTTGGCATTAACAATGCTGAGAATAACAAAAATAAAGTTATTTCGGCATTTCTTTGCCGTGAACATCTTCCTTTCGAGGCGCAGAATAAACTGAATGACTGCTAAATAGCTAAAATGATGCGCGGTATAAGTAAACTGCATGCGATAGCATTTTGATACTTCGTTTAAAACAGCGCCTTCACTGGAGCCGAGTTTCTGTAGTCTCAGCCAACCACACTGGGTACAAGGTTGAACCAGTGAACTCAATTTCCATATCTGGAATGCTAACTGGCCAATGAACAGTGAAGCCAAGATGGCCGCCCACGGAGGCCAATTTTGGACGTCAGTATCAGTCCCCTACGCGGGCTTCTACGTCAGTTTTAGTCTCCCACGCGACTTTTTACATTTTCTAACGAGTTTTCTTTGGAGATACACACAAAACATATCTTCAAAATATAGAAATAAGTTTAAGAATTTTAAATATATTTCGACAAAATCAAACCGAGTTACAGGTTATATTTTTTCATGAAAAAAAATTACGAAACACACAAGAAACATGATAAAACGGTCTCGGAAAGTTACTCGAAGAAACTACTAAGTGTAAGTCCTTTTTCTACCGTTAGTTTATCATCTTCAGACAATTTAATACACTTCTTAGGCCACACGGCAATAATGAATCCTTTTAAATACTCGATTATGTAAAATTGGTCTAGTAGTATTTCGTCTAAACACTTTTTCCATGGTTGGGAATGTTTTCGAAGCCCAGTCAAACAAAAACTACAAATTAAAGTCGTGCAAGCACTGAAGCTGAGGTACAAGACCGCAAAGAGGACTGAAACTGACGTCCAAAATTTCCCTCCCTGGGCGGCCATTTTGGCTTCACTTTTTGCCCGAGCGAATGACTGGAAGTTAGCATTCAAGATATGGAAATTGAGCTCGAGTTCATTGGGTTGAACAAGGTTGAGTCTCAGCCACACCGGTCAACCTGCACTTGAGGTCTTAGTTTGTGAATCAATGCATTATTTTTTCATAAATAATCACAAGATGTTTAGCTGCCTTTCATGTGAAAGTCCCTCTTAGTCTTCGATGAAAGTATCAAGCAGAATTGCATAAGTGAATTGACCTGATGATATAGACTTGAAACATAATCGGACGACTAAAGGTTAATAGTTTCGTCATGGAAATGACGAAGAACTGAGTTCTACGATGAGAATCTTTCAGAAAATCTGTTTCCCACTAACATGTTCCGACAATCCGAGAACACTCGAACAAAGAAGGGCTAATGCGCACCTTGCCGTTCTTTTCAAAATTTTCCATGTTCTTGATTTTCTCTATCCTGAGACGAACAAACGTTCTCCAGAAACCAACCCGTTAAAAAAGGCATGTGCACCGTGATCCTTTCAACCTCGTTCCCAAAGAGAAAAGGCCCTGGGAACGAGATTATGATCCTTTCATTTCTGTCAAGTCTTCTGCTAAGCCTCAAAGGATATCATTCTATCCAAGAACGGTTGGACTGAGAAACACATTAATGGCTCCTATTTTCAAGCGGATACGTATTACCTGTAGATTTAGAGCTCTATTCCCACAAATTTTACATTTGTATATAATGCAATGATCGGGCTCATTAAATCATCCCGTCATGAAGAGTTGCAGTGTGGGAGTTCGAAATGATTTAGAGCTATTTTTTAAAGCACGATTTCTTCAAACCATAGGCTTGTGCCCACTAAACTGCATTCTAGCGGAATTTCTTCATATTCTGTGAGAACAATAAAATGCCTGTCACTTGATGAAGGACAACATGAAATTTAGCCATTGGCAACACTTACAAAAAACTTTAAGACACTGTTGTTTGCTCATCTGTTTTTCGGGAAATATGCCATACGTTTAAAATTGCTCATAATGGCTCTTGGTTTGGGCTAGTCAATGGTATTGTGTTTATGTTAAAGGTCGAAACGACACTTCTTTCATCAACCCTATCTAGACTGGGCGATTTTGGGTCTTCTGGGGTTGGAGGAGGGGGAAGCAGAAAGTGCCCGCAATTGATATCTCCAAAAACATTTGACATATGACACTGAAAGTTTTACAGATTGATGGTATGATAAACCTAAGTATATATTATGATTTTGCTGTCATAGCAACAAATGCTAATATCATTATGATGTCATCATTTGTAAGAAACCCTAAATTTAAGATTTTCAAAAAGGTCTTTTCAGGATTACTTCTCGTTTTCCTTTTAACAAAGAGAAATTATCCTGTTAATAAATTCGTTTCTCTTTGCTGAGGCTAGTTTATTTTTTTAATGTCGCTATTGTAAATGTAAAAAAGCAATTCTTTAACACTCATGCTTCGTGCTTCAAAAATTTCAAAACATCATGAAATTAACTCAATAACGACTCTTTTTGCTTCTATGTCCGTTTGGTATTACTATTATTAAATACATCTCCATAACCAAAAATATTCAATATTCCTTGGGTGCCGCCAATCTTGGATTACCTGCAATACTAGAAATACGTACACGCAACAACCCCTCGCCCACCCTTCCAATATATCTCTCGAGAATCCAAGTAACAATGATAATTTTTCAAAATTCTCAAAAAGACAAATCCTCCTGACTATAATTGGAAGAGGACATGCAATAAAATAAAATCCACACAGAATTTGGCTGCAAATAAACAACAATCCAAACAGGGAATTATTTTATATTTAAACTGCTTATAGTCATATTTACGTTTAAAATTTTAATTCTGCTTTATTAAAACATAAAGTTTGGTGAGAATAACGTTCAACAGCTTAACAACTGGTAAGATGTCCATCCTTAGAATTAAATTATTAAACAACGAATGATAGGATCAATACCCTGAATTATTTGCGGGTTTATGATAATTCGTGTCGTTTTCCAATTAGACTTCTTACTCATTTTGCCTTAAAGAAAGATTGTTTTATTAGATGAATAGACTTTCCGTCTTAAAAGTAGAGGATTTGGGCGAGGGGACAACGGTACACTTAACTTACAAGTTATTGCTAAGAATTTTTAGTAATTGCCTCATAACTATATATTTGTAAAAATAGGAAGTTGTTGTCGAGGTTTTGTACGATTGGAAGTCCAACACAAAATATAGTGAAAGGAGCCGGAACTTTTAAGAAAATGATCTGTCAAAATTCAGTGTTATTAGATACTTGAGGCCATCTTAGTATCTGGGCAATTTATGACTTGAAAGAGCAGTTATCAAAGTTAGCTCCTTGAAATATGCATTGGCCAACTGTTCATTTGTTGCAGCAACGCTTTGTTTTGGTTCTTCCGGATAAATATGAGCAAAAGACGTAAAGGAATTCGCTTGCTGTCAGAACATTTGCCGTGCGACTAAGTGTAAACGACATTCTTCGCTGAAGTTGAATAGATGCTGATTTGTATAAATCTCGAGACTTTTCACGTTCTGGTAGCCACTTACCTGAGCTATACAATCACAGGTAAGTCTGAATCGAGTAGCTTTGACATACAAGTTCTGCGAACGGAATTGTTTTGAGCAGCTTTCAAAAGTAGCTTCCCGACTTCATTCTTCCCCAAGGGAGACTTTCTGTACCAAATATTATCGCCTAGATTAACTGGTGTTGATTGGTAAAGTAGAATGAAGATTCTGGTTCATTCATCTCTGCAGGATGATGGCTTTTGAATATTTTTTAGCATTTAACAGGACAGCGTTCATGGTAAATTGTTTAAGAAGTGGGATAAAACACTTATCGTCCAGAAGATTTGTCCGGGCCACAACAGACTTTGGATGTTCTCTCCGCTTTCCACACAAGAATTTCATTCCTTTATTCAGGATTGTTCTCCGTAGGAAATGTCGCTCCACTGAAGACATCGGGATGTATTTCTGGCTGGAAGCAAAAAAATACAAGGTAAACAGCCACCAGGTAACACGCTGCAAAGCTACTTGTTTTTGGTCACCAAACTATCCTTCGGCGAAACAGTTGTCCACTTCAGTCTTTCTCACTTCTCGGGTGGCTTGTGGATGATGAACTTTACCGTATTCAACCAGTAGTGCTTTCATCATGCTTTAAAAAACCTCTCAAGAAAGTTTAAAAGTTTAAAGCAGTCGTCTTTTTGCAAATTCACCGTTGAATCCTTTGGGTTGAGTTCCCTCTGAATGCTTAGTTGAAAATACGTAAGAGTGGCAGGTTTGTACGCTAAACCATTTTTCTTTTTTACGAAAGTTTTGCAGAGGAAAAAAGTACGTATTTTACTTTTCTCTACTCGCCCTTCTTTCTACCAAAACTTGCAGAAGCTTTGCTTGCCGTATTTTGTTGTATGTTATGTATTTTTCTGATATTTGGTTAGTGATAAAAATTCAGAAGTCGCTCGTGTTTTCTTTGTTTATTTCGTCGGTTTTGTAATTCGTTTCATCTTTGTCACCAAAGTCTTGTACCTCCGGATGAGTACTTAGCATAAATCACAAAAGAAACAAAAAAACAACACGCATTATTATTATTATTATTATTATTTTCTTCTCTGCACGGTTTGCTGTGGATCCAGTATTCATCGGTGCCAGCTGTCTACAACCAGTAGACTAAGGTGGCACTGTTACATCTAGTTTTCTAGCACTCTTCTTAAAATTCTTGCTGTTCCAAGAAGTGTCGTTTTCTGGATATCCTCAACGTTCACTGTTATTCCAATCCTCTCAATCCATTATTCAAACTTTATGCTTACACAACCCAATGCTCCAACGACCACTGGAATTACTTCTACCTTTCTCATTGACCACAGGTTCTTAATCTCTCGTGTCAATGCTTGATACTTTTCTATTTTTTCTGTTTCTTTCTCAGCAATTCTGCTGTCTCCTGGTATGGCTACACCAATTATTGCACATTTCTTTTCTACTTTGTCTACTACTACTATATCTGGCTTTCGGTATTCTATCTGATTGTCGCAAAGAACTTTTACTTTATCCGACTCTACTACTCCCTGGGGGTCATGTTCATACCACTTGCTCGCTCTTTCTAGATCGTGTTTTCCACATATTTTCCAATGTATAATTCTTGCTACATTATCATGTCGACTTTTGTACTCTCGTTGTGCAAGTTTTGTGAATTCGCTTACCAGATGTCCGACACTTTCTCCTTTTTCCACGCAAAATCTGCATAACGGTGAGCCTACAGATTTATCAATTTTGAACTAGGTATAGTTAGCTCTTATTGCCTGTTCTTGAGCTGCACATATTAGGGCTTCCGTCTCCGGTTTCAAATCACTCTTTTGTAGCCACCTCCACATCTTTTCTTCGTCTATGTTTTCACTTTTCTCCCTGTTGAACTGTCCATACATTCTCTTACCTATCCATCTTTGTTCTCTTTCCTCGACTTCTCTCCTCTTATACTGTTGCTTTGGCATACTATCTTCAGTCGTGATAACTTCTCTTTCTCTTACTTGAACCAAGAAAGGTTCTATTGCATTTTTGATGTACCATCCGACACCATTCTCCTCTGATCTAATACCTGACTCACAGCTTATCAATCCTCTACCACCTTTTTTTTCTTCTTTTTTTTCCTCGGCAAATATAACCTGCAAATATTATTGAGGAAAGTCAGCTCATACGAGCCAGTGAGGTCGTTTAGCCCAAATTGCCATATTATGCCAAAATGGGTACATGTCCCATAAATTATTATTATTATTATTACTATTATTATTTCCTTCAGTTTTCCAGTTATAGTAAGGACGATTTTTCTGACAAGTAGGAAAATTATCAATATTACTTGGATTCTCGAGTGATATTTTGGAAGGGTGGGAGAGGGTTTGTTGCGTACACGTATTTTTAGTATGTAAATATAGTAATCTTTCAATTATTATTAGAAATTAGTGTTTATTGTCTTTCGAAGGTTTGGTTCTAAAATACAATAGAACTCATGACTATTTTTATTGTATTTTATTTATTTAAATTATTTGTTGATATATTTGATTAGATTTGTTTGCATTTATTTTTCCTTGTATAAACCACCAAGGTAAAAATTTGACCCTCTTATGTCTAGGTAATCGCATTCGTATTATTTGGCGGCAAGCGATTATGGATGGTAACCCAATCTGAGGTACTTATCTTTATCAAACAACACTGTTTCAATGCAAAGCGTCATTCGCACTTTATCTGCTTCCATTATTGTCAAATAAAAATACTTTGAGTTGAAAAGAAAAATACCGCTTGAGATGACGAGTGATGGCATTTTAAAGCTGTCATTCATTTACTTGGCGAAGGGTGCTCATTCAGATACGTGTGGTGAATGTGCAGAAAAATTGCCCACTAGCTGAAAATCATGGAATTTTTTACCGCTGTTTCAGCCAGATTATCCGCAGATTTTTGGTGGACCGCCGAAATAGACTCCCAATGATCGATTTCCAGCTAAAGGCCTAAGCTCTTTCCTGACAGGATGTCTATGCTTGGCGAGAAAAATCGTTAAGCTTCTACCACAATAAAACAAGAAAAGACTGACACTGTATGCCGGAGTAAGCTTAAAAATTGCCAAAAATCATCTTTGGAAAAACTTTAAAAAGCTTCTAAAGTATACAACAACTAAAAAAGTTCATTGAAAGACGCTAGCAGAAGGCAGCTGCATGAATTAATTAATAAAACATCACTACATTTCAGTAAATGTGATACAGAACAGAACTGCGGCTGGTTGTTTGAAAGGCGACTTGCTTAATCCAGGAATAGAGAAAGCATTGTGGTCAACGTTCTGATAATGCAGCTGAGAAAAGTTGGAATTAGCGCTAATCGTGTTATGAACAACCGGCACCTGATGTTTTATTAATAAATTCTGTCACTATATTTGGAACACTGATGAAATAATTTCTTTTGAATTTTCCAAATTAATTACTATCCAATAAATATCAAACCCTTCCTCTCAATCTGTTACACAGTATCTAGAGCCAATGTGCCAAGATCCTTTCAGCTCTTCTCAACAATTCTGCTGAAAACATGTGAGCGTTAAAATCGATATCTGTTCTCCGAGAGGGCTTTTGCTAACATCCGACCGTAAGGATTTGATAATTTATTGAGAAACGAGCTAGGAATTTTAGAATCCGAATAGAAAATTATTTACAGTATATCATGGGAAAAATAAAAAAAAAGAATTTTTAATTTTTTTTAAAGAGAAGTTTTTACATTAGTACTGCAGGACATTTCTACCCTCCGCTACTGTTATGCCGTTCCATTATTGCTTATTTAAGAGACTCTCGCACATTTCTTCATGTGCACGCACTAAACTGGTCACCTTTCACCAAGGATGACGTCAGGAATTTATGGCTAGCTTCGACTCACCAAGAGAAGTATCTCCCACCGCGTTTCACGCAGTGGCCGTCAACGCTTGTGATTAACACTTTCATCGTAAGTCGATACCCATTGTTTAAAAGCTGCTTGTAGCTATTCTGTCTTGAAACGTGACCTTTTCTATTCAACCGAGCACTTATTGGGAAGCTGTTAGAGACGTGAGAAGCTCAAGCAAGGGCAAAGAATTTCGAGTGATCCCCATGATGATATCTGTGATCGTCATTTCAGTTCTGTTTTGTAGCTTTTACCATCCAGGTTAGAACTGTGAACTTTCTTATGTTTCTTGGTATCATAGTTAATTATACTATGTTCAATGATTACGAATAGGAAATAAGTTCAAACCGTGTGGAACAAAATAGAATACATTACAATGAATGATTTTATAAAAACGCAAATGATTTACCGGCCGAAAAGTTCTATTGACGAAGGAAGTCTCTTTACTTGCTGACAAAGCGGGGAGTTAAAACTCAACAAGATTTCGGATGAAAGGTTAAACTGAAGAACTCAGCCATTATATCTAATGCGTCCATCTTAAATGGTGTAAAATGAACATAGATCTAAAACAAGTCTGCATGTAGGGTACCTAATTTTCAATTTTTGACCTCGCTTACATTTTTATTTCCAAGATTGCCCAGAAGTCTGGCATAAAAAGCTCCAGATTTCCTTAAAATGTAACAAAATATTTGTTGGCAACTGCACTAACATTACCATTAAATGACCTAGGAGAATGCGTATAAGGCGATTTTAGTCTTGTCGTCCTTTGACTTATTCGAAGCTGTAACGCATTGTAGGGAAAAGATGGGTTCAAAACTGTTTACGCCGCGTATATAGTTCCTAAGCAATGTTTCTGATGTATTTCCTCGTCAATAAATTAACACGTCAACTTTATTAATTTTGCTCGCAATCATCAGTCCACCAGAACTTTAAACTTTTTTTAGTATCCTAAAGACCCCTAAAGCATTCCTATACTGTCCTTAGCAACAGCTGGTACATCTAAGTCACGTTCAAATAATGTAATATTTTCTTGAAACTATCAGGGCTATCGCTCTTGTGAAACAGGTTTTCAAGGATGTATTTGGAATGATGTACTAAGCTGCTTAACATTAAGTAAAGGACTATTTACCAGGTTCATCTCATCCTAGCCAGTTGGTGAGTTTCTTCGCGTGATGAATGTCGTTTCTTTGCCCAATGGACCCTTTGCACGATAATTTGCGTCATTCGTAATCAGAATGACGTCCATACTTTTACAATATTTACGAGCCGTTAAAGATGCCGAATGCTGACATCAGCCGTTCTTATTTGAAATCAAGAACGGCAAATTTCATTGACTGCCGTTCTTGATTTCAAACAAGAACGGCTGTCGTCATCATTCGCCATCTTTAACGGCTCTGATTTATTTCCGGTTGGCGTCCGCGTTGACGAAAACGTCGCTTGCTTAAGCTCTCTAGTAGGACATATCTGACGTGCAAAAGGGAAATTTTACATTGGTGGAGTCAGAGTGGAAACACTGGCCTAGCGCACTGTCTAGCGTCATGGCGTCTAAACGTTCTGCCTCAACATCGGAGCAGCCTTCTGCGAGGAAATCAAAGCGAATGTGCCCGTTTTCTTCTTCGTGGCAATCAGAGGAGTTCGAAATCGTATACAACGGAGAGACTAAGACGTGCCAGGGCAGTGTGCTTTCTGGGAAGGACGGCGATGAGAAGGCATATTGCAAGCAGTGCAGAACATCCTTCAGCGTTACTCACGGCGGAGCCTACGATGTACGTCGGCATTTCAGAAGTACTGGGCACAACAAAGCAGTAGAATCCACCAAGAAGACGACTAGGTTGGAAGCGTTTGGATTCGGTGAAAGCCAAGTAGCAAAAGCAGCAAGGGATGAACAAGAAGAACAGAAAATGCAGGTACTCAGTGCCGAAGCTCAATTTGTGCAGTTTGTTGCCGAGCACAATATGTCCTTTCGTGCTGGAGACCATTTCACTAAGCTGATGAAGTCCATGTTTCCTGATTCAGATATTGCCAAGCAGTTCCAGTGCTCAAGGACCAAGACAATGGTCTTGGTAAGAAAGGGAAACAGCAGGTTCTGTCAAGATGAGCTGCTATCTACCCTCACTGGCAATCACTCAATCTTTAGTCCCGTTTCTTATAGCCTGTTAATTGATGAATCCAACGATAGAGGTGTTGAAGCAAAAGAGTTGGTTATTCTTGTCTGGTTTTTTGATCATCGTGTGATGAGGGCTGTAACTAGATTCGTAGCCCTGCCAACCGCCAATGACGGTACTGCTGCGGCAATATTTGCTAAGCTTGATGATTGCCTAAAAGAGAGTGGTCTCACTTATGCTAACCTGGTGGCCTTCAACAGTGACACTTGTAACACCATGAAGGGGCAGAGAAATGGAGTTGTGAAGTACCTAAAGGAAAAACAACCCAGTCTGGTTGATTTTGGTTGCATCTGTCATCTGGAAAACCTAGCAGTCAAGGCAGCTGTGAAGACCCTGCCTACGAACATAGATGCATTCTTAGTAGATCTTAACACCCACTTTTATCTGAGTGTGAAACGCAAAGAGGAATTCAAGTCATTTTGTGACTTCGTCAACATCAACTACAAAGCCATTTTGAGCCATGTGGAAACGAGATGGCTGAGTCTCTTGCGTGTCATAAGCAGAGTCTTGGAACTGTGGCCTGCACTTGTGTCATATTTCCACAGTCATAATGATGCAGAGAAACCAGGCCGAGTGAGAACCATCAAGAATCAGCTGTGTGATGAGACAAAGCTATATCTACTCTTTCTCAATTTCCTCCTGCCAACCATCAATGCGTTCAATGTTGCTTTTCAAGCCACAACTCATACCACCATTCACCGACTGCACCCAAAAATCAATAAGCTTACAAAGCGTATTCTTCGTTGCTTTGTGAAGGTGGAACGCATTTGCACATCAGATATCACAGCAACATTGTACAATGATCGTAGCAATCAGGTTGAAGATGCTGAGCTTGAAATCGGACAAGATGCTCGCATACTAGCCGTGGCAATGGAAGAGGATGGGCAACACAGTGAGGTTCAGGTCTTTCTTGAGCATGTCCGTCTTTTTTATGAAGCATTCATCTGCAAACTTCTGAAGAGGTTTCCTTTTAACTCCACACTGCTCTCTGACCTGAGAGTGCTAAATCCCGAGGAGAGAACGACCCTCAATGATTTTCCAAACATCATAGTTCGTCTTGCCCAGCACTTTCCACAATTAGAGTTAAGTGACAAGTTGGATGCTCTAAGAACTGAGGTACTTGACTTTCAGATGGCCAGTTTGCCAACTTCTGCTACTGGTATGGATGTTGATGAGCTCTGGGCTTCAGTTCACGAGATTCGCACTGTTGATACCAACCAGCCTGTCTACAGCACCCTTCTTGTACTCATACGCGCACTTCTGGCATTGCCAGCCAGCAACGCTGACAGTGAAAGGTGTTTCTCTATGGTCCGAAAAATTGATTCGGAAGACAGAAGTCATCTTGAACGCACCACTGTGGCTTCTTTACTGGCGTTGAAGCTGAATGTAGATGCAGACTGTTTTAGCTTTAAACCACCAAAGGCCTTGCTTGAAATAAACAAATCAGCAGTCAGGCAATACAACGAAGAGCATGGTTCATACAGCAATGCTTGAATCAGTTAAATTTTATGACATTATAATAAATTTATTTTTTTTGTGCAAGACATTATGCATGCCACTTCACACAAAATGACATTGGTTAAGTTTTGAAAAGGTGTCCCACTTTGACATGCTGAGCAGGTTGGACAGTCTGTTATGTTGTATCGTGGTCGACCTGGTGTGTTAGTCGTCCCCTGAATGGGAAGATTGTAAGTACTCTCAGCACTGGCTACTTGCCTCCGTTCAACCTCATTCCGTAGTGTTCCGTGGATTGGTGTTACACACGCTAAAACGTCTACAAGTAATTGACAACTCCCGTGATCAAGGTCTGCGTTGTTTATTAACGATGTCAACGAGTAACATATCTCCTCTACCCGAACACATAAAATCTCCAGCCGGTCGAGTCTAATCAAAAATTCATCACCATTACCCTGACTCAACGTTGATGCTACTGCTGCTAGAACAGACTTGTAGGCGTGTAGAAATGTTGTCCATCCAACATTAAGAAGTCTCGGCCTTTTCTGCGATATAGAGGCATTTTCCTACTTAGCGCGATGTACAATAACACTTAAAATCAAAATAAAACTTCAGTCAACCTAATTCGGTTCGACCAGACGCGTAAAACACATTAATTAGAACATTTTTTAGTGTATTACCGTATATTTATAAAGTATATAGCATATATATGAAAAGTTTTGAAGATATTAATAATGCTTAGGAAATATTTGTAAATTATGCGTATGTTTTGTAACTTTAACAAAGATTTATTACATTTGCCATACATATAAATAATTTAGGAGATATATTTATTGTAATTGGAATATATTTTTTAAGTTTAGCGACGTTGCTTTTTGTTTGCCATATACAGTGGGGGTCAAAAGTCTGAGTCCAGTCGTATTTTTTCCCTCAATGTATGATAAATCATGTTTCATGTAGAGAAAAATTCATTTATTGACTTACACATGCATATTTTTATCAGTAAATGCTTCCACTTGCCTTCCTTATAATTTTTGAGTTATTTAACACACGTTGTAATTTATATAAAGTCTCTATGATGTGTAGCAGGACCAAAGATGGCAAAAGAACTCAGTGACAGAATAAGAGGTCAAATAATCGCACTGAGTAATGAAGGTTTTTCACAACGCAAAATTGCTGAAAATATAAGGGTTTCAAATGGTGCTGTGCAGCGAACTTTGGAAAGGTTTCGAGGAACAAATTCCTATTCTACAAAACCAAGATCTGGTAGGCCAAGAGCTACCACTTTGAAGGAGGATCAGTACATTAAGACAACTTCCTTACATAACAGAACTGCAACGGCTGGTAACATTCAGTCAATAGTTAATGAAACTCGAGAAAAAACTAAGCAGATCAATAGTGAAAAGTAAACTAAGCCTGTCTTAAAACCATTGCTAAGATCTCTAAACAAATGGAAACGGTGGCTATGGGCCAGAAAATACTGGCGTTACACTAAAGAAAATTGGAAAAATATTTTTTTCGCAGATGAATCAAAATTTGAAATATACTGAAATAACCGTCGCATTTATGTTAGACGTAGAAAGAATGAGAGATTTATAAATTCTTGCCTCAAGCCAACAGTGAAACATGGTGGTGGGAACATTCAGGTTTGGGGCTGCTTTAGTTATAATGGTGTTGGCGATCTTTAAAGAATTAAGAACACTCTTACAAAGCAAAAATATCACTCCATCCTTCAAAGACGAGCCACACCATCTGGCTTAAGGTTGTGCAGAAGGGGTTTTGTGTTGCGACAAGATAAAGATCCGAAACACACTTCTCACATGTGTAAAAATTATGTAAGAAGGAAGGAAGAGAAAGGTGATATGGTCGTTATGGATTTTCCTCCTCAATCTCCAGATCTAAACCCTATCGAGAATTTATAGGAACAATTGAAACAAAGAAAGTGAAACATGATCCCACAAGTAATGACAACCTATAGGATGTCCTTAATCAATGCTGGAATAACCTTAAACCAACAGTACTCAGAAATCTTGTTGACTCTATGCCAGGAAGAGTTAAAACTGTTTTAAAAGCAAAAGGAGATCACACAAAATATTAAAGTAATGTTAACTTGGCTAATATAATGTACTCAATTCCAATGTTGATGTAAATGCTAAAGTTATGCACATATAGTGCTGTGTTGTGTGAAAATATATTGTATATCAATAAAAGACAAAAACATACTGACTGGACTCAGACTTTTGACCCCCACTGTATATATATATATATATATGGCAGTAGAGCAGATATAAATAAGAAGTTCATCATATTATATATCTTTGCAATACAGCAAATATTTGCTGTTTGCCACATGATTATTTGTAAAAGACAATGTTGTCCGCTTTGGAGCCTCATAGGTTATGGTTTTTGAAGATCGCCTTCTATTTATGTTTTTGTTAATCCTTCCTGACCGTGCTGATCTGTGCAACTTGAGATCGATAAGTGCAGTGCAGTGAGGGGATAACCAACCGCTGTTTAAATTCATTCATTCTTTGTTATTTTAACAATTTTCTTCCCATTATTGAAATATAAGAATAACATTTTATTAATCTGTATAATTTTCATGTTCAGGTCATACTGCCAAAATTATCCTGCAAGATGATAAAACCAATTGGAAGGCAATAATGAAAGCGATTAGTAAAAGCAGTGGAGCAAGATCAGATGACTCAGTTCTCCCAGTGTTTGATAGGATTCTCAGAGTCAATGCTCGGGAGAGAGGTAAGACTTCACTGGTACACTGAAGAACATTGAAATCATTTCCTCAAGAAATCTTTAGTCCTGTACATCCTGGACAGTACTATTACCGTGAGACAAAGCAAGTTGTTTCCGATTCGAGATTAAAACTTCGTACATGCATGGAAGGAAAATAAAGTTCGTATTAAATCATTTAATACTTATTAATTAAACATAAAAATATCCAAAAAAAGAAAAGAAATTGTCATCCAATCAGTAATTGTAAACCAGACAGAGTCATCTTGATTTACATAAACTTTTCCTGGGCCAAAATACTGGTATCCTCATGATAGCAATTATAATAAACACATATTTCAATTAGACTGGTGTAGTGAGTAATATACAACACTTCCGTATAAACTGTATAAGATCTAGAACGACCTGCCTCTTAGATTCCATACAATTAGCATGTCTTTTCTTTGTATCTATTACTGGCGTTGTATCGTAAAAACTGTTGGGTTATTATTGGATTATTGATGACATTTCTTCATGAATCTTTTGGGTTCATTAGCAAGGTCTAATATATATTGAAATGAAAATACATGAGACATAAATTGTTCGATTCGTTTCTTGATTCGCTGACGGTTAAATGCAAGCATCCGGTTCTGATGACATGACAAACTGGGCAAAATTTAGGACAGGGAAAACTGGCAATTGTTGTATCTGAAAGTTAGCGTGCAGATCTTGCACATCGCAAGCTCGAATAAAACGACTTTTTTAATTTATTTAAAAAAATAAGCTAATTTAATTTAAAAATTTAATTAATTTAAACAAGATTAATCTCAGGTTTTGTCCAATACGTGTAAGAAACATTTTGAATGAAAAATGAGGCAATTTGTTTTTTAAGATGACAGGTGAATGATCGTCAAGCCCTATACTCAGAAAAACGATTTATGAGCCCCAGACGGAATCGAACCCGCAACCTTCTGATGACCGGTAAGACGCTCTAACCATTGAGCTACCAAGACTCGGATGGCGAGCCAAGGTGCATGTCGAATTTGCACCTTGGCTCACCATCTGAGTCTTGGTAGCTCCATGGTTAGAGCGTCTTACCGGCCATCAGAAGGTTGCTGATTCGATCCCTGTCTGGTGCTCAGAAATCGTTTTTCTGAGTATAGGGCTTGACCAGGGCCGTTCAGAGAAATTTGGGGGCCCGGGGCAAAAATCCACTTGGGCGCCCCACCCTCCATGGGCACAGTTTTACTCCCGTCTTTATCTATTGTACAGTATCTACCGTACAAAGGTGTAAAAATTATTTAAACATTTTTACAAGTGAATTAAATTTAAACAAGTTAAAAGTGTACTTTACGTGCGCATTTGAATGCAAACGAGTCAATAACGTCATCATAGTTAATTTTTCTTGCTATGTCACGCTCACATGACAGCATGATTAGACTTGACATGCGTTCTTGCCCCATTGTGGATCTTCGACAGTGCTTAACTATACCAAGTTTACTAAAAGATCTTTCTCCTGATGAAACAGATACAGGTATGCTTATAAATAACCGTAGAGCAACACAAATTTGGGGAAGAATTGTCTGAAGACCTTTCTCATATATCTTATTCAATAACGCAATAGACGATAGTTTTCCACCTAAAATATTGCTTTGCTTCAACCTATTCACATGGTGCATCTCTTCCAGAAGTTCTTTTTCATTTAAATCACATGGATAAATATTTGAAAGATCTTTGCAACGAATTTCCATTGTTTTTCCTGCTGCTTCGCCGCCTGTGTTGGGGACTTCAGAGCAATTCCATAAAAAGGAAAACGAGTCGTTTACTTGTTTAGTTTTTTCAAATCTGCATGCTATCTCGCTAATTACTCTATCCAAAGCAACATTAAACACATTGATTTCGAATTCCCTTTCATCGTTGTGCTGTTCATGTTCACTATCTCTGGATTCATCGTGAAATCGTCTGGGAACTCTCCGCCTTGTTTCTTTAAAATACTCACTTAAACCAAGAGAAGAAGCAACAACCTTTGATTCCTTACAGATCACGCTCCAAGATTCCCTCATGCGTTTTAAATCGTCTTGCAGTGACTCAATCAAATGCAATTCTTCATCAATGGTGATCTTTGAAGCTTGAAGCAAAACACTAACATCATTTATAGTCTGTAATACCTTAAACCAAAAGGTTATAAGTAAGACAAACTCAAGTGATTGCAACCATTGGATTAGGTTATCGACATCATCAGACACTTCACCAGGCAAATCATGATCTTTCAATCTTTTTAATGCATCCAAAATTTCTCTTGGCCTCTTTACTAAGGGCTTGATTGCCTCTATCCTAGCACTCCAACGAGTAGTAGATAATTTATGTAGGGATATACCAGTAGCCTCTTGCAAAATCTTCCAACGTGAAGGACTAGAGCTGAACAAATTGTATAACCTCTGAATGTTTCCAAAGAAGCTTTTTACAGTAGCTGACGACTCTGCTGCATGCACTCCACATAGATTAAGACTATGCGCACTGCAAGGAGAAAATAACGCTTGAGAATTTTTCTCCAGAATTGCTGCTTGAGCTCCATTATAAACCCCAGCCATATTTGCACCATTGTCATATCCTTGACCTCTACAGTTTTTAAACTCAGTATCATGTTCTTTGAGTACTTTGCATATTAACTCGGCAATATCCCTTCCTTCCTTTATCGCAATCTTCCATTCTCAAAAATCTTTCACATATCTCCCAAACTTCATCATTTAAATTTACATATCTTAAAATGAATGTTATTTGTTGTGTGTGGGAAACGTCCGGAGTACCATCAACAATGATGCTGTAGTACATTGCTTGTTTAACTTCTTCCACAATAGCATTGAGAACAACTTTAGAACATTCTTCAATAAACTCGTTTTGTGAACGTGGCGATAGATAATGCGCTTGCATTCGGCTGTTGTTTTCTTGATGTTTTTTTACTTCATCCAGATGTGACTTTAAAATATGATTGTGACCGCTAAGCAATTCCAAGTTTCCAAGAAATAGACCATTATTTGGATTACCTAATTCAGTGGTTGAACCGCGAAAAGGAAGGTTTCGCTCTGATAAAAATAATACCACGTCCAATATGCATCGAAATATTTCACGCCATCTTGATATTTCGTTTTGTAACTGCCATTGAAGTTGCTGATCAATTCCAGTTGTTTTATGTAGGTTTTTTTCAAGTTCTTTCCACGTAATGTAACTTAAGAAATGCGGCGAACTTCGTTGGTGGGCATCAATTTTTTCGTACAATTTTCTCCAGTTATCTTTATGTCCTGCATCCGGCCTTGTCAGCAGGGATGTTTCAGAGGTCTTCTCTTTTTGTGATATTTTTTGAAACAGACAGCATGGAAAGCAAAAGAGACCTTGTTTTGATGCACTCCATACCAACCAATCTCTTTTTACCTTTTCGCCATTTGGCATTTCTTGACAAAAAATATTTTGAGGAAAGTTACGGCCAGAACTATCTCTGGGGAAAGACTTCGGATTTTCAGGCGGGCCAATTTTAGCAATATACTCCGTATCTTGTTTAGTTAGACGTATCCAACTTGAAGGATCGTTTGATAGTAAAGGTGCAAATGTTCTTTCAGCATCGGACGACGTTACTTGTGTGGCTAATGTCTCACCAGGGCTTACTTGAGCGGCCATTGTCTCACCAGCGTCAGTATTAGTAATGGTATTTGCATTCGTAGATGTAGTATCATCTCCTTCTACTTCGTCACAGCTAATTTCAACTTCTTGGGACTGAGATTCATTACCTCTCTGGATTTTGGTGTACCAGCTTAGATCTTCTAGCCTTCTACGAGATTTTGCTTCATTTTCATCACGAATTTGCCTTTGTTTACGCTTGGCTGCACCAGATAAATAAGAACGAGAAGACGCCATTTTGATTTACATGTAGCGTACCGAGATTCAAGACTGTATACATACTACGAAAAAGGGGGGCGTTACGGAAGGGAGCGTTTGCTATGTCATGCCTACGCGCATTATATTTAATTACGCACTATATTTAACTACATACAAAACTCGTTACATACATATTGATTGCGCAACTAAATACTGCCGCTGATCTACATACGTTTTTAAACTATCAACTATGTAATTAATTGCAGTATCTGTAGCCATTTAATAATAGCGAATGCAACGTTTTTGACAACAGGAAAGGCGACCGGAGATAAATTTTTGACCAATCAGAATTCTCGATCCATTCTTCTGACGTTACTCACCCCGTTTCCGTTGTAAAAATCGTTGCATGCTTAAGTTCCCTAATATATATTTTATTACATCTTTAATTTATTTCTCCCTTCTTCATTTTGGGGCCCCCCTTGAGCCTGGGGCCCGGGGAAAATTGCCCCCTTTGCCCCCCCCCCCTCTAAACGGCCCTGGGCTTGACAATCATTCACCTATCATGTTAAGATATTTCCAAGCTCTCATATATCTAACATACAAATTTGGTTTTTGCCTTACAACTTCATCGTTGCGCTAGCATTACTGTATCAGGTGTAGATCTTTTGACTCTTTCCCACAAGACATACGAGTTCGTCTTGCATGCGTTAGCCAGTGTAAAGATAAATAATAGAAGACTCGCCGCCGGAAAAGACTTTAAAGAATGAACAGGTTAAAAATACCCAGGAAAAAATCTGGCGCTTTATCTAGATATTTCAACTTGAACTTAAATTGACTGCCGAAATGTCAGTGTTAAGTGTTTTTGTGTTATCAACAATTCTCTTTGGTGATGTATTGAGTGGACGTTTTCTAGAACCCTATCGTTTTTCACGCCAAACTATAGGTGCACCAAAAAGAAAAATACTATATCTATAAATTTCGTGAACTAGCATGATCTGAGGGTTTTTGACTAAATCAGAAAGTAAACCGGTTAGAATGACAATCATTTAAATTATTTAAATTCTCATTTTGCTTCGCTCATTTGTCTATGAATTAATGTTCCAACATATTATTTGCTTTGATTTGCGCACTTATTTTTTTATTTATTTTACTTAAATTTTTACTTGATTTATTTAATTTATTGACTTAATCTGTGTGCTTAATTCTTTTTTTAGGTAAAGGGCCATCAAGGAGCGGCTCAAGTGACTTCCTGTTTCAAGGAGATATCAGTATGAGTAAAACCGAAGTCGTAAACCTACTTAGCGCTGGAACTACTCGTCGTAAGAGAGCAGTTATGAGAAAGACTTCTACTAACTTATGGACTGGCGGCATTTCATATGTCCTGCATAGAAGTATTCGCGGTAAGTTGGACAGGCATTAGTGAAAGAGTTGCCCCTGAAACCAAGTTATCCACATAAATATTTTTGAGATGCAAAGGGATAGCTAAGAGGGGAACCTTTCCCTTCACATTATCCAACTTCAGCTTTCGCCTTTAATTCATGTTGACGACTAAAGGCCCTGTTCACTGAGTTCAGATCCTTAATTTTCGACGAGTCAAACCTAATGTAATTAAAATATTCGTGAAAGAGGGTTTTGGTGCATTAACTTTAGTTTCAGCTCATGAAAACAACACTTTTTCACCTTTGCCAGAATTTTTATAGGACTCATCAACAAAAAGTCCAATTTTTCTTAATTTTTACGAATTTTAAGCTTGATGGTAGCTCAAAATTAAAGTTCTAAACCTACATATTTATAAAAGAACATTAAGCATTCACACTTCATCACATATAGGGAGCCTATGTGAAGTGAAATTAAATTTATCTCCCAAATACGGGTTTTCATATTGTTGATTACTACTTTATAGCCTACATTTACAAAATTATTTAGTACAAATGCGAATTATAACATGAATATATCGCGTCAAAACGTACGTTTAGGTTTTAATTTATTCCTGCGTAATTTCATATGAATAAGATTGTGGTTAGCTAATTGTATCTTTCAGTGAAATTCATTTCTGGACATATGCCCTACTGTCCAACCCCAATATATATTTCTGCATACCTGGTTGCAACCTAACTTTTCATCGCAGTTTCATTTTAAAATGAATTTCCAAATCTTTTCTGGGCCAATTCAGCAAACATTAACACTCCTTCTACTGCGCTCAACTCTTCGACAAATTTATGGCCTGCACATAATTACTTCGGCAGTAAACAATAATATACTGATATAAATCCGTACATTATTGTTTGAACAGATTAGGGCCCTGTCCATACGTATGCGTTTTCCTTAGAAAACGCATACGTTTTCTATCCGTTTTAGCCTTCCGTCCACACGTAAACGAAGAGCGGGTGGAGCCGTTTTCACGAAAAACGGAGAAACGCTTGGTTTTCATGTCGACAGACAAAAATGGAGACTTTTGAAAACGGTGTTGGACCCAGTTCTCTAAAATAAAAACCACTATTGAGATCAGGGATTTTGATTGGCCAGACATGGTTTGATTAATAATCCCATCGTTTTCAGCGTTGGCGTGTGGAAAAGGCGAATACGACACAAAAATGTTCGTGTGGGCGCAATAATTTTGACGTGTTTTCAATTAAATGAAAACGCATAAATTTAAAAACGTATACCGATGTGGACGCAGCCAAATAGTGCTGTCCGGTCCAAGCTCCAATTATTTGAACTTTAGGAGACCAATAGGTTATACTGTTTATTGCAGAGACGCCCTTGTGATCTGGCCTAGGAATTTTTACACATAATTATTAAGATTAAAAATGTTATGAATAGAAAGCAGGAAAGAAAAAAATCACCCCTGGTAAATTTGCTCGTAGTTCTTTTTACACTCTCCTGGTAGAAAACAAAACAATGTTCTAACGTTTCGAAAGGAAGCCCTTGATACCTTAATACAACGTACCTTTTTCAACCCGAAAGCCCTTCATACCTTCATAAATATGTAGTAGGAAAGCGTTAACTTGGGGAACCAGGAGTGCCTGAGCACGTTACGTAACGTCAACCTTCCTATGGTTAGATTTCTATACCCGAGAATGCATATGGGATGGCAAGTGCATCATCAAAAATTTCTCTCGGGGTCTCAGAATAGAGTATTTCCTATACTTCAAGATTTTTCTGGATCTTTTGTCGCAAGATTTTTGAAGTTTTTGGTAGTACTGGTGAGTTTAATTATAAGTCTTCTAGTCCCCCCTTGTCTGTGCCACTGTGGGGTGGCGACTTTGTAAAAATTCAGGAATTTTGACGTCGAAAACGTATATTAGGCTAGGGAAATTGGTCAAATTTCAAGAAATTTTAATCGTCTGTGAGAAAATACCGTTTGAAAAAGGCATGATTTTTTTTCTCGACGAATTTTGCCTGGAATGATGAATGTTTTGTTTTCGGTCGCCATGTTGGCTGACGTGAATTTGTCGCGCAATATTGTACTTTCACAAAATGCGCTAAATCTTCATTATGTCTTCTTACTAGGCAGGGGCAATATGAGCAATCCTTCTTCACTGTTTGCTTGTTGTTTGAGTGATAAAGGTGCATTTATAGGAAATGTTTTAATGCACATAAAAATATTGCTTGTTCCTCTTAGCCTGCAAGCTTGGAAGACTCAAACTCAATATAATTACAGTTACACTGTATAGTTTTACAAAGGCAATAATTTCATGCCTGCTGTTGTGAAAGGATTGAGGTCGAGTGAGTACTATGTGCACGTTGTCTCGATTTACAATGCATTGTTGGAAAGAGTTTTTTTGAGATAAGATTGAACATCGAGTAATCAACAGGAAGAATTCTGGAAACTAGAAGAAAACCAATAGTTGGGGTTCGGTTTTTTAAATTAATTTTGAAATTTTGTTTATCTTTTAGGACGCGCCATTTCGGCCATTCGTTCTGCAATAAAGGAATGGGAAACAACTTTACCCTGCATGCGAAAATGGAGAGATGTAACCAATACACCAAAACCCAGAGATTACATTTATTTCTTCAGAGGACGAGGGTACGTGACCAGAAATAACTTCAAAATAAAGCATGTATTGAGTCCACAGGGATTGGAGGCGAGTTTTTGTCCAACTTAAGCGCACGAGATATTCTCGCGACAACTTAACGCTTATCCATGAGAGGATGTATTCTTGTCAAAGAAACTCAAGAAACAAGCTCGGGTTATATATATATATATATATATATATATATATATATATATATATATATAACTCAAGATATATATAACCCGAGCTCGTTTCTTATATATATATACAGGGGGTGGACAAAAAAGTGGCCATCCTCAAAAATATAGTCAATTTGGTGTAACTATCACTGGAAGAACAGAAATTAAGAAAAACCATATGTTTTTAGAATGTTTTCTTCGAGATCTGTTTAAAATGCTTCTGAAGTACTAATTTTAAGCGCTGGCTTAGAACATACAGGGTGTCCATAAAGTCTCTTTACAATTTAAAAATTTTATTACAAAGGCAAATGATTAAATAAATCTGAGTAATTTCTTACAATATGAGGAGTAGATATCGAAGTATTTTTTACATTTAATACACTTCTACATGGGCACCATTCGTTGCACGAAGCACATCAAGACGGTATTCAATTTCTTGCCATGTTTGCTGTAGCATAGCCTCATCTATGGTGGCAATGGCGTCAGTAATTCTTTGCTTCAGGTCGTTGATGTCGCGTATCTTTGTTCGACACACGATCATTAAAAACTTTGATAATCACTTAGTACATTGAATAAATTTAATAATAACATCTTACCGTTTGCCTTTGTAATAAAATTTTTAAATTGTAAGGAGACTTCATGGACATCCTGTATATCAATTTTTAATGCTTTTTACGATAATGTCTTATGCAAAACTTGTTCCATTTTCTCCTATTTCTTATAAATTGGATGATGTCAACTTGTCCATAAAATCATCAAAATATCATGCATTCCACAACTATAAGTTTATAACTTAAGTACAAAGCATTATTAGCCGAGAAGGCAGTTTCACACGCAATTTACAACGTTTTGGTTGGGGTTTTTAGGTGAAAGTTGTATGGCTAGTAAGGCACTTAAAAAGGTAGGCACTTACAGGCCTGAGATGAAAATTAGAAGGAATCATGAGATTCTTCGCTTGCTTAAAGCTGGAGTTGGCACACACACAATTTAGAAAAAATTCAACATAAGCTATTTTGAAGAAAAAAGACAACTTTGTATTAAGTTAAATCAAGTGGAGATTGCAGTCGTGTTCCTGATTCTTGACGGAAACTATTGATGGAAGAGATTACTAGAAGTTCCAAATCAGGCATCCCAACCAAACAACAGATAGGTGATAAATTTGAAGCCCAGACGGGGGACAAAGATTCCGCCAAAACCATTCAGCGCCGCTTAAAAGAGAGAGAATTCAAATGGCGAAAAAATTCCAAGAAACCATTTGTGAGTGAGAAGAATCGTTTGTCGCGATTATTATTTGCTCGTGAGCGCATTAGTTTGAGTATTGATGAATGGAAAAGCATTGTCTTAAATCCCATTGAAAATTTATGGACTGAGTTGAACTGTTTAGCAAAAGACCGAAAGTCGAAAAACAAAACAAACTTTTTGAAATACTCAAAAATGGATTGCAAGCAATTACTGAAGAATTCTTGCATCAGCTTACTGAAAGCATGCCTCGTCAATGCAAAGCTGTGATCAAATCGAAAAGAGTGCCATCTAAGTATTGAATGGTGAATATCGAAATTACTGTTGTTGTAATAGTTTGTAAATAAACTTGATTGATGATTATGTAAACGAATTCACGAGAGTCGAAATGAAGAACATCAAAGATGTACCAGTAATTTGTAAACTATCATTTATAAAACTGTTTAAAGTTTGAGTATTTTAAAAAACAGTGATAAACATTAAGACTTGAGATAGTTGATATTATTTTGATGCATAGATCCTGAAACAATAATTTCTTAACCTCTTCTGTTCTTCCTGCGATGATTATGTTACGTTAACAATAATTTCTGAGGATGGCCACTTTTTTTTGTTCACCCCCTGTATATATATATACATATATATAGTACTGCTGGCAAACCCCTTACGGCATAGGCATGCGCACGTTTCTGAAACTTTTATTTCTTTTCATCGATACCTTTTGCATCAAGTATGAAAATTGCCCATTTCAGATCTATGTAATGTTTAGTTTCCTCATTATTTTCATCATAATGCTTTGATGAGTATTTTTATATCGTTGAAATTTTAAAGGAAACGATTTTAAAAATTGTCTCAATCTGAAATGGGTAAACCATCTAAAGAGTGAAAAAGGTTTGTTGTTTTTATCATACAAGTTTAAGACGTAAATATAGCTGAGCATTTTTCGGAGTGGATTATGAAAATTACTGTAAATTCAGTGTGTTTTAATAATGCCATAAATGAAGTAATTTATTAATTGCCGACCTTATTTTTCCAGTGATTTGTTTTTGTTCGGAGAATTGTGCTCAGCTGTTGAGCAATAAGAGAGCACAATAGATTCCCACCTTCTTCTGTGCCATGAGTCCTCTGTCAAAGAATACGAAGGGCGCTTGGTAGCAATGTTGCTATTTTGATAATGCGCCATATCTGTATACTCGTGTCTTGTTTTCTTCAGTAATTTAGCCTCGTAAAACTTCATTACTTTTATTATACTAATTTTACTACAGGATATTAGTGGTGTATATGTCCTGACTTTTTTGGTTAATATGAAAGCATGAAAGAGGCAAGGAATACTGTTTCGTTTCAAATTGATTAATCTGCAAACCCATTCTTTAGACAATTTACATCAAATACTGATTAACTGTGATGGTCCATTAAAACGTCGTTTGTAAATGACGTTAATCTTCGAGTGCTGTTCCCGCCTGGTTCCTCGCGAGCAATTCGCTTGCAACATACCGTATTTACTCGATTGGGCACCGCCCTCGATTAAGAGCCGCCCTCAAATAAGCGCCGCATTTGAGAGAAAAAAAACTATTGCGAGTTTCAGCTGGCCAATTGGAACGCTGTTCGAACCAGTAAATGTGTAGTGGTTATGCCGAAAAGTAGAGGTGTGTATTCAAGAACATTAAGACATTTACACTCGATTGACACTTAAATTCACCACATTATTGATAGAGGAAAATTTGAGTGACAGGATATATTTTAAAACTAAATTTAACTATAAATTTTAATTTAATTTAACTAATCAAATTTAATTTCATTAATCAAATTTAACAAATTAAATTTAACTGTCAGTGAAGTATGAATGCTTCAGTTTTCTTGAATATACCCTTCTACTCCTCGGCATGACCTCCACACAATTACTGAATTCACGACCATTCTCTCGGCAACAGCCTCCGTTGCTCAGTTGGCAGAGCATCGCACTGGACTTGCGAGGTCACGTGATCAATTATCCAAAGTTGCATTTTTCCCGACAGATCTCGGTTAGGTCTTAAAAATACATCCTGACACTCGAAACTTTCCTCTATCAATAATTTTGTAAACGATACAAATTTAACCTGGCTGCCCAGGTAAGCATTCTACGCAAATTGCGGCGATAGTTTGCAGCCCCATAAACCAAGTTGATCCAGTTCAGCCTAGTAAAATAGCTAAATTGTTTTCAAGAATTCCGAGCAGGCAAAGACGTAAGTGAATATTCAATGTTTTAAATAATCATGTGTTCCCATTTGTACTTCTCATCTTTTTTGTAATATTTTTATTTACAGTTATTTAGAATTTCATTAGAACTTAATTCCTACTAACACAGGAATATAAACTAGAAATGCTTGATAGTAATTTCAGTGTAATCCACCGATATTTTAAGGAGCTAGTGCAAAAGGAAACTGGCAATTAGACGGTCGACAAAACGACCTTTTTTAATTTTCGCTTTTTCTAATTAGCTGTCTCATTTAAATTTTTCATATTTACTAGTTTTGCGAAATGAAGGACGATGTGTCTAAAGTCGACCAAGCATCTAGAAATCCCCGGAGGTTAGCGGAATAAATGATTGTTGAAAGAAAATATATACTGAACTACATATCTTGTACATTGATTTAGATGCTACTCCCAAGTTGGTCGTCGAGGAGGACTCCAAAAAGTATCCATCGGAAATGGATGTGAATACCGTGGTATTGCAATTCATGAAATTGGTAAGAATTTTCTTCTTTTGTTAAGCATGTTACACGATACAACAGTTTGTGCAATCTGTCTCGCAACGCATTGCCAGACAGGTTTAGCGAAGGGTGTTACACGGCGCAATGACAGTGACACAAACTCGCAATCGTTGCGTAAAGTTGAGATTTTTCAGCTTTTCGTGAAAACTGTCTCGCAATGAAAACCGACACAGGTTCACATTCAGGTATCCTTTACTTCTGTTCGTTTTTTAAATATTACTTAAAACATGCCAGCAGCACATCTACAGTGTAATAACATCACTAAATCCTTGTCTCAGATGCGTAAAACCCAAAAGTCACTTACTAGTCTTCGTTCTTTAGAAATATTTCAGAGATAGATTGTTACAGACGAGCATATATTATTTATCCTCATGCCAGATGTCAATAATTATAGTTATATTTACAACAGCTCATCAACTGCATAATAGTTTTACTAAATCCTCTTCTCCCTAGTCGTTATTTACTTGATTTATTTGAGTGCCGCAATAGATCCACCTAAACATATCGTTTATCCTCGGTTTTCTCAAATGTCAACACACTATTTTTCATGCAAGTTTGTTTTAAAAAGAGTAAAGATCAGACAAATGCATGGGTGTCTGAAGGTCGAGGAAGGAGGTCATTTTTTCCCGCTAAAATGTTTAGATTATATTGCCATCATTATTGCTGTTCTTAGTTGTTCCATAACATTAAAAAGTATATATTGTTTCTATACAGATTGAAAATTGATTTCCTCATCCACCGCGCGAAATGCGGCGCCATTCTTTTGCTAACGATTTTTTTTTCTTTGGAATCAGCATATGTGCAAGGCTGCTTTAGTTAACATGAACTTGTCAAGCTCAAACATCCACAATTCCAATCAGTAGTGTCGGAACGAAAATAATTAAAAGTTGAAGGCATGATGGAGTTCCAATCTCTGTACGGGTGTGTCTGACAGTGCGCTCCAACGATAAAAACCTCAATGGCCGGTCTTCCACATTATACAAGTGTTAAAAAAGATAACCTGAAAGTTGTTCGAAGTCGAATTTGTGATTTTCTAAAGTTTCTAAGAGAAAATAACTCTTAATTCATCAGCGATCTAGTTTGGTAATAATAAATTTGTAGTTTTTAAATTATTAGCATGTTAAAAAGTTGGAAGGCCTACACATACCCTGGCCCCCTGACCACCACCCCCCTCACTTCCGACGCCCTTGATTTTAATGTGCGGCATTGCAAATGTTCATCCAGTCTTCAGACATTCTGAAGCTACCACTTACACATCAACGGTGTCAGGAAATCGAAGCAGCACACACTCATAACCTTTGCTCTCAGTATGAGTCACGGTAGTTCAATGGTTTGGACGTCTCACGGTTGGTGGTGTGTTGGATACGGATATCGGTAATTCGTAAATCCAGCTTCACGTTTGCATCCAGTATTCGGTGAAATTATACTAGTATTGGGATTCTCGAAAACTTTGGCCAATAAACATTTGATCAGACAATTTGCAAGCCACGAACACGGTATAAAACCTATTGAAACCTTTAGTTGGTTTAGCTTTAGTTTCAAAAAATTATACAATGAGAAAAACATAGACAGAACAACCTCCTTTCTGAATGTCTAATCACCTTGCTGTTGCACGAGGTGATTATAACATTTCAGCAATCCGAAAATAGCCGCTTCGTGATTTGCTCACGTTACCAAGGAATAAATTAAATGAAAGAAAATGCTGTTTTGAAAGATATCAGTTTAGACCAATATTTTTCATGGTTAAGTATATGAACCGAGTTTTGCTAATTTTAACAGCTAAGCCAGTCCTTTTTGATTGTGGTCTCGCCATCTTTGCGATATTAAATAAAACATTTTCTGTTTTCTTACCCATTCCGTTAGTCTCTGATTATTAACCCTAATATTTTTACTAAAACAATCATTCAGCTCAGTCTTAGTGGCAATACTGGCGACATAAGCACAACCATAACGACATGCGCAAGTGCAGTTAGTACTCCGTAGTCAACTGAACTCTATGTACTTCTCCGTACAAAGGTATTAACCAACCATGAAGTACGCACTGCACATGCATATGTCATTATGCTAATGTTTATATCGCCAGTGTAAATCAGGTTTTATCTTCACTTTGCCGCTTATGAATGGACTTAGTAAATATACAGCAATAATCACCTTCACTTCAGTGATTAATTCCTAAACACAAACGCAGTGCGACTTTCGGCAGCACTTGCTTGCCCTCGTTTGTGTTTTAACGCCCATGTTCCCGGAAGTGATACTACCTTGAGATTGGTTCCCCCTAGGACCGAAAGCCTTTGGAAAGTGATTTGTGTCGCCGGCGAGGGGACAAAAGATGAAATCGCTTGTTTGATTCAAATCATTCGTTTTTGAATTATTTTCTTAAGTTGCATCCAGGCATCCCTACTCATTGGTCATCTGACAGTTAGGGGTTCAATTTCCGTCTGGGGCTCAGAGACATCTTTTGGGAATTTGAGCATGATGAATGTTCTTGTATCGTCTGTTTTAAGGCAAAGGTCGCACATGCATAGCATTAATACAAACAACTCATTGTTAACGAAGTATAAAGTAGGCTGTTGTGAGCCTTTAGTGAAGCGTAATAAAAATTGAAAAACACAGTGACACACACCCCCATTTTTAAGCATTGTGAAAAACATATCGGAAGTATTGTAAAGTAGGGTTAATCAATTGTCACTAGTGTGATAAAGGATTTAACATTGCAAGTAAAGCTTAACGGTCACAAGGGTCTGTAGGCCCCGAGTGGACGTTCAAGCTTCTCGAGCGATGTTAAATTCTTTATCATACGAGTAAACTTTGATTAACTACCTTATCTCATGACTCACCCACAGTGAAATAGTTTGTTTGTTTTTTTGTTGTTGTTTTTTTCTTTTCTTTTTTTTCTTTGTTTTTTCAGTTTAAGGTCTAAGAGACATCGGTTGTTAGAAATTAAGATTTCAACTCGTTAGTGTGCGATAAGCGTTTATCACAGTGATTACAAAGGAGACCAGTATGATAAGTCGTTATCACACTCTTGAATGCAAATGACTGGACTAAAGGATTTAACGCTTCTGTTGAAACAATGAATTTTGGTTGAGTCAAGAGATGACATAGCTTATAAGCACGGAATACCACTTTATGTTCCTTGCATAAAATAATGTGCACACGAAAAAGTCATAAAAATCACCGTCTTTATGCGAACTCTTCAAATTCTATCCAACTACCGAGCAGCAAGTATCAATCTAAGAAACTACTTATATTTTTCGCAGGTCACGCATTGGGTTTTTGGCACGAGCAATCTCGTCCGGACAGAGATCAATATGTCACAATTTACTGGAACAATATAATCCCAGGTAAATAACCATCATACACTGTCTACTGAATGAACCAATCAATTAATTTAAACCAGGATAAAGCAGACAGCACAAGACCTCAACTTCCGACAAAGATACTGACCATTACATCCTTGATGATTCGCCACCTAATGTGAAACATAGGAAACCTTTTTCTAGTCCTGTATATGAGAATGTTATCCCCTTCAATAATAATGTTCTTGACAACATACCAACATCTAGCGCAAATGCTATTTGCAGGGCTCGTACATTCGTCATTAATTACAACATATGCAATCAATTGATATTATAATCCTTACCGAAAGGTGATTACGTGTGTTACAAGGAAAAAAGTGCAACAAGGATTCAAGAATCCAATGAAATATATGTTAACCATTTAACGACAGTATAGGTCTCCTGTTCAAGGGTAAGATTGTCTGGCGTCACTTCGAGTAAATTGCTAAGAGACTACCACCGTCTGGAAACCGTTAACATAAGAAAAAATTTTGTTACATACGTCCGCGCGAGAAATAACTGGTATTTTACTTTTCGTTGAGATATATTGCATTTTGTTTGACGTTAAAAACTATAAAGGAACGCTGTCAGTAATCTCAGGAAACGAGTTCTTGTCATTTAAAAGTCTTAACATTTCCTTGCAAACATATCCTCAAAACCTGTGGAAGCTTATCGCTTAAGAACAATTGGAAGATTGAAAGATAAACCAGGTTTTTTCTTTTAGCTTATTGATGGTTTTTGGTATTAGCAAAATTGTAACGAGCGTATGTTTCAAATATTGAATTGATATGTATGACACAGGAGTCGAATTTTATGATGTAGACTGTAAGGAAAATAAAAGTGAGATGTGAAGATATGAAAATTGATTATTGACTTTTAGTGTTTCTGAATTAAACTTGAAATAAACGAAGTTTAAAGCCTATTTACACGATATGCTTGTCGTGTGTGGTTGTTCGTTCCGATTTATACGATTATCTGGAGTCTTACGCATGTATTTCTAGATTAGTGAACAAATTGAAAGCAGGAAGTTGCCTTTCAGGCAACATTACATACCCTAAGATGAACAATTGTGTACGACAATCGTATCGTGTAAATGAGCCCTTAGGAATAAATGCCTATATCTGCGAAACTCACCGCAAAAAACCTCTCTATGTCTGTTGAGGTCAATGTGAATTAAATCAATGTAATTGCCTAGTATTTCAATTTCTTCTTTCTCTTCTCATTTTGGTAGCAATGAAATTCAACTTCCGGAAATACTCTGTTTCAAGAATTGACTCTTTAGGAGTCCCTTACGATTATGGGAGTGTGATGCATTATGGAGCTACATCATTCTCCAAAGATGGACGTTCCATAACGATACACGCGAACGGTAAAAAAATTGGACAACGTTACGGACTGAGTAATAGTGATAAAAAACAAGCTCAAAAACTGTATGGATGCACAGGTATGTTGTGTTCTCTATCGATAAACCAATGAATATAATCCATATCGCGTTTATCCTTTCTTCCAGGTTGCAAATGAGTAACTCAAATTGGGACTGTCTGTCGATGATGTATCTTACTGCATAATTGCATTTTAAGACGCTAATATGAAATTTGATTCCATCGATTTCAACATCAAGAAGTAATGAGAATTTCTAACTTTTTATTATCCAGTCAAAACCTTCTCACACTTTACGTTTGCTCACCTGTACAAAATTTTTATTTTCTGTAGCCAGCAATCAGTGTCTTTGGCCCAATTCAGTTAATTGATATTTGGTGATGAGGTTAAAGCCCATTTCAAACAATAATTCGCCTGCAATCATACATAATAATATTACGTGGTTTATAAATGACAAGCTCCCTCATTATGAAGCATTTTATTGGGGTCTTTGGATAATTCACTGAAACAAAATAATTCTATAACTATAAGAATGACGAAAAATGGAAAGCATTGAAGAAAAATTGAAAACATTGAAGAAAAAAAATGAAAGATGAAACATATTGTAGGAAAATACGTTTCAAGGGTTAATTTCTTTATTACAGAAAAAGAATGCATTAAAAGCAGATTTTTCCACTCAGTACTCAAGAAGCTGGGAAAGTAGCGATTATCGGTGTATGCGTAAAGTTTAAGAAGGGATGATCATTAGTTAGCTAGGTAATAATACATTTTGATGCCTGGTTTTACCTTAAGAATTACCTAGTTGTCGAAACCCAGGCAAATTTCGAAGAACGAAACTGGAGAAATTTAACACCACCTTGTATAAATTTTCTGGGCTGGTTATTCTATGCACTCTCTTTGAAAAGGATTAAAGTCATATGACTTCAAAATGGAAGTGGCTTACTAGTCCATTGATCAAGAAGAGTTATCATCGCACTTCTAGATAATCGTGAAAAAACTTTGCCTTTTTTATGATACCCTGTATTTATTGGTCATGAGCAGACTAATTTTCGCGTTGAATGTTAAGGTCGAGAGTGTCACTCTAAAATATGAAGAAGTGTTGGGTTAAATAAGTGGAGTAGTTAAAATGATTAATGAGTTGACGATGGAGAGGAGAAAGAAATACTGTAATTGCCCTCCTACCACTTAAACGAGAAATGACAGGTAATAATTACATTGACAAGTATTAGGACCATTATCAATACTATGGAGGGGAATTGCTATGAAGCTCGTCTTACTTCAAAACTGGTTGAATAAAGAACCACGGTTAATAAAAATAGAGGCCTTAAAAGAGAAAAAGTTCATATGCCGATTTATGTTGAAATGTCAAATGATACGCTTTTCAACCACTAGCTGTCATTAACTCAAATCTTTTTTCTCAGCTATTTACTTGATTATTCGTGAAATCCATTGTGCTCATGTACCTTGACAGAGCATAAAAGTGACCAAAAGAGAAAGTAATTCAGCTTGGTTATAAGCACGTCAAAGTCAGTGCTCGGGAAATGTATCTGTTCCTTATCAAGATATTATCCTTATTTTAAGGTACAAACTGCACCGATCGCGTACGTGACTGCACTTTCTGGGGGAAGAAGGGTTATTGCACTAATAGTCAATACAGAAGCTATATGAAGAAACACTGCTGTAAAACATGCCAAAACAGTAAGTTTTAAGCACGTTGAAGGGTCAGTAGACTTTCAAATACCTTCTCTTTTTCTTTTTTTACAAAGTTGACATACCCAAAGGTTATTGCGCCAAGTTTAAGAATAAGGCGGCGCTTCCATCGAGAGAGTTGAGTTCGTAAAATTTGCTAGCCGCCATCAGAATACTTGGTAAATATAATTGCGAACTTGACTGTGCTATTGGTTCCCTTATTCTTAAGAAAAGAGCAATGCTTTTCAGTCTGTCTTTTATCTTTCGACATATTCATTAGTATACAACCTTCTTTCGCCCTAATAATATTGTTGTGTTTGATTTTTTTCGTTCACGATAACATCCATTGCGTCAGTCTTCAGAACAAAATTTGAGGAATTAAATCCATGATACAACATGACAACGGCAAATAGCAGAGTTATGGTCCAGTTGTTTATTGAGTTCTGTCATTTGTATCTGGACATGGAATCCTTTCTTTAGTTTATGATGGAATTTAATATGTTTATTACACTGTTCATTAAAATTACGTCTTCAATAAGTCTGACAAAAAAGTATATAAAATTTTGCTAAATCAAAAACCTAATAAATGAGCTTCAACAGAGCAATTCCTTCGATTACGGTAGGACCATATTCACTTTATTAAATCAGATGGAAAATAAAAAAATGAAAGTCTTGTATACAATACGTAATATTTAAAGGGCTCCAATTCGGACTAGACCGGGTTTTCAAGTACAAAAAATTCGTTCTAGTCCAAGGCGAAGCCGAGGATTCGTGCGAATTCCGAGTAATTGAAAACCCAATCTAGTCCGAATTGGAGGCCTTTGAATGACTTCTCAGAATCAATTGATGTATTGGCACAATGAATAAATGTATTAGTAATGAGTATATGGATGAATAAACCGATTGTGTGAAATTATATTTTAACTCCAAGGACTGGAAAAATCAGTTCAAGTCCTCTGCCCAGTATTTGTATGTTATTTTAAGTTTTCTCACGCCGTGCCATTCAGCGCTTCTGATTGGATGATACACTCATGAATAATTAATGAGTTTGACAAAAAATTAATTATATGATTGGTCTGCATGTAAAATAATGCGCGCCGATTTTCCATTCGAACGGGCACTTTTTTATTAGAGAATTTCCAAACTAAGTTCAAGACAAACAAACCAGATTTAGATACATATTACAAATGATTAGATACATATTACCAAAATCTAACTGCTCATGACGTGATAGCAGGGACCGCCGAACGATATTTTGAGGGGGGCTGACAGGGGACGATAGCATGACCCTCCTGAAAAAATTAAATTCAATTTTTCTGAGACGGTCGTGAACACTTCTTATTTTAATGATTACTCAGAAATCACAAAACACTGGTTATATGAACAGGAACAACTCAAATATTATCAGCTGGTCACTCAAATATCGGATACATTTAAGGCACAACATTTAATTCGATTTTTAACGCATAGAACTTCATTCTTCGACTCAGGTCAGTGTCAAGTGAAATGGGTGAGACTTTGTGAAAGGTTTCACCTGTTTCTGCTTTTCAACTTATTTCAATCCTTGCATGTGTCTTAAATACAACGGTTTAAGAATATTTAATTTCTTTCCAAAAAAGTAGGTGACTGAAACTCCCCCAGCCCCTCCGCTTCCGCTGTCCCTTGATAAAATCTTTTCCCGGATGATATTATGTCGAAAGTTAGTAGAATAGATACAAGAAACTCACGAAACGAGCACTAAAAACACATACTCATTAAACTAGACCACCTCCTTGCAAAATACAAAGATCACTGAAAGTTGTTGCGGATATATTTCATTAAATATAGGACTCCTTTAGTTAAATATTTAGAGAAAGACAGGATTGAGCAAGATTTATAACGTATAGAAAAATTACATAAACGCATAAACTTGCTGAATTACCTATACGCATACATATAAATCTGCATTAAATTTTTTCCAGGTGTAAATCTAAAACTTAATGTTTTCTTCACCATATAATTAAGTCAAAAGAAAACAAATGGAAAAATATATTTACTCTCTGTAGAACCTAAACCTTGTGATTCTTCGCCGGGTTTAAATGGTGGAAGTTGCAGGAACGCAACTGTCTATACATGCCTAGGATGATGTCATCGCCAGCTATTAACAATGAAATAATTAAAGATGACAAGTAATGGAATCAATCAACAAACAGCTTTTCTCCAAATGCTTTATAATCCACATAATAGATTATAAAACGTTAGGAGAAAAGTGAAAGCTCTTTGTTGGCTTTTAAACCATTGTTCATCTCAGGCTTATTTTGTATTAAAACTGCTTTTAAGATAAGTTACTGATTAAAATTTTTAGATTTAAAAGAGTGAATAATCTTACAATTATTAAAGATACCTTAACAAGATGACGTTTTTCGATTTAAGCTTTATTCTCTACTTTTTGAAAATGTTGGCTGGTTATGGTTTTTTAACGATTGGTCTCAGGAAAATTTGCCTTTTCAAGATAGTTGGGTCCTCCTGCAAGCTAAAATTTACACTTCGTCGTGCGAAAATTGTACCTTTATGCTTTCGTTTAGGTTTACGTTGTGTTTTAATACTAGTTAGTATTAAACGAACTTGTCCAATACCTGATAGATCCATTGAAGCAGTTCCGTACCAAGGGGTCCACTGTGGAGCGTGCCCCTGGCGCAAAATTTATTGGGGTAGTATTTTCAGAAACGTAAATTCGAAAAAAAGTCCAATAAAATTTTAAATCAATGTCCCGACTTATCATCGTTAGTTGACGACTTTGCAACTGTCAAGGTTTGGAAGCTCCTGTTTCACATTTTCAACAAAGTCTTGAGCAATAAAAAGCAAAAAGCACAAAATACTCGTTCTACAGAAGTACCTCGTTTAGTGGTATACCGATGATACCGGTATACCATTATAAAGAGCTTGGGGTGCGTTAGAGAGGGCCGAGGGGGACGCTTTCTGTAGAATTTGCCCTGGGCAAATTTCTACTCAGGTACGGCTCTGGGTTGAAGTAATGTTGAAATATTTTTCATGCCATTCTTCAATTTTTAGTATTTTACAATGAATTTTAATGAAAGTTCGGGTGAAGCTTATCAACAGGGTATTTTTGGACTGCAAAATAATTGTCATGTGCTAGTAGTGGTCAATTTTTTCTTGTCATATCATGCCTGTATCAGCACAAACCTGTATCAGCACGAGCCTGTTTCAGTTTATGAAATTTTTACCATTCCATGTGGTCGACCTGACTCGACCATTTCTAATATCTAAACGGACTTGTTTTCCGCACCATACGATTTACCTTCGTGTGCAATTTGCAGATTAATTCGAACGTACGATGACATTTTGGAAGAAGCTGCTTCAGTTTACATCAGGTCAACTTGAAAATTTGAAACCAGTAACCTACAAGAAGGCGTCTAATGAACGGAGAGATTTACAATCATTAATACTGCACAAAGGTGACTTACGAGTACAGACAAGTAACATACGACTACATATAATACATACGACTACGTGCGAGTACATACGACTAACATAAAAATACACATAAAACTACAAATGACTGACATACAAATACATTCGAGTATTTACAGGTAACATAAAAATCATTCGCGAAAATATGGTCGAAAAACCAAACCGAAAATATCCATCTTGGAATTTGATATTCAAGTAAACACAAGAAAGACAGTAATCGTGGTAATATTTCGACTCTATTGCAGGATCATTATAAACCATTGATTTAACTTAATTATTTGATTTATTTATTATGCTCAAAATCGATTCTGTTCATTCTTATACCCTGGCGTGCCGAAAAGAGTGGAAAAAATTTTAAAAACATGGACAAATTAAAATCTCTCTCTACATCCAATGCTACATCCTTAAACCAGCTATTGTGACAGAAAGCCAAATTTCAGGGTTATTAAAAGACAAATAATTTTAATGCCATAATTTTTCATTGTAATAATTATTCTTTTATAAGGCACAAATTGTACAGACCAACATTCTTACTGTCAATCCTGGGCGACATCTGGCTATTGCAAAGGTCGTTATGAAAAATTCATGAATAAAAATTGCTGCAAAGCCTGTCGAAGTCGTAAGTATTGAGTTAAAGTTCTTCAAAATAGCGTGCCCTGTCCCCCCTAATCATTATAACTTGTACACATCACTTACGTTTCTGGTGGGTGAGTTTAAAGTTGTACAGGTATACGTAGAAATCTTTAATTGTGGTGGTTTCGCACGTTGAAATACCAAATAATCAAATTATTTTTCTTCTCTGCTCGAAAACCGTGAGTTCTTTTAAATATGTAAGTAATAAGTAATCAACACCACAAACAAAGTAAATGATGAGTTGCCACAGACAGAAATATTCCAGAGATAGTTAATTTAACTTTTCTGTTCCTTTTTATATACTATTTTCAATTTTTAATGTTGTCAGCAATAATGTCCCTTTTACTTGCTGATGAATCCCAATAGAAATTTTGGTATTATTCATCTGATCAGTTATGGATCAATTCAATAAAACGAGTCTCTCATTTCATCAATTTATCTATTAATCTATTTTGTCTATTTATGTATCTCTTTGTAAATTTATCTATTTATTTATTTATTTATTTATACATTTAAAGTTGTATCTTTACTTCGGTTACTTGGAAAACTATTTTTGTTTTCCATATCCTTAACTTAAGTAAATTGTTAAAACAAAAACTGTTCCCACATTATTTATAAATTCAATTATTTTTCTCTCCACCTTTAATAATTATTAAAATACTTTGCCTGTTGATATTTTAGTACGAGGAGAGACCATTTTATCTGTTCTGTTTACAGGATCCCGAACATGAAAAGGAGTTTTTATCTTATAGCAGAAAAAACGTATAAAATTAATTGGTATAATTATTTAGTTGTGAAGTAAATGGTACATGATTGATTTAATTAAATGCTTTTAAAATGTAACTTTGTTTGTTGCTTGTGTTTGATAGTAAAGGGTTTAATTAATTGCATTACTTTTAGTCTATTTGCAACGTTCAAGCAAAGAAAATACAAATGAATTATTAAGATTATTTAGTGTATTTTTCAATATTGCCACTGCCGGTAGATAATTAATCTGCATTATCACTTTGCCTGGATTTTTTCTTATACATTTTTTAACATTACACAAACTTCTAACTCAGACATTGTGCTCAGTTTTGGACATTAGAATAAGTCTTAGTTTTTCTAAATACTTGAATAAACAATCCTCCGCTTGCTTTCTTTCGAAACAGGATTTCTGAACATACTTTCAGTTGTTTTATCAGGTTTCGATGATAATAAATTATAGAGCAGCTTCTTTACCTGTTTCGAGTATACTTTTACATTTGGAAGTGTTCCATAAACCTTGCTTTCTCGTTCATATGCAGTTTCTATTGAAAACTACCTCTCGTGTATCGGCTTGAATCCTTCTAAATAAATTGTTTGGGATAACAATATGACTGCATGATGGAAAGCATATTTTTCTCTTCTGAACCTTTCTATAGTTCGGAACTTGTAGAAGGAAGTTTGGCGACCGCGACCTGGTGCTATGCCCAAGCATTCAATAATCGGCTCTGTAGTCTGAGGGAAAGGAACATATGCGAACGACAGAAGATAACGAAAACCTTATCAGACCTTCAAATTTGACTTCAAGCTTCTGTAATCGTTTTTAGTAAGGGGCTGTTTACATGCAGGAGAGGGAGTCCTCTTAGGAGGGCTAGCCCTGGTGAGAGGACTGGATTTCACCTCACGTTTACATGGGAATTTTCTGGTCCTTCTAGCAGGGCTAGATCTAGCACGCATGCATAATAGGGGGCCAGCCCTTCTGAGTGTGTTTACATGGAATATTTCCAGCCCTCCTACGCGAGATCCCGAGCAGTCAATAGCGAAATCTTGCTTAGAATGGCTGGCCTTCCTCTCATGTAAACAAAAACAAATTTTACAAGCCTAGGGAATTAACTGGGAGGCGAGGCTATTTGCCCTTTCGTAAAAGGTCTTTGCCATCCCGAACGGTCTTTGCCTTCTTAACGTTTTCGGGTTCCCCAAGTGTACCCTGAGGGCCCTCACTGAACGATGGGATGTTTTTGTAAATTCGTAATTTTGGCGAGTTGCAACCGAGCCAGCAAGCCCACTCTAGTGGTTCGTGCGACCCATAGCACTTGGTATCTAGAGGGTTCGAATCCGTGGTGAACCCGAGTTGTCTATTTATTTTATTTTACTTGCTCTCAAAGTGTTTCTTTTTACGCTACAGTGTTTGATTCTCTTCGAGCTTTCGTATAGTCCAAATGTTAGAATTATAGTAATAAACTAAGGCGACTGGTGGTTAAGTCATAGGCATAGAGTTTTGCTTATGTCTGGGGGACTGAAATTCGAGGACGAGGTGCATGAGTGGCATGACTTCTTGGTGATTGTGCGAATCGAGTTCTACAGAAAATTGCTAACAGCTGATCGTTACCGACACGGAATAAACCTTTACTAAGTGATAAAATTGACGACTTATTGGTAAAAAATGAATCATAGAATAGAAACAATCGGTGATTAGACTGTGCAGAATCTCTTGTAATTTTAAGAGACATACACTCCACTGTCCACTCTCTAGAAAAGGATGTGCACTTACCGCCACTCGGTAAGTACTTCATTTACCCCTGATCATATTGTATCACTACGCCCGACCCCAACAAAACACTGACCCTAATCACTTGATACAATATAATGAGGGGTAAATGAAGCACAGACTCGCCATTCTCGTCCCCAGTACCCTTGCGGAAGAGAATGCCCCACGTCTTAGATATCCTATCATAATATGGATTTTCTAGTTATTAAATTTTATAATTTTTTGATGTTGTGTTTAATTACAGGGTTGTCTTATGTGTACATGGGCGCTTTTGGCTGACCGGGATAATGAGGCTATAACAGTTATATAACCCTAGCCTCTAATTTGTGAATGGTGATTAATGAGTCACTTGCTGTAAAATTTCGGGGGGGCTAGAGCCCCTCAGCCCTCCCATACTCTACGCCTATGGGTTAAGTTAAGGTGTAAGCGAGGAGGGAAACCTGCTACTGGGACGGTTAGGTTAGGGTTTCGGTTTGGGTTAGGTTACCCAGATAATCCGTCGTTGAATTTAAAGTCAAGGAAAGAAAACAGGTGAAACATTTTGAGTTGATTCTTGTTTATGTGACTTGATGAAGTCAGGGTGCGCTGGGTACACTATGGGAACCCAAAAACATTGCGATGGCAAAGACCCTTAGGGATGGCAAAGACCGTTTACGAAACGGCAAATTGCGGAGGCTAGATCTCGGCAAAAATAGCCAGCCCTATAAGGAGGGCTGATTCGCTTCCATGTAAACACCACCTTAGTTGTATACGTGACTAAGAGCTTAATTGGTGCTGCCTTGCTATCCATTTAATGACTTACAGCAAAGTTAACAGAAAATATAGCACATAGTCGAATTTGTTTTTAAAAGAAATGAAGGCAGGGGAAAATTTTGGAAACGTTCTTATAGATATTTGAAGTGGACTTAAGCACGAAAAACGTTATTTTGAAATTAGTCCGAAGAAAGATTCGATGAAACGTTGTTCTGTACGAGATATGTCCAACCTCTCATAGGTCTTGGAACAGGAATGATTATTGGACATTGGTTTTGTCTAGTTGGCGACTGAATTCGTGGTGATAAGCAGAATGAAATGTCAACGTGGGGTTAATTAATAGAAAATAGGATACGATTCCAAATAGGACAACTTCTATCACTTCCTTGAAGCTAAAATCAAACTATATTTCCATCTTGTTAAGCGACAGATTTCTTAAAGGTCCGTGCCTAAATATGCTTTTTTTTTTTGCGAAGGCTTACTTCTTCTTACAAGATTTACGAAGAATTACTTAATCCTGGTTAGTCTTAATCCATGCAACTAAGTCCTTCCACCTACGTTTGTTTACTACAATGAAGGTCCCGTTTCGCATCAGCCAACATACGCCGGAGTTGCATATATACAGTATATACTATATTTTATATACATGTACATTCCATTACCCAAGGATTGCATCTTGCTGTAATCCAAAAAGCAACCGACGACGTTTAAGCGACATTGTTCAAATGCACTATTAATACAACAAGACGAGTATACATACTGTCGCACCATGATAGTTATGTGAGGCTATGTGACGTTGACAGGATTTTCCTGTAATATGTGGCTTAGTAAGCTGTAAGTGTTATGCTCATCAACATCTCATAAACCGAGCACTAATCTTTAAACTCTTTCCCCGGTTTTGCAATGACCTTTGATGGTTACTTGTCCCGCTTTAATTACTATTAACAAGCAATTTAGCCAGTGACAAACTTCGTTACAATAATGAAAATAAAACAAAACAATGACGGACGAGCAAAGGTTACGGCATCAATAGGTTATCTAATTACATTGTATTAGATCGTAAAAAGCAGTAAAAAAAGGTAAAAAGCACAATTTTGAAATGTAAACAGAATAAGCATAAAAAAATGTCTGTTGGAAACGGTTTCCTCATTTAACAATATTTATGAGTGGGTAAGATGATAACTTAGTCTTACAACAATCTAAAATTCTTTGAGCACTTTCAATTTTAGTGAAGGGGAAATGGTTTTCGAATGATACCAGTTGATTAATTCTCAGTTTGGTAAAACGTATCGCAACTACGGGAGACGGAAAGAACTGTAAATAGGATACGATTTCAAATGACAACTTTTCTTGTTTTGTAAGGTAATTTCTAAGTCTATCCAATTTGAATTCATTCAATTTGAATTCACTCAATTTGAATTCAAATTCAAATTCGTAGCGAAGGCTTTCCTTGGGAAGGACGCCTTTTTTCCAACTTCTATAGCGTGTACAACATATAGATAAATTGCCTCAAGGCGTTATCATATTGCTAAGAAATATTTTAGAAATTATACTTTTAGTTTCTTTTAAGCTCCAAATTGCTATTAAAATTACTCAGTCATCATCATAAATCGTGTCCTATTTACATAGGACACGATTCCTCTTCCGCAAAGTGCCATATGTGTTGCAAAATTGTAAATCTGTCTACCGCACTAAGCAGTGTCCGGCAGACCGCAGACCTTAAACGGTCTTTATACCTCTTTAAAACGGTGGGAGTTCGACATATGTGCGACCTTAGCTCGCTATTCGAGTCTTGGTAGCTCAATGCTTAGGCAAAGGCAAGTTCTTAGCCTTCATCATGATAAGCAACCAGCCAATTAAAATTGAGAAAATTTTTAATGCCAAGGTTTATTAATATTCTCCCACGTGTTCGTGTAGTAACAAACAAACACACAATACCCGAGAAATCAATCATCGACTTTACTTGATTTAAAATTCCGAACGTAGCCTGGGTGGCAACTTTCCCAATTTGGACAAGCACTGTTTCTGGTGTTGACACTTACAGACAATCAAGGCAGACCTTGATAAACCGATCATTTTTCAATTCTGGTTGTAGCCGTTAAAATTAATTAGCAGTAACTCGAAGTCTCATATTCGGGGCTCCACCCCCACGTTCTGTCTCAACAAGAACCATTTAATTAACTGTTTTCCGCAAGTGAACATGAATCTGACGACCAATGTACGTCACCTGGAAAAATCGACAACATATAATCAACAGGCAACCAATCTAATTGTTTCAGTGCAGGCGTGATATGATCATACTTCCTTATACCTGTAACGATTCTTGCAGCAAAATTTTGCACGCTCTGTAGTTTAGCTATGTTCTTCGTAGAAGTATTTGCCCACACTGAGGAACAATAATATAGTTTACTAAATACTAAGGCATTTATAATCACTGTTAAGGTCCGATTGTCCAAAATGTGTTTGACTCGATTAATTTGGCAAAGGGACTTTGTGCATTTGGAGACTACTTGGATAATATGTTCATCATAACTCAGGCTTTTGTCAAACTCCATCCCTAAATCTTTCGCTGAAGAAACGGGCCGTAGTATCTTTCCAAGGAAGGGTACTCGAAAGTCCTGAACTTGATTTAACATTTGTGGGCTACCAAATAGAACGAGTTTAGTTTTTCCAGGGTTGATGAGTAGGCTACTAGAGCAACACCATGCAGCAACTCTCTTTAAATCGTCCGCAAATTGGGTTCCCTCAGCACTGATGTTTTTCAATGAAAATGACAAATACATCTTTGAATCATCGACGTACGATTCCAAAGGACAAACTGTAGGAACATTAGGAAGGTCATTAATATAGATGTTAAATAATGCCGGGCCAAGTATAGAACCTTGAGGCACTCCATGTGTCATCATGCGAGCTTCTGAAAGTATATGACCAAGTCGCACTGACTGCCTCCTTTCTGAAAGATAACTCTTAAACCAAACAACGGCCTTCCTGGATACACCCAAGGAACGCAGTTTCTCAAACAGCAGTGAATGTTCAATACTGTCGAACGCCTTTGATAGATCCAACAACACCACCGCCGTTAACTCTTTCCTATCTATAGCCTCGAGAATCATATCTGATACAAATATATTGAGCGTTTCTGTTGAATGTAACTTCTTGTTTCCACTTTGATGGTCCGTGAGACTCTTTTTCTGAGACATGTATTCCATTAATTGATTCAGTGCAACACGTTCACATACCTTCGAGGTCACAGGCAGTAAGGATACAGGGCGATTGTCATTCGGCGTTTCATGATCCCCTTCTTTGAGAATTGGAATTACTTCTGAATGTTTCCAAGCTGCTGGAAATACTGAAGTTAATAAGGAGCAGTTCACAATCTCAGTCAGCGCGGGAAGAATAATAGGTAGAGCGTCTTTTACAGCAGCAAGTGAAACTTTATCTATTCCAGGGGCCTTATTTGTTGGAAGAAAGTTTACAATTTTACGTATTTCATACGATGTTACACGACGGAATTGAAATTCATCCGCTTCGTCTCTTAATACAGGATTATTTTGTCGCAGAAGGGTGAGATTACTCTTAGCACTTAACGCTTTAGCCTCATCAGCAACTCTGGCCCCAACTGAAGTATAGAATTTGTTAAATTCATCAGCCAGTTCCTTCATATCCTTGGTATACACAGGCTGTGACATCTCTTTACGCGGCACACAGCTTCGGATAACCTTCCACATTGCATTTGGTTCTTTATTCCTATAAATTTCATCATGAACATACCTCCTTTCTGCTTCCCTCAGCTGCTCTTTTACCACATAATGAGCCCGACGAAAGCTGTCCCAGTCACAGGCATTCTTAGTCTGACGTGCTATTTTGTGCAACTTATCCCTTTTCTTCATCAGGTCCTTAATTTCACCGCTTACAAACGGAGATTTACGGTATCTAACTTTTATAGTTTTGACGGGCGCATGTCTGTCTAAAATCCGAAAAAAATTGTAAATTAAAATAATCTAATTTTCCATTTACATCGTCCATCAATGACACATTCTCCCATAATAAAGTCTTCATCAGGAAAAAATAAACAGCACACTTTACAACAACTAAAAGGTATCGCTTGAAAATATCATAAGGCGAATATATGAAATTAAGACAAATTCGAAAATTCTTTTCCAACTACCGTTACCAAAATACCGAGTGTTCAAATACTCTTGTTCGATGCCTAATGACTCGGGCCCGTGCGTGAAAAAGTATGGGCAAAGTAGAAAAAGGTTTTTTCTATGTCTGGTCAATTTGTCAAGATGTGTCATCGAAAATAGTGACCTAGTCGATGCTTGAATCGTTTGATGACAGTAATTTTCATTGATTTCATCAAGTTTTGCAGCTAAACAACATGTAATGTCATTTATGGCGGTATGGAAGATTTGTGATATATGCCCCAAAAATACGTGACATGCAATGATTACCAGTAGAAATTTCATGCTTCAATGTAGCACTGGAAATTAAGTTTACTCATCAGTTAAAAACCAGTCCCTACGACTGAATAGGCTACTTTGTCAAAAGAATTTTAATTAAAGATTAAAGATTTCTTCCATTAGATTACTGGAGTGTGCAGGGTGGATTTAGAAGTGTGGAGGTTCTGGCCACTTCCAACTATGAGTATGCCCCCTTTAGAAAAATGCGTTCATGGAAGCATATAATAATAAAAACTGTAGTGGTCATGTAGATTATGACATGTGAGCAAATGCCAATTCAAGCCATTTCGACTTACTGTTGTGATAAAATTAAGGGCAAACAATCTAATAAATCTCCATGTTATTAATTCTACAAATTACCTATAAAGTGTTACATACGTACTTTACTACTGTTTAATATAAATATATGCGCTCTTGAGCCACTGTCACTCAGATTCAGAAAAGTCATAAAAAATAAAAAAAATCCTATGAGTGAGGACCCTAGGTGGAGCCCATCTTTAAATCTGGTTCTGAAAGTAGAAAGTATCTTCTGACAACTATTGGCATGTATTTTTGGAGGAAAGATTGTTAAGCCGTTCTTCATAGAACAGGCTGACCATATTCAGGTCAATTAATTTGCATCTCTTTGTCACCGTTCCTCATTTCCACTTCTGTTTAGTTTTAAAACCTGAAATCTCGAAACGACACAAATCGGGTGCTTTCATAAGCATGCAATGATTGCAAACACGTTTTAGGCATAGTAAGTGGGTCAAAATGGTAACGTCGACCAAATTTGAATGCTAATTTTAAGAATGTTAAGTCCTACAAATGTACCTACACCTGGACAAGAAAATCAGTTTATAGGCACTACCTTGTTTTCCTCAGGCGTATAGGATTGAGTACTCATTGGTATGGAAAACTCAACCCGAGTTGACTCGAGAAAGATATAACTATAAAAATCGAAAATTAATGAACACTTTTACTGAATTCGATAAGCGTAATTTAAAAAGAAACTCATAGTAGATTTGCAAATAAAGCTGATAATTTTACGTCACCTACCACTAGCGATGCGATAAAGGAGGAATACGGAATATCTGATAATACAAGCAGATTTAAAGATGAGATATTTCGTGAAGAAGCACAATAAAACTTTCGCTAATTAAAAATTCAGCCGCTCTAAGATCGCAAGTTAAACATTTTGTGCGTGAACCATGGATAAACAATCTATCTTCGAAAAAACCTGAAGTCCTACCACGAAGGAAATTATGTTTGTTTTCATGAAGTGGTGACAAGTATACGACAAAGATCTCATACTTTTGGAAGACATATACACATATCTGCAGCTGCCGTTGTGCGCCACCGTACATACCTCATGCTGTCTCGTCTAACGTAAACGCACAGCACGAATCAATCAACAGAATGAAAATACCGACCCTTTTGATAATGAGTAAGATAAAACTGGCGAATATGTTATTTGAAAAACAAGCCTTTCCCATTCTCAACAGTTTGACATATCTGTCACTCTTAAACAAATGCTATTATGGAGATTTCTTCAGGAAATTTTAATCCAAGGATTGGTCACAGTACTAAATATTTCTCTGCATGCATGCAGAAAGAATGATCTTGTCCAGTTGTTGTTACTCTATCACGATATCACTCTGCACGTCCATTGCCATACCAAGGGTAGACAACTGGGGTACTTGGCCTGGGCGCTAATATCTTATGGGGCAAATTTTCAGAAACAAAAATTCAACTTTTCTCGCCTTTTTACTAGATTCCAAAATATGTTGCAAAGCTCAACAAAACGTTGGTTAATGCCTAGACTCTTCATCATTAATTGACGACTTCGCAGCTATCAAGCAGTGGCGTAGGAAGCTAGTTCAACTTAGGAAGCCCGGGAACAAATTTTATTTCAGGGTTGGTGTTTTAATTAGATCTTTTTTAATTAGATCTATATTGTTGACAACACTATGACAATACTTTTAATTTTACATCTATGGTAAAGCACATTTCACGTTTAGGAGAAAGGAATGTTGCAGTGGATTACTAATTTATGAATTAAAAGACTAAATATAATTATAAAATGTCCTGGTTTTTTTACCTTTACGAAGGATACTAAAAGTGACAACAAATTTTTCCCTGTGCAGCTTTAAATCACGGTAAAGTATTAGCCATCATTAAAACTATGCGCAGTACATTAGATTTCCAAATATTTTTGATTTTAATTTTGAAATGCAAGTACGTGCGATGAAAAAACTTAGATTGTCACCATATCTGTTTTAAGGGGGGGCCGAACAATATCGCGGGCCCCGTTAATAAAATGTTAGGGGGGTCGTGGCGCCCGTGGCTCTCCTGTTTCCTACGCCACAACTATCAAGGCAAAGTTCAGAAGTGCCTGTGTCAAATTTTCAACTACAATTTCAATAACAAAAACAAAAAAGTAGAATAAACACTCGTTTCGACATAAAGCACCTCGTTTAGTTGTAACGGAATAATATAAGAACCTTGGGGTGCGTTAGAGAGGGCCGAGGGGAAACCCTGAACAGAATTTAACCCTAGCTAATTACCACTTATGCACGGTTCTGTGCACGTCAGTACAAATATTAAATTTTTGGATGCTTCTAGCCATGAATTTCGACTATTCTAAGTAAATGATCATGAAAAGAATCGGGTAAATGTTACTATATATCTAATTTTCAATTTATTTATAGGACAAATACTTATTGCAAAAGATCTGTCTGGAAAACCTCCCCTAATATTTAGTTCAGTCGTTTTTAATAAAATATCTATCCTGATGACAAGTTTGCGTATTTTAACTCAATTGTGATAATCGGAAAAAGTACGCCAAATTTCCAACTCTTTTGTTACAATAGGAACACTAAATAATCGAACGATTCGAAGAAGTTTAAATGTGCACTGTTCTGAACCTGTAATTATTTTAAAAGTAGAAATTCCAATAACGTAGACCGTACCAGTTGCACCACTTGCAAGTAGAAATTGCGGGAAGCGACCTCTAGTTTTTCACATCCCTAAGACATGACTCTGAAATGGTTCAGCCCGTTACTTCAAATTTGGCCGAGAAAGAAAGCGATGATGTGAGTTTCAGCTGTTTGGGTAGTATTAAAAATTTTGATTGTTTCCATGGTAACAACAGATTTGAAAACATCCTCATGAATTCAGTGTTGTTAAGTTAGCGATTAACCCAGGTGCTAATTTTTTTCATCTTGAATAGTATAAAGCTTAGAATGAAAGTCTTACCAGTTTGATAACATCTTAACTTACAATTTTATTTTATAACTTTTTAAAGAAAACAGTGGTTTGGAGTAAAAAACATTTTGAGGAATTCTTCAAACTTAAGTTTGTTAGTTTCCATCTTATGAATTGTGATGTTCACAAAAATCCTGCCACATTTCCATAAATTTTAATGGCGACATTTCTCCCAAGTTAACAAAATTAGTTTTCGAAGTTATTTTCAATTACTGCTGTTGCCATGGAAACAAGGGATTTGATTAATATTATCGTTCCAATTAAAACTCATTGATTGCTTTCCCACTCTGCCAAATTTATGGTTATGGCGTATTGCCATTCTAGAGTAATGTCCAAGAAAAAACATAAGTTGAGAAAAACTAGCAAATTTGTCTTCAGCTATCTTAAAACGATCTTCACGACATTTTGACGATGTTTGTGATCTTGGAAGCTGTGTAAATTCCCTCTTGAATGCCCAAAAAAGATGAAAAATCATATACTATCCAAGTATCTCGGGCAAAAACATTCCGGAAAGCCTATGTATCTGGAGGTAAAAATCCTCTGACTGATATCCTTTCTTCGATGAGACATCACATTATACAGGTTTATTGTTGACGCTGCCCCCACAGTTGTGCAGGCTTCGGCTCCATCAGATAACAATGAAATAACTGCGCGGTCCTATTAATTGTTATTTGCAATTCTTGTCGCTTATCCGGGAATTACATGGTGGTTGTACAGAAAAACTGATGAATCCTTCAAGCCGGTGGGGTAGGTGATAACAATTTTACTGAGCATCAAACCACTATCAAGCTCCACCAGTTTAAATTATTTTCTTATGTCCGTTTCTGCTCATTAATTTCAAAGTTTATTGATCTAATAAATGTCATGCTCATGGCTTAATGAAGTGTGTTAAATTAAATAGATAAACTCCGGACGAAAAAACTTTAAACTGAATGTGCTATTTATATTGTGATTTGCAAGTGCCGAGTCATGCAGTTCAATCGCTATGACAACTGCGTGAATCAGGGGGGCGTAAGACTTTTGTACAGTTGTACAAACAGTTGAATATTTTTAAGGTTTTATTTGAATACAGATAAATAATGACTCGATATTATAATCACCAATTCACTCTCGCAGTCTACCTTATAAGTTCCTTCTTATCACGGGCTAAAAAAACACAACGCGTGGCTGCCGGAGCTAATAATGAATGACAATTTTACGACACCAAGTGTGAGTTTAAGCACCCAAAATCAATCGATCTTTGTCCTTTTGTTACAAATCTGCTTGCCCGAATATCTATATATTACCCTCTCCGCAAAAATGCATGTTCCATGACAATCCCTAAAAACAAATAGACAGTCCCATTTCTCGTAGATATTGTTGACATCAAATGAACTAGAGGCTCTTACTCATTTGATGGAGAATATGAACCTTACGAGAGCTGGGACTGTAACTTCTCAATTAGTGCACATGTTTGGCCAAAAATTAAACCTCATAGGACTCCTAAGGAAAGTAGAGAGAAAAGTTTACATCAACAGCTTTAAAAGATTCAAACTTGACAAACGAACTTTTTCGACAATTTCTTAGGGGGTGCTTATATGGAGGCGAGCCAGCCCTCTTGGCTGAGCAAGCCCTAGTAAGCCTTTTTAGCAGGACTTGACCTAGCACGCATGCGTTATAGGAGGGCCAGCCCTTCTGAGTTTGTTTACATGGAAAATTCCAGTCCTCCTAGGCGAGATCTCGGGTAGTCAATAACGAGATCTCGCTTAGGAGGGCTGGTCCTCCTCTAGTGTAAAAGAAAAGAAATTTTACAAGGGAATATACAGAGAGGGAAGATCTCGGCAAAAAGGGCCAGCCCTAATAGGAAGGCTGACCCGCTTCCGTGTAAACACTACGTTACCTTACGTATACGATGTTGTGACCAAATATCTCACCATGCTCTTTCAACGTCTGCCAAAAAAGTATCCAAATATCTTATTGTACGAAGAAGTTGAGCGTTCTAACATCTCCCAATGTTGGGAGAAGGCTCTCGTTTATTCTTAAAAACATTAAAAATGTCTGTCTATAAACTCTGAACAAACAAGGTATGCTGTAAAAGGGATATAAGTAACGCGAGCGCCGAATATACGAGACATTCTAAGTAGATCCATCATCCTGATGCACATTCCGCAAGAAAATTTCAAAATCTAGAGTTTCTAAAAATGCCATATTCTGCATTTTGGGGGATGATTTTACAAAGTTCAAAGGTCAGAAAACGTCATATGGTACTGTGCTAGTCACTCATACTGTATATATGTATATATTTATACATGTATGTATGTATATATGTCATATGAATATATGTATATATGCACATATGTTTTTATATGTGTATATGTGCATATGTGCATATGTATATATATATGTATGTATGTACGTGTGCATGTGTGTATGTACGTATGCATAAATTTATGCATAAAAATATCGGAACGCCACCTAAAGACGGGCCTCCAGAGAAAGTCGAACATTTTCAAGAAAAAATTAGTTGAGAATGAAAAATATACGATTCCACCTCTCTGATCAGGATATTTGGTAAAACCAGTACCTATCATTAACTGGTGGCTTAATTCGAATACTAATTTTTAATGGTAAATGGTTAAACAATAATTAGGTTGTTTTTTTTACTTCAGCTCAGATTGCGGTTCCACCAACAATGAAACCACTTCCAGATGACAAGACAAATTGGGAAACACTGTGGAAAAATTTGAATACGAACAAAACGTCAAGGTCTGATGACCCTAACCTCTCGGTATTTGATACTATTCTCAGAATTAACGCTAGGGAGAGAGGTAAAATTAATATATTTTAAAAAAATTTTGCAGGAATATTTCTAATATTTCCATTAATTTCCACAGTATGTTCGTTGCCAATTTACATTCTTAATTTTCATTAACCCTTTTCCGACAAGATGTCCTCCTTCGATGAGCAAAATCTTTTGGCTTCAGCCATAGTAAAATAATAGACTAGAGTGATCTTTTATGCCAAGATAGAGTTAAATAAAAAAAATTATCATATTTACCCTAAATGTGATATTAATATTTGTGCGTATATCGTATATAAGTGTTACAGAATATCTAATTCAAACCAAAACATTACAATTAGGTCGAAATTCTAAGGTATCAATCAACTTCCAGCAACTTAGTTCCTCCTGGAGGTCTCATTAAAATAGTCTGTCATTAGCTACAGTGAAATATAATTCAATAATTGTTCAGACAGAAAGGCAAAAAAGTCAGATATGAAGTGCAGAAAATAACATGGCGATGAAAATATCGCACCATTTCTTTGTGGCAAATACCTAACAAATTTATTAACAGATAAAAATTTTGAGATGTATACATGACACCTAGTAAATTTTTGGCAATTTGTAAACTTGCATAGGGTTTATCAGACGTTTTGCCGAAGCTTTAGTTGTTGAGGTAATAATATAAACTTAATATAAGCAATAATATGAACATCATTATTAACATGTTGTGGTAGCCTCTTAGGCAAATGCCAATAAATATGCCGAACTTGCACCTGAGCTCGCCATTATATGGTCGTAATTACTTGAATATGGCGAAAAGTCTGACAGTTTGAAATTTGCGTGAATACTTTCTGCTCCACGCCTAGATAGGTAGCCAACTATACATCAACTTGACTATGTTCTTAGACTATCCTTGAAGCTTCATCATAATTTTTCCTAATTTTCTACGCATTTTTCCAGGCCAAGGAATCACAAGAAGTGACTCAAACATTTTTTTGTTTGAGGGAGATATTCAACTAAAGAAAAGCGAAGCTGAAAAATTAATCGGCCAAGGAACTTCTCGCAGTAGGAGAGCAGTTATGAAAAAGACGGGTGGAAATTTATAGGGACGAAACATAGCGTATGTCACTGACAGAAGTCTCGGATGTGAGTTAATTCAAATATTGGAGAGGAAATTTTATATCCTTCATCGGTGGACATTTATTTTAGTATCCACAAATTTTAGTATCCACAAATTTTTTCTTCGCTTTTTTAATTCGTATCTTTTCCTTCAGCACGTGCCATTAAGGTCGTGCGATCTGCAGTTCGTGAGTGGCAAACGACCTTACCCTGCATGGGAGCTTGGATAGATGTCACAAATAGAAGGAGACCCAAAGATTATATGCATTTCTTTCGAGGCGGAGGGTAAGTAATCAGACTAGACGATCAAGCCATCAAGGCTGCTGGTAATCCATTTTCGGTAACTTTTCTGGTAACTTTTTCGGTAGCTAGTTACTTTTTTATAAAAAGAACGGATAGGAGCAACTAGTTACAATCGCAAGGAACACGGTCCTTTCAAAACTGTGCAAATCCTTACGTTCCTGTGTAAGTTTGTGCAGCAGTTTACCAGTTACAAAATCAAATCACCCCTATGCTTTGAACTTCTTGTTGACATTTTGTCATCTCTTCACCTGAGCAAGTATCTTCATGAACATCATGTACACAACGCCTCGTGAACGACTGATTATAATCTTTATTACAGATGTCAAGTGACAACCACCTGCTGAGTAACGTTTGTTTGAAAATGCCCTGTAAACACCGAGAGAAATAATGACATAACGACTGGGTCACGCTAAACTAAGACGCTCAGTTATAGTCAATATGTTGGCAGTGTGAACAAGGCAACATAAGGACATAATACCAGCATACTGACATGGGAATAACAATATTAAGAAAAAAGCCTGATCTTTTCTTTACGTCATTATGTTTACATCCAAACGTGCAAACTAGCTAGTCCCTGTAAGAATTTTGGGACATGTTTACTCTTGAAACGAAATCTCGAATTTAAGGTGTGAAATTGGTAGGCTTGCACGTACGTGTCAACAACTTAATTTTACTGATTCTCTTTAAAAACGAAGTAAAAACACTTTCCTGTTATATTTGAGCTATTGACCATTCCACAGTAACATTCGGTAATTTGCAGTAATACATCTGTACATGCTACATGCTTCTGGCCCAGTAAATCAAAAGCTTTTGTAGTAACTATAGAGAAGTAACTTGTACCTCCAAAACTAAAGAACAACTATTCACCGAAGTGGAAGTGAATAGTAGTGCAAATTTACCGAACAGCGAAGCAGCAAGGTAAATATTTACGCTATTCACCGACACTGAGGTGAATAACTGCTTTAGCATATTCCTCGCTAAATTGTTTCCACAAATATTTTTTTTTAAATTTTTAAAACAATTTTAAGGAACGTCGGCTTGTCGCCCAGTCATCATTTGTAAACAAAACATTTTGAAACACATCCTGAGTGCATTTATCGAAACATTAATGCCAAGTTTCGTTGATTTTTTGGTGTTGTCTAGCACGGCAACTTTGTTTATTGAAAAAAAGTTCTTCTTGCGTAACATAAACATAACTAGACACTGTAGTGTTTGTAACTTAGTATCTCTCCCCCCTTAGTATGTAATTTCTCATGCGTAAAGGAGGAGAGCTGATAAAGAGACAAACATGTTGTGTGTTGTTTCTGGTTGAATCCGTCTTTAAATCTGGTTGAATCTGTGTCATCTGTTGACAACTTATAGTATGTTTTGATCTTAATACAGTACAGACACCATCTTGTTTTGTACGGAGGTGAATAGTGCGGGATATTTCGAAATAGAGGAACTAATCAGATTGCGAAAACAAAACACTATCCACCTGCGAGGTATATGCTCATTTTTTTTATTTCCTGGGTTACTTGAACTTGGAACTAGTTACTTTTACGGAGGAACATCAACAGCACTGTGGACAATGAGAAATACCCTGGGAAGAAGCAAAAGATATTTTTTTGCACTGATTCATCTTCTATATCAACACTAATACATTCAAAGAATATGCTTTCTGTAAACGTTATGCAAACAGTGGTAGATTAACCAATAGGCACTATAGGCACGTGCCTAGGGCCCAAGAAGGCCAGGGGCCCACGAAAATGTTTGTCTATGTGGCTATAAGAGTATTCAAACCGAGCTCAAAGGAGTGAAAGTATTCATAATGTATTTTCGAGACAAATACAAAAGAACCACCGATTTTCTGAATAACTAAATATTACCTTTTACGATTTTTCAAACTTTGACCAAAATAGGACGACGACGTACTTTTGATCGACGGTCAAATAACACGTCTAAATGACTGAATTCTTAATTCTGTTCTTTCTATTATTTATTATTATTAATTCTATTCTTCTATTATTTTACTTTGGCTATCGCCAGACGATTTTACTCGTCAAACAGAGAGCTCCCCTCCTCAAAAGAGTTGAGTATTCCATTAATCATTATGCTAATATATACAGGGTGTCCCAAAAAATGTATACACACTTTGAATGATTATAAATACAATGTTTATTAAGACATATCTAAGTTTTATAACCCAAGTTAAAGAAGACAAGTGTAGAATTTTTTGAGTTATCGCAGGTGTTCGAACTGATGACCGTTCTGGTCCAGGGACTGCTGATAACGAGGACAGATGGAATTGCAAACATTACGAATTATGATCATTTCATTTGATATTTGGGTGCATTCTCTTTCAATTGCTGCTCTCAACTCATTGATTGTTACAGGTTTTGTGCTACAAACCTTATCTTTGACGTATCCCCATAAAAAAAAAAGTCCACAGGAGTGAGGTCTGGTGAGCGTGGGGGAACTCAATGCTATATCCTCACCCAATCCATTTGTTCGGCAGATTTTCGTAAGATAGGCTCTCATATCACGATGGTAGTGGGGAAGTGCTCCATCTTGCTGGAAATAAAACTCCTCATCTCCAAATTGCTCACGAATGCGTGGCATTCGAAAGAAAGTTTGTTATAGTGAGTTATAATCACTCAAAGTGTGTATACATTTTTTTGGGACACCCTGTATATTTATGTAAATGTTTTTAAATAGAGAACTTCACAAAAAATGCACAAACGTGTTAAAAGGAATGAGACTGAAAAAACTGTAGGTGAGCCGTGATTGACACTGATCGAGTCATCTGGCTACCATATTGGCTTTCTTCTCTTTTGCCACTTGATGATAGGAATTGGCTATTTGGCTTACCGTGAAATCGATCCATAAAGACATAAAATGCATTATGACCTTTAAATGCATTATGCATGAACTTTATATTCTCCGCATGATCATTTTCGTTTACTTATCTTGCTCCGTATTGAAAGGTATCAAGGACTAGCAGAGCTCAACCTTGGGTCAGTCGTGTTTGTTGCCACCCTCACTCATATCTACGGAATCAGAGTTGATATGTTCAATCCTAGATCAATGATATGATTAGTTCTTTTGCCATAAAGAAAACACACATAGTAAAACTGCAGAATGAACATCATTATGCTGTAATCCGACCTCCCTATGGTAATATTACTAGTATTCACTAATGTACGTGTAACTAGAGGCAGACTAGTACTATAGTATTGTTTTGCTTGTTAAGACTGTTTTTGACTTCTTGTATAACTTTTCCGATTCATTCATGTAATTGCTGTTGACATTCAATATAGCTATAAAAATCTTATCGATGACATTTAAAGCTGAAGCCTTAAAAAGAGAGTGGATCTAGCTGGGATCTGTAGGGCCCACGAAATTGCCCTGTCCCTAGGCCCACGAATGTTTTAATCCGCCACTGTATGCAAACACGTTAAGATCAAACTAATCAGTTGACAATGGTTGTAGGAACTTATTTGCTCTAGGTTTTTCATATCAGGAAATAAGTTATCTTCATACCTTGAACGTACCTGTCTTCGTCATAAATCAGGTGCAACTTACTTATTTATGACTTCATTAAGATGCTACTCACTGGTTGGACGTGCCGGAGGAGGGCAAAGAATATCAATCGGACGAGGATGTGAGCACCACGGTATTGCAGTGCATGAAATTGGTAAGATTTTATGTTGTTAACTTATTCTATTTGTTCAGCCACCCACATGATTTACAAATTTATTAGCAGTGGTTTTATTCACCCGCAACATATACCAGATTACGTTAAAATGTGCAGCCATGATGGTCACATTACACCAACTTCTCATATTGTAAGGAATGTGAAAAAAATATCCTAAAATATCAGATTTATTGGATGCCTTTAAAGTTTATAATCAGGGACTCATTTGGATCCGGCGGCCTGTGCCTACAAAGTTTATGAAAACATTGGCCTCCAGATACATCCGTTGGACAAGTATGGCTAACTTAATGACATAGCTGAACTAGTGAGAAATATAGCAAAGCAAGTCAGATAATATACCTAAAATAGCCTTCAGCTAGTCTTGTGAATTCCATACATATCGGCCGCTCATACTGTATATATGTAATCCTTATAAAATTTATGTCATTGTACAACTTTCGGGAACAGTCAAATATGGCGTCACTTGCAGCTCAGATCATTACTCACGTATAGTGCTCATGCATCGGAAGAATCACATGTTATAAACCAAAATTACATAATTCGATCTAAATTCGAAAGATATGCCAAGTTATATGAGATTGCGCTTAGATACGGAATGCAGACATCAATGAAACGTAATGACATGAACAATGGCGTTTATTGAATTGTTGGTTAGTTTGCATGGAGACGTAATTATCACATAGTTTGTGTAAACATGTTCAATAAACAGGTTCAATTTTAGTGGTAAATGTCTTGTACATTTATAACTGTCTGTAAATTTACATGGTGTCTATCCGAAAAAATATGAGATACTTTTTCATCCTAGGTCATGCAATGGGTCTTTGGCATGAGCAGTCTCGTCCAGACAGAGACAGTTATGTTAGAATTTTATGGAACAATATTATCCCAGGTGACAAGCCAATTCTGACGAACAATATCTCCATCATTTCTTATCAATTTTATCATCCTCATTATCATTACCATGACCATAATTATTATCATCATTATTATCGTAATTTTTATCATTATCATTTTATTACCACTGTCGCTTTTGTTATCGTTGTTTTAGGCGCTATTGTTATCATCTCGATTTTAATTATTATCTCAATTATTCCTGCTAAAATACTTGTTTTTATCGTTGTTATTGTTGCACTTTCTGTTGTTGATATTGCTACTGTTGTTGTTGTTTTTGCTGCTACCTTTTCTGGAAAGCCATTATCCCCAGTGTTTTCACCAAAGAACTTTTGAACTATACCCTTGATGCAAAAATGACTTATGATGAAAGTATCGAAAATGTATAACTTACATTGCTTGATTTTGCCATAAAAACGGAGTAGTATACATTTTTACATACAAACATTACTCGATCAATTTGATATTTTAGTTATCAGTAAATTGTATGATCGTTTTACGTTACGGTCAAACAAGTTTCGGGAAAATGTAAAGAGTCTTAAACAGGAGCAAAACTTTTCAAAAAATTCAGTGGCTATACGAAAAAAGAAGATAAAATAGTTGTATTGTGCAAATCAAATTGACTTCTAGTACATTGCACTTAAATTAAGAGACTTACTCATAAGTTTTGAATGTTTATACGACTTTTAGCTCCACATTATCAATTCGCAAAAATTTTAACAGCCAATGAGTCAGGCATGGAGCATTTAATAAAGTATGAAATAAAACTATCACTGTCACTGTCACTGCTACATTCATCGTCACCATCACCATCTTTGTCACTGTCTCTATCACTGAATGTAATTGTCACTATCACAGTCTCTGTCACTGTCACTTTTTCTTCACACTGTCGCTGTCTCGTTCTCTGACTCTGTCCATGTCTGTGGATCTATGTTCCTGCTTCTGTCCCCGTCTGTGTCCTTTTCTGTGCTCCTGTACCTTTTCATGTCACTTTATTGTATCAGTCCCTGTCTCTGTCCACTGTCAATCACTGTCTCTCTCTTCCACCTCTGTTACTGCAGGCGCAACTAATAGGAGTTGAGGGGTTGCGACTCCAGCCCATTTTTTGGGAAGTCTTATTTTAAATAAAGTTTCTTTCCCTCATCCCTCAATGCCACTTAGACCTACTGCACCAATCGAAATTATCAAAATCACCCCTACAGTGCCTTGATGCTTTCCTTCGATCCCTTCCCTTTGAAATTTCTGGTTGCGTCCCCACACTGTGTTTGTTTTTGTCTCCGTCTCTGTTTGTTTGTCTGTATACCGTAAATGTTCGAATTAACGCCTGGGGCGCTTAATATTTTCACTTAAAGGAGCGGCGTTAAATCAGGAGGGGCGCTTATTTAAAAGATTCGTGTTTTGCCCTGACAGTAATGTTAATACGAACATTCAACTAAAAGCTAAGACAATTTCGATAGTCATTTCCTTAGAATGACCCATTATCTACACAATACTGACAAAAACACCGGAATTTATGGAAAAGCTAAAGAATTTAAACAATTTAAATCATATGTAATTGCCATATTAGACGTCAAATTCACTTTGATTCTTGATTTCATGATTGAAAGCCTTCACTGTCAGTAACGTCGGGTAATGCCTTGTCGAAATCAGAGTATTTCACGATGTGCATGGCAGGTTATATTAGCCATTAAAAACTATAAGCGCCCCAGGGGGCGCTTATTTTGAACAGGGCTTCTTATTGCTTGTTTCCATTCTTTACGGGGGCGATTATTCGAGAGATACACTAAATAAGACCAGCCGCTAGTTCGAACATTTACGTAATCTGTATTCCTCTCAGTGTCTTTGTATCTATCTTTTTCTTTGTTTTTGGTCGTTTGTCTTTCATTTGCCCTTGTCTTTGTCTTGGTCTTGGTCTTTACCTTTGTAACTGTCATTATCTCTGTTACTGTCACTGCCACATTTACTGCCGCGGTCGTCGATATCGTGGTTTTTGTTGTTTTATTTGTTTTGTTATTACTCAACTTGTTATTACGTTCGGTCAGTTTTCTTAATTCTTATCTTTTTTAAATTATTATTTCCTGTCCAAAGAATATGTATGCTCTCCAATTTATGAAAAACTGATGAAAGAGCTCCTTGTTCCATGCTCTCTTTGACTAGTAAAATCGTCTGGCGTTAGTAGGAGTAAAATAATAGAAGTCTTACGCCGCCTAGAAAGAGTTAAACTTTCTAATATCGTTAACATACATATTTCAAAACAATTTTTTTCTGAACTGTCTTGCCGAAAAAATTTCTGGTCGTTTCAATTCATATTTATTTCGTAATTGAGAAGCCGTTTTGAAGAATCTCCTTACGAAATAACAGGTAATTACAAAATATAAGTATAGGTTATTTTGAGGCGACGAAGGGATATGAGATTTATTCACCGAGGGCGTAGACCGAGGTGAATGAATTACATATCCCCGAGGGGCCTCAAAATAACTTACTTATATTCCACATGGACGAAGTTGATTTGAGAGACAATTGTAAGGAGATGCTTTTGTTCTGAAGATCTTTCGGAATGCCTATCTAAAGCGCTGAAATAATACAGTAGAAGTACGAACATCTGTAGTGGGATTTTGAAGAGGTATATTTAAATTGCAAAGTGTTTTGTTTGGTTGGTTAAATATGTTTGAACTTGATAAACAAGAGTGATGAATCGGACAAGATTTTTTGAACACAAAATTTGAGTCGAATTGAATCCGACTGAACAGGTCATAATTACATACTTTCTCTTCATACCTACCAAAGGGTCAGTTGAAAAGATAAAGAGTCTTTTCCAGAAGTTTTGCAAAGAAGCAAGGACTGCTTCATCAATAACCAACAACAAAAGAATTTAAGGTAGGCAATAGCGTTTCCCGAGCTAAGTCATATGCTCTCAATATAAGCAACTGCTCAGTTGTACTTAAAATGTGAGATGTTTTAAGTGTTTATAGGACTTGTTATATCGTTGGCTCAGTTTGTTTTGTTCTCGAGAGATTTATAACTAACTTATAAACCTCATAAAGATATTCATGAACTTTTAACCGAAAATTCGCAATTTCTGTCCGTTTGTAGGGCAAATTAATTACTTCTTTCTAAACTTCACCATCGATGATATAAGTCGGTTATATACCTTAACCTCGGTGTTTAAGAGATATGTCAACCTTCGGGCTTCGCCTGAGGCTTATATATGGCTTAAACACCTTGGTCACGGTATACAACCTTTACTTAAAATTTGTATTGTTGAAGTGTACTTGGTATTCCTTATCATTTTTAAATTTGAAGGAAAATAAGGAATAGCACGGGGAACATTACAGTGAAATATTTGGGAGGAATACAAGAGGGGAATATAAATTCATTGTTATACCGTTGTCTTCCTTCATTGTTTACGATTCCGCATTCCCCATTTATATTGGGGGAATATTGAATATATTCCCCCAAAAGAACAAAGTAAAACCGAGCCATGTGGAATATGAGAATGATTTAGAAAAGATTTACAACAAATTTACTTAAACCTGGGTTGTAATTTTCGGCTTTGATAGGAGGTGCTGCACCCCATCTTTCCCCAATTTTTTGCCCCACGACTTTGAAATCCTTGTAACATTTATTTTTCCTTTTTGATTTTTTTATTTAGCAATGAGATTCAACTTCAAAAAACAATCTTACTCACGAGTTAACAGCTTAGGGGTCCCCTATGATTATGAAAGTGTCATGCATTATGGGGCCACAGCTTTTGCTAAATCGTATGGGTTGAAGACAATCACATCTGTAAACGGATGACAAACATTCGGGCAGTGCAAGGGATTGAGCCGTAGAGAAAAAAAGCAAGTTAAACTACTGTATGGATGTACTGTAAAACCGACGAGACCAACAGGTAAGAAGCGCTTTCCGCTCTCCAAAAAGCGATGAGAATTTCGCATGCCTTTGATTGTGTCAATACACAGATTGAGTTGTGCAAAATAAAAAAACCAGGAAATCTACTTTTGAAATATATGTTGGTCTTGTGAGCGAGAAATCAAAAATAGCGAATGTGTGTGGTAATATATTTTGTAGAGTGAATATTCTAATGCTGTACTTTTTTGGTACAAAGGTAAGACATTGTCCAGTGATTTAAAAAGAAGATTGCTAGTTAGAGTACCTCCTATGGTTTTCTTCTTCATGGCCGCAACACATGGCTTTTTGAAACATTTAGTATATCGTCGTATAATAACGTTCAAATGTTTTTCACAGTTTGCAGTGACACACAATCTCACAGATACTGGTATTCAGAATCGAAGAAGTTGAAACTTTTCACAAATTCTTTATTTGAAAGTTATATGACCACTCATTGCTGTAGCACATGTCGACAGACACCACCAACCCGCCTACACCAAAACCCGCAGGAAACCATTACATTCAGTAACAGCAGCCAAGATGAAGCATTCTTTTAATGACAAAAGATGATGCGTGGGGTTTCACATGTATCTGGTATTTACACCTGCTGTTAGGCAATTAAACAATTTGCACTTTCCTCTAGGGGACTCGGATACGGTACACCAGGCTATAGTCGGAATCTTCTGAAACACCCCACCTTCTTCTGAATAGTTTTTTATTGGATTTGGGACATATCTGAAAACAACAGTGCATCTGGGTCAGGGGTTTGACTTTAAGGAACGATGAATTCAAGATTACAGAGTGTGGTTTTCCATTCCCGGACAAACATAATTGCTCAGGCTTTTTGAATGCAACTATATTAGATTTTGGACCAATAAAACTGCAATACGACTCCTATCGTTTATTAAATGAATTTCAAACAAAAAATGGGTTTGAAAATGATCTGGAGTCGATCATCCCTCCTCACCACTCTTCCTGACGCTACTGATTCTTGAGGTGGTTAAAATGTGGCTTATTTCTCATTTATTTTCACAAATTTAACCAGGAGCCATGATAATCGTATAGCTAGTAAATGATCTCTCGTTTATGTATGTTGATGTCATTATGGCGTCATAAAAAATTAAACTCCGGTATTTTTGCTCAGTTAATTTAATTACAGTGCCCAATTGAGCGTGGTTTGTACGACGATCTCGAACTTATAAAATATTATAAACGCATTTAAAATCACTGAGAGGATTCAGATTTTAAGTGTGAAAAAAACCCTAAGACAGTGGCGTAACTATAGGGGGCAGGGGGGGCGGTCTCCCCCCCACACGACACCAGTATGGTCATCTGTCGGAAAATTGTAGTCCTCTGTCGGAAATTTGGGTGTTAGCTGTTGAGATAATTATATCCCGAAATTCCTGTCATGATCTTAATTCTTAATCATGATCTTAATTCGGAAAGACGTAATATAGGACAAATTAAGATGAATTTGTGTATTAGTGTATGTAAGAATGAGTAGATATGATTTATTGTAATGTAGGTTAGTTATCAAATATGGCATTTTTACGTGGCCACGCCCACACGACCACGCCCATTTGTCGGAAAATCTTAAGTCTTGCACCCGCACTAAAAATTCCAAGTTACGCCACTGCCCTAAGATACAGTAAAACGTCCATAACCTCGTTAAAAATTGCCAGACAATTAACATCAGAATGAATCAGAACTATTTAGTTCCACAGTTATCCGGATGGAGATCGAGCCACCCACCCCCTCTTTCAACAAGAATCGGGGGTTTTCGTATTCACTCGTCGGAGTAAAACCTTTTATTTTTCGCATAACTAAATCTCAATCTGTATTATTTTTGTTTTTTTATGAAAGAATGGCAGACACAAACCTCCTTCAGTCGTAACTGCATCAATAGCCAGTGTCTTACAGTATAATAGATTTTTATTTAATTCCACAGGTTGTATAGACACCCAATCTAAGAGCAATTGTGTTTCGTGGACAAGGGCTGGTTATTGCAAACCAGGACACAGATACGCAAGATACATGATGAAAAATTGTTGCAAAACTTGCCGGTCGCAAGGTGAGTGCCAAGAAGGTTGACAGTTGGCAATTAAGTTTACATGTAGAAGGTTAGTGAAAAAGAGAAGATTAAACTCTTATGTCTTGATAATGAGGGATTGGTTATTAGCTCGATATTGCAAATGTTGATTTTCTGTTTTTTTCAATTTGTACAGTTCCCAGAAATTGTGTTGACCAAGATTACCGTTGTCCACTTTGGAAAAATCGCTATTGCTCAAACGCATATGTGAAGAGGAAGTGCGTAAAATCGTGCACTTGTTAGATTCTAAACGTAAGTAAAATGCAAAATCATTTCCTTTGGCAAAATTTTAATGCACTCAACCAGAAAACTAACCGAAGATCTCGGAGTCTTTGACTGGGGTCGAGCTCGTAACGTCCATGTTTCTGGTGTTATGCACTAACTATTTAACTAATCGGACTCAAATAGAAGAGGTTACCGTTAATGTACCATCCGTCATATACCAAGCCGTCAGGAGTTCGTGCCCCCCGACCTTTTTTGAAACGATGAAGACTCACTTTTTATTGCGGAAAGTCTTTTTTGACTTTTTTCTATTAACCAGCCCATCATTAACAGTGAGGATATGTAGCAAAATTGTTTTCGCGAGAGCCCTTCGCGTTAGCAAAAATGCTCTTACAAGCTCGTCCACCCAACTTAAAGCTATATCTATTATTCTCCGTCCGTATCCGACTTCTATTATTTTACTCTGCCTAATGCGAGATTACTTTACTCTGGGTCATGCCAGACGACTGCACCAGACAGGGGACACGTCTCAAACAGGAAAGAGTTTAACATACTTTTTATGTCCCTGAACATTACAATGTACACTTGTTTGGGTTTGAATTTTTGCTAATGATTGTATGTACTCTTATAAAACTCATTAATAATTCATGAGGAAAAAACAACAGAATTTAAAGTTTAATCAGTTGTTGTATCACGCTAATACAACTACTTGTGACTGTTACACTGTTTACGATGAACTTTTTTCTGCTCGTGATTTTATGTTCAATACAACACGGACGCTCATGTTGCAAACATTACTAACAGGCGCATAGTCTCTAATGAACGCTTGTCTCTAATAAGAGCCACATAAACACACTTTTTAATGGACGACCATTCCTAATGAGTGCCAGTCTCACTTGAGTCCGCCTCTAAAAGCACCATTCTTGCCAGTTTTAAAACCAGGGGCTATACAATAATGTGCAAATAAAAGTCTGCTTTTAATATTTCATTTTCGACTACACACAATTGAGGATGAAGCTAAGTCATTTCTTTTATCCAGTTCTGAATGAGCTTTCCTTTCTAATGAGCGCTTTCCTGTAAGGAGCGTCCTCCTTAAGAATAGTAAAACGTTATAATCGCACTTAGGAGCAAATCATTTGCACCTTTCAAGGCTTGTTATTCGTTTACTGACCTAGCTAGATATCATTCGTTCGAATTGCCAATGAGCTTAGCACATGCTTAGCACCAATTTATTTGTACAAAAGTAATGGGCTCTGAAAACATTTCATTTGTAACCCAGTCGTAACCAGGCTTTGTTTTTATCTTTTGTGAGTGAACAGAATGGTGACCACAGTCACGAAGTACACCAAACCTTCTAACTAATCCATGACCACATGGCAACAAAACTGATATACACATAACACAAGATGTCAAGTATTAACTCTTTCCCAGCAGGATGTGTCCCCTTGACGCCAGTAAATTCATCTAGCGTTAGCCAGAGTAAAAATAATAGAAGACTGATCAAACCGGGATTCATTCTTTTGTCGCCTAGCATACTCTAACCTTAGTCAAGAAAGTTTGTAGGAATGTATTCAACCTCGTTTCCCGACCCTTTAAATTTCAACGTTGGAAGCCATAGTCAGATCGCCTAATACCAAGAATTTCTTTATTTTTAATATAACTAATTTAGTCTCATAGCGTTTGTCATTAATTTCTTGAACGCTTCGCAAACTTATTCACGTAAAATGTTCCTGGCTACCCATAGGCGTAGGAAGCAGGGGAGCAGCGGAGGCACGTGCCCCCAAGTAGTAAAAGTGGGGGTTTTTATATTGTAGTAGATCAGAATGAACCAAACAATCACCTGTAAGAGAAATATATGTAATAATTAGGTCTGAAGTTAGCCAGTGCAACTTACTGGCCAGGATTAGTTTGTATGTTGCTGTTTATGACCTTTATATTCTTTTGTAAAACTGCTCTCAAAATGCAGGAAATAGCGTTTCAAAGCCTTAAAAAAATTCTTGCGGGAGTATGTCCCTGAACCCCTCTACAGGTGGGTTGTGCCCCCCAACAATTAGTTGGTTCCTACGCCTCTTTCGCCACCAATCTTCACCATTCATCTAGCATTGTCTGCTACAGTTGTAATAAGCAATTTTCAAATGTTTCGGTAACAACTGGTATGACGTTGAAAGTTTTCTCTTGTAGTATACTAGTGATAAGCGACGTTGTGTCAAAAGAAGCAAACGTATAACCTTCAGAAAATAAATAGTTTTGAATGCTTTGAATTCGGGAGATAGCTTCAAACCTGTCGTGTAGCTTGAACTCTTTGAGAATTTTTGGAATCGTATCATTTTGCAGAGACTCCGATCTCTTTTTATTTCCAAAACCGTTTAACTCATGGAGAGTCAACAACAAGCAATCGATCACCATTTCCTCGATATAAAAGTTATTGAACCACCAATTGCCGCAAATCGCCATACACCGGCCAGCACATACAACAATCTAACTTCACTCTTTGTAGCCAAAAAATCGCTTGACTATCAGTATTAGTTGTCGATTACATTGACCATAACACATACAACAACCAAGAATTGCGTAAACAAAAATTAAAAAACATTACCAAATTCATGTGTTGGGATGGTTTTCCGTCCTGGATGTCAAGCGAAATAACTTGTTCGAGTATTCACACAAAGAATCGACGACAACAACAATGAAATGAATTAATTTCCTACTGCCTGGTTAAGTTCCTTTCATCGGAAAAAAGGATTATATCCAAGTCGAATTTTAACAAAGAAAATCTCACATCTGCTCAAACACTCGCAAAATTTCCCATCTAACAGCAACGCCTTATTATCGTTAAACGAGTCTACATCTGAGGACAAATTGAGTAGTTTATTATATACCTGTCCTGTTTACTAGCATTACACATTGCAAAAACAAACTGTAGTGTTCATACGCAAATACAAGAACACTTCAATACCTTAAAACTCTGAAATACATAACTACGTTTATTCTTGGGAATAGAGCATTTCTATTTAATTTCTTCTTTAAATGTTGCAAAACACGTAGAACTTAGCGAACCTACCATGTTGCCACAACTTAGTTTAAACAATTGTCAAGTATTATGGCCCATTTAAACGGTACAATATTCTTATATTCGCGTGAGTTGTTAGTGCATTTGACACGATGATCATTATTAACTCTTTTCAGGCTCAAAGAATTAAAGTTCATTTTAGTACATATCCAAACACGATGGGAGTTAGTTCACTTAATCCAAGCAAATCACGTCGACATTGCCAGGACACAAAACGTATAAGTAATGCTGTTACAGGGAATAACGATTACTATTCATAAATGTTTTATCAAAAACATTTTTAAAAATAATTTTTCATTCAGTCAAATCGGGTTAAATAATGATTCAAATTACTTATGTTAAAATGTTACCTAAAATATTAATGTGGTCAATGGAATTAAACACTAAGCAAGTTACTTCCCTCGTGGTTTATTAATTGATTCGTTAATTCTATCATCGTGATAAATTTATTTGTTCGTTACGTCATTCGTTCTTCTTTTTTCATTCTTTCATTTGTTCTTTCTTTCATTCATTCGCTCATTCTTTCACTCTTTCGTTCGTTCCTTCGTTCGTTTGTTCATTCATTCGTTCAAGAATGACATTGGTTTTAAGTCCCTTCGTAGGGTTCATATTCCCTTGAAAGTCCAAATGTAAATACTATTCATGTATTGGTCATCGTAACTGTATTACCTCTGTTCAGCTTGATTTTTGTATCTCGCAGAAAGTTTTTAACCCTATAGAGTCTGAGATATTTTAAATTACTTATTCTGACCATCAAATTTCAGTGCCTTTTGTGCGAGTTTAGTGGTAGGTACCAATATAAACCGAGCAAGGTTGTCAACGACCCTCTGCCGCGAAAGAGTTCAATATTCTTAATTTCTTCGCAGTCTACTTCATGTCTTCACACCATACGTTATTTCCTCCTTGTGTAATACTGTTAGATTTCACACAGTATACACCAAAGATTCTTTTTCTCCCTCTCTCTTACCCAGCAATTTTAGGTTATCAGCATAATATACATTGAAACCTCTATTAAGCGGACACCCTCCGGACCTTTCCTTGTCTCCGCTTAATAGAGTGTTTCCGCTCAAAAGAGGTTCGTTTACATTGCGCAATATTGGTTAAGAAAGAAGGAAAGCTCCAACACGGCGTCACTAAGACATCCCAACGAGTTGAACTCTGAACACGAAGAAAGTGGTTGGGCATCTTCTTGTGACAAATTTTTTAAAGAGGCCAACTGGCTAACTCTGGCAAAGTAACAGCAACTTACATGAGAGTAAACTGAGGTACGGAATATGGCTTAGCTTAGAGCTTCTTTGCAAATACCGAATTTATGGAGACACATTTTCATGTGGGTGGCTGAAGAATTTAGCAAAAGAAGAATTTCTTTGTGAATAGTTATACGCAAGAACCGCGCGGACTTTGATCGTGGATAACACATATTTTCAGTGATATCACTTTTTACAGCTTTTAACAGCTAAATGCATGGACTTACCACTTTTTTAATCGACTCTTTCAAGGACGTAATCTGATACTGTATTACAATTCACTCCATCGTCCGCTTGAGAGAGGTTCTTAACAATAGAAATTTCCAAATGTTTTTATTTTAGTGTTCACGTCCCCTTAATAGAGGTTTCCGCTGAATAAAGGCTGGTTTACACTAGCTACATGAGCATAAAAATCCCTGGTCAAACGATCCAACTTTGTTGGACAACTTTGTTGCATCTAAAGCCGCAGCTAAACAATGACCAACATTTGCTGGTCCAACAATGCCAGGCAGTTTAGCACCACGTGTTGGCCCATGTTGTGCAGCATTTTTTTCTGGTTGAATGTTAGATGAAAGTTTGCTTTGCATCAAACATTTAGCCCAGCAAATTATGAAATGCAATTAATGTTGGAAAGTTTGCCTTGTTTTCCAATTATCCGATTATTAATGAACTCTAAACAACCAATCAAATGTAACTGTCCAGGCTTCTTCTGTCCAGCCAAGGAAGTCAAAATGGCTGTAGTAGTTTTGAAGGCAAGATGGGATTGGAACAATGAAACTATTGAAAAGCTGATACATTTCAGTGAAGGAAGACTTTGCTTGCTTTCAGTCGATGAGAGCTTTTATCAGGCAACAACTCCAGTAAAAAAATTGTTGCCAGTGCCTTCCTTCAACGAATAGCAGCCGCCATTTAAAAATTCCTGTAAAAACAATCATCCTGATGCAGATGCCAACAATGATGGCGTATGGTTATCCGCTTTTCCAACATTACGAGCTAACAATGTTGCACGACAATGTTCAATTGTTTAGCCTTACCTTTGTTTAATCTTTGACACCCGATGTTGGCCTAACATTTTTGTTGGAAAGCCGGAAGTTGATTACCTTTGCTTCCGATCAAGCATCTGGTCCAACATTTTGATTTGTCCAACAAATATTGGACAGTACGGCCGTTCGTCGAACAATGTCGCATTGCTGAAATGGAGGAGCTGGCACCATAGGCCAATCTGATATCACCAATTAGCCACGTGGTTAACGAATAATTGTAAACAGCACGGTGGAGATTGACGTACTTGAAAATCAAACTAAACCACCCAATAAATCGAAAGTAATAAAAGTTTGAAAGGATTCCTATTTAAAAAGCTTGATTAGTCATTACGAATCATGACGAAATCTCTGGGATACGTTCTATTCAAATTATATTGCATTTTCGGCTGTTTTGTGATAAAAATTCGCGTTCGTGTTGCTGTTTTGTCCAGTATTATGTCTTTCCCCCTCCTAAAACGTTTTTCATCAGGAACTTCCTCCAAAAGCCAAGAAATTACAGTTCTAATAGCTGGTTTACGTTTTCTGCTGATGGCTCACTGAAAATTGTTGGACAGCCCATCCAACAATTTTAGATAGTGTTTTGCCACCTGCGCAGCAATGTTAGATTACTAATGTTTGATTACTCTTCTAACAATGTTCGGCAGTTTGTCCAAGGCTTAAGGGCAAGACCAATACAAAAACAAAGCATCACATCTCCTCTGAGACTTGCGAAGATAAAACAAGAATTTTTTTTTCTTTCATCTTTTGTTCGGTTCTTGGCTTATGCTTGAACTATGATCTTATGCTTGAACTATGATCTTATGCTTATGCTTACGACGATCCTTATGTCGCATGCTTAACTTCATCCTTTTGTTTTGCCTGTTTTAACCTTATGCTTAAGCTTATGTTAATCAATATTTCTGAGTAGCACAAATGAAATTAAACACTTCAGGAAAACGACAATTTTTTTTTTAAGTAAACATGTTTCGGCAAACTTATGTCATCTTCAGTACAATATAAAACTAACAAACTATTTATAGGCTTTATATGGGATTACGATATGCTAATTAAGATACCAGAGATGTGATTCATCTAATGAATTACTCAAATGAGAGAACTACTGAGAGATATGTTAATTGCGAGACAGGAATTATATTTACAAAATTAATGGATTACTGATATGGTGCAAGAGAAGAGAGGGTAGTGTGAAATTATAAACTGAAAATTGTGTTAAAATGATGAACTTGGACATTAAGCTCAGGATTAATCTTGGTTATGTGTAGAGCTTCTTTTATTTTAAGTAAGAATGTAGAATTGGCAGAATCTAAGGGCCTGATTACATGGAGAATTTCAGCCCGGGCTAAAATCTCAGCCAGACCAACCGGGCTGAAAAAAATAGCGATTATATGAGGTAACTCAGCCAGGGCTGAAACTGAACGCGAAAGCGGTAATCTGGCGGAAATGCGCGGGAATTTCGAAATCCAATATGGCAACGGGGAAGATACGAAAAGTAGCAGTGCTTGTCCTAGTCCAGTTTGGGCTCCTCGTAGCCTTGACATTACAACTTTATGGTATGGTTGTGTCTTACAAACTGTTACAAGTAAGGAGGGCTTTGCTGTTGAGCGTATATTTGGATGCGAGGAAAAGTAAATGGTCACGAAAAAGAAAATGTCTTCGAGTTCGTCGGCTTTGTAGGAAACCAAGGTCCGTTTGGGTGGCGAATGGGCGGACAGATCAATGGTGGAGAAATATGGCTAGAACAGATGTGCCAGCCAGTTTGTGGAAGAAAAATTTCCGAATGAGTAGAGAGTTTCTATAGTTTAGTTACAGATTTGGACCCAATAATTGGACTCAAGTCAAACACCCCTAATCATCGTTTTCTTACCACAGATAAGAAATTAGCTGTCACTCTTTATTACCTGAAAGACACAGGTTCCTTGTGGATGATGGCCAATACCTTCGGTATCCATCAGTGCACCGTTTCAAAGACTGTAATAGATGTATGCAATGCCATAAACACTGTGCTGGGGCCAAAATATCTACACTTACCTAAGAGTCAGGATGACATGATAGAAAAAGTATCTGAGTTTGAACGAAGATTTGGTATGATCCGAGCATTTGGGTGCATAGATGGGACACACATTGCACTCAAACGCCTGCTAGATGATTCACAAGATTAGTTCAACTACAAACAGTTCTTTTCTCTGAACATTCAAGCTATATCTGACGTACATATATGCTTTTGGACGTTTGAAAGCTCGCTGGGGGTTTCTAAACCGAAAAATTGACTTAAAATTTGAATTGATTCCAACAGTTGCCTACAGTTGTTTTGTGCTTCACAATTATTGTGAAAGTTCACAAAATTGTGGCCCAGATGAAGAGGAAGTACAAGCTCAAGTATTGCATCAACGTGCAGAAGAAGAAAGCATACCAAATAATCCAGACCCTGTTTACTTAAGCAACAACGCACATGGTGAATATGTTCGCTCAGTCCTTGCCGATTATATCAAGCAGAACCTACTAGATAACTATTAGAAACTTTCAAATTTTTGGATTGTTCAAATTTCGTAACTTAATGCACTTCTAGAAGTGAAGTGTCTGTATAATTTACGTTGCTCACAAAAACATGTTGGTGAAAATTTACTTTAAGTGACCTGAAAATTAACCACAAATTACTTATGAACAATTGTAACCATATAAAACATTACCTTTGTGTTGGTGGTTTGGAAGAAGCTTCTATTAATTGCATTTTTCTTTCTTGAACCATTTATTATTTACAAGATTTAATAAAGAAACAATTCATAAACTGCACATGCACCCAAGTCGTTTTCATATCAGTCTGGCCTGTGCATTTGTCTTAACCAATGGATGAAGAGCAATGTGCCATTCCCTCAAAAGTTTGATTATCAAACTAATTGTAATGCTTAAATGAATAACTAATTTAGCCAATTAAGGGACAAGGACACACTTTATTACTTTACTCTGGATAACACCTGACAATTCTGCTTGTCAAGGGGATGAGTCTTGCTTCATAATGAGTTAATAGGAATTTGCAAATTATTTTTGTTAATTAACAATTTTTATGCTATTGTTGATGTCCCATTCTTTGGTCTAATATTAATTGTCCAAAAATGATATCTAATTCCTGTAATACATTAAGTTTTGCAAAAAGAAAAAGAAGTGCTGACCTCAGCATATGCAAGCCATCTTGTGGCAAAATTCCAAACTTTTGGAAAAAAAGCAAAACAGCAGTAAAACATACACAACAGTATACGTATTCATTTTGAACTGCAGAATAACAATGAAACTACAAGAAACCCCAAAATAAGAAAAGTCCTGTTTTTGAGCATGATGGTTGCTATGAGAATGACTTTATAGCTCTGTTCAACATAAATAAGCCAAAATCTTTGCTACAAAATTTTGAAAAAAGTAAACTATAAATTCTGTCCAAATACATTTATCCACTAGAGGGTCATTTTAGAAGTATTGAGTGGGATAACTGATTCTCCCCTCTCCCCAAGGCCAGGTATGGTGAAAGGGTGAACAACAAAAATCCTCAATGAAAACAAAAATATCATCCTTGCAGTTGGACTGGGTTGTCTTTACTTATAGACTAGACTAATGCCTTGCTTGAGCACATTCAAAATTTAAAATGAAAACTATTCCAGTAGGTTTTTTATTTAACCTTTTACTGAGGAATTACAGTACATTTTTTCTAAATGATTTTCAAACGTTTCTGGGGGGTTTTCAAAAAATATGTACCAACTGTATGCAACAAATAATACAAATATTGTACATATCCCTATGAAAGTGTTCATATCCTTAACTAACAAAATAACTCAAACAAAATTTTGCAAGTTCTAAAACAAACCAATGCATTGCACCTCAGTCATAGTTGATGATCATTCCAGTATGTATCATCACAAGTATTACTTCCAGTTTCACCAGGTGAAGATTCAAGATGAGCAGCATAATTAAACTGCCCTGTACTATAGTTGTTATAAACAGCTGCATTGGGAACATGACCAGGATGATGATATTGTGGAATAATATGCTGATTGTTTTGGTCATTTCTTGAAAAAGCATGACTGATTAGCTCCACTGACTTTGATAGACTTTGTGCGTCTTGTACAATGGATGTGCTCATCAACCTCATGGAAGTTGCAAATGTCTCATTAGATTGTCTAATAGCCTCAGCAATGTCCTTCTTGAACCTGGAGTCTTCCTTTGCTTCATTCAACAGCAGCTGGTCACGCTGATTGCTATCAATCAATTTTGGAACAGTGTTCGCATCTTTTCGCTTTCTGCAAACAGCAGTACTGTCACCCATGGACTCTGGAGTAACTGGAGAGTTGTCAGCATCGTGATGTGATGAAACTGGAGAATCATTAATGTTAGTGTCTACATCATCTGAAGAAAGATCAGATTGCTCTTGGTCACCGCTGCTGGAGCAGTTAACCTCTTCGGTGGATTTACCAAATTACAATGGTTTTGTTGAGGGAGAACCTCCCCATATTTGTACCAGTTCGTCATAAAATTCTAATACGACTTTACCACTTCCACTGCGTCGTCCCGAAGTAACAGCAATGGAGAAATTCTGTCGAATTTCTTTCACCTTTTCCTGAACGCGTTGGTACCCTCTCTCGATAAGTTCCTTATCTTCCTTTTGCTGTTTTTGCAGCCTTGACTTTTCTTTCCGCTCGTTTTCATTAAGAGAATTGTCACTTTTACTTAACAATGGATTAGATGCGATACACGGAGGGCCAAATAGTAAAGGATCACTCATAAATTTTGGCTAAAGATGCTCTGATGGATTCATACTTCTTTACCTTATCAGCATTGAAATCTTTGTTATCAAATTCCATCTGGCTTTTATAGTTACCCAAACATCTGATTAGGTTGCTAACTTTATCACTTTTGTCCCAGCGAAATCTTCTGTTACATTCTACGCCCGACTCTATTTCCAATTCTTGTGTAGCCATTTTCGTTTTTGACTTTGTCACAGAATAACTTTGTCGTGTACTAGGCTTGCGCCCCCGGGCTGAATATCTCAGCCCGGGTAGTTGCAACCGGGCTGAGATTTTGTCACGTAATCGCAAGCACCGTTTTTAGAGGATTTTATCGGTTGCCCGGGCTAGAGTTTCAGCCCGGTTGGCCAGGCTGAGATTTCAGGCCGGGTTGAAATTCTCCATGTAATCAGCTCCTAAGATTTTAAAACAAGATTGCGAGTATTGCTTTTTACAAGAAGGTGATTTCAGAAAGTGTTTATAGATGTGAGAGTTTTTGTCAGTAGAGATGTGTTCCTTGATCCTCGTGGTTAAGTGACGAGATGTCTCGCCAATATAGTAATTCCAACGTAATTCCCGCTATATTGGCGAGACATCTCGTCATTTAACCACGAGGATCAAGGAACACATCTCTACTGACAAAAACTCTCACATCTATAAACACTTTCTGAAATCACCTTCTTGTAAAAAGCAATACTCGCAATCTTGTTTTAAAATCTTAGATTCTGCCAATTCTTCATCCTTACTTAAAATAAAAGAAGCTCTACACATAACCAAGATTAATCCTGAGCTTAATGTCCAAGTTCATCATTTTAACACAATTTTCAGTTTATAATTTCACATTACCCTCTCTTCTCTTGCACCATATCAGTAATCCATTTATCTTGTAAATATAGTTCCTGTCTCACAATTAACATATCTCTCAGTAGTTCTCTCATTTGAGTATTTCATTAGACGAATCACATCTCTGGTATCTTAATTAGCATATCGTAATCACATGTAAAGACTGTAAATAGTTTGTTAGTTTTACATTGTACTGAAGATGACATAAGTTTGCCGAAACATGTTTACTTTGAAAAAAATTGTCGTTTTCCTCAAGTGCTTGTGTTAATGTGTGAACCAAGCTTAAGGGTTGGCTATAAAGTTAAATATAGGACGAAAATGTCGGGACTCGCGTTAGTGTTCGCTTAATAAGGGGTGTCCGCTTAATTGGGGGGTCCGCTTAATTGGGGGTCCGCTTAATAGAAGTTTCACTGTATAATGATAGGTTAACTTGCCATAATTATTTCCGAGATGACAACCAATCATTAGTTTTCGCACGGTAATCAATAAATCAAAACCTCTATTTATCGGTAGATCATTGAAAGTTGATAATTGATAATTAATAAATGATTTGATCTTTAGTATTTCTTTTCTAGTTTTGGCAGCGGTTTCCTAGTTTTAATTTGAATTTTTTATGGGCCTTTTTGTGGTAGATTCTACCATATTTTTTTTTAAATTAGCTATAATGTTTTCTAATTTTTAATGTATTATGAGCCAGATTGCGGAAATAATTAGAAAATATCTAGGCTGAAGTCACTTATGTAATAAAGTCACGTGACTGATGAAATCCAGGGAATGAAAGATCTCTGTGCAGTAGGTTGTGGATCTGGCCAATAGTATTCACATAACATCAGATCTTCCGTCAAATACTTCTGAAAAAATCTTGATAGGATATATAAAAATTATTTAAAACTGCAGGTCGGTGCGTACCAGGATTATTTGAAACATGGTATGATACTATAGACCACTTGCACTCATATGCTAAGCAACCTATCTTATTTCTCCAGGTATTTTTTCTCCAACAGGGGAATAAATACAAGTGGTCTATATAGCACTGTTGTGACCCGTATACGGCAATAAAACTTATCCCTAACTAGTTAGTGGAAAATCTGTTTCCAGTCAAGAAAGTATAGAAGATACAGAAAAAACGGTCTCTAAGACTTCACTACGACGTTATAATATATAACGAGGCCTAAGAGCAAATTTAGTATGTTTGTTGTATAATAATGAACAATAGTGTTTAGTTTCATGAATTTAAACAAACTATTATGGAATTATAGAAGGGGGTTGAAATTACCATCCCCAGGTAGCCTCGTCTTCTTAGTACGAAGAACACTGATATGATCATAGTATTACAAAAGCGAGAACTCAACGGCCACAAATCATGCCATTGGTATTTGAGTTGCTGAATTTTTATTCGGTGTATAATAGATTCTTTCACGTTGCAAAATTATCAAAGTGTGATTGTATTTACCGTATCGCAAACTTTTTGACTAGCGAGTTTGAGCAAGCTAGTACGGCGACGGCATTCAACAAATTGGATTTATCTTAAGCATTTGAATAGGATAACATTCCATTGACGTTTTAATGAATTGTAAACGTTGTTTTTGCATCTCTTAACATTTCTGAGCAGCATTGATTGGTTTGATAACATTTAAATGACCGAAAACCTTCCACGTACTGTGTCCCAACGTAGCCGTGCAACTGTTGAAATGTTCTCCACGACGCACAGTTTTGAAATACGATGGAGCTGAAAATACTCTTGGCACTTCGTATTATTTATGTCTTTTGTTTCGAATGAAAATTTCAATTGTTAGAAATCGTTCCCACAGAAGTAGCCGTATTGTTTGCTTAAACTCTCAAATAACTCTTTTCAGGCGGTGGGTCTTCGACTGACAAATAAAATTGACTAGCGTCATCCAGCTGAGTAAAATACCATAGCATCACTAACGTGAAAGAGTTAAGAGCAAATGTACTGAGAACTACCACATCTCTGATTAAAACCTGCCACAAACATTTACAAAAAATGACAATCTTGAAGTATTAGATCCGTAAAATTACGATTATTTTTAAAAAAATTAATACTAAAACTGAAAATTCGATTACTAGAAGCTACATAAATATGATAATACAAACATCGGTGATAGTTGCTTTGATATTAATTGTAGAATTATCAGCCTATCGTTCTCTTCATGAACGAAATAAAAAAAAATGGAATAATGTCAACTAAGTTACGTCGAAAGGGTCTTAAAGGTTATTTTTATAAAGTAATATGGCATAGTTCGGTTTAGATCCAGACAACGTTGCGCAAAAGTCCGCTTTTATAATGAAAGGCAGAAATTTAAGCTAGACCGGTCGTAAGTTCTCGAACTGCACTACTCACGGAACGACGTGGTCAGCTTGAAAAAATATATACAGTACATACTGATACTCTTTGATTCAAATCATTCATTTGTTGAGAAAATTAAGCATCCGGTTGGAAGATAAGTCTTGTCTATCTTTAGGTTCGTATCTGAAATAGTTCAAAATTTTGATATTCTAGACAAAACCAAAGAGCTTCAACAACCCAAGCCAAAGTAAGTCCTAGGCAAAAGAGCAACAAATACATTTGAGTGAAAATAAAACCGGAAATTACACGACTTGCTATGTACCCAAGATGAACAATAGCAAAGGATGATCCTTGGTAGAATGCGGCGTCATTTGGATCTGTGATTTTTGACAGTAGTGAACAACCCAAAGAATACGAAAAATATGGCGTTCCTAGACAGACGTAGACAATCAGGATATAAGTCTCATTTCCTGAGAGATCCTCCCAACAAAAAGCAAAGTAAGCTAATATGGCAATCGCAGGGATCTGCATGAGGATCAATAAAATTAAAAGTTTTCTTTCATCGAAATATTCAGTAGAAATGTATAGTGAAAGAAAAAGCACTAAGGAAAATATCGAGCTAGTTAAGAAAAGCAATTTCACATGAATAAATTTGACGTGAAAATGTTGAACGGCAAGCAAAGGTGTGTAATAGGTCACTGTGGCTGAATAGAATAGACTTAAAAATATGAGATAGAATAAGCAAAAAACCGTTGAGCTGCCTCCATGTCTTTGTGCGCCATTGGATTCCTGTTTGGTAGGAACATTTTTTTCATCATCGCTGAAAATAAGTGATTTTCCATCTGAGAATTTATCGTTTCCGAACTCACTGGGCAACCACAGTGCAACTATCAACATGATAGACCAGGTAACTGTCAAAACAATCCCTGGACAATTTTCAGCATTGATCTTCCAACCGAAGATATCAACATCAAACGTCAAAAAGCTACTAACAGTTGGACCAAAAGCGGCACCCAAAGTGTACATTCCGTCCAAAAATACAAAAACTTTAGCGAGTTTGGCAGTATGTTTTTTGGGTGTGCATAACACAACTTGGCCATAAAATACTCCAGCAACTCCATTACCAATCCCACTAATGAAACGACCGACCAGAGGAAAGAATGCTGAGACTGGGATAGAATACATCAAATTTCCGCCAACTTTGAGCATAAAACAGAAGATGATGATACATTTCGTACATCGAAATTTGTCAGCCAATCTTCCAATAGTGGGCCCAGTTAGAATGGCGGCAACACTGTAGGCAGCCAATACCATTCCAAGAAAAACCTTGGTTTGCCCCAACGATTTGATGTAGTACCAGACAGTTGGCAATATGAAGAACTCCTCAGCCCCTTCCATGAAAACGCGTACGGCTATGACAACAAATACCCATGTCTTCATGGATGTAAACTGCATTTCTGAAACCGAACTTCTAAAAGTTGAAAGGAAAAGAGAAACGTTTACGGAAGACCGTTTTAGAAAAAAAAGATCTCTCTAAAATCAAGATATCAAGCGTTTTAGAGATGTGTCAAGCATACTTTGGCCATGAAGCAAAAACACGAATCATGCTCGAAATCAGAGATACAGTGGACTCCCTTCGATCCCGAAGGTGTCCGTCTTAGAGGGAGTTCACTGTATAATAACATTAACTAAAAAAACTACATAACGTATAACATACAGTATAACTATGTAACTGAACTGTATGACTAAATAATTTATCATATAACTTACACTAACTTATAACTTATATTCTGTATAACTATATCACTAATTATATCATTGTTCTCTCAGATTCTTTGGATCTTTGGAGGTTGATAATATATCAGCCTCATTAAGATATAAATTTACTTTCTACCGAAATTTCCCCATTCCTATTTGTTTGTCGAACAAGTCAAATACTTCTTACGAAATTTCAGCAACGATGATATAAGTTGGTTATGCAATCTGAACTCGGCTTTTTTGCGATATATCAAACTTCAGGCTTCGCGCTGAGGTTGATATATCACTTCAATACCTCGGTCACAATATATAACCTTTACTAACATTTATTAAACACGGTTTTCAAATACGTTGATGCCATGGTGATTGGTAATTTACGACAAAGTAAGTATGTAAAGTAAGATGAAATACACGCACTAGAGAGGTATACACAGTTACCAAAGACTGTTGGACCGCTTAGTTCTTAAAAGAACTATATGAAACTTAAAAAGGTAAAATACTACGTAAAGAGTAGGCCTAAAGAATTAAAAACGAACACGATTTTTTAATTCTTTTATTTTTTCTTTTTTCAATTCTTTTTTTTTCTTTTTTAATTTTTTCTTAATTCTTTAGGCCTACTCTTTACATGGTATTTTACTTCTTTACGTTTCATACGGTTCTTTTAAGAACTAAACGGTCCAACAGTCTTTGGTAACTGTGTATACCTCTTTAGTGCGTATATTTCATCTTCATTTTCTCTTACTTTATCGTAAAGTGCCAATCACCATGGTATCAACGTATTTGAAAACCGTGTTTAAATTTGTTACCACGACAAAATCACTGTTTTAACATTTATTAACTGTACATTTTAACTATGCACTAAGTGGTAAAGTACGATTGGTCAATAGAGGCAATTCCCAATATTCACAATTCTTGTCACATTTACCTCTGAGATTATAATCACATTCCGCAAGCCAAGATGCAATTACTTAAAGGAATCTGTCTTGAGTTAATCGATAATTAAGGCTTGGCTGATGAGGGACAGAAAATCTTGAAAAAATTAGTAGGACAATTTTGAATAGTTTGCCAAGCCTCGATCTAATGAGTTATTGGGAGCTTGGAGGCTACCCCATATTATTAAAGCCAACCTTTAAAGCCACCGCAGGAGGAATTTATCGTCAACCTACGACACTCCAGATTCGAAAAGAAGCGAATTATCCTGTACTACAGCATTACCGATCCCTGTACAACTCTCTGGTCATTGGTATTAACTTTGACAAAGTTAGGAATGCCCTAAAATCGGAAACGACTTTAAATTTGAGAGATCCTGTGACATGGAAAGGGTTGGACAATATGTATGGAAACCTGAACTAGGGGTGAATAAACCACAAGAAACTTATGCAGTTCAAAAAAAAAAGATTGCCAAGGCCAACAAGGTTAGACAAGTAAAGGCGAACATTAAAGTCCACCCTGTAACACTGGAAATTTGGGTTAAAACTGTGGTCGTAACACCCACCTGACCCTACGCTAAAAAGTGGATACGTACTTTGCTTGATCTTTTTGGTCAAGGAAAAAAACAAATTCATGAAGTTAGTGCTGGGTGCCATTGAAAGTGCTCCTCAAAACAGCAATATAAATACAGTATTACGCTAAGAAAAGGCGTTGTTAACCCTTTCGGGTCCATACCGCATTTTGGTATTTTACTCTGGCTAACGCAAAACGATTTTAATCATCAAAGGGAGACCTCTTGGACAGGAAAGGGTTAATAATCAAATTGTCCTCTTGCTCCTAAGGGAAGCAAAGCAAATGATAAGGAAATTAGCCTCTAAAGCAGATAATCCACTATCACAAACAATGTAGATTGTGCAAGCCTACGTTAAAACGCTGTTTGGCCGGAGTAGATATTCTCAACTTGGGGTCCTGTGAAATCTTTGTACAAAGTCGTCACCAATCAAATCCAGACTCAATCTACGTGGAAGTAGACAATGTAAATGGCCCAGAACTCTAGGGGATCTAAGATATCCTTTTCTTTCCAGCAAAAGGGTAGCTGTTACAGAAATACGAGGATGTCTCTACTGGAATTGGTTGTTTTCCTTGTGCAACCTGCCACATGAAAGTGGACCGCAATATTCCTCCAGTCCAACACCCATCAAGACAAGTACCAGTACAACTGCTAGCAGCATACCTCAGCAATATAAAAAAGTTGAAAGAATCACGATTTCTTTTGAGGCCATAATTCTCCACCCAGAAGATTTAAATGAACCAGTAAAGCAAAAACTTTACTACGTACGTGTTATATTAGTCTGAAGATAGCCAGTTCAACCCACTTTAACAGTTTCGATGCAAGGGATGGCTCTTAGCAGGCACTTATCAATGAAGAAAGTAATAAATTACACACTTCCTGGGGATAATACTGGTAGACCAGCCGCAGTTTGGTCTAACCGCTCGCGCTGATGTGTTCCAGAAGAAATGGGATTTCATCTTTAAAACTCCCAAGGATTAAATCGCAGAGCAGACGATTCATGAATGGAGTGAATTGGCCCATGACTAACACATCACAAATATTCTTTAATCAGCAAGAAGAAACAACGTAAAGTTCAATTTTGACAAGTTCAAATTCAAAGTGATAGAGGATTCCTTGTTTGGGAACCTACACTCCAAAATTTGGTACCAGATGACGAGAAAGCCATTCATTTCAATTCTCAACATGCCAGTCCCAAAGAATCTAACCGAACTGTGATTGTTTATTGAGGTGATTGATTATCTCAACAGTTTCTCCCCTGCGTTGGCCCAAGCATCACCACCACGTCGACAGTTCTTGAGGGGCACTCTATAAGTATGGCAATAAAAACACGAGATGCCATTACAATAGCTGAAGAAAATATCACCCTTTTTGTCATTTTAGAATTCAGAAATGGACAATTTGATTCAGTCATAGGTCAAAACAAACGATCTAGGTTGTGTGTAATTTGCGAAATTCAATCACTATGTCTATGCATGGGTAACATGTCATTTTTGAGACTAACTACAAGCTTTCAGTTTGTATCTGAAAGAAAAGTATACTGAGTGTTTCTTCTCGCTTGCAAAGATTACAAATCAGGATGGTAAAGTAGACATAAGATGTATACAAGAGAAGGAAAAGCTTGTGACGGATACACTGTCAGGAGATGGAGACATCATCAAAGGAAGGGTACTTGACAAGGACACCAAATGCATAATCGAGAAAGTTTGAAGAGATCCACTGGTGTACCGCCCATGACTCAGTAATACACAATCTGAGAGATATAATACAGCATGGATGACCTGAATTCATTCGCAAATTTCCTCCACATCTCCAAAAATGCAAGACAATTCGCGAAGATTCAAGCGTAGAGAACGGTCGTACACAACAGTTGTTAACCACCTCAAGACAATATTTGCTGAATTCACCTCAGATAACGGACAATACAATAGTAGCCAGAAATTTAGTTTTGCCAGCTGACCGACATACCCACAGAATGATAGATTTGTTAAAAGGGTACTACAGACCATCAAAGGCACAGTCAGGCTGTTGACCTACCGATCCACATCTACTGATAAGGAATGTCTAGCTCTAGGAAAGTTGCTAAATCAAAGAGAATACCGTATGCTACTAACATTTTATAGTCAACTACAACGGATACAGAACCACTACTCCAACACTGAACGACTACAAAGTCGACAAAATAGCCAGAAGGAGCAAGATCATCAAAAGATCATGCTAAGGCTTCAACAAGCTAACACCCAAACGACAGGTTACTTTGTATCAGCCAAAACTAAAATCATGGATTCCAGCAGAGGTCAAGAATAAGATGGGAGAGGCTAAGATCATACTTAGTGCGAACCGCAGATGGATCAACCCTCGATTGCAACTACACACATCTGAAACCAGATATCATAGCTATATCAACCAATCGTAGTGTGCAAAGTGATACCGAAGTCAGTTCTTAGCCATCAATGCCTGCACCACAAACCTTTTCTGTAATATTGCTACTCATTTATTTCAAAATCGTACTTACTGGGAATAACATCATCAGACCAATCATCTACAGAGCACGGAGCATTCTGATGGTGTGACTGGTAAGCAGAGTGGTTCAGAGAGTTGAGGCCTTAAGAAACGTGACTTACAAAAATTATTAAGGACTGAGATATGAATACAGACTATAAACTCGTAGTAGGTTCCTATTAATGTAACAGATGTAAACAGATAATTACGTTTGCACTAGGACCAGGAAGTTGCATGACTGGAACGTCCGAGAAAGTTTTCAAAAATCTGTATTTTTTTAGTTGTAGGCCAGGTAATTAGAGCTCCACTGGTGTTATGGTCATGTAAATGTGATTGTTTATCAAGTTGGTGGTGATGATGATAAATTGTATGCGTTTTTAACCTTCGGCTATAACGCGTGCGACATGCGTTGGTCAAGGCTGGGACCAGTTAACGACTTACCTAGTTAACCAGTCAAAAAAATTTTGACCAGTCAAAACAGGTTTGACTGGCTTAACTGGTAAAACAGTCAAAAAAAGAAAAATCATTTTAAATGATGAAAAAAGTATCGTTCTGAATGGTGAAAGCTAACAATTCGGGTGTGAAGATCGTCAAAATAGCATTATATAAAGACAAAACCATGATCATGAGGTCAAATTTAGAGAACCCTCACCAAAGAGAGAATCTTATAAATGTTTCTTTTAAATTTCACTGAAATATTTGACGTTCTGTGTTCGATAATTGTTTTTTATTCTTTCTTCTTCATTTTGACTGTTTTAACTGATTAACTGGTTTTCCTTTGACCAGCTAACCAGTCAAGGGAAAATTTTAATTTTTCTTGCAATTGCCAAACGAGCGGGAACAGGGAACGAAATAACAAACACTTGGCCTTGGGCTTTTCGGCGGATGGATATGCAGGGTAAAATTGAATAAAGAAGTATGAATAAATCGAGTTAGAAGAAATAGAAAATGCGTAATATTGTGTCGTAGATAAATATCTTAGGACACAACCCTGGACGTACGTCTTGGCCTTCTATGGTAGCCACATGGGCAGGGATTTGGGGGATGGCAAATATTATGCACTGGGATTAGAAAATGATTATCGGTATAAAACATAATATCGGGACAGAATGGTATATTGTCTGCCTCCCAAACTTGTTGTTTTTACGCATAGGCAAGGACCAGAAAGCAAAATAATGGTACCTTCGAGAAAGGTTTAAAAAATCTGCATAGGAAAGTGTTAAATAAAGAAGTTTTAAAATTCAAAATGATTTATTTTTTGTATATATTTTCATTTTTCAAAGAGATCTAATAAGAAAAGGGTAAAATTCGTGTGGGAGACTAAAATTGACATATAAAGTATTGCTTCATGGGTGGCCATCTTGGCTTCTCATTTCTTTGGCCAGTGAGCGTTCCAGTCATAGACAATAGAGTTTACTGTGAACTGTTTTTCAAGCAAAATAAACTTAAAGATAACTGTGATGATGTGAAATTGAAATGTTCCTTTTTCTGGAAATTTTTAAGGAAACCAATAAATTTAGAATAAATTGCACAAAAAAATTCATAACCACATCCTGATTACAGGAAGATCAGTTGCGGCAGCTCGGCTTGCTTGAATCCGGCCTTCTGGAATGTGTAGACTGTATGTACGTTTAGAACATAACTTTATCTTTCCAGTTCCATGCTTTAAAAAAGTGGTTTTGTCAATAATTATCCTTAACAATTTAGCAAATACAAATATACTTTTAAAAACTGTACTAGTCAATAGAAATTGTAGTGTGATTGTAAAAATGTAGTGTAAATTTAGTTCAAATTATTTGAATAAATTTCTGATCACCAGACTATTAATGTGGTGAATCACCGAGAGACAAGGATTGTTAAACTGCCTAATTGTGATCAGTTTTAGCGTAGTATTTGGAAATTTTTTAACAAAAACAGTCAGTTTGCCTTCGCTTTAACCGGCCTCGATGGTAGAATCGCCATCCGACGTCCAAAATTTAGCCAGATCCCTTCAAACTGAACTACTCCATATCGTTTCCTTCTGAAAATGACTCAGTTATACCCTCCAAGAACATGGCCACATTCAACTTCCTGTGTGCGCGAGACAACATGCGCGAAGACATTTACATCAGAGGTGCCGACACTGAGTGGGACTTATGGTTAATTCTTTATTCTGTGCCTTGGTTTTTATGCCGGTAGAAATTGCAGCGGCTCTCGATATTAGCATCTAGGTTGGTGCCCTACCCACATATGAAATTCATACTATAATGATTTATTTTACTCTGAAAATTTGCCAATATATTAGCATTTAATCCGCCTGACGTTTAAAATCATGTTTCGGCGACGTTGTAAACATCAACAAACCGTCACAAATATAAATTTAGTCTCCCTGGGTATCGTTCTTGCAAATATAAAGGCCTGTGGAACAGGACGACGGCATAGTTCCTTTATCCAAAGAGCCTGGTAGAAGGTGAGAAAACTGACATTAGCCCCGGTAAAGTTCTGTCCACCCCTACACTGTCTTTCTAGTGACCTGGGGAAAACATTCCATTAGTCCAACAAAGCGTAGAAAATTGCAAGATGGTACCAAGACGCAACCAGGCGGCACTAGCATATTTGGGCTGTGAATGTAGTAATGTGGAATCTTGCTCGGGCCAAACATTGAAAACAACGATTTTTCAATGTCTGATCCATCAAACCGGGCGGCAGTTATCGTCCTTAACGTATCCCAGGGCACTTACCGAAACTACGAGTGTAAATCTCTTTACAAGGTTAAATATTAACTTAATCTCTAACTCGCTAATTAGCTGTTGAGTTTTTCGATGCTTATGAATTGAAAAACCGTTGCACTTAAACAGGCCCGACATCATCATCAACGATTCAGTAAGAGTTTATTCAAAAACATCAAATGACTCAAAGCTCCCCAACATTTTTCCACATTTGACCAACAATTTTTCTTTATGGAGACCAGGATCTGGAAACTGACATTTTACCTGTATCAGCTGTAAGTGATTTTGTTGATAAGTTTCAGAGACATCCTTGATTTTCCAACAAATCAAAGACGAAATGACGTCGGTCATTATCTTTAAGAATTTAAGAATTCTTTGTCACAAAACAAAATTAACTTTCAAGTCAAATAAACTTTAAATATTCATTAAAAATACAGACGTATCTAAGCATAAATTGCAAAGAGAGATAATCAAATAATGCACAACGTCATAATAATGAATTATGCATGGTAAATAAACGAATGAATAAGTGAATTAATCAGTCAGTCAATCAATCAGTGTATCAATAAACCAATGAGTCAATTAATCAGTGACGCACTTATTCAGGGAATGTACTTGAAATGAACACGGAGACTAGTCGGAGACGTCTTATAAAATGAATAGCTCCTCCTCAATCTGAGGTAGGGTAAAAGATCGAGGCTTGAAATGCACGAATGCTCTAACCATAAAGTAAAAATTGGAATATAGCTTGTTTTGCGTTCATCAACTCATTGTGACTTTTACAGCAAGCCATGCAGAAGCTGTGAAATACGTCTTATTATCCATCAGAATCTAATCCCTAAATTAAAGAAATCTTTAATTGCCCAGATTCTCAAATTTCAACCGTCGTTCCATTGGATTGATGGATGGCTGAATTATCCAACTTAAAAACAATTAAAAAATTGCGGTTAGAATGTTCGGATTGTTTAAAATTTCACTTTTATAATAACTTGGAAACTTATTTGGTTTACTGACTGCCCTTGGACTAAGCAAGAAATGATTCGGCGAGTTCGTCGGTTTGGTCGCCTTGTGCTAGAACGTTCGTTTGTTCAATGTAAATTTAGCCTGTGAAAAGATTCTTTAAAAATTCACGGACGAGCATGTACATCTAATGTGCACTGTTGTTCGATTAAGATTTCGAAAAGCATGTTAAATTTGAATTTAAATTTGAATTTAAAGCAGCCTTAGAAATTCTCAAATATTTCACACCACTTTGATAATTTGATAAATCGATAAAGTGTGTAAACAAAATATTGTATTAAACGGTAATCACATTATTTATTCACCTTGTGAACGACCAATCAAATGCGCTCTAAATGATTACGATTAACATGCTAATACGCTCATGGTCCACTAATGCGACCGTTCCGTGTTTAAGTGGACTGTGATGACATGACGTCTAGTTAGCTAGTGCCACATGTTGGTTAGGCGTGCTTTGAATCACCAAAATACTGAGATTCTACAGTTTGGAATTACGTTCAGACTTGGATTCTGTGTTAATAGGGTTGCTGTACACGCAAATACTTTTACAAAGCCGAGGTGAAGAGTATCTAAAGTCTTTAAATCCAGTTATGTTTTCTTGTGAACATTAATTCCCATGACCTTGTAATAGGGGTTATCGTACTTGTGCCAACATGTGTTCATGTGTGCTGTCACACGTGCTTGCTGCAATTTAGTCAAGATGATTTATCTGGTATTCAAAATAACCAGCCACTGGACAGAATGAAATATGTTTATTCCAGCTTTTTGATCTTAAGATTCACCCAACTTCGCCGCTTTGCATGCATTCATAACTCGATTGAGGGCACTAATGCAAGAACCATTTCTCCTATAACAACTTACTACACAAAATAAAAGGAAACAAGTTTGATTTTCCATATTGAAAACACATTTCACCTCATTACGTGCAAAATTTTCAAACGCCTCTGATTGGTACTTAGGTATACGACTCTTTCCATCGGAAAGCCCAAACTTCCTATGTGACGTCAATGTAGCAACGTCAAGTGTAGTAACCAATGGTATTAGTCTTCTTACCAGACTAATAGGGTTGGTTGGAACACACATTAAAATGAGCATCCACCAACCTTTTTTGCGTCGCAATGATCATTGATAATCCGCATGCATTGTTACACTAATTGCCACTGTCACACAAGGTAGTTAAATCAAATTCGGCCACTTTTTTTAAACATTACTCTTCAGTAAAAATTGGTCAACACTTATGTCACCTAATTTTACAATTAAAAAGAAAGAAAATCGTTAAAGGTACATTTGTTGGGATTTGAGATGTCTGGTTCAAAACCATTGAAAGAAGTCTCAAATTAGGCGACAAAACAACGAATATTCATTCTTATTAATGGCTTTTTTGACAAAAGTGAATTTCTATACCAACAGAAGAGAAATTCTCTGTTTCTACACATAGCATTGAAGCCACCTCCACAATTAAGGCCTGAACTATACTTGACCTTGAACCTCTGAGTAAAAGTAAACCAAAGCCGGAGGGTTGTGCCAGTGATAGATCAAAGGGAGCGGTCTAAGGGACCCTGACTTCAGTATTAGGCAGCTAAAAAAATGCCATGCTTTTTGTAACATTTGATGGACCTCTTTATCGTTGATTGTTTATCCATGTGACGTTTTCATAGAAAAATTTCCCTTTGAAATTTAGTAATTTTCAGATACCCGTCAAATGCATTAACACTAAAATTACGGAGCGCTAAGACATAACGTTTTCTGAAATGGGCAAGTTGCATACAAAGCTTAAGGGTTCTGTATGACAAAAATTAGCTGAAGGATCCGGGCTTGAGTTTTTTTCCCTTCAACTGCATCATAGAGAAAGCGGTAGATTATATAGGGGACATGGGCATTTGCCCCCGTCACCAGGTAAAACTCCAACCAGGTAAAAACATGACAAGTGAATTAGATTTTTTTATGAACGAGATCCAATCGCAAATCCAAATATTTGGCAACTAACCATTGTACCAATACCGATGCCATCATTTTATGTCACAATTTAACTACTGCGCAGCCACTTTCTGTGACATTTAAAACATCTACAGCTTTCTCGATCTTGTCTATAGCTTTCAATCAATAACTTGGGTATAAAAACTATTGAGTACCTCTGGTCGTGTGCCCCAACGTAACGTCGGGATGGACGCATGCACCATCTTGATCTTTTTTGTATTCTATAACAGTATTTGTCTTATTGTTAATAATAAATTTTTTCAGAATTATTTTACCAGGGAGTATATTGCCGGTTTGAGAGTTTTATGATGTTCTTAGGAATCAAATGGTTCATGATTGTATTAGTTAAATTGTGTTATCCACATGTAACCTGTTAAATGGGTTTTACTGACACAACAGCAGTAAGTCTAAACCTAGATGATCCAGACAGACAACCTAAGTGTCTCGTAGATGACCAGATGCACTTAAGTTCATCACCGGCCCTAAAATACCTTTTTTCCACGCCTCTCCCACTTCCCAAAACTTAAACCGGTACTGCGTAGAGGTTGTTTTTATAACGTAACTACAGGTTTAATTTTTTCCTTACTTTATTGAACTGATAGAGTAATATAGGGTATCATAAAGCATATATCTTTGTGAGTCGCACAATTTGTGCAATAAAATTCCAACGAGCATCCATGTCTCGCAACACTTCCATCTTAGTTCTTTCCGTTTTTTTTAAAAACACATTTTTCGTGTTGCTGACTTTCACATATTGACATCGCTTTAAACCCTTTGAGGTCTAAGGATGCACGAGGTTTGTTGTGCTTTTTTACAGCATTCCCTATACCTAGGACCAGAATAACGATTGTCACTTTCGGATTTCTTAACATTGGTCTTGTATGGGATGAGAAAGTAGGGTTGGGACCTAATGTAAAATGCAAGTGTGGGACACATGTTAAACTAGTTTAGAAAATTTAAAAAAGAATCTCTGCTGGAAACTTGCTCTCCCTTTGAAACTACAATCCTTTACAACTAACACAATTTGAGGCCTAGTTTTGATTCTCTACTAATGGTTTTGTCTAGGCAAGTAATCAAATGGGGCAAGGAAACATATACTGGGTTCAGACCAGGTTTTTTTGATAACTATAACTACCACATGTCTCTGGCTAAAAACAACTGCTGCAACTTTTATGCTAATACATATAAAAGTAAGGCGATTACACCCCTACTTAAAACAGTTGGAAGGCCATAGACCAATCACCTCTTAAATTCTGTCAGTTTCATATCATGATAATGTCTCTCGTCAATATAACTAAACGATGTTGCCAAAACTGGCAAGAGATAGAAAGATGTGGAGTATTAGAATCGGAGCAGCCGACCCCGGGACAGTCTGGGACTAGAAGCTGGGTAAAAGAAAAGAAAGAAGATGTTGCCAAAAATTGTAGACGAGATAGCATATATAAAGTATCTGCTGCATTAAAACATTTATCATGATTCAACTCTTGACCAACAGTTACAGTTATGTAGATCTTCAATTGACGGGTAACTTCGTCTGGCAGTAGCCAGAGTAAAATAGTAAGGGATCGTCAACGTCTGGAAAGTATTAAACCCGCTAGATCTTGCATTCTTTGATATTGTGTACTCTAGAACTGTTGGACATACTAGTGTTGAGAACTTTAAAAAAATTCTAAGGGGGCTTGTTCTCCCTCTAAAAAACACGAGCCGTCGCAACTACAGTAAGACGCATTCGTATTTATATGTAAGACATATATTTCTACGTATAGTTTCCCTCTAATGGCCATTGTCATTTTAACAGTGTTCAACACAATCAGTCTATTTTCCAAAGGTAATACCTCTGTTTGGAAATCCTTGGCACTCCCACGGCATTCTCATCTGTTATAAATTCCTCCTTTCTATCGGATCTTAGCAACCGACAAATGTGAAAACATACTATAAACAAATCATATACGACATACCTTTTAAAACCAAAAAGTACCAGATTATCATGTACTAATCAGGCCAACGAAACGTGAAGGTAACACTTTATGGAGCCAAAATAGTCTCTGCTATGAAACAGTAAATCAATAGTAAATCTTTTGATCCAGGATTATACCGTAAGTGAACTTTGAATACCACGTGAAGCTTGTTGCTTATGTCATGTGTGAGCATTTTTGCTCCACAAGCAATGATTAACAATAAAGCTTAACAAGAAACTGTGAGTACGGCAATTGATAAATCTGTTAGAGCAGGGTAATGCAGTATCGTTGAACTGATTACCTTATCCACAGAAATGCAGTGCGGACGATACATGAACGTTTGTCGAGTCAAAATCCTGAGAAAGTTTTTCTGAGTCCCAGCCCACATTTTTGAAAAAATATATTAAGGTTATCCTCTTGGTGGCACAGCCTGTGTGTCCATCCGTTGAAAGAACAGACAGTTATTCTCTTTTTTGTCAGTCTAAGTCAGGGTACTTCAATTATTAAAGCGCCTCACTGGTCAGTAGAAGGTTACTGATTCGATCCTAGTAAGGAGATCCGGAACATTTTCTATGGATTTGAGCTTCAATACGTTAGCATATCGTCTGTCACAACGCCAAGCTCGTACATGCATAGTGCGAATGCACTACATTCGTAACGCTAGAGACCCAACAAACTAAGAACTCACGACTTCAGTGTTGTATCGGCCCTTTGCTACATTTGAATTACAATAGTTGCCAAATTAGGACCCGAAATAAAAAAGAAGACTGATTGAATGACAATCTTTTATTTAAGCTAGTTCTTAGCAGCAAGCCCATCAGGTCACAGACAAATTATCACTGGCTTTCCATCTGCATATAAACTATCCTGAGTTCTGTAAAGTTACAAATGAACAGACTCGTACAAACGCTTCAATAAATTATAAGACGTACGTACCAAGAAAGCAAGACGTACCTTAGATCTGAACCACAAGACCATATAATTTAATAATCAGGTTATTACATGTGAGACCTACACGTGTCCAGTAGCGAATATAAATATAACGAATCGCTGGAAGAGACGATGAAACACTCAATGTTAGGAACCATTTATACGAGGCGCCCGTCTGTGATGGGATTGTCTCGCCATACAGTGGAAACACCTTTAGAATTTTTGTTGCGTTTATGTGAAGTAGGCTAGCTTGATTAGCCTAGCTAGCCCTGTTGTCACATACCATGCCAGCCTCGTAAAGCGAGCCAGCTCGGCTAGCATAAACACGATGAACAGGACTGGTCCGGTTAGCCTGGATTGAAGTTACCTCCGGCTAAAGTAATGACCAACACTCGCGTGAATTGACATTGTTTTCCTTCGTAATATTAGTATATTTTTGCAATGCTTCAGAGATTTTGACGGATTTTCCTGAAAATTGATTATATATGAGTTTTCAATCTGTCTTCCGTGCTTAGTTTTATCACTAAGCAGTAATCGATTTTAATTTTTTTTTTTTTATTCGTTGTACGTGTACCGTAAAGTCACTTAATTGGAAAGCAAGCTTATCGATCGATAGTGATAAATTTAACTGGCTGAACAAAAGCAAATGGCTTTGGTGTGGATATTTACGACATTGACGTGCTTTTGACTTTGCCGCCAAATTTTGGCACTTATTCTTGCTGGGCCAGCCAGGCTCTACCAAAAGCATGAAGCGGGTCTGAAATGGATATCTTATTTCGGTCAAGTATGCTAGCTTGCTCCGTGTAAATTACCAATCGCCCCCTAAGGCTGGGTTTATGAGTATTTTTCCTATTATTCACCGCCTCAGTAAACTAAGTCACAGAAAATTATACCGTATACAAAATAATAGTCTTTTTCATAAAACCGGTCAATCTCGATGTATGCCTCGTGAACACACGCTAATCCATCCACCAAGATAAAACAGGTATAGCAATACTCTCATGTTACACTCACCTTACATGGTGAGCTCTTCTTGGCGTTCCGTATTTACAAACCTCATAATATTTCACCTTCACTCAGCCTCTGTCAAGATTCATTTTAGGAAGATAATTTTCCGGTGTCAGCTGCGATTATAAACACTGAACTAATGATCACTCTTGCGGCAATGGCCTTAGTAGCTCAGCCGTGTATTTGATTCGCAAGGTGGCAGGTTCGATTCCCAGCCAGATTCTTTACGGTTACACTTTTCGCCACTGATCTCGGTTGGGTCTTAAGCCTAATATCCATTTGGCTGAATTTCTCGCGCGGATAGTTTTCTTTTTGTTTGTCTGTTTTTCTTTTTTTGTGTGTGTCTGTATTTTTCTAATTAGTTCCACTTGAGAATTCATGAACAAGGAGAAAATATTTTCCGGACGCAATATTTCTACCTAGAGGAAATCAAGCTTTAAAGTATAAGATTATACCACTCGAAAATTTCCTTCATCGTGTGTTAAATGACTCCGTTTAACGTGACAGAATGTAAACAGTGACACGCCCAAGTGGAGGGGGGTTAATGAGCATAAGCCCTTCCCTTAGGAGCCACAAAAATTATTTCTATTTACGTCCACCGAAAACTTAATACAACACGTAGCGTATAATTAATTAGCACACGACTGTTGTACTGGTCTCGTCTCAGAATATCGGACAAGTCAACAACTCAACATGCTTTTAATCCGTTTTACGCACTACATATATATTTTGTCCTCCTGTTCTACTACATCCCATAATAATCTCTCTACAGGTAGAATGACTTCCGGTACACTACAACTGTGAAATGCATAATTTCTCCGTCCCCTTGCTATTGTGTTCTGTATTGAAACTATCAATTCATAATGCTGGACTTGGCGTCGGTAGGGGCTTTAAACTATAAAATTTTCAAGGGGGCCTTCCCATTGGAGCCTCTTAGCGGAGATTCATTTGACAATGTAGCCCATAGAGATTATAAGCAGAACTAGAGGTGACATTGGCCCCAAATTACAGTGAAACTCTATATTAACTATTATAAAATGACAAGAGTCTTCCGCACGCTCTGATTGACTGAGGTACATTTTTGGTCAGAGTATAGAGACACGGCTCACGTCATTTTTATTTTGTATTAGAGTACAGTGACATGAATGAGTGAAAGTAAGATTAAATTATTAATGCCAGTAAAAATGTATAAAAATGAACATCATTCGCCAAAATTTCCGCTTTTATCTAACACTTCGCCAGAAGACATTCAAGAACATCAAATACCGTCAAAAGAAACATCTGATACACGTTTCAAAACTTTAAATAAACTAACTTTTGATTGGAAAGTGGTAGAATCTTGAAACTTTGCATGGATAGAGACCAACATAAGAACCTTACATTTTTGTATTAATGACGTTTGTGTGACTTCACAAATATGCTGACGTCAGCATTTTTAAATATGCAAAAACTATGTGTATATGGCACTTTTCGCTTCAGGAATTGCTTTGATGGGCTCCAACCAATGAAATATTTCATTTGAAACCTGCTGGCTGCCTATTTCTTTTGCCTTTTACTTGTACATGTATCTAATTAAAAACCTTGCTTAATATTTCAAATTTGTGGACTTATACTCAAGCGAAATAGGGGTTAGGTTTTTATAAAAACATGCACTTTTCTGAAATTAATCTTTTTTCAACTACATACATACATGTTGAGACGAATAGCAACAAACAGTAAGTAAAATGTAACAGGAACAAACAAATAGTTTTATCAGCCTCAAAAAGTTACTGAATGAAGTAAATTGCTTCTTCCTCTTTGGTCCCATTTTATTTATTTTATGTTATTTATTACACTACAGAGAAACGAAAAATGTTAGCTCAACATACACATGCAAACACATTTCAACAGATCGCGACGCTTCTTTTACACAACTATAAAGTTTTGAGTTTACTTACCACTTGTAAAAAACATTTACCTCTATGTTATTACAACATTCTATTACCATGTGAGTTGAAGTCATAACATTCAAAAAGAAGACTTTCGAATGCAAAAGAAGCCATTGCATTGCAATTACAATAAAAATGACGTTGAAAAAAACAGACACATAATAAGTGAAGCACTTTAGCAAGAAGAAAGCGTGATAACATAGTACCGGTAAATGACGGCATTATGGCGTCATTATGACGTCACTACCACGTGACTATGACGCCATGACATCACTTTATTGTCAACTATACAATTTCTTTCTTATAACTATATATAAAACATGTTTTTAGTTCAAAGGCATTCTGAGAGCATGAACTTATATATGGTACCTATTTGCTACATTTCGGAAATTGAGATTTTAAATGGGGTCGTGGTCACACGAACATCATAAAAACTGAAAGGCGCATGTACCAAAGCCAAAATTCTCCAGAAACGTGTTAAATAGATTAAAACTAAAAGTCAAGGAGACTCAGCATCATAGCGTTGACTGTTTTCCAGAAAATTTTAAAAAAACATAGAGGGGGGTCATATTGACCCCCCGTGGGGAATAGGGTTAAGAATTAACTGGTGTCAAAAGCTTGACAATTTTAGCCAAACAATCAAAATAAACAATCCATCTTGTGCAACAAACCTCAACTGAAACTCTCTTTTCACAGTTGAACAACTATGCTTTGATCTTATTGACCAAATGATCTTGGCATTTGGAAAAATCCAAACAAAAGTCAGAATGTTTTCAAACAGGTCCCATCATATTCAGCACAAGTTGCAATGAACAAGTACTGTATTAGCAACACACAGGTATGAGGTACAGTCGACAAGTCATGCAATGAACATAGACACCTGACCTTTACTAAGTTCTTACTGAATAAGGGTTGAAACACCGAAATACCATCACACTATGTCCCCAATAACATTATAGAATTGATCAGAGTAGTAACTCATGGACAACCCAAGTTCTGTAAAGCATTAATAATTACAGGTATCTGCTTGATTACTTCTCCAGTTTTCCCTTCTTCACAAAGGTGGTGACTTACAACTCCTTCAGAGTTATCCTTTGCCACATCAACAAATCTGATAACCAATAGCAAATCTTCTGTTGGAAATATTGGCAGCTTTATCTGGTATTAATGGGAAATACTTGTGGGCTTTAATTTCGGCCAATATATTCGACGAAATATTTATTTCCGCAGTGGCAATCATTTCATTTTTCTGATATTCTTAGAGATATACAATACATTTCGTAGCGCATTTTTTAAGATAAATTATACTTTTGGTGCTTGGTCACCACAGTCAACTGTCCCATCGCCCACCGCCCGAAGCGAGGTGCGAGGGTGGGTATTAATCTCGACGTGCCCGGAGTCCTTTTACTCGCATGGTGACTAGGGAGAAAAATTCTATGTTTGTATATATATATATATATATATACATAGGTGTTGATTTCTTGGCAAAAAAGTGCTCAATACAGGTAGTAGAGCAATATTCATTTATTTAATAATCTATGATTTATGCTAAGTATTCATCCGGAGATACAACACTTTGTTGACGAAGATGAAACGAATTACAAAAAACGGACGATAGTTGTTAACGACGTAGTTGTTAAATCATAGATTATTAAATAAATGAATATATATATATATATATATATATATCCACGGGTTCCGGTCACTCAAGAATGCCGTGTGCAAGCTCAGGGACTAGTATGTTGTTGACCAAACCTTACTTAGGTCCGTATTTAAGCAAATCAATTTGGTCTCGTTCTTTTTTCCCTTGTATGGATCTCTCGCAAGTTGTTTACATCGTTTGAACACTGAAGCCAGTAAATGATTTAAGGCCGGCAAACGAAATGGCTTTCTTGATGCTTGCGGCTGGTTTCACTTTTGAGGGCCATCTTAGTAACCGAACAATTTATAACTTGAAAGAGCAGTTCTCAAATTTAGTTCCTTGGAATATGCATTGGTTAACTGTTCACTTTTTGCAGCAACGCTTAGTCTTGGTTCTTTCTGATGAAAATAAACAAAAGACGTAAGGGAACTCGCTTGCTGTCAGGACATTTCCAGAACGACTAAGCCGGTAAACGATATTCTTCGCTGAAATTGAATAGATGCTGATTTGTATGAATCACGAGACTTTTCACGTTCTGGTAACCACCTACCTGAGCTACACAATCACAGGTACGTCTCAATCGAGTAGCTTTGAAAGACAAGTTCTGCGAACGGAATTGTTTTGAGCAGCTTTCAAAAGCATCTTCCCGACTTCATTCTTCCTTAAGGGAGATTTCTTGTACCAAATATTATCGCCTGGATTTTGCTGGTGTTTACTGGTAAAGTAAAATAAAGAATCTAATAGAAGTGCTATAATGAAGATTTATGGTAAGTACTCATCCGGAGGTACAAGATTTTGGTGACGAGGATGAAACGAATTACGAAATCGACGAAATATACAAAGAAAGTATGAATGAGTTCTGAATCTTTATTGCAGACGAAAAATCGGAAAAATATATAACATACAACAGTAAAGGATAAAACACAGACCGAAAAATGTCATTTTGTGACTTGATAAAATCACAAGATGACATTTTTTGGCTGCGTTTTATCCTTTACTTATACAACAGTAACTGTTGTATGTTATTTATTTTTCCGATTTTGTTGAACAAAATACGAAAGAAGAACGAGTAGAGAGAAGTACAAGACATACTTTTTTCCTCGGTAAAACTTTCGTAAAAAAGAAAAATGGTGTAGCGTACAAACTTGCAACGTATTTTCAACTAAGCATTCAGCGGCACCTCAACCCAAAGGGTTCAACGGCGAATGTTACCGAACGCTCTCCGACAAGAGGACGATGGTACTTTCGCGCCTTTTTTCGTGCCGAACAATAGGACCGCTGGAGGTAATACAGTACCAGTTGACAGGGACCACGTAGGACAAGTGTTTACCGAAGTATTCATAGTGTGCTTTTTCGAACCAAAGAATGTAACCTTAAGCTCAAGGCGGTACAGACTCAACACCGTTGGTCGAAATCCTATTTGTGAACAGTGAATTTGCAAAAAGAAGACTGCGTTAAACTTTTAAACTTTCTTGAGAGGTTTTAAAATCCTAATGAAAGCATTACTGGTCGAATACGGTAAAGTTCATGATCCACAAGCCACCCGAGAAGTGATAAGACTGAAGTGGACTGAGGTGTTTCCCCGAAGGATAGTTCGGCGACCAAAAATAAGTAAATATGGAGATTGCGCAGCCAGGTTGAGACATGATTAATTTTGAGACACGTTCTCTGACTAAATTTATTAAATACACAAGCAGTTAGGTAGTCGAAAGCTTCTGTATTTAATAAATTTAGTCAGAGAACGTGTCTCAAAATTAATCAAAAATAAGTAGCTTTGCAGCGTGCTACCTTGTGGCTGTTCACTTTGCATTTTTGTTTCGAGCCAGAAATAAATCCTGACGTGTTCAGTGGGACAACATTTCATACGGAGAACCATCCTGAATGAGGCAATGAAATCCTTGTGTGGAAAGTGATCAGAGACCATCTCTGTCTCGGCCTGGACAAGTTTTCATGACGATGAGTGTTTGATCACACTTCTCAAACAACTGACCATAAACGCTGCCCTGTTAAATACAACAAAATATTCGAAAACCATCATCCTGGAGAGATGAATGAACCAGATTCTTTATTCTACTTTACCAGTAAACACCAGCAAAATCCAGGCGATAATATTTGGTACAAGAAATCTCCCTTAAGGAAGAATGAAGTCGGGAAGATGCTTTTGAAAGCTGCTCAAAACAATTCCGTTCGCAGAACTTGTCTTTCAAAGCTACTCGATTGAGACGTACCTGTGATTGTGTAGCTCAGGTAGGTGGTTACCAGAACGTGAAAAGTCTCGTGATTCATACAAATCAGCATCTATTCAATTTCAGCGAAGAATATCGTTTACCGGCTTAGTCGTTCTGGAAATGTCCTGACAGCAAGCGAGTTCCCTTACGTCTTTTGTTTATTTTCATCAGAAAGAACCAAGACTAAGCGTTGCTGCAAAAAGTGAACAGTTAACCAATGCATATTCCAAGGAACTAAATTTGAGAACTGCTCTTTCAAGTTATAAATTGTTCGGTTACTAAGATGGCCCTCAAAAGTGAAACCAGCCGCAAGCATCAAGAAAGCCATTTCGTTTGCCGGCCTTAAATCATTTACTGGCTTCAGTGTTCAAACGATGTAAACAACTTGCGAGAGATCCATACAAGGGAAAAAAGAACGAGACCAAATTGATTTGCTTAAATACGGACCTAAGTAAGGTTTGGTCAACAACATACTAGTCCCTGAGCTTGCACACGGCATTCTTGAGTGACCGGAACCCGTGGATATATATATATATATATATATATATTCATTTATTTAATAATCTATGATTTAACAACTACGTCGTTAACAACTATCGTCCGTTTTTTGTAATTCGTTTCATCTTCGTCAACAAAGTGTTGTACCTCCGGATGAATACTTAGCATAAATCTTCTTCATAGCACTTCTAATAGACATTTTTTACCAACTTTGAGATAATATTCAATTTATCAGTTTTTTAAGACAAAAAATATCAAAGAAAAATTTCACTCATGCGCTGTCCGTGATGCTGATATCCGACCGATAACCTTTGAGAATGATCCAATTTTAAGACGGAAAGCCTGGCTATCTAATAAAAAATCTTTCTTTGAAGCAAAATGAGTGAAAAGTTTGATTGGAAAATGACTTGAAATATCTCAAGATAGCAACTAATACAGGGTCTTGCTATAAACATCCATTGATAAGCAGTAGAATTGTCAGAATGGATCTCTTATCATTTATTAAACCGTTAAAGGTTATTCTCACCAAACGTTTTGTTTTAATAAAACAGAATAGAAATTTTAAACGTAAATACGACGACAAGCAGTTTAAATGTAAAATTATTTCCCGTTTGGGTCGTTAATATTTGTGGCCAAATATTGAGTTTTCTTTATTGCATTACCCCTTCCAGTTATAGTAAGAAGGATTTATCTTTTTGACAATTTTATAAAATTATCAATGTCACTTGGATTCTGAAGAGATGTATTGGAAGGGTAGGCGAAGGTTTGTTGCGCACACGTATGTCTAGTAATTTTGCGATTCTCATTTACCTGTGCTTGTATTAACTATTCCAGTAGTTATAATTAATCGGAACTCTCATATTGCACATTCAAACTGACTTCAGAAACTTTAAAACAGAGCAGCAAGAATAATCACAAATACCAGTAACGATGCTGATCACTCCACTGTATTGAGCGAGTTAGGCTGGGAACCACTTAAAACTATTAGGAAAAGAGCTAAGGCTATAATGATATACAAAATCTTAAATGGCATGGCTCCCACTTCGCTCGCGAACCTCTTCAAATTTAGAAGTGAAGTAACAAAGTATGACCTTCGGGAAAGTTCAAGTACTGTTTGCCTACCAAAACCACGCACTAATAGTATGAAGAAAAGTCTTATCTATGATGGAGGAATAATTTGGAACTCCATTCCCAAAGAAATTAGAGAGAGTAGATCTCTCACTTCATTTCAGACGAAAATCGCGACGTGCATTGACATATGAAAATTATATATCTTGTATCTTTGTAATTAATTAATTTAATATTTAATATTTAGGCTAACTGATTTTGAACTTTTTTGCTACTTTTTACAACAGTCCTGTAAATAGTTTCTATCTAATTTTATACTTGTATTTTTTATTCTATACACACCCCTCGTGGAAATCAACTTTCAGTTGATGAGGCAAGCGTATCAAAATAAAGTCTATCATCATCAATGGTCTCGCTGCTGTCCACCGCGTAAGCAGAGATTTCACGAGCTTGTGGAGTTTGCTTGAATTTTTTCCGTACTCCATTCCACAGCAAAAGCAAAGCAGACAAAACGCTCCATAAAAATCTTACTTAGAGTATACTGACCATGAAAATCTAAGCGGCCATTCTTGCCTTAATTCTTACCAACACTTGCCGTCGTCTCGGAGAATCGATATTTGACATCCACTGGCTTTCACACGTTTATATTAAATTTGAATGAATTCGAACTTCTCAGCATTCGAGTATCTCCCTAGCTGTCGGTAAACCAAACAAATATCGAAAGGATAAACAATCTCAGCGTCGAGTAATTGGTTGGCCACGCAGTGCGATACAGCTAATTTCCATTTTCAGCGCCGAGTAAGTAAACATACTTTCAAGTTTACTCTTTCGAAAACAAAATAGTTACGCATCTAGCAGAGGAAAATAAAACTCGAAATTGTCATTAAGATATGACTAGATACCAGAACCTGGTTGATCTGGTCTAGATCCGCCCCTGACTGTCGATGCGGAAGATGACAAAAGCGATAGTCAATTGATACACTCGTCTTTCTTCCTTGATGCTATCGCTACTTCATAACTCTCGTCAACGTCGTGAAAACTAATCCGACTCGCTTAAACCATTTTGGACTTTCACACGGCCTGGAAGCGCTTGGCATCATTAACACTTATACCACTTGTTAAAATACCTAATTCAGATTCACAGATTTTGATAAACGTTTTAAATACAGAAGACATTTCATTAGACAATATGAGGAACTTTTCCCCTTATGCGAAATCTCAAATAACTTGGTAGACTCTTAATTTCAGCCTTCCTTTTTACAAATCCTGGGTTCGTCACAGATCCATTTGCTACAAACCTTTCTATTCTATCCCCAATGCCGTTGCTGTTGCAGTTACTGCTATTGCTAATAAAACAAGACATGATTTGTTACCAATGCAAAATGGTAACGTATAGCTGGAAATGACATGTACTTGAAATTGTTATTAAGACCATACATGCTCTTGAGGTTGAGATTTTAAACTCCAACTTTTTTCCATTCGTCTACAACAATAATAAATTGTAAACGCAACCAAATTGGGCATGCCAGTGGTATACGCCGGAATGCGCGAAAGAATGTGGGGGTGACAATGGTGAAATAGGACTGCATGGCATAATGATTAGTCGGTAATATAACCTCATCACGTTGTCGAAGAATAAAACATATGTTGGACAAAAGCTAAACAAAAGAGTCTGAAAATATAAAAATCAATTTGGTCTGGAAATGAGGATTTTTTGTTGCATGTTTATACTGTCCCCAGGAGTTAAATTTTTCTTTGAGTTGTTAACTCAGCATTTTAGACTACGTTTTCCAAGGAAACTTTTATCCCAAAAAGTAGGTGTGAATTATCTTTAATTCCAAAAGTATTCGCTACAAGATCTTTGTTCAACGTACAGTTACTAAACGGTCATAAACCGAATAGAACTGAGGGAAAACATCTGCAATTAATTTTAGTGTTAATTAATGAACTATGGTTTTATTCAAATGCCAAGATTTAAGCTGCTTTGAATGATCTGTCTCCGGCGTGACAGCTTACTAACTTAGTCTCTACAAGCTTGCCAGTGACTTTAAATCAGTGAAAAACCAAAGCCTTACTTGATCATGAAATCAATAATATCCAGAAACAGTAGTGCCTTAATTCGTTTTCTTCATATCACTGTGAAAGGTAATTGCAAACCCACTCGTTTCCTTATATGTAGGCCCGTAACCAGGCTGGGGTTCGGTGGGGTCTTCCTTCTCCGTGTAGGAAGCTGTGTTCCGATATGAAAATTTGTACGTATTGCGAAAAGATATTGTCCAGCATTTAACTAGTTTTACATTATATTAACAATGGTAGTTCATATTCTGTACTCAATTTATTAATTTCTTCATACAAAATTATGGTCGCACAAATGCCATTCATGTATTGATATGTACACGTACACATGTTTTGACATACAGATGTGTCGACATATACACAGGCAGTCGTTGTTGATGTAGATACAGATGCCTTTCCATATTTAGATATGTAGATTTATAAGATAACACTCATCCTACGATGCATTACTTTATATCTTCTCTCAGAGCATAGAGACACGGCAGTAGATGTGGATGTAAATTTAGCTGTAGATATGGATGTAGTCGTATAGTTGTAGTTGTACCTGTTTGAGTGGATGTAGCCAGAGATGCAGTTAGGTGTAGATGTGGATGAAGGTGTTGATATAGACGTAGATATAGATGTTGTGGTAGTTGCTTAGTGATATTTGTGGACGTACACTTAGACAAATATGTAGATAATATCGGATTATTACAGACTTAAAATCGTCACAACGAGCTAATTTACACTTGGCGCGGTAAATGGTTGGTGCCTCTCCGTTTTTTTGGCGGAGCACCTGACCATATTTCTGGCTACGGGCCAGCTTATACTCAAAGTACGAAGATTACGAAGTAAGGGAATATGAAGTGAATTGAATTACCACCCCCGAAATTAACCTGTATTTGCCTTTTCGTATGCACGACACATATGGGATACATATAAAGATTTTTCACAATTTTCCCATTTTTTTAAATAAAAAAATAGTATATAAAAAGAGGCAGTTGCGTAGCAAAGGGTGAGGTTCGAGGGAGTTCCAATTCCCAATCTCTGCAGCAAACGTGAATTTTCAATTTATTTCTTACGTTGCTTTTTATGTAAATGCAGCCAATTCTCGTTATTGCGGTCAGCGTTGGGACCGTAGTTTTGAGTCCGGAATTGCGAGAGTCCACAATAGCGGTACTCGATCTAAGACAAGTGCAATTTATTGTAATAATTCCGTCACTGTTTGTATTACAAACAGTGACGGTATTATCGCTAGGTGTATGTTATAAGCGACATTTGACGAATTGATCAAAAGCAGTGACACTTCTAAACAATGTTTATTAATAAAAGACGAGTAATAACCACACGAGACTGGAAGGAAAAAGCAAAGATGCCCGGTGGTCAACGAGCTACATCCACTGACTAAATTGACTCAAAAATAGACATTTGGGAAATGATTTTGTTATAAAGCTTCGAAGTTGACATCTGACAAAACAATGACAGGAGTGCAATCAGGAGTTTCGAATAGCAGGGGTCGGATGGTAATAGGGATCTCAAGATCTACGACGTCAACTTCAACGACGACGTTCTTTAAACGAAAGAATTCTTCATGCAAAACAAAGACAATGAACAATTTTTATTATCCTGTACTTTCTCGTTGCCGTCGTTGCTATGCATACAACGTCAGCCAGGCCACTTTCATGTCTTCCGCACGACGTCAGCTATCGGTGTGAAAAAACCTGTTACTTGAGATTGAATTTAACTCCAGACAACAGTCATTTTAGAACTGGAGCGTTTAGGAGTCGCAAAACAAGCCACAAATATCTAGTACGGTGGTCAATGAAACATGGTTTCTTCAAATGTATATATTCTAGAGGTCACCATCGTCCAAGTTGATGTCTTAGATCTTAAAGTCTCTTGTATCAAGGCACCGTCAGGGCAATTTGATAACTTTAAGCGAAGTAGATCTACGTGGCTTTGGGAAATGAAGGCAAAAGGCTGTCATTAATAGAGCACAACTAAGATTTCCCACGTAAAAGCCAGGGGTTGCGACCACCCAACCCTCCTAGTTGCATAAATGATAAACCAAGTTAAATAATCAAGATGGCCGTTTTATCGAGAGAAATACAATAAAATTGTTTTGTTGGGACTAAATACGCGACCGTAATATCGTAATAACGAGAGTCCGTAACAGTGCGCGAGTGCTGTTTCAGTAAGAACCTACATAGTGTTTGCTGTAGGTTTGCTCCTGTGAGTGTCCCTCGAAATAACGAGGTGTCCGCAAGGCGAGAGATGAGCGTACATGTAACTATGATGTAGCTGGTGAACACTCCACCCTTACCCTTCGGAGAAAAATTCCTGCCAAACGCGCCTGAACCCTGGCTTACCTAGTTCATAATTGTCAATAAAGTTTAAACTCAAACATGCGAGATTTTAATTTAAACGCAAGGCCGTTCCACTAAATTTTGTTTAGCTAGTTTGATGGGAAGAAATTTATTCATAATTGAAATTGTGTTAACAACTTCAGTCCGAGATCTCCAACTGAAGAGTGAACTTGCCTGGTGTTAGCCACAGTTAAATTAAGAAGCCGGATTTGGACCGAAAAGATCCAATCAATGGTATACGCGCTGAGGGGGTTTAATAACCGTAACCACAATCATAGGCGTTGGAACCGGGGGACATTCGGGACACGTAACCCCCCAATCTTTTGGAAACAGCAAAAAGTACCCTTTTTAAAGAAGAAAGAAATCGGCCTTCTTATAACGAAGTAATACGCATCAGTTTATGCGCTCTTGCTTTGGTTTACAGATTAAAAGATTTATAAGAATATGAAAAAAAATAAAAAGTATACTGAACGAGACAGAGACATTACTCAGATACTGTTGGAAATTTCAAATTTTTTTGAACTTTTTGTAATTTAGTCTTAATACTGGTGTTCATTACTAGTTTCACTAAAATGCAAACCTCATGTCAAAAGAACTGGTATGACAAAAGCTATCTATTTTAAGGGTGCCCTTTCCATGCGCAAAGGTGCCTCCGAAAGATTTTGCTTTCCCAACCCACACTTGCTTCCTACGCCACTAACCACAATAATCTTTCTGAATTATCAGCTGAGTCAGCGATGACCAAGCACCTTTCTCCAGACTATTGAGATTACGAACACCTTTAGTACTGTTTTGCCTCTTATGCAGTATTATCATAAAAAAAGTGCTTCTTAAAGTGTATTATCACTGCTTATAAAATGTACTGATAAGTAAGAATTAAGATCAAAATGTGAATCTTTAATAAAAAGTCCTTATCGACGCAAAAATCTTGGTGCGTGATCTCGAAGCTTCAGAAGCTTGACAAGCCGCAGAAAATTTTTCCATGTGGCGGAATACTTAAATCAAGTGATGACGTATTTCTATCTATGCGCCGACTGACGCATAGCTGGAGGGAAATACGTCAATAGTATTCAGTAGCCACAAAAGAAAACTTTAGGGAGTCTAAGCACGAAGACCACTCAAAAGAAAAAATAACAACTAGTCTCTGCACTTTGACTTCGACGAAGCCAATCGGAATATCAGACAACAACGTCCGTGGGTTTCCATTGTATAAGGTGATGATAGACGGAAATTTCATCGACGAAAATATTTAACGACTTCTCGGGTTGCAGGACAGTGCTCATCAAAGTCATACTTTGGCCACACCAATTGTGTTGGCAAACAATTCTCCTGGAGTTGGTCAGTGCTAAGTATGACCTCTGAGGCAAGTTTAATGACAAAATATAGCGTCTATCGTGCGACTTTTACAGCTTTCTGGTGCAGTTTTTTGACGTCCGTAGCAACAAGTGAGGTGTTTGAGCATCCAACTGAGCTATCCCGTTTGATAAGCCCCACTAAACCGCGCACATTGAAGTGCAATGTGGGCAGTATTGAACCAAGTAGAAAAGGCTTAAAGATAGCACACAACCAGAAAACAAAAGAACGAGGGCACTGACGTTTCGAGAGAAAGCCCTTGTTCTATTTGTTTGACTATGATCGTAAAAACGCGGTTGACGTTCTTTAGTTCTCAATTGACTTTGGGATAAGATATTACTACCGGATTAATTAGTGTCATGGGATTAAAAAGTCGTATTTCAGTGGGCGGAAGTGGTGTGGACGTTTGGGGTACTTGTCTCGCTAAATTTGGGAAACTTAATTTTCACTGCACGGAAGTTATTTTTATGGCAAAAGTTACCTTTACTTCATCAAATTCTTTGAGGCAAAACAACGCCTTGATTTCTTAACTGTTTCAGTCCCTGGTTAGCTAGGTAACGCAAAATCTTTGGGCCAGGAAAATTTGTGTCCGAGTTTTCTTTCTTCGTACAGAGGTTCTGTCAAGGAATGAGACTGCTTTGCACCTCGCAGATGATTTTTCCAGTCTGCTGTCTCAGCATATCAATAGCGAACGTGTTTACATTTAATTAAAATTACCGAATTTGGCAAGGTTCGCTATATTTCCGTAAAAGGCCACACTTAAGTATTTGGCTCTACCTAGTAATTTGCTAACACTTGTTAGGAGGACGAAATCATGGAAAAGTAGGAAGCATCGACAATTCAATTTAAGCTATTGTCAAAAGAATGATCAACACTTAAGTTGTTTAAATAAAACAGCCGCACACGAATCGATGTTTGGTTTGATCCAGTAACATTCGAGTGGAACAGTTCTGTTGTCGGAAAGTCCCGCACATCAGCACATTGACAGGTATTTTCTAGCCCGACTGCCGGTTACGACAAAAATTGACTTTTGTGCGTCGCCTTAATAAGCCGGCGAATGATTTTGCTCAATATTTCAAAATCAGCAAACTTTTCTTTAAATAAAGATATCTTTAGAGACTGGTGTATTCATGAGCAGTTGCCAAAAAGTAATGAGTTTACTGGTTTCTTTAACATTCATGAAAGACTACGGAGATGATTTAAGGCAAAATGATTAAAAGTAAGAAAAAAAGAAAAGAAAAGAAACAATTTGAATAGTTTGATTTCATCTTATACATTATGGTCATTTTCACACTTTATTAAAATCAGCAAATCGGCAATGTATTTAACTTTTTCCTGTTAATAAACGCAAAACATTTATAGTCATCATACATGCTATACATTTTTTATCGGAGTAAGTTACTTAATTCCACTCTTTTCAGAAAGTTTAAGCACTGTCGAATGTCTGTAATTTTAGTTACATCATTTAAAAACTAGAAATTAGTCTTATTATTATAATTACTACAGGGTGTCCTAAAAAAAACAAAAACTATTGAAATCACCAATAACAATTTAATTGTTAAAACAGCGATTTTGTCGTGGTAACAAATTTAAACACAGTTTTTAAATACGTAGATACCATGGTGAATGGTAATTTAAGATAAAGTAGGAGAAGATGAAGAGTAATATACGCTTACAGAGGTATACACAGTTACCAAAGACTGTCGCTATTTTGACCCTCCCACATTCCGTTGGGTTGATGTCACGAGTTTTCTTTAGACTATATAAGCAGGTGATATGTTTCTTTCTTTCTCTTTAGCTAGCAGACGTATAGCACTTGATAAGTGGTCTGCCGAAATGCATCGTGCTTTTTTCTGATTCTTTAGGCGTATTCTTTACGTAGAATATTACCTCTTTAAGTTTCAAACAGTTCTGTTAAGAACTAAACTATCCAACAGTCTTTGGTAACTGTGTATACCTCTGTAAGCGTATATTACTCTTCATCTTCTCCTACTTTATCTTAAATTACCATTCACCATGGTATCTACGTATTTAAAAACTGTGTTTAAATTTAATTGTTAGAATTTCCCCACGAGTGCATTTTATAATTTGCTTTAAATTCCCACGGGCAAAAAATCGCGCACTTTACAAGGCGATTTTCTTACCTAAATTTTAATACATGCACCTTGTCAATATTTTACGCATCATTACGTTCAGCTTTTTCGTAAGGCATTTAGATTTTAACAATAAGTGATTTCAATAGTTTTCGTTTTTTTGGGACACCCTGTATAATCATCCTTTGTAACAGAATGCTAATGAGTCGAGAAGAGGTCGTTGTTAAATAAAGTATTAAATTTAGAGAAAGACTGTACGTGATCCTATCATCAATGAAAGATACAGTCCCCAACGTATTGTGAGAACCGGTGGAAGCGCAACTACTTCGACGCGAAGCAGAAAAGCGCAACAAGCACTTTAAAATGGGTAACGTTTATCTCAGTGAGTTCTTGTTGCACTTTTCTACCTGGCGTAACAAGATACTTGTGCTTCTACTGGTTCCAAATACAAACGGGTACTGTATCTTTCAGTAAGTATGGAAACGTTCAATCACAACTCTTAAATTCTTTTATTGCAATTACATCTCTACATCCACGATTATCAACTGACTCCAAAGTTACAAGACTTCACTTTTTTTCCTTTTGGCGTCGCCCGGAAGCTCCACCTCACATTGTACTTTGTTCTCTTGACGTAAATAACATGCTATAGTCCTATTAGATTACAAGCCCTGAATAAACCATTGTCAACAATTAAGGATACAGATAAATTATGGGAGTTTAAAGTCCAGCAATAAGGTAATTCAATAACAGTCTCGATTGCTCTACAATCAACTAAATAGAATATTTACGAAATATTGGACAAGTCTGACCATCCATATCAGGCAATCATTGGAACTTAAGGTGTAAGATGTAAAGATTTCCAAGCCTCTGTATATGTTAAAGCAAGTTTGAATATCAATTTCACTACAAACTAAAACACAGGAATAGAAATATTCTGTAAATTTGCCTTGTTTGAGATGGAGGTGATTAAGCAATCACGAAGATCATGTTAGGCCGCGCAATGGAGGTTGTGATGTGGAGAGAAATCTAGTACGGGTATCGGAAGCGGACAGTAGAAGGGTATCGCCCCCATCCGATCGTAAACGTAAACTAGTTCTTTTCATGTATAATATAAATGAAAGTGTGGTTACAGACTAATGTGACTCTTAATTAAACTAGAACTAATTTTTTGGTTTCTAAGAACTATAATTAACAATTTTATGAGAAACAGGTCTTTTTAATACAAAGACATCTTTTTTAATTTGCATCTACACCGAACGCGAGCGACGCGAGCGAGTTTTTTAGAAAAAAGCTTTTCGCCCCTCACTCGCGCGACCAAATGAAGAAGGACAAGTCGGAAAAAAGAAACTGAATTAAGCCTGTACAAGAGCTGTCAACACAGATTATAGCCACTACAGTCCAAATCATAAAACTGAAATATGGACCATAAACTTACGGAATATGAAGTAAGAAGTAAAACCCGAAAACCGAAACCTTATAAATTAAGTTCGACAATACCCTATAATGGATAAAGTTTTTCGTACAAGGCCAATCTGCGCACTTGATTACGGTATGCTCCTTGTGTTTCGTTTCTGTAATCACGTCGTGTACCCACAATGTATCTGACAAAAAAAGAGAAGCGCCAATACTTGACGAATCTTTGTAATGGAGATCTTCGTTCAGGACGACTTTTTTAAGATTTCACGCGCGTTCATCATAAGCGCAATGTACTAAATTATCTGTCGCTTGCGTCTGGTGCAAATACGAAAATTCACTCGCGTTGCTCAATATTTTCGTGAAGCTCGCGTCCGGTGTCGATGCACCTTCAAGGTTAGCATGATATCTTTTTTGCCCTTCCTGCCCCACCAATATCAAATTTCTTCGGTCGCGTCTGTGATACTGAAGTTGACCTGTGGGACATTTGAAACCGTTTCTCATCGGATTCATCATTGTCTGGCATTGCGTTTTTCAACGGTTTTATCAAGAAGAACGACCACTGTCTCATCGAGCGAGAAAGTGCTTTCTGTTTAAGCAAACAAACGATATCTTTCTCAGGTACTATTCAAATTAATCGCATTTTGACTAGCTTAATTGATGTGAATTGCAAAACTTCCCAGGTTAACCAAGGTCAAAGAATAAAGCAATATTAATTTCTTGAAATAAATATATATATACGGACATAATTTTCATTGAATAATTTATATTGAGAGAGATCAGGAAAAAAACAACTCGAGAAATTTGGTACAATATGTGTGGGTTAAAAATCACCCCTCAATAAAATTGATTAAAGTAACCCAATCGAATCGCATCCTACTGACATTTGATTTCCGTTAGTACTCTTCCCCTTCTCATCTTCCCTTTCCTATCTAGTTTTGCTGAGTAGTCATCAACAAGGCTGGTCCAGCGTAGGCAGCGGCGCAACAACACAACACCAAGGGAGGGATTCTCGCTTGCCACAATCTGAAACAGATAAAACTATTCTATCCTCGACGTTTCGAGCAAAGTCCCTTGCTCGAAACGTCGAGGATAGAATATTTTCATCTCTTTCAGATTGTGGCAAGCGAGAATCCCTCCCTTGGTGTTGGATTGCTGAGTAGTGTCAAGCTGTCATGTCAACACCACTGATTCATCCTCAGGATGCGCCTATTGTCTTCAATGTTATAAAAAGCTGGCTCATTCACAACCCTGTCACTATTGCTCACCTGGACGCGCGGAAGAAGACTCGAAGACAAGAAATCCTAGTTAATGTCAAGACTATGATTCTCACAATCATCGTTCCTGCTCTGTTATGCTGTACTTACAGTTCAGGTTAGCTTAAAGTTTATAGTTTATAATACAGTCAAACCTGTATTAAGCGGCCCTGCATTAAGCGGACACCCTGTATTAAGCGGACACTTTATAAAGTCCCGAATTGAATCTCATATAATTCCTATTAATGAAACCTCTATCAAGCGGACACCTCTATTAAGCGGACGCGGACACATAAATTAGCAAATAAAGACACAAAAAACCTGTGTTAAACGGACAAAATTTTCCTAATTTTTCATAATCTTTACAGACATAACGTTAGTCACTATGTTAATGACGATATTTGTCAATCGGTTCAAAGTCTATTTGTTAATTCGACTACATATTATTACACGTGCGTTAAGATAAGATTTTTACATCAAACAATAAAATTTTCTTCAGTTTACTTCTCAATGTCAAAGTTTTCCTTGGACAGTTTATTGGTCAACCATTCGCATGAAAACCGATCTCCTCGGAACTCGTATAAACAAGGAATTTCCAAGCCTTATCCAGCACCTCTATTTATCCGTTTCCCTTTGATTATAACTTTGCAGTATTCGTTTGTCGTTTTTGAAACTTTGTGACCCACACTGCCATTAGTTTTGGAATGTGCCCAACAACCTCCATGTTAGCTGACACATTGTTAGGATGAGCGCATCCAGTTTTCATCTCACAAGACACAACTGTTGTTTTAACAACCGCAACATCATTTTCATCAGTTGTATTCTTAGGTTCACGTTTCAATTAATATTCCTCGTCGATTTTCGGATTCCAGATTTCCATGTATGCATGATATCCTCGTACGCATGATTTTACGACCACAATTTCAGAAGACATTATCTCGTTTGTAACATTCAGTGTTATTCGGCTAGTTATGGAGGCTGTCATTGCCTATAAGGCTCGTGTATCGTATTACACATCTTGCGTCTTATTCCAACACCTTCATAAAACCTGTAGTCAACTTGATGCTCAAGTAATGACCTGACTTGCCCTGACTACGGTGTATGGCTGGTGCAACTGCTTTTGAATCTGCTGGCGCGTGCTGGAATTGCAAACAAGAGACAAAGTATAGATGTCTGACGTGTGATGTTTCGACTTGCAATAAATCAGACAATTGTTCTGTCTACGCATCAGAAGAGACACCTGGATGGAAAGCAGGCGCTTCTGTGGCTTATTGTATCACTTGCTATAAAAAGGAAAAACATTCCTGTGATACTCTTAGAAAAGAATCCATTGTTGATCGTACTGCTGCTGGTGGTAAGACCCAGCCCGTACCACGGGGGGAGGAGCCTGGTGACGAGAACCTCTGTTAAGCGGACACCTCTATTAAGCGGACACTAGCCTGTTCCCCGAGGGTGTCCGCTTAATACAGGTTTGGCTGTACTTTCACCACACCTACTGCAATTATACGTGTCGTTAGCACGCAAAGTGCGTTTTCATGTTGATGTTGCAGTCCTTTTGCATTCAATGTTGGTTGGAACGGTCATGCAAGTCTAAACTATTAACTTTGACGCCTATATCCATAGCAGATGTCGTGAATTCTAACTGGAAGCATTAGGAAATTAGATGTTTGTAGATTATTTTTTGCCAAATCAAGTGTAGCAGTTGACCCCATTATAAAATATTCGTCTGCCTTCACTATCTTTGCTTGTCAATCGTCGTTGTACAGTAACATATATGGCAAAAGATCGCCAGAACTTTATAATATAAACTTTAGCACCGTCGCCAGAAGTTATTGAATATGCTCTGGATTTGAAGACTTCAAAATTATTCAAAAGATTGGATCATATATTTCACAGCAAATTGGAAGATTAATAGCGCAGAACTTTATTCAAGGAAAAAGCATTTACTGAGTTCAATGAATATTCCTGAAAGAGTCTTGATTAGAAAAGTAATATTGACATTCAGATCCACAATAAGAGTCAAATAATGACAAACAACTAGATAACCCTTTAAAAGATTATACGTTCCGACCTGTTTTCCTTCCTGGAGCTAGATACTACAGGTCCAGCGCGCAAAATGATTTAGGACGTATTCCCTCAAAAATACGACGTTTGTGGTTCACTTTTGTAATCGAATATGATGGTGCATTATATCAAGGAAAATTGTGTCTCAAAAGTGTCAGCAAATTCAAATTAATTGGCGATCGATATCGGTGTGACTATCATAGTGTCAACACGTTCACTCAGTTTGAAATAAAGCGAAGCAAACTTTATTTTTTTGTCAGAAGGACATGCATACCCGAATCTTATAAGTTAGAAAACTTGACTGAGGGGATAAGTCCTGTCCTGAAAAGTGGGGTTATGCGTACCCTTATTCCCCCCATGTCCTCGCCACTGATTGTGTCGGAAGTCAAACCACCCATGGCTACTATAAATGTAAAATAACTACTTCAAAAGTCCATAAAACCTATACGATAAAGGTGAATGACATTCGAAACTCAAACACTTCCATGCATGAGGAATTTCTACCTACGTGTTAGACTGACACTACCTTCGTTTTGCTTTATCTTCTCTTCTTTTAAGTTCTTATTTTTAATTTTTCTTAATTTTCTATTTCCTCTTTCTAATTGTTGTATTATATTGATATAATTTTCTAGTTGACGGTATTCATAGGATCGTTAAATTTCTCTGTCACGACCCCGTAAATGAGCAACATCATGAACTCCAGGACGGCATGTGGATTTGTTTCCGAATTTCTCTTTGTGACTGTGCGAAAACACAACAACTTTTAAAACATGAAATTGGTTTGATATAGTTTCTTAAAAAGTGGGCGAATATCAGAAAAATTCTAAAGAAAATGATACTAAATGCGAAAGTTTGAAAAACAATTTTCTCATCAATACTATTGCTTAGTAACGCTTTCAAGTTGTTACGATGGGTACTTTGAGAAAAGGTGGTTCTATTTACCATTCAACTTAATTTCATATCTAAAACAACGTGATCATCCCACTCTTAAACAAAACGTTTTCTTCTCGTATGGGTAAGCAATAAGCTATTTTTTGAAAAACACTGTTCTGTAATGCCAAATTTTTAGAAGTCAAAAAACATCATTAACCCTGTGCGAAAAATTTGGGATTACAGAATTTTTTTGAAACTTGCCTAATGATTTCTCATTCGTTAATAAAATACAACTGAAAAAAAAATTTGAACTATCTTGCTATTTACGAGTTTCAAAATGTGGAATAGTAATTAGGAGCCATTTTGAAACGTGATTGTCCCAATAACAACGTGTTACTCATATTTGTAATTCTTAAAACATTTTTAGATTTTAACTTTCTATTTGCATTCTGTAACTTTAACAGAAACTACATCAAACTACCTTAAACATTTATGTTTTAACAGTCATTTTACTTTACATCGAATAAGCTACATAACAAGTCATTTGTCAATAAAAATGTCAATGCCCAGCATAGGATGCGCAAGAAAGCCATAATATACACCAAGTCACAACGCAAAATTTAATGAAGTCTAACGTTTCGTTGCTTGACGCGCAACATCTTCTGAGAACTATTTACAATATGGTAGTGAGGTCAAACGTATGTACGGTTAAACGTCTGTACGGTTACGTGTCTTCTTGCCGAAAGCTGGCATCCTTTGGTTTCAAGGTTGTTTCAAAGATTTCAGTGGTAATAGGATCCTTATCTGAGTTTTCTTCCAATAGCTATCGAGTTTATTACTGGAACTTAAATTCAGAAATCCATTAATTTGTATCCCTTTCGTTGCCAGCTCAATTTGTCCCACCATCAACTTTGAAACCGCTTCCAAATGATAGGACCAACTGGCAGGAAGTGTGGAAGACTTTGAAATCAAACGGGATGTCGAGAACCGATGATCCAGGCCTGACCGTGTTTGATCAGATACTTAGAGTAAATGCCAAGGAAAGAGGTATAATCTGCAATACATGTACATAAGTTAACACCATAGGCTAATGGTTTACCAATCATTATTTTCAGATTATTTTATTCCTTAAATTGGCATTATTATAATAATTTACCATAGAGAGATATATATTACCATGACTATTTCGATCAGGTATTACGTACGTCAATGATATATAGGCCGGCGGAAGAGGGAAGGCTAGGGGGGCTTTAACCCCCCATCTCCCAATAATAATAACGCTGTCAAAAATTTATTTGAAGTGTTCGGTTGTGTGCTGTGCAAGCTGTGTTAGATGTAAAGGTTGTTCTCCACAAGGCGAATTTTATCGCGCGAATCGAATCTTTTTGTGTAAATTGAATAGTTTTCTCGTTAGTCACAGTCGAGAGCCCTTGAGACAAAAGAAAAAATCGCTTCACTCGATAAAATTCCCCTGGTGGAAAACAACCTTTAAGTACTTTAAGCAGGTTTTTCTGACGATTTCCAAATCAACTGACACAGCTTGTCCAACATGCAACCGAACACCTTTCCTAACATGAATCTACAACTTACCAACTTAACTCAAAATTTACTAGTTTAAGAAGTAGACCTGAAGTAATGGGAAAAAATAGAAGTGTAGTTCAAGTAATTTAGTGGTGAAACTACATTCTCTCTCGTTGAAATAGATCTTACCAAAACATATTATTCATTTGTTATTGCAATTTGTTTGGCCAATTAGATCAAGTAGGATTAAAAACTGTAGAAAATATTAACGACTGCAGTTATGTAACCAGGACATTTTTAGGATTGGTACCCAGCGCCCCCAATACTGATTTGCTTCCGCCGTGCCTGACATATTAACGTAGTCCGTATAATATCGCCTCAATAACATTTTACACCACTTCTGTCATCGAATATGTTTACTGTTTTGATGAAGAACACGAGCATAAGGTTGCAAAGGGTTTTCATGAAGCTCACAAACGGTATTGATTTTCAAATATATGTCGAAACGTCGACATGGAAGTTGACTTCGTCTAGTCATACGTTCAAAAAATGACATTCCAGTCGAATGCTTGTTATTTTCACTTGTGACTGTATGGCATGCCATGACCTGTCGACAATTTGAAAACATACCAAATAAATCATAATCTAAAAAATAATATTTTGAAAAAAAAATATTCGGATGGAAAAACAGGACACGTTTCAGGGGCAGGTCTGAAGGAGGGTTTCTGAAGAAGTTTTTTAAAAATTCGTGCCACTATAAGCCGTTTTAGCGGAAGAAATCTTATGCTATAGTCGTCATCATTTGAGCATAAGCATAGCGAACCAAAACTTCTTCTATGCCAACGTCAGACTTAAATGTATGCCGGGCCCAAGTGACAATTTCATATTAGATTCGCCAATCAATTACTCATTTTCACTTCAGTGCTGTAGTATCCTGTTTGGTTGGTTATTGGCAACATGTCAATTCAGTGATGTCAATCGTAATATATTCCTAAAAAACCTGGCAAAATATTGAAAACAGATCATACGTAAAACGTTACTGGTATTTTTTGAATCTGACATCCTTCCACTTACTCTTTCTTTTTATTGCTGTTTCTTCCGATCAGTTCCCATTGACAATAATCATCAATCTACTTGGTGGTCAACAATTAATGCTAGTGTTTTGTAACCAAACAAAAAGCTACATGACAACTAATCAAATCAAAGGTTCCTTGATAGATGAATATGAACTAGAGAAGGGGAGACTATGAAGTTGTAAGCCCAAATATTATTACTGAGAGCAGAAAAAGGTGGACGAGATATGCTGAAGTTTTGCAACTCAAATTGGTGCAGTCAAACTACAACAGAATAGTTTTATCAGCTCTCGGTACATATATTTAATACCAATGCAGTAGGAACAGTTTACCTTCGGGGAAGTTTACTCGTACTGTTTTATTTTTTCAACATATTTGGAAGACTCGCTTAAAACAGGCTTTAATAAAACAACCAGACCACCGCGATTCCTCGACATAGGAGACTGGTTGAAGACCTGAAGTCTTATCCAAGCTATTTTTCTACCGTATGGTGCAGTTTGCGAACGAATAAATAAATCCAAGCAGCAATGATTTGGCAGTAAAAAGCAAAACCTAGGCTGGATTTTGGCTTGATTTGGGGGTGTTGCCCGCAATCCTATGGTCAGCAGACGCACAATTAAGTGAACAACCCATCGACCAAGCGAGTGAATTGAACCTCGCTGCTATACCTCATGGATTACGTCATCCATGAGGTAAAAAAGAGGGCGCGGGTATGGTGAACCCCCACCGAAATCCAACCCTGAGTATCGCACAAACATTTCATCTTTATTTCGAAGACAGCGACAAACTTATGAATCTCGATTTTAAACTGAATCTTGGATTTTACAAGATGTTACCTTTCGGGGTTTGATTGGTGTTGCGTTATGGAGAACTCTATTATATTTGAAATGTTATAAAAAAGTATTAATTTTCCCACGATACAATGGTCAACATTCATGCATAATACATACGTTCAACGAATCTAGGGACGTTCGCAGAAATCCTTCATATTCTTTATTAAAAAATATTTTGTCAGTTCATAACGGTACTCGATAAAGTTGACCACGTTAAAGGGTTTCTCAGCAATTTATTAGTCAATCCGAAACATCAAACGACATTTTCACGCTTATTCATGAACGAGGAAAACTCCTAATGCGTATGTAATAAATAAATTACAGCTACATGGAAATTGCTTTTCTACTGTGTTTGGGTTCCCAATGGTTGGTAGTAGAAAGTCTCGTTTGCGATCCTTTGTTGTCCGACATCTGGCACGTCACAAGCTCATATGTAAATGTCGCACTCACTCTCTTCAATCGATATATTCATCTAATCTCACTGCATTGAACCTATTTTACCCAGTCTGTAACGTTTTGAAACTTCCAAATTTAATGCTTGTCTTTTCTTCAATATTTTTTTCTTACCCGCAGGTAGCATAAATTCAAGAAGTGACGCAAATATCTTTCTGTTCGAGGGGGATATAAGGATACCGAAAAGGGAAGTTGAAAAGATAATAAGGGAAGGAACGTCTCGACATAAGAGAGCTGTAATGAAAAAGACGGGTACAAACTTATGGAGACGTACAATAAACTATGTCATTGACAGACGTCTTGGAGGTAAGTTGCTTTAAATATCAGTGCTTCATTGAATTGTACCTGAACTCCTAATGATGCATGACATTACAAGAAATAATATAGTTAAAGCCTTCTTATTTAATTAAAAAATGGAAATGTTTGATGAAGAAAGATCAGTTATACATGCATGTTCGACTTCATGATAAAGTTTTTGTCTTATTTTGTTTGTTCGTTGTCTTTCATGTTTTCTGTTCATCTGCATAGTACATTTTTTACTTGAGTAATTTATTCTGTTTTAAGGGGCTAAGAAGCAACTTTTAGTTGGTGAGCTTGCTTTTTCAGGAAACTTTTGCATGCAGAAATAAAGTTCTAAAAAGGACATCGTTTGACTATATAACCTTACCGACCAAATAAACTGTTATGTAACAGAAAATAGCCTTTTCACAGAAAAGAGTACTTTTCATCCTTTTAAAATATGGGACAGGAAGGTATCTCCAATGCATCCCGGCTCCTTCATTCTTGTTCTATTTTTTAATTTATTTTATTTTATTTTATTTTAATTTATTTTTATTTTATTATTTATATTTTTTTATCATTTTATGTTGTATCGTATTGTATTGTGTTTTATCGTGTTGTATCGCATTGCATCACATCGATCGCATCGTATTGTATTGTATTGTATTGTATTGTATTGTATTGTATTGTATTGTATTGTATTGTATTGTATTGTATTGCAATGCATTTCATTGCATCGCATTGTATTGGGTTGTGTTGGGATAGGTTGGGTTTTGTTGTGTTTTATTTTATTTTATTACGTCTTACCAATAATTTATCAGCAATATCAATATTTCATCAATGATTTATCAATAATTCATGAAATAAAAATCCATCTCTGTATACGAAGATAAAAGGTTATCTTTTAAAAACATAGACCAGCCACAAATAGGTTCTTATAAGAGATTTATTGACGATTTTGTTTCGCTGCCATCGCGCAACATTATCCAAGTGACACATAGCAAGCATCGCTTGACATATATTAAAGTGACATATTGCAGGCAAGTATCGGATTATGGCTTGCTATATGTCACTTGGACAATGTTGCGCAATGGCCAGGAAACGTGCTAATAAATCTCTTATAAAATCTATTTGTGTCTGGCTTATGTTTTTAAAAGATGACTCTTCATTTTCGTCTATTGAGCCACGCTCGCATTTTGTTTTGTTTTATTTTATTTTAAAAACTACCTGCTTGGAAAACCAGTCAATAGGCGGAATTACCTTCATCAAATAAATATTTTATTATGCATATTATTAACATTATTATTATTGTTATTATTATTATTATTACTAATAGTACTAGTGAGTTAAATAGTAGCAATTACTATAGTAATAAATTAAGTAGTAGTAATAGTGTTATCTATATTTTTATTATTATTATTATTATTATCATTATCATCATCATCATCACTATTATTATCATGGTTATTAATCACAAAATCTGGCATAACTTGAGTAATATCAAAACGTTTTGACAAATCCTGAAACTTTTCAAACCAATAAATATCCATTTCCTTTTAATTCGTTGTCATGTTTCATAAATGAGCCGCTGACAATAAGGACTATATATGTTTATGGCTTTATGAGACCAAATTTATTTTCAAACATTGAAGACAAAATTATTAAAATGTACCCAGGTCATAACGTAGTTTGTCACAGTATGGATACCCATTTATGACCAGCTTCGAACGAAAATCATCGTGTTTTCTCGTTTATTCCTTTCTTACTTTTCAACTACCCTTTTTTCCGTTCTTATCACACGATTTTGTCTTCCAATAGCTTTTTGTAGCTGTATCGTTTTAGAAATTATGTCTTGTTTTCAGCACGAGCTGTGTCGGTTGTTAGATCTGCAATTAGGGAATGGCAAACAACGTTACCCTGCATGGGAAATTGGAGAGATGTAACTAACGGGCGGAGACCAAGAGATTACATGCATTTCTTCCCAGGAGGAGGGTAAGTGACCGGACACAGACTATGATAGCAACCAGGAGCCGTAGTGAAACATAAAACGATATGGAAGAGAAAAGTGCACAGTATATCATATACTTATATAAATCAGTATGCAGCGACGGACCCCAAGATTTACGAAAAAGGGACAGGCCCAATTTAAGAGTCTATTCAGATGTTGAGATGGCTACTTTATAAATGCTGTCGACCAAGTATGTCCTGTATTTTAAGACTGTCATCAAAATCTATTGTTCTTAATTATGTATTTCAACACTATGACGTTGAATATGTATGCTACACGGTTCAATACAATAGTGTGAAGGATAAACAACAAGAGTATGAAATTGATGGTTTTATCAGCTTCAGCGGCATCGGCAATGTTGTGTTCATACCTTTCAGTTCTTAGAAGCATCTACATGGGATGACAGCAACACAAAAGAAGCTGAGTTAAAGCATGGATAAAATTAATTTTAAAGAGATATAGGAATTTTAACAGCTCAAAAAGGGGCCCAGTTTCCTCAGGCCCCTGCCCTAGGTCTGCCACTGGTAGACTATATTGTTTAACAATTATTCGCCTCAGGCTCATTGAATATTGTTGAATTATCCGCGAGACGATGTCAAGGGGTTATTCAATAATATTCACTGAGCCTGAGGCGAATAATAGTTTTATAATTACACAGGTGATTATTTGAAAGAAAATAGTGAACTAACAATTTTAAAATCTCCTCGGTAACATTTACAAAGGTAGCTGCCATCTTGTTTCTGAGCCTTCACCGTTATATTCACCTGTAGGTGAATATCGAGATTTATGACGTAATTTTCTGACCAATCACCATGAGGGATTTTCGATAATCACCTGTGTAATAATACTAAAGGTGTTTACTTCCACGTTATCTCGACCTTTTCAACCTCAGATCATCCCTCTCTCCGTTTACATATTTAACTTACATATTCACTTCTTCATTTAGATGCTACTCGCAGGTCGGTCGTGTAGGAGGAGGACAGAGAGTATCCATAGGTCGTGGGTGTGAATATCACGGTATTGCGGTACATGAAATTGGTAAGATTTCAATATTCACGTCAAGGCATGCAGATATACAAGTAATGCCTTTTTCCCGATGCATTAATTTTATCATAACTTTAATATAAATGGCAATGCCCAACAAATTGTGAGAAGTATCGCCATATGTAAACATTAACAAGTGTTTAAACAAAGAAGGATAAAAGAGTTTAAAACATATTTATTGACTAACGTTTCGTCGCTACAAGCAACGAAGTGGTAAAACATTAGACTAAATCAACGACACAGGGAAAAACCAATAGAATGCCAGCTTTTCCCCTTTTCGCATGTGACGTCATACTTAAAAAGGTCTCGTGAACCGAAAATTCAGTATCTATTTCATACGATTACCTTTCGTTCAAATGAATGTTTATAAAATTCACATTGAGGTGTTACAATGTGTGATCTTCATTTTTTAATTTTTCTTCTTATAGGTCATGCAATGGGTCTTTGGCACGAGCAGTCTCGTCCGGATCGAGATAGTTACGTGACAATTTACTGGAACAATATCATTCCAGGTAACGACTTGATTTCCAGTTTCGATGTTTTGTTAAATGACGAGGTTTTTTTGCTTTTGATGTTGCTTCCTTAAAATTAATTTTATTTTCATTTTGTTGTCTAGCAATGAGATTCAATTTCCAGAAACACAGTCGTTCCAGAGTTGACAGTTTAGGCGTTCCCTATGATTACGGAAGTGTAATGCATTATGGGGCCACAGCCTTTGCTAGAGCCCGTGGTTTAAAAACAATCGGAAATATAAGAAACAGTCAAAGACTAGGACAGCGCGGGGGACTGAGCCCTAGTGATAAAAAGCAAGTTCAGCTTCTCTATGGATGTACAACGACAGTAAAACCTACAGGTAAGACGTACGTTATGTGCAATTACCATAAGTTATATCTTTATTCATAAAATAACACTCGTCCTACGCACGCTCTGCTTGGACAAGCCTCATTTTCTCTCAGAGTATAGAGACATGGATGACGTCACGAAACCTCGAAAAATCCTTGGTTATTCTATAAAACAAATAGAAAACAGATTTCATGTCTCCACTGTGATAGAAACAAGAATGACGCCATTTCAACTGGGAATAAACCAGAAATTACTTGGCTGCACCTGGTTTTTCACTAGGCATTTTTCCGGTTGAAATGGCGTCATTTGTGTTTCTGTCACAGCACAGAGACACTCAAGCAATTTTCTATTTTTTAACTAATTTACACGTGATCCTGCGTGGATGTTTTTGTCATGAAAAACAACATTCGGTCACATGCCCGCCACATATTTTCAGAAAGATGGGGTAGGTTGAAAAGTGTGTGTGCAAAATTTGTTTTTGAATTTTGGTTGACAGGCAACGGACGTGTCAGTTCGGCTAATCAGATGTGTCAAATAAGAAAAATTTTGCGGGAATAGTGTCATTAAAGCTGGGTTTTCCTTGTAATCTATCTTACCTGGCTCAAGAAGAGCTAAAAATGTTACTTTCGAGTTTCTTATGTTTGTTTATAGCTGAATCTGAGCGATTCAAACGCCGCTCCTTCCGCTTTACTACCTTCTTTTAATATGTTTCAGGGTAGCTCAACATCTTAGGCCTAATTGCCTGATCTTCTATGATTAGTTATACAGTAAACTCTCTCTAAGACGGACACCTTCGGGGCCGTTCTTATTGTCCGTCTTATAGAGGTGTCCGTCTTAGAAGGAAATGACGTCATCTGACACCAGCCATCTGTATGAAAGCATTTAGAAGACAGCGCAACGGTTCCTTGTTAATTTTACTGAAAAAGTACCCCAAATTAAATCTATATTCTAATCTGATGCGTCAAATTGATTGTAAAATTAAACAAGATCAAGGATGGATAATGTTGATGTTCAAAATGTAAATGTATGAAACTAATGAGCCGCAAAAGTTACAGCTGTGTTGAATAAAAAAAAGTCAGTTATTGCAGACTGTTTTTGTTGTCAAAGCCTCGCGTCTTCGAGCTTTTTGCCAAGAATTTCTACGGATGCAAGTAAATCTTCGTCGTGCAGTTGTCCGAGTGAAAACTTCTTTAACTCGTCAACCAGGTTGAGAGCTTCAGCAACTGATTTAATAGAAGACACAGGCGGATCCATATCGACATCATCGTCATCGTCGTCACTGTTATCCACCAACAGTGATATCTTCTTTTCAGTGATCTTTTTCAGTGGTTGGTCATGTGCCTCGGTGGTTTTGTCGCTACTTTAGCCAATATTTGCTTATTCGTGGAAGTACTGTATTGTGCGAAGTAACGACAAAGAGAGCAAATCGCGGAGCTGGATATGGCTTAGAAATCCCTTACAGATACACCATTAATGGGAAATTGATGTTGATCCGTGGTGACTCAAAAGTCAGAAGCAACCACGTTATTTTCAAAAAGCTGCAAATTTTTCAGGATAAAACTCGTATGGTGTTTCGACTTTGAAAACGAAAATGAAAATTCTATTTTCTGGGGCATGGTCAATAGCAATCGATCTTACTTATTGATTACTTAGTAAACAGAAGGTCGTAAGTTACTGGACCTCCTACGTCACTGAGTTTTTCAAAGTCTATTTCCAGTCTCAAGATATCTCATCAGACAGTGAGTATTGTGATGTCTTATTAATAACTCTGTTCATTCCAACGAGTCTGATGGGTCTAGAACGTGCAGCCAATCCTCCATTGCTTTGTGTTGCAAGCAATACGCACGTATAGAAACTTATTTGGTGTAAGTGAACATATTTAAACTTTCTTTAATCGGCTATCAAGTTAGAGAACCCAATAATTAAATTCTTGGTTTCAGTTTTTTAAAGATAGCATGCAAAGCTAATGTTGTCTCTGATATCACGCTGAAACTTTTTCAATAATTACTAATTTTACAGGTTGTAAAGATACTCCATCACACAGAAACTGGTGTGCGGAATCACAAAAGCTAGGACTTTGCAGAAATTCTTTATTCAGCAGTTATATGACCACTCATTGCTGTACCAAATGTCGACAAACAAAACCAACACCAAAGCCAACACCAAAACCCGCAGGTAATCGTCTTATTCAACGACAAACGTGCAGAATTATGCACTTTTGTATACAGGGAGAAGTGATAAAGAGGCCTGGCTAGTGTCTGGGAATTCGTATCATTTAGAAGGGGCTTGATCAAAACTTTAATCATTTATGCTTTTTTTGAAAAGTTTTGAACCAATAGATCACTTAGAGTAATGTACAGAAAATACACATGGACTTTAAAAGTGTAAAGAAATATAAACAAACAAACATACAATCATCCAAGCATACATGCATACATACAAAAATACAAACATATATACACGCAAATATACATCAATTGCTATAATATGAACAGCCCGATGAAGGGGATCGTTTCACCGAAACATGTTGCAAATAAAAAGTAAACTTCAGACTACGAGAAATTCATTGGTAAATTTCTTGATTTGAAAATAATAGATTACTACAGTTTTTTCATGCCGCACTTCCTGCACCAAAATTGAATTAAGTTCAGTCATTGAATAGTGAAACAGATCCTAAACCCCACGCTAACTACAACCACGCAAACCTTATCAAACTGTTAGATAATACTTTATTTAATTCTACAGGCTGTTCAGATACCCAAACTCCAGCAAATTGTGCTGCATGGAAAAAGGCTGGCTATTGTAACAAAGGAAGTAGATTCGAACCCTACATGAAGAAAAGGTGCTGCAAAACCTGCCAGCCAGATAAAGTTGGTAGGTGGGAAGTGTGTGTCTTTAAAAGACGTGACTAGGATGATAACTGCAGGGACACAACCTGGAATTTCGAAGGGTAGGGGTCGGATGACAGTATCGAGTCAACGTAGGGGTAATTTTGATAATTTTGAGGGAAGTAGATCTTTGTGGCTATGGGAAATGAGGGCACGGATCTGTCAATAAAAGAGCACACATAAGATCTTCCGCTAAAAGGGCAGGGGTCGCGACACCCCACTTCCCCTCTCCAGTTGCGCCCCTGATTGGCCCTGAACTAGTATTAAAACAGTTGTTTCCAAGTGTGCAGTGGGGACCAATCCCTCCACCCATGAATTGGTGGGGGAAATGTTTTATCCCAACACAATATTGGATTTTTTTTACCAGACAAAAGTCATGTCCTTTTTAATATTTGAGCTTGAGAAAACGTTACACAAGTATTTTAGATGCGTATAGATCGAAAAAAAATTCTGTGAGGTCATTTCAGCATTTGTTCCCATTTTGCTTTCCACTTCCAGGAACCTTAACTGCGCCCCTTTTTGTGGCAAATGTTAGATTATACTTTGTTTTTTGTTGGTTTTTTGCTATTTTTTTTCAGTTACCAAAAATTGCGTTGACAAAAATAAAAACTGTCCAAAATGGAAAAATATGGACTATTGCAATGATGGGAAATATGGCGCATATATGAGGACAGCCTGTAAAAAATCATGTTTCTGTTAGTTTCAAAAGTAAGTACTTTGTTACAACGTTTTTGCAACATTAAAAAAAAATCAGTAGCGTGGTCCGAACTGTTTTTTCGGCCAGATTTGTTGTGAACTCAAAGCACACTTCAGATAATTTTGGTTTAGGGAGATACTAGTTAACAGCCTACAAGTTAAATGTTGTATTTTAGGCCTCCCAATAAATATTTGAGACATTCTGAGATAATTTGGGTATAATGATTTACTATATGGTTGAGCCCGTTCTTCGGCCTGTACGCAAAACTACGCGAGCTAATTGGTTGCTGAAATAGCCGATATTTTACGGAATTGAACCGCTCCAATACGCTTTTTATTCTGGACCCGTTCGGTAAGTTTTGGCGAGAAAATTTTCGATCCGATTTTGATGTAAGTTAAGGAGAATTAAGAATCCATAATGAAAAATTCCGAATTACAAAATGTGCTGGAACACTATAACTCCTTTCGTTTAAAGCTAATTATATAAAAGTACAATAAATGAATGTTTAACTTGTGGAAACAGATAGCCCAACGAACAAGTTACGAGGTAAGGTAAACAGCAACATCTAACGACGAAAAGTCAGTTCAAATGGGAAAGAAAAGAAAGCATAAGCCTAATATTAAATTTTTTTACTAACGTTGTTTGCTTGGCTCGTACAAGAAAGTGTTTGCCTTCGGTTTTTTCGAACAGACCTGGTTCCTTCGTCGCTCTGGTTGTACAGCAACCTCAGGCAAATACTTTCCCGAACGAAGCTCTCTCTTAATGAGTGTTTAATGCATGAGAGAGTTTCTCAATTCTGATTGTCTGATTGCAATTTCAAATAAACACAGTGCAGAAAAACGTGACGCTAACTTTCTTTTGATTACGTTATTGCCTCAGAATTACCTTTTTATGATACTATATTACTTTCTTATGAGTACTATTAATTGTTAATACTCCGGTTTCTTGTGCAACTTGGGACAAAGGCCCGCTTCATCAAAACTTATGTAACATAGAACAATCTACTGCAAGCTTTCGAACCTTGTTCCCAGGACATTGTGACTGTCATTAGGCAACAATCGATGTTCTAATATAGTACGAAAAATTGAAGGATCACAAATTTATTTTGCCACTGAGTGTTTTAACAACTTCGAATAATCCTGTAATAATTCATAATTATATTTTATAATTATATTTTAATTGTTACAATTAAAATTTAATTTAATTATTATAATTATAGTTTTCATTATAATACACAGGCAGTCAAAAAGAACTACTCAAACAAAAGGAACATAGTTTATTAAATAAATACAACGCAAAACTCAGTGACGCCAGATACAGCTATCCAAATTATCAATAAGGGAAGATTTAATAGCTAGTGGGCTCTCCTTTAGCCTTGATGACCTCTTCACATCTTTTTGGCATGCTGTCAATCAAATTGACCAATCAAATTTCGTGAGGAAATTCTTTCCAGGCATCATTGATAGCTGTCCAAAGTTCTCCCATGTTTGCTGGGTTTTTCTCTTGGACAACTCTCTTCAGATGGTCCCACATATTCTCAACTGGATTGAGATCTGGTGACTGAGCTGGCCATTCCATCACAGTAACATTCTCGTCGTGAAACCATTGTTGCACCAATCTGGATGTATGGCATGTTGCGTTATCTTGCTGGAATATCCAGTTTCCAGGCATTGACAGCGTGTGAGTGGATGAGATGAGTGCGTTTTCCAGGATGCCAACGTATCCTTCACCATCTAACCTTTCATTGACCTTCACAAGTATGCCTACACCTTTTCGACTGATGCAGGCCCACACCATGATTCCTCCACCTCCATGTCTTACAGTGGATTGGATGCAGTTTTCTCTTAGTGCTTCCCCTGCACTAAGGGGAAATCTTGATTCATCACTGAAAATGACTCTAGACTACATCCTTGCACTCCAGTCTTTGTGCGACCTTGCAAACTGAAGTGAGGCGTGATTTTTGCCTAGATTTGTATCCATTCAGACCTGCTTCCCTCAGCCTCCTCCTAGCCGTTGAAGACGAAACATTGATTCCGTGTTTGATCTGCATCTCTGCTCTAATCTCCGGGTGGTCTTAAAACGATCTGATTTGCTTTTTCTGACCATTATTCTGTCCTCTTTAGCAGTTGTTTTCCTCTTTCACCCAGGAATTTCCTTATCTCTTACAGTGCCAGTGTCTTGTTGCTTCTTTAAGATGTCACTTACACTCTTTTGACTGCACCTAACTCGAATGGCGATCTCTCTTTGTGTGTATCCCTCCACTGATAGTGCCAAAACGTTTTCACGATTCTCTAGGCTTATTCTTGGCCTTGGAGCCATAAGTCCTTCCACTTTTCCAGTTTTCTTGCTGTACCCACCGATGATTTGAACCTTCTGATAAATTCCAGAGAGACCACATCTGTCCCTGAAAACTGCTTACAATGGCAAAAACCTTCTGGAAAATTGTGGAACTTGCTCAAAAGATATGGAAATTGAGTTTTCTGTCATGCAGTTTAGCTAAAGTATTTAGGTCCGGTCTATAAGCAATGGGAACCCTATGCAATGAGAAAAACTGAGCGTGAGTAGTTCTTTTTGACTGCCAGTGTAATTATATTTTATACAAATTTATAATTATATTTTAAAATTATAATTTTAATAACTTAAGGTATGTAACTAACAGAATGCCATAATTTACGCTGGATAACTAACTGCATGAGTACCGCCACGTTGAGACAACGGACTCATACGTGGACTTTTGCCCTCGTCCAGTTGGTGGTAATGATATAGATAACGGCTCTGCTCACCTGCTTACCAACTTTTTGCGCCAATGCAATGGAGCGGTGGGATAAACCCGATAGCAGAGACGATGTACGCAGATGAGTTGATAAAACAACCACCTTACAAGACCCCAACGTGGACTTTGCTCTATGGCTACGATTGTTGGAAAGTACGGTTTTATTTGGCGCTTGCGACTTAGTTTTAGCCAATTTTAGGGAAAAAATAAAACGTTGATAAATAGCTGTCTTTGGCGAACAAAATTTAGAGATGAAATAGAGAGGTCGCTATCCTCTATCATTCCGCCTCCAATTTATAGTGTGTATCTTTGTACCCTGATTGGTGGCTTAACCAGTCTGCAGTCGGTGCTTTCTCTGTCCTAACGGATCAGAAAAATAAACTGCGTTTGCTAAAGCAAGATTATGATCCGTAGAATGGAACCCATATAATCAACATGCATTTGTTGTTAAATTCTTCTGATCTGTCTGTATATCTTTAGTCATTGGAAATTTGCCCTTTTAGATTTTCGTGTGCACGAGTACTTTTGCTCTTCGCTTAGTCTGCACGACATTTCGGGTAAATACTTACCCATAGAGATGGTTCATACGACACGCGACTTGGCATGTATGATCAGTCAGTCAATGAATCAATGATTTACTGAGCACCTGATTTTAGTGATTACAAATAGTCGATTTTACAAAAAAAAACATAGTGCAAACTAAATTTAGTAACTCTGATGTTAATAGAGTCAGCATAGCTTATTATATCTTCAGAAAATTAGAGAAATCGTTGGATAACAATAATAATTCATAATTCATCCACCGCCAGTTTCGCATATATTATTTACAAGAAACTTAAGAAAGATGCAAAGTAATTTATATTTACATTTATCGACTTATATACATGCATATACTAACTAATATTTGACTTATTTGAATGCCTATCACATTTTTTTAATTTTATTTAAAATTACATTTGTTAAATTGCTTGGTTTCTTCATCAATTTTATTCCAAATCTTAACACCAGAATGTATAATGTTAAATTTTTCAATAATTAGTTCTAATCGACGAAAGAGAATCAGATAATATTGAAGCAAATGTGGCATTATAGCGACGTTTTTTATTAACAGCAAGTAAAAAATGTAGAAAATGTTTCTGGCAAATTGTTACTTGTAATCATACATACATATTGAATGATCATAAAAAACAAGATTATGAAATTTCTGAATCTTAAGCTTAAAAAACTGGCGATTTACAATCATTGAATCTGGAGAAAGTAACGAGCCAATCTACCTCTTCTTTTGAGAAATACATAAAGGTTTAGTAGCAGAACAGTCAGCATTTCCCCAAGCTACCAAACTATCTATTGGAAGAGGATACTCCAATGAATAGTTGAGGTTAAAAGAGTATCCATTACGGCAAAATATCTTACTTTGGACATTGCTCGAATGTTGCTTTTTATCTTTTTGAAAAAGCTTGAAATATGAGGCCTCCATGTCATTCACCACTCCAAAATAACAGACCTTGCAGTATTCGTTATGAAACCGTATATTCGTTATGATGCCATAATATTAACATTATCGTTCTATCCCCTTCTTTCAGGTTTCAAACCATCTTTGCCTTAGCCCAAATTGAAGGACGATGATACCTGGTTTACATATTAAAAACAGACAATATTAAGAATAAAGAGGGATAAAAAGTTGAGAAATCAATGTTGCTTAGATTACGATGATTATTGTTAATAAAGAATTTATTAACATACAAAATTTTGTGAATCGTTTTGTATTTTCAGTCAAATCAAACTTTTCCACCTATATCTTTGCTACCTTACGCCAGAGTCCGTCGAAGCAATGTGGAAATACCTATGCGAAATTCTCCATTCTGAAAAACGATGTCAGATCTAGTTTTGTTTTGGGGTTTTTTTTTCCAAATCTAGTCGGCCACCAAGCCCGTTGTCACCCCATCGTCTCATGACAAAATGGTGGCAGATGTGTTTTCTACCTTTGTTAAGATTTTCTGCAATTAAACGAACTTTAGCGATTTCAGCAAGTAATGGACAATACTATTTACCCTTTCCCCACTGATGGTCTAGTACATTCAACTTACAAGTCCTAACCATTGTGATGTTACGCAGAATAACATAACGAGCTGGGCCCGGTTGTTTAAAAGCTGATTAGCTTGACCCAGGATTAGCAAAAATTTTGTAAACAACTTTCCGATCATGCTGCTAGGAAAAGTTGGAATTATCTTCAACAGATTTTGCGTGTATACAGCAAGCTTTTAAGCTATGGAATCTGAACTAGATTTTTCAACCAAAATAAACGAAACCAAAACCACTGATTAATTAGGTAATCCTAGATTAGCGCCAATCGTGCTTTTAATAACAGGTCATAGGAGATTCTGAATTTTGTATAACATAAGCCAATCTATTCTTACAAAACGTGATCTGAGCGATGTCATTACCCGTGACAAATTAATGGCTAAGAAATGTTTAAAAAACGTTTCTTCATTGGTTGTGATAAAATAGAAACTATAAACATGTAGTTCCAATGATTATGCTTGACCACAGGGTTCTCATAACGGAAAAGAGTGGCTTCCATTGTTTATCCAAATTCAAATCTTTCCCTTCACGAATATGAACATGATCATAGTATGGGATTTTACGATTTCAAAATCATTGAAAGAGGCAACAATTATCAAGACAAAGTCTATCTTCCAAGTGGCTCTCAAAACCGAACTTTGAAGTAGGGAATGATCACATTGATAACCCAAAAATTTTCTTAAATCACTAGAACCTATAATCACTAGAACCTATGAGAACCTATGGAACAAGGACGAGCTCAATTTTCGTGTCATATACACGTTAATGTGAGAAAATCCGGTACTGTAGACTTACGTTGTCTCCCGGCGATACGTATGCAAATACAGTAGGCCTTTAAACATATTTGTTTTCTTTCGACTTAATGTTGCACCAGATACATTAAAATATGCTAGACGTGTTATTCCAGTGCACATACAAGGTTCACAACTTATTCTTAATTATCAACCTATTAAATCACTTTCAATTATTAAGGTTCTTCTTGCAAGAATAGTCTGCAGGCAGATGAAGAGCTTTATTGCTAAACATAACTTGCTCTATGGTTAACAGTGTGGTTTTAGATCAGATAATTCTACATTGCATGCAGTTCTTTCTATTATAGACCAAATACGTATCACTTATTTTGAGGCAACGAGGGGATATGTGATTTATTCACCGAGGGCGTAGCCAGACATGAATGAATCATATATCCCCGAGGGGCCTCAAAATAACTTACTTATGTTCCACATGGACGAAGTTGATTTGCGAGACAGTTGCAAGGAGATACTTTTGTTCTGAGGATATTTTGGAATGCGTATCTGAAGAACTGATATAATACAATAGAGGTATCTAGCATTCGTAGTGGGATTTTGAAGAGGTATATTTAAATTGCGAAGTGTTTATTTTGGTTGGTTTAACATGCAAGAACTTGGTAAACATGAGTGGTGAGTCGGACGAGATTTTTTGAATACAAAATTAGTGTCAAATCGAATCCGACTAAACAGGTCATAAGTATATAAGTTCTCTTCATACCTATCAAAGAGTCAGTTGAACAGATAAAGAGTCTTTTTCAGACGTTTTACAAAGAAGCAAGGACTGCTTTATGAATGGCCAGAAACAAAGGAATTTAAGGTAGACAATAGCGTTTCCCAAGTTAAGTTGTGTGCTTTCAATATAAGCAACTGCTCAGTTGTATTTAAAATGTGAGATGTTTTACATGCGTTTATAAGACTTTTTAAAATGTGTATTGTTGAAGTGTACTCGGTGTTGCTCATGTTTTTTTGTTTGTTTGTTGTTGTTTTTTGGGGGGAGCAGGGGATGTTAAATTAGAAGGAAGATATGGAGTGGCGCGGGGAATATTACAGTGGAATATATGATGGATAATCACAGGGGAATATTAGAAGGGAATATCGGAGGGAAAGCAGAACATATTTTCGTAATTTGGGTTCGTTCTCATGTTGCTTGTCATAACGTCTAAGTAGATATATAGATTTTGCCACACTTGTGAATAGTTACTCTGAAGCTGTTGCACGTTTCCAATGAAACGTTAGTAAAGTTATATTAAATGTCTTGTTTTTTCTGCCACTGTGGTTCTCGATTTAAAAATCCTAAGCCGGGATCTCATCTTCATATGGTTCCATTTTTGTCCTCAAAACCGCAGACTATAAAGAATGTACCATGTAAGAGCTTGTTTTATCTAATTCCGATTCGAAATCGATGGCAGATTTGACTGAGATGATCTGTATGTACATAGGCGTCGCGAGGGGGGCCATGGGGGCCATGGCCCTTCAAACGTAAATTTGGGGTGGCTACCCTTCTTTCATACCAGCATATTGAACCTGTGGAACAATTAAATTATTACCTCGTGTTCTGGATCTCGGCAACTTTCGTTTCGACAACGGAGGTCAGTTTCTTGGTGCGATATCAAACAAACACCCGTAGCCATTTACCCAGTGATCCCAAACGATGTTACTTAATGGTAAGCACCGATTTCATCATTAAAATGCTATAAAACCTCAGGGTATGCCACAATTTTGGACCATCAAAAAATTAACCCTAGCAACGCCAATGTGTATGTACTCTCTTGCTTTTAGGTAAATATTGAATTATCACCTTTTTGGAACGTTGATATTGCGGTGCAAAAATGTAACGAAGAGTTTCCTTAATGGACTTATCTTGTCTCATTTTATTGCCTAAAATATTGAACAAAATGACATAGGATGCCACAAAGTCAGTCTCAGAGGGCCCAAAATATTAATTTTTCCCAGTTGGCTAACTCCTATGGCTAAATTCTCCATTGTTGTTCCTTTGCGTTCGCAGTGAACCCCCCAAAATTCAGATTTCCTTATTCTTCCAGAAACAAGACTGCTTCACACAGCCTGCTTACTCTAGTCGCCACGTTGTGTGAAGTACAAGGGAATGATTGTATGCACACAGAAATTTTAATAAAAAGGCAGTTTCAACAAAAACAGATATAAAAAATAGTAAACAAATCATTTTTCTTTTCTTTAACGTCGCTGTATGTCTCCACAATAACAACAGATAGTTTCGACAAAGATAATGTCGCGCAATGCATTAGTCCATCTCTTACTTTGTAACTTTTTTTTAATTTTTTTTTTCGGTCTCATACACATTAAAGGAAAATTTTCACTCTAGCAATTATTTATGAATCAGGAATTTCTTTGCTTTTTTGTAGGGTTAAAATGAAAACATTCAGGGCCTTCGGTATTCAATAATTCGTATAGAACACTCAAAACATGATTTAAAATATAAAGAGACATTTAACTTCAATTCAAATACAACGGTATGCTTGTGGGTGCATCTATAGTTCCACAATTTAGTTTTGGGTGCTTTTGCATCGTCCATGCTGCATAGAAGCGAAAAACTACAGTCGAACGGATTGGGAAAGCTGCACTCGCTCACTTGAAATCAACTAAAAAGCATATAGTTTCACAATAATTCAACCAAAAATTGAATGTTGTATCCTCATAGTTTAGGATAGCTTATTTTTGTAGTGAAACTGTTCACACTTTCCTTACAGGCTGAAGTTTGGATACAAGTACTCTCTAATTTTAGTTCATACCCTAATGGTTGGAACGACAGAGATTAATAAACATCCCTTGCAGTTTCATATCTACTTTACCATGATGCGTTGCGCAACTTTATCTTTGCACTTGTGCTAGAGATGTTTACAACTTCACTTCATTTCGTCTCCGTTTCATGGTAGCTTGGAACAGGCGGAACATTATGATGTCTGAAGGATGGAAAACTGTCACGCATAACTAAAGAAAACATAAACAAAGTACCTTTGGACATCTTATAAATGTATTGTAAACGTTTTGAATGACTCAGAAATGAAGAAAAGCAGAAATGCCTTGAGTTTAAGCTCGAATAAACAGCTGGGTTATTGGTTTTGAGGTGGATCCAGCAAAAGTATTCTTTTTTGTCCTCCCTCTTAAGAGGTTGTGTGTTACTTTATCTTTGGAACAAATGGGATACAATTTGAAGTATATTGTGCTATCATGCCGAACTTATATATATGTAATCTACGTAACATATAAGATGTACATATTTACTTATATACATATAATCTATGTATATATGTATACTTATGTACAATTTGTATATATATAATTATAACTTTATTTTTACTCAATGTTTCGAGACATTCTCTCGAACGACAGTAGGTCTCCTTATATAAAGAATATCCAACTTAATTTTCACAATTTTAGAAAAATAAAATGTAAATTATATAGCAATCCATCCATACAATCTCTTAGATTTAAACTTTGTGATACCAAAGAATTTAATTTATATGCCTAAGAACTCTCTAATATATGTAACATGTATATATGTGTAAGAATGGTAAAAAAGGTAAAAAAAGTACTTCGGTAAATCGAGTTTCACGCAAGTTTGATGATCGCCGATTTGGTGTGAAACTCGATTTGCCGAAGTAGTTTTTTCACCTTTTTTACCATTCTTACACATATAAAGACATTAAGCTCCACGATTTTGTGTCGAACGCTCTCCTGGGGAAGCGACCAAGTCTTGCCTACTTCATATGTATATATATATAATGCGTAGATATGCTCCCTGATAAACCTATTATGCCATATAAAAATTGCACGTGAAATTAATTTTAAAATCCTGGAAATTTCATTTCATTAATCTTACACATTTACACTCTTTGCAACAATCATTCTGGCAAATTAACCGCGAATAAACCCGTGTTAATGTTTTAATTAATACTCCAATAAACTCATTCCAGACCCTTTTTCTAGTCAAACCTTTCTAACTCTATAAATGTTGAAATAAAATTTTTGAGTCTAACTGCACCTATATCTGGCCTTTTTCACGAATTCAAGTATATCGCATGCCCGTTAAAAATCTGGCAACTCCCAAAACTAGCTGACTGTAGGATGAATATTTATGGACGAGAAATGCGTCAGCAATCTCCACAGGTTTTCTTTAAATAATTTTATGAAAATTATCTTCTTTTCTCGTATCACGTGAAACAAATTCTTTGTATAGAATTGGAGTTTATCTTCCCAACATCTCAAACCGCAAATAGCTTTGCGACTGCGAAGCAGCGTCCCTTGATGTATACAAACAAAATTGAATGGAATATCTAGAAGACAGGCAACCACAGGGACATCCCAAGCTGTGCCTGTCGAGTTTCCACATGCCACTAGACAACGAAGAGATGAAGTAATCAACAAGAGGCTAAAAATATTTTCCAGGATAAAGCTACTGATGATATACTTACACCCATCTGTTGCCCAAGAATATTTAGTCGCATATGGTGAATGTTTTAAAAGCTCTGGAGGTTGGTAATTAACAGCATCCACTAAATGACACGAAAAAGAAATAAACTGAAGAGACAAGATCAGTTATGGTTGATGTGGAAGAATTTTACTTCAGATGGTGTGTATTAACTTTACCTCCGTATCGCATCCTGGCTGGCATTTCAGATATTTCCAATTGATAAACTGTTTTGTATCCTTGATTTAGTGCATTTGTTGATTGCTTGAGTTTAGGACGCGGTGGAAATTTCTCTCTAAGAAATGGTGGTGGTTCCATGCCAGTATGAGCACTCCAGACCATGTACGTCTTAAGCTGTAAAGAAATAACGAGAGTTTGAAGCCATTTTGGGTATGTACGTAACGCCTGTTGAAAGTTAAGCGTTCAAATTTTATAAGGAAAAAAACATTCATTTGTTCTGTGACGAAAAGCTCCCGTTTATATCTTGACTAGAGTCTCTGAGGTCAAAAATGACAAACAGAATTTAAATAATAAGGGGGGGTCATATTCTATCCCAGTCATGCTCCCCTTTGTTCGCTATGCTGCATTGAAATGTTGCTCTTAAGTTAGATTGATATTCTGATTATTTCAGGTTAAAAGAGGCACTCCCTTCAGATTGACTCACAAAGCCTTGTTCACATGGCCCAGCCTCCGACCAATAACATTTCTTCTTCACGCTCTGCAGCTTCACTTCTAAATAGAACGTATGTTAAACCATCCTTACTTTCGACCGATTACCAAGACACCACGGTCTCCGGTCAGAAACTGTGCGACAAATCACGATTATATTGTGATCTCTAGTTAAGTAAATCGTTCCAAAAAAATTGATAATTATTTAACTTTAGTACTTGTTTGTAACTTAATATTGCCGGTAAAATGGCCGCCTCTAAACCGTGCAACTCAACACGAATGAACCAACACAACTGCTGGTCTGTAAAGAGATATATTAGACGCAACTGTTTCATTTTACTTTCCAAAAGTACAAAACCTAACTCTAAATCTAAGATTCCACAAAGATTGCAAGACAAAGCTATACATTATTGCATATTCGTGGTGCTTTGTTTTGCATGTTCTGGTTACAGATCATAAATACGTGTTACATGAGGCGTGCTGAATTAATCTTCCACTCATTTTGCATGTCTAGTTGCTACTTCTTTTATACCGCTAGATTCTTAATGAAAATTATTTAAAAAGACACAGTATGTTATCAGATTTTAAGGGAATCTTACCTTTCCTCTTCAAATTGATCAAGAATGTATTGTACACACAAACGACCTTGGCGTTACCTTGGCTACAACAATGGTTCGCAATATAATATAATTTCAAGGCTGAATTAATTAGTTCTCGGTGTTTATTTAGAAAAATCCTCATCGACAGATTCGTCTGGGTCATGCCTAACATGCTGATAATTGATCAGTGCTGACAAGGTTTAAGGTACCTTAATATTATTTTGGATTTAGAAATGTGAGCTTGGATATATGTTGAGATAGACGAACGATCATCAAGCTCCCTATTCAGAAAAACGATTTCTGATCCCTAGACGGGGATCGAACCCGCAGCCTTCTGATGACCGGTGAGACCCTCTAACCATTGAGCTACCAAGACTCAGATGGCGAGCTAAGGTGCAAGTTCGACATATATCTGCGACCTAAGCGGAAGCCACTATATATTGATAATGGTTGATACAATTTTAGATTTAGAAATGTGAGCTTGGATATATGTTGAGGTAGACGAACGATCATCAAGCTCCCTTCTCAGAAAAAACGATTTTGTTGGGTAATAAAACTGAAGGTATTTATTTGTTGTTAATGTTTCACGAATTATGTTAAGTGCAGTTCGAAGATTCTTTTTGAAAGTCGATTACCCCCACGATTGTTGGTTTATTGGTTTGTTACAAGGTTCAACTCAGTGGCGTACATATAGGGGGGCAGAGGGGGCGACCGCCCCCCACCCCCACTGGACATTCTGTCGGAAAATTTGAGGGAGGAATACCTTACTATATTTCGTTTGCTGAGAAGTCAAAAACCTTCAGGACTAGAAACGTCAAAAATTGGACATTTGTAGATCATAGAAATGATACAATATTACGGTAAATGAAAATTTGAAGCAAATCTAAACATCTTTAACCTAAGTAAACCGAATGCAGAAAACCGAACGTTTTCTTTCGAAATATGGCAACTTTCTGCCTACAAATTAGCGTGAGAAAATTCATTCCTCGAGGTTTGTGTTGACAGGCGCCTAACAACATGAAGTCCGCCCATAGCTACGTCAAAGTTTCGTCCAATATACTTCAAAGTTTTAATTTTGAAACAACGCGTTAATGAACGCACAGTGCACAGTCAATTGCAATATAAATGCAAACATAGGAAAATCGTGTAATCAAAATAGCCGATAAGATTGTTGGTAACATTTTGTGTTCTGAAAAGAAGCCAGTCAATGTTAGTTGGTTGGCGCCGCTGTGTCCGCGTACTACAGCCGAGGCTAGACTGCTGTTACTAATTCTCAACTCTAAATGACTACTAAAAATGCATTTGCCGTTTGTTCAGGTAACCCGATTTAGGCTAACTCTTGTCGGAAATTTATTCTCTGAGTTTCCACGAAGAACTATTTTAAGATGCAACTTTAATTTAAAAGCGAATGGCGTACAGAGTACGATACCCTTGACAGATAACCGCGAAATGTTATAATAGTGCGTTGTGTACAAGAACTGTCAATTCATCATGGCGGAGTTGGCTTTGTAGAGACTTTAAAATATAAAATATTCTTGGGGAAGCATTCCTCGAGGGCACCCGAACGGAAGCCAATTTAACGTTCTAACCCTTCCCTTACAAAAATCCTGGGTACGTGTTTGCCTCTCCGTAAGTCACAAATTAAAATCTTTATTTTTATAAGTCTGCCACTCACTTACTTCTGACAAATGAAAAACAAAATGAAAACAAAATAAAGATAAAACAGTAAAAGATGATGACTGCAATAAATAGTGCTGAAATAATGAACAGACGACAACATAATCGGCACGACCATGGCAGATCCGCTAGAAAAGAACCGTGAAACAATTTGGCCATGTACTAATGCTGCTACGAAATCCATTGACGCCCTCTGGCTCGCATAGTCAAGCACTAAATGCCCTTGATTACAGCCATCCGTTAGTGACAAAGAGCAAAATTTTCAAGTTGAGGGTTTCGACCAGAGCTTTATCTGCTAGATATTCGAAAGACGCCTTGACAATTAAATCCTCAGGTAACATTTTTGAGTCCAAGACGGGAATCGAGCCCTCAGTCATCTGATATGCCAGTCAGAGAGTTGCGGGGTCGATCTTCGCCAAGGGCTAAAAAGAGTTTTCTAAGAACTCGAGCATGACGAAAGTCGAAGGGTCGTCTGTCACAACTATAAGCTCGGATATGTTCATTACGTTCTGTTTGTTGTTGAGGGATTACTTTTTTCCGCATTCAGTATGAAGTCATCTGTATTTAGAGGAGTTCTCTAATTAAAAGCAAGCAACTCATATAAATCACAACTAAACTGAATTGATCCCATATACAGTGTGGATTATTCTTTAAAAGGCTAAAGAGCCAAAAAGTTGAGAAAGTGCCGAAAGCAAAAACGAAAAAATTCCTATGGCGCATAGAGAGGGTAACCTGGGGAATCAATTGACCCTCCAAAGGCACCAAATTTTCGGGTAAAGGAAAAAAGTATAATAGAAATATAAAAACATTACGAAGGGTATTACAATTTTATTCCTCCGAAATATTATTATTCCATTCGTTGCCACAATTTCTGTTATTTTTCGAGGTGGCAATGGGAAAGCGGTTCATTACGGATTATGTTTCACCCTAGCCGCATATGATGCTCACTACTGCACGCCAAAACCTGAACATTTCGAACAAAAGCCGGTCGTTACAGAGTGAGTTATTGCTTGGTCACACCTCTTTGGTTTCCATCTACTTTTTTTTTTTTTTTAACCGAACAAAATTAAAACAACTTCTAAATTACGAGAACGTTGATTTCAAAAAAAATGAGCAAAGCCCAACAAATGATTGCGATATTAGAGTCAATTACAATGTCCTGAAAACGAAAAAGATTGAGGTTCTCCAACTGTAAGTATGTCTTTATGTGAGCAATGCCAAATACATCTTTTACATCATTGCGATGTAAATTAAATATTGAACTGAAAAAGCAACAAATGAATCGAGTGTAATATTTTGGGGAAAAAAAATTAAAAATTAAAAGTAGAAATAAAACATTTGGATCGATCCAGGTAAAAATATCGAATTTTGAGAATAAGAATGAGAGCTGGGAAAATTACCATGAAATAAGAATGACCAAGATAACTAATTAAACTTACTCTGTCTCCGGTTTGAAAGGGAAAATTGATCCGAGGGTGTGGATTATTTCTTTGATAAATCTTTTGACGAGTTTTTTTCTCGGAGTTGTTCCTTGAGATAAGAGGCGGAAACTTGATTTCTTTGTTTTTATAACTAAATATAGAGTAATTTTAGGTAAGGGGATAAGCATTCAATCTTTTCAGATAAAAGTTACAAACCTCCCTGTGTTTCCTAACACTAAAATGATGATATGTAGTCGTATTACGATACGTTATTTCGCGACTGAAGTCACTCATACTGTTTCTTATAACTGGTATACAGCTCAAGTGAACGACAAAAAAGTCGAATATAAAGCGTTGTTGCTAGGCAGTAGGTCTTTTCAACATTTGAAACTCAAAAAAATCCCCTTTTCTACTTCAAAATTTCATGCAGATTTTGAAATGTTTCATTTCGCGTTGAAATTCACTAGAAAAGTTTAAGGAAATCTGAAAGAAAGAGACAAGCCGTCAAGGCGTTCAAAGAACAAAGGCCAATAATTTCAACTTTTCATTCACTGCCTTTACGACTAACGACGATCGCATACTTTTTTTCCCTCGAGTCCGTTTACAAATAGAGTCAGAGACTATCCTTCAGGAAATACAGTACTTAAACATCTTTTCTTGTATTTTAGTGTCTTTGTCCAAGTTACTGACTGTATTAGTAGGGTGCTTAACAAAAATAATTTTTCAAGTACTCTTCCTCGACCAGAAAACATACCTATACTGGGTTGTACCAGGCGACTTCTTTGGATATTTGCTTATCACGGATCCTGTACCGTCCTCTATCAAACGTGCGTTCCTAACTGGAAGAGATACAGAGTTACACTAGCGTCAATAGAATGAAAGCACATTTAAGAGGTGTATATTTTTATTCATCTATCGTTAAAAGCGAATTCATGGAACTACCAGCAACTTTCCAACCATCGTGGTCAGCTCTGATCATACTTGTTGGATCGTTCACCATCTTGCGATGTACTAATCTGGAAGTCTTAAACCGGCTGACATATTTTTGTCTGACCGACCCATCAAAGTGGTTGAACAAAACACAAGATTCAGTTAAAACAGGGAAGATCGGTTCATTAAATAACAAGTGGCATTTTGATGATTGTTCAATCTTTATTTATCCAACGTTCTAATGAACTGTTTGTTTAAGACAGGATGACCCACTCGGTGATTTTCATTTTCAATTTTATTCCGTATTTAATCTCCTATATAAGGACATACTGTAAGCCATTCTTTGCAATCACTTCAAAATTAAACGTGTGCCTCAGAGGTCGTATCCATCATGGATTTTCAAGCTATGATCACTTCGTCTGATAGAATAATCCCCATCTTAGCAATATGTTGACAAGAAGCCTCATTATTAAAACTTTATTAAAAATTAGTGATCAATTAACTTAGGTAAGACACAAAAGTACTGAATCAAGATAGCAACAGAAAGAGTTTCGATTTAGTCTTGAAAGATTTACTTATACATCGCATTTTTTAATATAATACACATCAACCTGGATACCAACGTTCACGAAATGTTTATGCCTTTACTTGTCATTTTTTTTGAATGTTGGTACGCCTCACAAGATAAATATTTGAAGGCCGGTATTATTTGTTGTAGACTTAATATTGGCTCAATAAACTTTGCTATAAGCATGCTTGTCGATGTGTATTTGAGATCGAGCTTAGTACAATATTTAATGTCTTATCCCGTCATTGTCTTTTTGATTTCCGAGCAATAACATGATGTTTATCTTTACTACATCCCAATCGGCCCTGTAAGATCTTGTTAAAAATATTAGAATACAAAAACCATGAAAAGTTTAGATCCTACCGTATAACCCTACCTTTTGATGAGCACAACTGGTAAAAAATATATACAAACAATTAATCATCTCAAGTGGGGCACCATTCTGTATGACTTTCCAGTTAAGTCAACTTCCAGGGTACGCAAATATCTCCCAGACACTTTTTAACAGGTTAAAAAATAAAGCAATGTTTGAAAAAACCTTTCACAGTGTATTCACTGTATTATGTACTGGTAGAATTTCAAAAGCAGAAATTTTGATGCATAATGAAATGATCACTTATTAATGTAAATATCTGGGTAACGCTGAACTCTTTGGCAGAAAAACATCGTTTTTCAGCTCACAAAAATATGTAATTTTTACTTAATTCTTAATATTTGGGCGCTATTTGAACCATTGTGAAATTATTTAATCGAAGTTTTTCTTGCAGGAAACCTCTTTGCCCCTCTTTCAGGCTCCCGCTTGCGTAATCCATTTGCGGGTCTCTTCCCGCATGTGAATATTTCTATTTAGGTAATTTACAAATAAAGTTATAGCATAAAATTTTGAGACGAAAAATTGTAACGAATGTCCATTACATCGTTACAGCAAATAGTAAAAATTGAGAGGAAACCCTTCAGTTGGGGTCACATTTTGTGCTGCTGTTCTATGAGTCATTAAAGTTAACCATGCTCTTTTTTATGGCAACATTGCCGATCTCAGATGTATATTCAGAGATAAAAAGACAAGCTTCAACGTGTTAAATATATTTCTCACAGAGCCACTGGGAAAGGTTCCGAATTGATTTCCACAGAGTTGTAGAAATTTGCAGGTAAAGCTTTTATAGATATTCTAGGATCATTCCTTAACACCCAACGTCTGAATTGAAATTGCGGCTTTAAAACGGGGTTCAAAGCTAAGTGGGGCGAGTTTAAACAACTGAGGCCCATGTTCAAATCACGACCAGCGTTAATCTAAACCTAACCCTAAGCCAAATACTAAACCTAAACCCTAATCCTAAAGCCTAACCCTAAAGCCTAAACCTAAACCATAAACCTAAACCATAAACCTAGACCCTAACCCTAAACCCTAACCCTAAACCCTAACCCTAAACCCTAACCCTAAACCCTAACCCTAAACCCTAACCCTAAACCCTAACCCTAAACCCTAACCCTAAACCCTAACCCTAAACCCTAACCCTAAACCCTAACCCTAAACCCTAACCCTAAACCCTAACCCTAAACCCTAACCCCAAACCCTAACCCTAAACCCTAACCCTAAACCCTAACCCTAATCTTAACCCAAAACCTAACTGCAGACTAACAACAGACTAACTTCTAATCCTGAATTAGAAACTAGTCTGTTCTTTTAGTTTTGTTGATTTTGGTTGAACAATCTATTCAAAAATTTCCCAACCTAAAACCTTTTTGTATACACCTGAAATCTGTTAAAGAAAATTTCATCTTTTTCTCAGCTGCAGGCTCCGAATTTGTCCGCAAAATTTTTATTAATCCTGGGTTAAAGATAATCACCTTTTGAGCAACCGGACCCTGAGATAAAACTTCAGTTCTAAGCTGGACTCTTAAAAACAACATACTAAAAACTCTACAGCAGTCAACACAAAACTGTCAGCCTCAGTTGCAAGTTTTGACGGATTCATATGATTCGAATTTGGGCGCGCATATTGTCGTAAGTTAGCTTTTTAAGTAATAGTTAAAATATGAGCGGGAGATCTTTATGGCGATATACAATGGCTAGCCGAAGGCGAGCCATTGTTAATGGCCATAAAGATCGATAGCGAATATTTTAACTTACTTATCAAATTCTGAGACAATATGATGAATACTTTGTTTGGAACTCATAGAAAAGGTAAAAACACATCATTTTTATGCAGAAATAGCTCATTTTGAGCTACCTCTGTCTGTTAACTTTGATAAAACATTAATGTTTTATTAATCAATGCTTTATCCGCATTTACAAATGTTGATCAAATATTCTTTTCTTTTGAATTTTCTTCATAAATTATTAATGAATTTGATAACGGGATTGAAAACACGAGGCGATAGCTGAGTGCTTTAGATCCGATAAAACGCGTACTGCGAGATTTTTTAGAAGTCTTCTAAAGTGAACCTCTTAATACGCTAATTCGCGTAGAAATTTTGGAAATTTATGTTTCATAAGCCGAAAAATTGAACTTCTTCACATATATAGTCACATTTTCTTTTGTATTTTCTTCATGAATTCTTAATGAGGATACAATGGTCTTGATATGTTCATATGTTGATACGTTTAGTGCCACAATTTTTGCAATTTGCTGTGTATATATATATATATATATATATACATATACATATATATACATATATATATATACATATATATATATACATATATATATACATATATATATACATATATATATACATATATATATATATACATTTATATATATATATACATATATATATATACATATGTATATATACATATATATATATATATACATATACATATATATATATATATATATATATATGTGACCGTAACCTATGATCAAAGATGGCGAAAATCCTTAAAACCAAATATGACAGGTTTATGAAGTCATATGACGCTGTTATCATTGTAAAGTCTTGTATGTAGTATTTTATGTATTCAAAAGATATTTTCAAATAGTTCCCGATAATTATGGGAATGGATTTTTAAAATGAAAGCGTTACAATTTACAAGTGTTTAATATTTGATTATCAACATTTCCTTACCCTAATGTAAAACTCAAGAGCCATGCAATGCATTGTTGACAATAAGTATGACAGCCTCCGTATGAGCTTATAAATATCCAGGGTGTAGAGATTCGTCTAAAGATTTCTATCTGGTGAAGGCGTTTTAGATGCTTTCCTAGAAAGCTTTGAAAAAGCCCCTTTACTAATATTTGTTACGTCATAGTGACGATATATCCAGTGCCGCCGAGAGCTGCAGCGGGCCCCGGGGGTAGAGCTAGAGATGTTGGTAACTCTCCACAGTAGAAAATTAATTTGATTAACCTCAATAACTGCCGGGCAGAACAGGCTTAGAATCCTTTAATTTACGGAATTTTTCAGGATACTTTTAATTTACCAAAAGAATATTCTCGGTAATGGACTCAATGTCTCGCCGAATGTACTTCAGAAATGAACAAAACAGTAAAGCACTTCTAAGTTTAAGTAAATTCAGATAATAACCAAGCTCAAAATTTTATCGCTGGTCTACAAATGTTCCTTCGTATCTAGTTAATCCAGCGTTCCATGACAGACAAATCCATACTACCTATCCTCTAAGGTGTCACTTTAAGTGAAATCTCGCATAAAAATGTCACATAAGTGTAAACGTCATGGAACGTAAAATCGCACAGTGATCTTTTTGAGTCTGGAACATGGGAGTTAACAAACTCGAATGCGAGAATAGCCATATTTTCTTATTTTACGTAGAACCACTGTAAGCACACGAGCTACAGTTCTTCATTGCAGTGATAAAAAATCTGAATTTAATATAGTAATTTCAGGCCAACCGTACCGACTCCTTGATTTCTTCCGGAACTCTTTATTTTTTCCGGGCCCGAGGTCAATTTGGCCCCACTACCCCACTCTCTCGGCGGTACTGGATATATCACATCATAGAATATATGTCAATGATGTATTATTGTCATATTTGACTATAGATTTCCCACCCAGCTAGGAAGTTTCATGACTACAGTGTTTAAGCATCTAGTTTTATAAAGGGTGAACATTGTCAGCCCTTTCCGCACAGAAAGAGTAAAGAAAGCCTATATGATAAAAAAAAGAAAACATTAATCGTACACATGATAAAATTCCCTAAAATATCATTAGACACTTTAGCCTGTCTAAAAAAACACATCAGTGTCCTAACTTCATGGGCTAAGGGTTGCCTTAGAAATAACTGTAGAATGGTTGTACCCATGATTTATTTGACAATATTTGAGACAAGAGTTTAAGGATTTCCCTGCCGTTCCATAAGAAAAACACTAAATGAAAACAACCTCAAAATTTTAGAATTTCAGGTTTGTTAAAGTAGCACAAAATGCAATCACTAATATTTCTTCTTGAGTTGCATATAGCCTACAATAAACAAAAGTTACATTTTAGTACCAGCTTTATAATACTTAAACTTACAGGAGCGCAACCAGGAATTTCGAAAGGCATGGGTTGGAAGGCAATATCAAGGCAGCTTTAGGACGATTTTGGTCATTTCGAGTGCAATAAATCGACATGGCTTTGGGGAATGGGCAAAAGAGCTGTCACCAACAGGAAAGATATGACTTCCCATAAAAAGGACAAGGGTGGAGATCCCTCAACCCTCACCTCGAATTGCGCCTTTGACTTACTATTTTTAAATTTTTCAATATCACATTTCTTCAATGTTCAACAGCAAATAATATGGAATTCCTCTGTTTGACTACATTTTTATAAGCGTATGAATTGCAATATTAACAAAACTTCTGCCAAATTTTTACAACTTTTTAGATAGTGTATTGATATGTAGATAACTCAACAGAATTGAATTTTCGAATTCGTTTTCGATTGATGTTGTCATGGAAACATGAAAATCCTCAATATTATCTTGCTGGTTTAAACTCCCATCATCATCATCCCTAGTCTGCCAAATCTGTAGAATCGGGCCGTAACCATTCCAGTGTTCTGCCCAAGGGAAGCATGAGGTGCGAACAAAAAAACAACTGTGTTCAACCACCTTAATTGTCGTACTGGTATTCTCCCCTTGAAACCCTAAATCTCTCCTTAATTAGAGCCGACAATCAACTAGTGGGATTATTTTTCATGAACTCAAAGAATAGACAGTTTTCTCTCCAAACTGTTCATAAGCTTCTTAACAATAATCCTCAATACCTTGAATTCATGTTTAAAATATATTTGGCAACTGTATGTATTGTTTACACAGATCAACACGGGTATGCGACACAGAACTTGACTTCGAATTAATTTGTAATTTAATTAAAAATTAATTGTCATTAATTGTTATGGTTTTATTTACTCCTTGTCATTGCTGAGATTGACCAGTAGCTGGTAACTTTATACTTGTTCCTTCGTAACTAATTTGATTTGGAAAAGTCTAGGAACATAAGGAAACGGTAGTTAAGGCCTATTAGAGAAACAAATTTATCTTACTATAACTCGACTTTTTCGTACTCAAATACTTCAATATTGAGATTGCCTTTAGAGCCTTGAGTTGCCACACACGATGGAAACCGAACACATGTTAATCAGAATGAAATTAAAATTCTCCTACGAAGATCTATCTAATCGCATTTTCTCCGCGAAGCAACCGGAAATTCCTGAATAATTACCAAAACATAGAAAAATCTTCAGTGTCAGAACCATCCGCATAATTTCTTCAACAAAGTTCCTTGATTTATTAAACAATTACGGACCATATATCACTACATCTTCATTAGTTTAAAATTATATTTCTGAACGTAAGTGCCATAAGCCATGAGTTCCATATGAGTTCTGTTGTCAAGCCTGTCAGGGAAACGTAATGGTAAAATCCAGCAGTGACCTTTATAGAAAAATATGCCACCTAAACTCTTTCTTATCTTAATATTAAAATGCAGCAAGTTTCCGTTACGTGTCCTGTTTATGACAAAATCCCAGGTATGGAGTGATTTCAAAGGTGACGATTTTCGCTAGACAACAGATTCTCTTGTGCGCAAGCTTTTTTAAGCGGTGATGAAAAGCTCGACATCCTTCCTTATCTATCCTCTCATGAATACTCAACATGGCACCTGATAATAAGATATATTACATAGTATGTTATCGCACATCGTCGACGGTTAAAAGCAACGTGAAACATTCCTTGCATGTGCCCAGCCCAGTAAACGCCCAAAGACTGCGCATACCATCACACCAAACTGGAAAGGATTTTTCTTTACATTTTTCATCGGTGTGATATCTTCATTTTTAACACAAATGATGAAAATTTGATGCGAACTACGACCAACGTTAAAAAAATTGAGAAATGAACATGTAAATCCCCCCTTATAAATATTCTATCCCAAATAGTCGTAGTTTTTTTTTTTATTTCTGGAAGTGAGTGATCCAACCAATATTAATCGCGAGATCTAGATTAAGCTTTCAGAAAGTGCTGTTCCTACATAAGTCCCTCGTCTTTGAGCACTTTTGTTTCTCTTTGTCAACTACTTTTTATTTCTCATAAAACTCCATCGTTTAATCTTGTGTCCTTGAACTTCCCAATGTAATGTCAATTTTATGAAAGAAAGAACGGAAATCTTTAGTGATCCTTACACCTTGGGGGCTGGTGGAAAAACTTCAGCCTGGCCTGAAATTTCAGCTCATCTAACTCGGCCCGGCTGAAATTGCAAAAAATTCGAGCTGAGATTTTCGTGAAGGATCTTTTTAGTGCCCAGGCTGACATTTTGGCCTCTCTATCCGGGCTCAGATTTCACACTGGACAGAAATTCCATACTTGACCAGGTCCTCCGAGACACTTAGGCGACACATCAGATTAATAATTGTTTGACGATTAAGAGAAAACATCGATTTCCACATCGAAATTTGTAACATAAGTAAGGAATTAGATTTATCACTTCAAGGACTATCAGTCCTTTGTCCCACCAGGTTACCAGCATAGCATGACCAGCAGCTGGAGACTAAAACAGAGCGAAAGCGCCCCAGCTAAGGGGATTCACGAAAAATATCAAAACCACAATTTTGTTCGTTTATTTTGTCTTTCAAAATCTAAAACACCAATCCGAATTCGGAACAGTTAGTCAGTTGATTTCAAAATTGATTGCGTCAATGGCACAAGCCAAACGCTAACCCTATCCTAATACTGATAAATGCATTTCAACATTATCTTAAGTGTAAGAATAGATGGACCAAAAGTGCACCCGCGAAGGAAACGAAAAAAGCAGATTTTAATTTCATTTGCCGAGAGTGCATGCGGTGCCTCCTTGTTTACGTAAAAACGCTTCTCACTACCGTTGCAGGCTCAAGTAATACTACACCCTACATGGTCTTATCTTGACGTGGGTCTTTCTAAACGTCAAAATGTGGTACTTATATTCGCGCTAAATTTAGCAGTGTCTAGTGTTCACCTGAAGCTGCAGGAGTTAGACACAATAGACAAACTACTTCAACAGAACAACAAGTCTGTTCGCCAGTCGATTGAAGGTCTTATTGCCCCTTCCGAAGACAAGAGTAGAGGTAAACGAGTTCTTCATCGTAATACATCAAAGTTAATACCTCATTTATCTCTTTGTTTCAACTCGATTTAATGTAACATATTTACGCTAACGCTTGGGGAAGCTTCTCGATGTTTTGGGATTGTAATATTGCACAACTACTCCAACGAATCAATTCTTCTGGAAGTGCTGAGTTAATTTCCCACAAAAAGGTTTCCATCCATTCTAAAGTTAGGGTATAAGAGTCTAGACTCACGGTCTTAATAACCTTAGGTGACAATTAGCATTCATAGCTACAAAATGTACAATACAAATAGAAGACTTCCGGACGAAGGTCGCTTGATCACACCACAAATCACAATTTCTCAACTGAGAACGCGACCTTGTCGGAACGTTTCCGACGTGAAGTGTAGCCAGGGACATGTAAGCAAATGTCTTCTTGGTTAACTTGTGAAACAGAAGAAACACGCGACCTGTAGACGTGATTAATGTTTCTGATTACAAGTACTTACTAAATGTTGAGTTTGCTTTCACGAGCTACGTTAAGTAGGAAAAAATCCAATTTTATATCAAGTGAATGCACTTTTATTAAAAATTTTCTGGATCACAAACCCTACGCTTAGCTTTTCCGCTACAAATATTTTTATGCTATTCATACGCACTAAACAGGCTGCTCAACGAACGACATAGCTGTTTGTGATTAAATAGTGACACAAAGCTGATCATTAAAATGCGCTCCCCAAGCCATTTGTTTGAACGTGGCAGTAAATCCAAATGCTTTATTTTTATTCCGATGTCCAAGGTTTAGCATCATGGGGTAGGAAAAATAAACAACTGTGTAATTAATTCGACGAACTGATCTTTTAACAGCATGGCAATATTCCACGTATTTTTCCTCGTCGTTTTTGTCGTCCACTCCACTTATGCGCTAACATGCACTTCGTGTGAGGAAGCTCTTTGCGTGAAACCAGTCAACTGTAAAGGTGGTGTAGTGAAAGGTGTATGCGGGTGTTGCGACGTTTGTGCCAAGATACAAAATGAACGTTGTGGAGGTCCGTGGCTTCTACATGGTCGGTGCGCCAAGGGACTGAAGTGCGTCTCAAGAACCCGCATGAAAAATGAGAATGGCTTTCTTCCCAAATATTTTCAAACTGGCGTTTGTGAGCCTGGTAAGAGCATCAGGAATTTGTTAAACCGTATTACTTCTTAGTACTTTTCTCACTAAATCCTATTATCCTGTTCAATCAAAAGTTTGTTTTTTGTGAGTGGTTAGTTGATACACTTATTAAATTGTCACATGAATACTGTCCTCCGGTGTATATATCAACGCCAAGATTAAAAGGTTTGTAGAGTCGCAGTGTAATTTCGTACTAGAGGACCAAGAACAGTTGATTTGTGCAAATGGTGTTAATTATACTAATTTGGGATCATTCATTTTTAACCATTATGGATTGGCACGAACCTGTAGATAATTCTCTGTTCATTAATCAGTCATCGCACTTAAAGAAGGATTTTACGAGTTTCCCCATGAGACCACAGTATATTACAGGGAAACTACGTCAACTTACTTCCTTGTAGTTATGGTTAATTAATTACAAGTTTGGGAAAGTTCGTCACAGATATTCCTATAAAATTTAACGAGAAACCAGTTTCGCAACAATTAACACAACAAAACTGGTCGTTATATATAGGAACATAAAAAATTCCAAAGGAACTTTACAATTTTTCGACTCGTCTTCAGAGGTTCTTTTCCTAACTTAAAAGTTATTAACCAAAATTGAAACCAAGTTACAGGACAGTTGAAACGAATTTTTTATTGAGAAGCTTGAAAATGTGTCCAACTGAAATCATGAGGATATATAGAGTCGATTTTGATCAAAACAAGAACGATTTAATTGCACATCTTCGCCAATTTCCATTACATGTAGGTTAAGAAAGCATTTTGGCAAATTATGGGAAAGATGAAGCCGCTTCCCCACACTTCCACGAGGCCTGAGTTTGGAACTTAAATTAAAAATATGTATCGTACTTTTAATACAAGATTACTCTATTACTATTGGATCATTATATTTTGGATCGTGAATCTAGTACAGGATGCGAGTTGTTGATATGAGGATAGTGAAAAAGAGCATGTTTAATAAGCACTTTAGTTTTGTTTAATGAATGTCAGCTAGCCCACTAGGGTAATTAATTAGATGTCGGCAAACCAACAAGTGTCCAAACCTAATGCGCATTCTTGTATAAATATCCTACCAGGCAACTCAACAACAAATGACGACATTTAGTGACGTGGAAAAGTTCTATTATCCTTCATGAATTTAAAAAGAAAATATCATTTATAAGGATTAATATGATAATTATAGTATTCCTTAAGTAGGTGGTCTAACGTCTTTCTATAATATCTTTACCGACATTGCAAAGGGTAGATTTTGTTGTGATAATCTCTCAAACGTCACCACACTTTCAGTCTGTTTCAAATTAGTGCTTGCGAGAGCCTGTAGTTTGGTCTTTTGGTAAGTTACACGTCTGCACGACCGCAGAAGCCAAGCTATGAAATTGTTACATGTTACCTATTTAGTAGACATGGTTTTAGATTTTGTGATACAATGCCACGACGCTGTAACACAGATAAAGCTTTGAGCTAAAATAGATATGCATATTTATATATAATCGCGAAAAAACTTCAAGCTAGTAATCGATTTCGAATCTTGGATTTCCGAATTGGATTCACCCTTCATGTACAAAGAGTAGTCAAACAACTGATTTCAAATGGTTTCAAAGACGCGGAACTGCTCTCGCTGGCGATTGACTTTGTCGTTCTGTTACTAAGTTCCAGCCCTCTTTCTTACGGTCAAATCACATGAACGGTAAATACACAATAAATTAATAGTCAGAAAACTAAACCAATCAATATCATTCAATTTTGTGTTTTCTGAAAGTTTTGTTGTTCCTACTGTTCTGATTGCTCTTCTTATGAGGTTATTTATGTTGTTTAAGGCTATAATTTCTGATCCTTTCGATTCCATTTCGCATCCTTCAGAAGTTAGACCTCAAACAGTAGTTACATATACAGCTGAAAGATTGTTAACTGTGTTTTTAAACATAAATCTTACTGAGGAAGAGAATAGCGTAACCAAACAGATAATTAGATATGTCAACTCATTTCTCCTTAACTCATGGATTTGCCATACTATAATTTATGGAGTTGAGTGATGACTCGTGCAGGTTTTATTGGGCCTCTTTTCCGGTTCAGACGCAAAACACCATAGCGCCGTTTTGCGATAACCGTTCTAACGCATAACAGACACATGATAACTGTTATAAAATAATTAATATCTTGCTTCATCTAATCAAACAAAGGAAAGACAAATTACCATGTTATCTGAACGGCATATGATCGTCAATAGGAAAGTGTAATAGAGGTCGTGTCCCCTTTCGTTACCCACAAGATTTCAATTAAAAACTGCCAGGAATAACGTGTAATGGAATCCATTCCAACCAGTAGTGCAGGGAAGGAGAGGATTGCGGTTCATACGCTGCCGTACGTATGAAAATCTTGAATTTTTAAGTCCTAAATGCCTCAGAAAATTCCAAAGTTCTTTAGATAAGAGTCATACCTTGCCATTAAATCCCCCGCCCCATTTCCAATGAGTAATTTTTGCTAACGTGCTTCCTTCTGGATGATGAGTGCTTCCACATATACATAGGAAGGAACAACGTTGCTTACCTCTAAAACAGGGGTGTCCAAATTTTTCAAAAGTGGGCGATATGATGAAAAATTCATAAGTGTAGGGGCTGCATGAGATTTTATGGGCGGCAAATGGTAAAGTATAATCTCCTAAATAGCATTTAGCTTTTAGCATTAATTAATTAGTGATTAGTACAAAAATCCTTTAATGAAATTCTGGTGGAAGACTGTTAAGAAAGCAAGCAAAATGTGTCTGAGCTGAGTGCCTCGATTACCTTAATTAACAGCACAAGTAGAAATCCAAAATAGCTGCTTACTAACTCACATAAAAAATCTCAAATGGAGCGCATCAAGGGGTCAAGCGCGCCACATGTAGGACAGACCTGCTGTAAAGAATAGTTCCCATTCGGTCGTTAAACCCTTCTAGTCATAAGAGTATTACTCAAAGAATTAAAAGAATTGAAAGATCATTGAGATAATTTTGTTTCATTCAGGGTTCCTACTTGAGAGTACCTGTCGTTGATCGGTGGACAGGCCCGCACCCAAAGAGGGGGAACTTTGTGAGTTCATTTGTCATCCCCAAATGATTTCTATTTGCGTCCACGAAAAAATTTGAAAATGTACCGTAAACATAACAGCTAAAGGTGTAGAGGGTACGATTATGACCGTAAAATGCTTTAATTTCTCGGTCGCCTTACTAGTTTGCTGCTTACAAGGACTGTCAATTCATAATGCCGAAATTGGCCTTGTAGAGACTTTAAAATATAAAATGCACCTGGTGGAGAGTCAGACCACTGCTATAGAGCTTTACTTACCGAGTTCTATGTCAACTGGGAACCGTGTTTCGGGTTCATCTATCTAATGGAAACTACTCACGACAGTTATTTATTCGGATAGCTCAGCGGGAAGAGGATAGAACAGCGGTCTGGTAATCTAAGGAGCGTATTTCGAATCCTATCCCAGTCAAGGGATTTTGGGTTGATTTCCTCAGGGTAGGATAATAAGTGAAGTTTTCTTTCGGGTTATCCTAAAGATGAAACAGAAAAAGAAAGCTGTTGCTTTCATGTCTAGCTCTAGCTGTCAAAATCACAAATTCCATTTTACTGTTGGTTCTGAACGCGGTAATGTCTTAAATCATCTTTGGATACGCCAATTATATAAAACAATTCGGAATTTAAACAGGCTTATCATAACATAATAGACAAATTACGCCTTAAAAATTGAAATTATGCATTAGTGGTAGAGTAAAGATGTCGAATTGATTCTCCGATTTTCAAGTCCTATATATAAGCATTTGTCCGGAGTCCTTGCTGTTGCGGGTTCTTGCTTGAACAACCTTTTGTTTGTCCAACAAATTCTTGCTTGCACACTAGCTATTGTGCCCAATGAAGCATTGACAGCCAAGCGTCTGAAAACTAATACCAATTTGCTTGCAATTACAAAGTCACCGAAGTAAATTTTAAGCGTTATCCAGAGGGCCAGGATCATAGAGTTAAGTGGGTTCGACAGCTTGACCACTTAAAAATTATCTTGTCTATTAAATCATATCTAAGCAGCAATTTTGAAATATCCTCTGTTTTACTTTCCCTCAGGATTGTATGACGCGCTGGAATTATATTTAAACCCGTAAAATATCCACATACGGGGCTCAACATCGAGAAATAGGGATCAGGACACATTTCCACATCAATTTTTGGATTCTTGTCTCGTGCCATTGAATCGACATTTATGACGAATAAATATCACTCCCTCGGCCATGGGCGTACGGGCCTAATCTTGTTTGGGAGGGCACAGTATTGGTTTGCCCGACCGCTTTGCGTTATGTTACACAGTACACATATGCAACTTTGTTCGAGATTTTGTATGTGCTTTTATGAACAAATGAGTATGATCGTGTAAAGGCTGCTTTAGGAGAAGTTGAACCGAAATGTCTAGAAATACTAAGACAAAAACTAAGAACAATGTTCAATGTTTCTGCAATATTGATTCATAATCTTTGCAAACTCTTAAAGTTCAAATTTGTATACATTTTGTATACAATAACATAAGTATATCTTTTATCAACTTTGATGGGAGTTATGTTTTGCCCGAATGACACATGGATTTCAGCTCAATTGCCCGACCGCAAAAATTTGGGGGGGCCTGTGCCCCGCCGTGCCCCCCCGGCCGATACGCCTATGCCCTCGGCTGATTCCTCTTTTGCTCATGCACCGTTTTCATATTCACGATATTGCCCTTCAGTATGGTCTGAACATTTTTTGAGTACTTGGACTGAAAATAATTCACTGAAACTAATTTAAAGTACGTCGACATTTCAATTGTAACCAACGAATGAGCTAGCCTCACGATCAAATGGAAGATGGAACAAACAAGGAAAAGATAAATTCGCCACCTAGATAGGCAATCAATTAAGAATACTTAACGTTTGCATGTTTTATCTTATATTTTTTGACACGTTGTCTCTTAACAACTTTAAACTTAAGAAGCATTCCAGCACTAACATGACTGACGTCACAAGCACGCACTCTAACACTAAAGTTCAAGTGTATGCGCGTCCGTGGCAACACTAATCTACAGATGTATTCTTAATTTATTAATGGATATAATGCTCTTAAGCTAAGAATAACTGAGTTATGCACTATTCCCAACCTTTTACAGATGCTTGTGAAGCGAAAACATGCGGATTCCGAGAGAAGTGCAAGGTCAACAAACGGGGAAAGCTTATGTGTTTTTGTCCCAGAAAATGTAGAAAAAGGCGCCAACCAGTTTGTGGCCTGCTCAACGGGAAGGAATATCGAAACAAATGTGAGCTTACTCGAGAGGAATGCCTTACTAAGAAAGAAATAGGCTTTGTTGTAGGATCGTGCAAAAGTAAGTAAAACATTTTTTTCCTTTCTTATTTTCCGAATACTCACTTAGAGCTTTAAAAGGTGCATAATCCTCAATCCTCTCTGGATTGTGAACTCAACCTGTAGTCATATCGGAAAATACAGAACTCAAGTATTAGGTAAACAATGAAGACAATAATCTTATTAGTTGTCTGAAATTCCTGTATAATTTTAATCTCTTCTGGCAATCATTTAACATGCTTATGCATTTACAAATTTCACACAAAACTATTCGCAAAGCATGACACTAATACAATCCTGTTATTATAAAAATTGAGATAGTAAAAATGTTAAAGATATTGAAACTGAACGTTTTTGATCTATAAGATCATCATCAGAGTTTTAAAAAGAAAAATTAACTCTGATAATGATCTTATAGATCAAAAACATTCAGTTTTAATACCTTTAACATTTTTACTACCTGAATTTTTATATTTTATTTGGCGAATATGCCTATTAATTCTGTTATTGAAGATTAAAATGTTATCTATCTTAATTTTTACACTTTTAACTGAAAATGAGCTAACAAGTTTTGATTTCGTCAATTGACAACTTCGTATTCCATTATTTCCATCCAAGGAGTCCACGTCTCAACACCAATCTCAATCCCACTCAACCGAACAGCCACCAGAGACTGTCGAGAGGTCAAGACTTTTCTTAGGATGCGTGCTTCTAGATCTCTTTACAGAAATATCTTCCTTTACAATCTAGTCCTTATTTTGGCCTGATTACCTCCTTCCTTTAGAGGCAAACTGGTTTTTTGTTTTGTTTTTGCTATTTTTGTTTTTTTAACTGAATTGACTTCCCCCATTAAGAACAATTTTAGCTTGTAATTGGCGGTGGAATCCACTTTGAACCACCTATTAATTGCTGTGGAATCAACAATCTCGGCAACTAGCCAGTCCGGTTCACCATGGATGAATGATAATTGATTGGTTCCTTACGAAAGTATGCAGCCTAGTATATTGTTATTTATGTGTATACGTTCGGGTAAATGTGTATATCCGTGCATTTAGCTACATCTGTAGGTAAATCTGTGTATCGGTGACTACATTAATGTGAAGATAACTTGCATAGGTACAGGCGTACGAATATAAAGATACGTACTGGTACAGGTACCGGTAGAGAGATTAGTATGAATATACGTAGATGTATTTGTACACTTATGAGAAGTTGACAGTACAGGTATTGGTACTTTCTTGTAGCGGTACATGTTTATCAGTATGTTGACCAGTAGGTTTAAGTTCAGGAAATGGTATTGATGTATAGCATTAGAGGTACAAGTATCGGTGTAGTTATAGTGTAAGTAGAGGTATAGATGTATGTGCTAATGGTGGTGGTGTAAGTGGTGCGCGATAAGGTATACGTGCACGTGTAGGAGTAGTTTTGAGCGTGATTCTAGGTTTAGGTGTGGACATATGTATATGTGAAGTCAATGACTGCGAGCTTTCATCTATTTTCTGATGTATCCATTCGTAAAAGCCTGATATCCAGTCTAAAATATCAAACATTGGAAATGATTTTGATTTTTAGGGCGATTGAGTCATATTTTCAATACAATATAGGTTTCAGAATTTGAACCTTCCGTTCTAAATATAATCATTCGTGACGTCGCATCAGTTCTTATTATTTGAAGCATCTTGACAATTTGTTTGAAAATATTGCCACCCGCTTAACCAAGGGCAATATCTTTGCCATGTTAGTGATGTATGACAGCCAGACCATTGAATCACCTACTATTAATTTATGTGTAAATGCACCAATGAACATTTGGCGGGAGCTATAAAAGACACTTGAACTCAATAAGCTAGACAAGAATTTATGAAAGCGCCAGTGATTTACCCAAAACGGTAAAGTAGTTTTAGTTGGGTCACTCGATGAAAGATGGTTATGCACAAATTCCCCCTGTATGGACTTTGTCGCTGAATTGCAAGTAATATAGCAACTATTTTTGGTAAGCCATTCAATAACTGTTGACTGACGAGATGGTCGCATGCCTCCAATTTCGAAATCATCTATATGAACCGGCAATAATGGTGACGTCAACAGGGATTTGAGTGTATGATTTCCAGTTTACCAATCCGATTGTCAAAAAACTAGGGCTATGTAAGAACATGAAATTCAGCGACGTAAGCAAACTTAAGCCACTCAGAAAGGTAACGTTGTTAAATAGAAAATTTGAACTTTATTATTGAAAGAAGCCGCAGACCATTTAAGTTTTAGTCTTCCTACTTCCGTTTTTAGTCTACCTACTTCCGTTCTTTCTTCTTAAGAAAGACAACGAGTCACTTAACTAAAATTCAACGTCGTCAAATGAATCCAATTCAAGACGCCAGTATGACTAATAATTTTCACTCGTTCTAAAGACGACGTTAATGGTTACCAGAAATTTAGATATGCTAAAATTATTAAATTAGTTTAACAGTGATTCACTAAAGGGGTGCGAAACTTATGTAACTTTATAACGAACGAATAAGTTAACGATGCAAACAGCGAGTGAACGTTTTCTTCTTCTCGAGATTTATTTGACCAATTTTAATTCAGAAGCGATTGAACTGTATTTGTTGGCTTCATTTTTTGTGCACGTTTTCGATATGGTTTCCTGAATTCTGATTGACCCTCGCCTTCTTCTCTTGCTTTATGGTTACATTTTCACGTGTGAAAAGTGAGTACGGATTTTCACTGGAGGTATCACATATTCATATCATGGTGCAGATCATGACGACCTGGTTTCACGTGATAAAATTCTTGTGATACATATTGTAAATGAATTAATGAACAAATAAATAAATAAATAGCACATAAAAAATTTGTAAATAAATAAACAGAATGAATAAATTGAATAATTTAATAATTAGAATAAATTAATTAAAATAGAATAATTAAATAAATGAATTAATAAACAAGGTAGAATATGAACGAATGAATGAAGGAAAGAGGAATGAACGAACGCACGAACGAACAAACGAATGAATAAATGAATGAATGAATGAATGAGTGAATGTAGTACCTAAGTGCACAAGATAGAATATTTACAAGTCCGCAATCTGTGTCTTGTTTCAATTTCTACCTAGCTATTCTTCGGCCTGCCTATATGACGCCAGTCAGACCCTTATCAAGCATGCTCATGGAAACTACCCTCCGTGTAAACCTCTGTGTGTTGCTAATTTTGCTTTTTTTTCAAATCCGAACAATCCAGAATGTACATTCAAAGGAAAGGAATACAAGTTTGGTGATACAAGACCAGACGTTAAGCCATGCGAAGTTTGGTAAGTATTCATTGTGGTATGATTTCTTTCAGGATCAGGCACGTCAAAAGCAACATTATATTGAGACAACGAGGGACGAAGTAGTTCCTTTAATAACTGTCCTCTACATTAACCTCATCCGAAAACTGAAATGCAACACCTTTCAGACCGAACAGGTATTTTATCATTTTACTCTGGAAAACAACAAACGATTTTAGTGGCCTCGGAAAAACTCTAGAGACCATTTTCGCCAAATCAATTGAACCCATTAATAGAGCATCCTACGGAACGAGGTAGTTTATTGATGGGGTTCCATGACCATGTTTAGGGTTTGAAACAAAAATGCCGCGTAAGTACACCATGTCAGCTGAGGATCATCATCCCTAAATTGCGTGACTTTTGGGAAAACACTAACTCTTTCCACATGCGATTAAACAGTCTTGTCTAAAACTACACACGAGTGAACACGAGTGGACGCGAGTGGACACTAGTGAACACAAGTGAGCACAAGTAGAAAACGGGTGAACACGAATGGAACGCAAGTAAAACCTTGAAAAAAAGAATCACTGTTCACTTTAATTAACTTCTCCGCTATGATTTTGCTTCCATATTGCCTGAGTAAATACATACTTATAGCGTAATGGGTCCTTTGCACTTTGACAATGAACACTTTCCGATAAATATCTGGTGAGCAAGAGAAATCTAGTGTATTCTCTTTTTCAGTTTTTTATTAGTCTAATTTATTTTTGACCTGCTGCAAAGGGCCTAATTTCCTCCCTTCAACGCTTCTTTGCACTTACCACAAAGAAAACACGAGGACTTTACAACTTTTTCTGGAATCATTTTATAATTCAGTTAAAGTAAGTTTGCTGTATGATATAAACCACAACATAACAAATGCGATAAAACTCTGTAAACCAATATAAAATATGATAAAAAAACTAACGCCAGCGCTAAACGACACACGCCGCTCAAATTTTCTTCGAATGAGTTGTAACTTTGCAGTTATATTCGGTGTAATTGCGACGTATAACCCAAATATGACCACTTCGATTAAATGTGTCTCATTCGTATCATCCGTCTGAGCCCAAACGAATAATTCGACGAAAATCTGAGTCCAAATTAAGCAAGAGTATATATTCAAAGAGCCAGTGAACTTAAACTCAAACAGAAAGTAAAACGTTCACGTGCTCTTTGCACGAACCTTTCACGAGCTGTGTCTACGCTCCGGGTGTGTTAAAATAAAAAGTACAAAAGTGGCTTTTAGAGCGTTAAATTATTTTAGAGACGAGTGATAGAAAAAAGGGATTCAGAAAGGGGAGCTATTATGGAGATTAATAATTGCTCGTGCACAGTTAAAGCGAAATCTTTTCTAAAAAGCTATTTATTTTTAAGTTTAAATTTTTTTGAGTATTTCATTCGTGCTCACTGGTGTTCACTCGTGTGTAGTTTTAGATAAGACTGAGATGCAACATCTGACATCAGCTACAGAAGCAGTTCGAACTCCTGAGGTCAGAAGTATGAGGTCGTCGCCCCAACGACTCAGCTACGAAAGCCCCATGACTGTTTCCATAGCAACGTATCGACAGATTTTAATACGCTTATGATGAATTTCCCTGTAGTTCCTAATTAGAGGCGGTGACCAATCTATATTTCATATATCAATTCAACAAGATTCCACCTGCCATTCTCCTAAAAGTTTAATAAAATTAGTAATCCAAATATTTTTATTTCAATTCCAAAATTTTCCAGTAATGTTTCTCCTCAGCAGATTCTCTTTAAAATTGATAAATGCACCATAACCAGTAATTCGTAGACTCTTGTCGGTAACATACCAACATTGTTCAACATGCTTGCCAAATTAAAGCAATGCAAATCTCGATATAGAATGATCATTATTACCACATCAAATATCATTCATTTTCAGTATTGTACGAACTTTTCCAGGTATCATTTATCTTACTTTTTAAATAATAAGTCAATTTTTGTTAATGATTTTATACTCGTAAGTTCATATGTAGTCAGTCGTGTGCAAGGAGTACACTGTTTAACTCTGTTACTAAGAAGCAACATCACAACGAAAACGCTCTGAAATTTTACTCTGAAGATGAATTTTGATGATGAGTTCATTTACAAGAACATTCAAGACATCATATTTATCAAATTTTATGTTATGATTGTTTTTAACTTCGATAATTTTCTTAAGGGAGAGAATTAATTTACCTTCCAGATCGTTGATCAGTATTTTATATTTTCATTTTTCTTTTACAAACTCAGCGTTTGCCACCATAGTTCATGGAAATGCCACATGAAACAAAACTGTTCTACGAACAACGTATCCAAGGCTACCAATAAACAATATTCATGCCTGATATCGCCCGACGGTGACATTGTGCTGCCATGTCCGAAAAGTTTCTCCTGTAAAGTCATGCCTACCGCTAAGAAATTGGTAATTGATCACATTGGAATGTGCAGAGAGGGAGTGTGCAAGAAGAAAAACAGTAAGTTATCACTTAATTATGCATCAATATCATGTATCTATATGTTTATAATTTTTATAATATATTTATAACATATTTATAATTTATTTATATATTTATTTATGATATTTTTATAATTTATGTTGATGATTTATATTTATAATTCATATTTATATATTTATGATATGAAAAAACATGAGGTCCGAATAGTAGAATATTGGTCCAATTCTTCCAGGATCTGCGCAATTTTTTTCTATTAAGTTTGGAAAGTTCCGAGTAGCTGTTGCACGTAGCCCCCGGTAAAGTGTTTATCGCAAAGTAAATCACGTCCAAACGTGCAACTAATATACAAGACCAATTTATTCATATCTCTCTGAGTATATTACTGAAAAGTAGCGGAAAATAATTAACTCCAGAGTCGGTTTTTTTTATTATGTCTCTTGGACGTATACTTCCAGGAGTAATATTATATTTTTTATATTCTGCTCGTACAGGATGTATAACATGGTTACGGGTGAATGGATGACATACGCCATGTTTTCGGAAAAAACACTGTTGTCCGAGTTAACACCAGTAATTTTTTGATGACTTTTCACAATGTAAAGGATAAGGATACATTCAGGGAGACACAAGGCCAAATAGTTTACTAAGTCAAAACCTATCAAACATAGGGCAACGTATTTTGAATCGATGGACATAGATGAGCATTCCCATTAACAAGGATGGATCTTTTAAAAGAAATAAATAAACCCCCTTTTTGCAATGCCCTTCCTTTAAAGTCCACTCTTTAAAGGGCATTTCTTGATAAAATCTTAGGGAGAAGCAAACCCCCTTATCCCACAATCGCATTACCCCTATCTTTATCTCACGGCAGGAAAAAAGAATGAACGCAAAAAATGTCTTTGGCGAGATGAACTCTATCGATAAGTTATTCGTTATGTTGGCCCCTCAATGTGAAGTAATTATTATTATGATTTGAATGTCTTCATACACAATTCAGACAATAAGTGCTTAAAGTTTTTGACTTGTGCCTTTCCCTATCAGTCTTGACACAAAAGCTCGATGAAACACAAAGATGGAACGTAGACTTTCAGAAATTGAAAACCAACATTTTCTTTGATAGCTTTTTATTTTTTTTCATTTTCATTTTTCTTTCCTTTTTAATTGAAAAATAAGTTTATAAGAATTAATGAGTGTGGGCATGCTTAAATAAAATGTAATTAATGATTTATATCGAAAGAAATGTTTTAAATGTCAACTCTTTGGACAAAGTGGTTGTGGTGATGGTGATGGCCGAAAAAGAAGATACATTGGTATATATCAGAGCTCACGTGATTAGCGCACTTTTGCAAATCATTTTCAAAATTTAATACCATTATACCAGCCAGAGCTAGCAAACTTGAAATCATTTATTCCTTCGTCGAATTTCAAGTTTCTCAGGGGTTCCAGTTTAGGTCAGCGAATGGCGAAATTCGCTATAGGTTTTACGCAAACAGCCCCCAATTTCGTCAGAGCTTTCAATTTTGTACAGCCTTTCAGCTGTTGGGATCAGGTGTGTTTGTCGTTGTTTTCTACATGTTGCAATTAATAATATGGACAAGATACATAGCAGATGTTAAGGAAGATATTTATTGTCGAATAACTCCTCAATAAAGAAAGGGATGTGACTGCGTCAGCACACGCCAAAGTGTAAACACCTTTAGTGATCATCTGGTTAGTTCTGTCTCTGATGGTGCCCTATTCACAGTCTAAGTCCATTGCAAGCAGCCTTTTGAGCCCAGGAAAATGAACAACGGTACGAATTTAAAATTTAGCTTTACTGATATTTCAACAAATTGTTCGGGTAGTGCTATTTTGTCAGGGGTCCCGCAAAATTGCGGTATTGCAGTTGCCAAGCGAAACAAACGATCTACTGTTGATAGGGTTTGTACGGCAAAATTGCAACTGATTATGCTGTATTACTTGACCCTAACCCCCAAAATGTCTCCACGACTTAGCGCAACATTTTACAAATTTACCACTCTGCATGTTTTTCTGTTTTCTCCGTGTACTTCTAAATCTTTAATGTAAATCGCATTTGAAAGCATTTTCACTTGTTTTTCTTTTAATGCTGTGTCAGTGAGAATAAACCTTTAAATTTCAAGCAAACCTGATCCCAAAATCCCTGAAATAGCATTATAGACCATTTAATTTTTCAAAATTTTCTGGGGGAGCATACCCCCCCTAGATAAATCGCCACACCTTTCCTAAGAACAGCCAAGGCTTTTCAGATTAATGAAGACCCTGGTTTCTCATGCCCTCTGTTTAGTTAACTTTGATTTTTCCTTAATATTTGTCGGTACATTGCTAACATCTTGTCTGCATATTGGTCTAAAATCTCCCCTGCTCCCCCACTTTCAAATTCTCAATTAACTCTTTCCCCAGTAAGATAAGTTATCTGTTATTTCACTCTGGCTAATGTTGAGCGATTTTCCGCGTCATGGAGCGACATCCGTACAGGAAAGGGTTTATCAGTGACAACATATTTTTGTGTTGATCTTTTCACCTATTAGCTCTAACGGTGATCAAGATAGTTTTGTTTTATCGAGTTTTATTCCTAAAGGTAAAAGGTAGTGTTGTTAGATATATCGATATAGATATAGATATATAGATATAAAGATATACAGATATATAGATATACAGATATACAGATAAACAGATGAACAGAGAAAGATGTACGGATATATGCAGATATATACAAATATACAGATATATACAGATATACAAATATACAGATGTACAGTTGTACAGATATTCAGATACAGACAATCACATAGATATAGATTTTGTTTTTTTTAACTTTTTTTTCCCCAACACCCTAGAGTGCAAATATAAAAGACAAAGATACAATTCTGGAGAGTCAAGATCATCTGATAAGCCGTGTGAGATTTGGTTAGTGCTCATTTTTGATGGTTTTTCATTATGTGGAGTTACCTGTGGTTAATTCAAAACATTATTTCCCGTCTCCAGCAAAATCAAATAATCTGACAAGCTGGCCGTCGGCTTGAGCTCTTCACAGTCTCACATCTCACGTAATTGCAAGCCGCTGCTAAGGTACACTCTGGACAACGGTATATATATATATATATATATATATATATATGACAGTTTATTTCTGCAAGAATACTAATAAAAATCTTTTATGTAAAAGGATGTTACTGGCCTACTTCTTAAGAAAGTCATCGCTCATAACAACTATGTCATTAACATGTTTCGGTTTTCATAACTATTGACAACCTTACATGACAACCCAATGAAAAAGCATGTCGAAAGTAGTGGATAAGATAAAACAAGCCAACTGTTTCTATAGCAACAAAATATAGAGCTATAACCCGACCATCTTTCACATAAAGCTTCAAAAACTTCCACGCATAATCAAAGAACAGGAAAATTTTCCAGTAAATGACATTGATCATTTTATTAAAAAGACCAAAGAAAAAAAGATATAACAAAAAAATAGCCAGAAATTTTCCCATATTGATAACTGACAGCTTATTAGCAATTACCGAAGAGAAGACCCGGAACTTCACCGCGACTAATTTAAACGTGGAAAATTATCGTTCCATTGTCTAAAAAATTATATATATAAGAAATTCCAAAAATACAACATTCGTCTGTGAATTTTGGATTACTATAGCAATGAGGTTTGTTGTACGGCAACAATTACATATATAAGATTTCCCATAAGTACAATATATGCATGGCAATGATTTTAGAGTGTCTAGGTAGACCAGATTTATGAATAGTCATTTAGGACTTCATTTTGAATTATTCGAAATCGGTACCCCCGATGTCGATCAATGTAATCAAAAAGTCAAATTTACCGAAGTAGGTGACAGCCGAGCCAGAAGCTCAAGCTTTTTGAGGAGCGGGGACACGGCTTCCAGGAAGTTTCTGAAATTTTGGGTGCCTGAAATGGCATTTCCTGCATTTTAAGAGCAACTTTGCCCATTTCTGACCTACCTATTCCTCAGGAACCCACACCAGACACTGTTAGTGAAAATACATGTGTTGCGCATCAAGTTTATAATTTATGACCTCAATCACGTGCGTGATTGGCCGGGCACGCGCCCGACTAGGCCCGGATTTGGCTACGCCACTGACTGCATTAAAAATTCCTTAAAGTTCACGTGTGTTTCCCTATAACCCGTTAAACGTGACGTCATAGCTGCCATGTTGGTGTACTTATACAACAACCTTTTTGTCGTGAGCTCTAACGTAGCTGCCACTTCCTTTATTGTTTCAATGTTCGACAATCAGGTGAAAACGATCTTTTACTGCTGCTGAATTTGAAGTCGAACGTATTCTAAATACATTGTTAAAATGAAACAGCTTTACGAAGACACTCGAACAATTTTAAGAATATACTTCATTATAAGAATGTACACGACACTTTATTCCCAGATTTCTTTTCATCATAATTTTGCTCGTTGATCTGATAATTTTTTTTCAGGAAGAGGGTTAATTCGTTATTTAAATCGTTTACCAGTGTCCTATATTTTCCTTTCTTCTTTTTCTTATTCAGCATTTGCCAATCTAGCTCATGGAAATGTCGCGAGAAACAAAACTGTCATGCTTGCGCGAAAACACATCGTTGGTATGGTGAGTGGTTTGAACGTTGTCCTCAGGGCTTTTCTTGTGAATTATCTCATTCTTTCAAGAAGCTACGCGTGTTCCGTGCTGGACTTTTCACACAGGGAGAATGCAAGAAGAAAAATGGTGAGCTATAATTTTATAATCCAGCCAGTTGTATATTTATGTTAAGATGAAAGAAAACGTTTGTATAAATCGGACGTCCACTTAAATATTGAGCTCCAGAATAACAGGATGCCTTGCATAAATAATGTCCTTTTTTGTTAAACTCAAACACATATTGGTGTATGTAATGCTTTAAAGATCGCTTATCCAGGAAGAATTATTTAAGCGACCTATGGAGATCGAAACCAGAACCATCTGATGAAAAGATTGCTCAGGAAAGGATATAAAGGCCTCGTGCTGTTCCTTCAGCACACGTGCGTATTTTTTCATCATTATATCTTTTCTTGCAAAAATTCAAGCGCTGAATCGGACAACAAACTTCTGATTGCCCAACTTACACTTCCAATCTAACACCTTCACCATTGGCCAGGTTAGATCTGTCTTTTTGCCTTAGCCTATCGGCAAATACCTTCCAGTACGGACCGAACAAACTAGGTTAATAAGAATTATATTTTATAGCTCTTGGTTGGTTTTCTTTAAGATTTTTAACCAGGTTTTCGTTGCAACATGTTGCTATTTACCTTATCTCGTAACTTGTTCGTCTTGCATCTTAATTGTTTCCACCAGTTAACCATTCATTTGTCGTACGTTTATACAATTAGCTTTGAACAAAAGCAGTACTAGTGCTCCAACACATTTTATTATTTAGAATTTTTCATGGTAGATGTTTAGTTCTCATTAAATTTCATTAAAATCAGCCAAGAGATTTTCCTGCAAAACTTATCGGTACGGATAAAAAGGCCTATTGGACCGGTCCAATGTTGTAAAATACCAAACAGTTCAACAACCAATCAGCATGCGGAATTTTGCCTACGAACCGAAAAACGAGTTCAGCCATATAATAATTAACAATTATTCGCCGAAGGCGAAGTGAATATTGTTGAATAATCCGTGAGACAAAGTCGAGGGGATTATTCAATAATATTCACTGAGCCTGAGGCGAATAACTGTTTTAGTATAATTACACAGCTGATTTTTTGAAAGAAAGTAGTGAAATAGCACTTTTAACATCTCCTCGGTATCATTTACAAAGGTAGCCGCCATCTTGCTTCTGAGCCTTCACTGTTATATTCACCTGTAGGTGATTATCGAGATTTATGACGTAATTTTCTGGACAATCACCTCGTAGAGTTTTTGATAATAATATGTGTAATTTTACTAATTAGTATAATAAAGAATAAGAAAAGATATCCTGTAGATCAACCGAGATTATTAGAGCAGTAAAATAGTGGTACGTTTTTGGGCAGATTTTTAACTTCTTAGTTTTTTGGTCCTCGACATTCAGTTGTTGTTTATTTCAAGAATTTCAAGCAGGGACTAAAACGTATTCCATTCACCCGAGCACTGGTTTCGTATCAACAGTAAAACCATCAGTGAAAGGATTACAGATAAAACAACTAAAAGGTACATCTGCTATCTATTGAATTTAGAATTGAAAGTTAAAGTGTTCTCTCTTAAGGAGAGTTTTTTCATGATGATCTAACACTGCCGAAGTCAACTGAAAAATGTTGACTACAGCAGGATTTGAACTCGCACCTTCGGGATACCGGTCCGCCGCTCTACCTGTTGAACTGTCGAGTCCACAGGGATTGGAGGCGACTTTTTTATTCAATTTAAGTGGATGTTTTTCAGTTGACTTCGGGAGTGTTAGATTATCATGAAAAAGCTTTCTGTTCATGTATATCTCTGAGGATGATTCTGAAATATCTCTTAAGGGAACAGAGAAAAAATCAAAAAAAGACCCATCAACAGTTTGCAAAAAGTTAACGAATCATCGTACATATGTTACAGATTTACCCAACACATACTCGCTATCTAATCAATAAATTTTTTATTGATAAAAAAGTATTTTTTTAATTCATAGTGAAATTAGGAAATCTCTGTACAAAATTCGTCATCATTATTCCAGGCGTCATCTCTTACTTATTTCAAGTTGTTATCGGCAAATGGACTTGCAAGTTGTTTTTATTGTTCTTGCCTGTTGCTTTCCATATGCAGGAGTCATGGTACATGTCTGCATGGCTAAGGCTGACACGGGGACGTGTAGACCAGCGACGTTAATCCGTTGGTTCTATAATGCGAGCAGCCAAACCTGTGAGCAATTCCCATATAGTGGATGTGGTGGAAACTTTAACAACTTCCTCTCAAAGAAAAACTGTGTTGACATTTGCTGTTCAGGTATGGAGTGCGATTGACGTATAATATATGCGATAAAAATTTTACACTCACGTTTAGAATATTTGCCATAGTCATAGCAACGGCGTGCATCAAGGAGGACTGAGTGGAGTAATTAAATACCCTAAGCATGCACTGACTTCAGGCTTGTAACATAGGGAAAGTCGAGAATTTTTACTGCGTTTTATTATGAGCCGAGGCTTAACACACTTTTCCCATTACTAGCAAACCATGTAAAAAATACGCTTGACTTCTTCATGCATAACTTCTTCGGTTACATTCAAAAGTACTCTGAATGTCCAATCTTAAATTTGACACCTCAGTTTGGAAAACAGCGATGAATGTTTGCGCCTGACTCAATCTTCTCTCAAGAATACAAAGAACCCTCCCCGCTATTCAGCGCGTTTATCTATCCAGATCATGTAAAGTTGCTCTGGAGAATTATATCTTTGAAATTTCCTGATACTCTGATTAGCATTACGATTAAAAAAATAACAAAAAACCTAAACATCACGAGGTCAGAAATTGACAAATTTTCATACGTAACGAGAGTGTTCATTTAACCTATTAACTTGCACTGTCACTAGTTGGAAACATTAATTTTAATCTGGCAAACGCTGAATGATTTTACTCGTAGCTGGGAGATCTCTCAGAAACCTGTTCCGTTAAAGGGTTAACTAAAACAAATGAAAACTTCATAAATCTACTCATGCTCATTTGGCAGCAGTGATCCCCAAGGCTGATTTTACCATGTTGTGAAAATCCGAGTATTATTTAGTGTATTTATATGATATGTTCAAGATTTCCACAAATTCGATTATATTCCGTCGCATGTTTTGACTTAAAATTTGGAAAAGGGGCGTTTCCTGACATCGAAAGGTTCGGAATCTGTAAGTTATTTTTCAGTGCCTATGCCTCCAACGCCCGCCTATCTTTGCCTCTCCCCTCCCGTTCTTCATCTGCAGAGGCCACAGGCCATTATTTTTAAGCAATATGAGCAATAAAACCCCAAATTGAAGGGCGGTGTTTATCATTATTATGTTTCTATTAGCCAGTTCATATTCTAGCCATTATTCCATCCCACCAAATATTGCTGGGAGGTAACCGAGGTACAGGTGTTCCAATAGGTTCACACTAAGGCTGATGCGCTTTGGCTATACGTTCACTACTCTGGCTGTACCACTCCGCCAAGCACTTTCCTAATTATTGTTTCCCCTTCAGAAAGCACCGTCCTCTGCATTGTAGTGATTATCCTAATCACACTGTCCTCATCTCCAATAATCTTTCTTACTTCTCTGGTTGCATCTTCGACACCACCTCCCAGGTATCCAATTATTACCGGCACTACTTCCACTCTGGACCTTCTTCTCTTTTCTCTGGTTTCGAATACCAGCTGCTTATACTTCTGTAACTTCGTTCTCGTCGCTTCCTTGATGCTCTGCTCTTGAGGGCATGACATGTCCACTAACCAGATCTTCCTCGCTTTCTCATCCTCTAATGTCAAGTCTGGTCTGCGTGCAGAGCTGGTCTTTCTCATCCTATGCTCGAAGTCCCAACTCAACTTGAACCCGTTCCCCTTTAGGACGTTATTATTATTATTATTATTATTATTATTATTATTATTTCCAATTATTTGAAAACGGTAATTCTTCAGCGTTAAAAATGCTAGTTTTCAAGGGGCCGTTTCGCTAAGTACAAAGGTATCTGCCCTAAGAATATAAATTTCTTAACAATATCAGCATGAATTAATGAACCGTGCCATAAATCGATATACTATTGGAGCAAAAAACAAGTATACCAACCGCCATTAAGTAAATCTGATTCTTTCCATTGTAGATATGCATCGTCGTCAGTGGCAATCTACACCCACAACTCAGTCATCTCAACTACATATGACCACGAAGATGGTTGGTACGTTGCAATTATTAACAGAAATACTTTTTTCATGATAATCTGACACTGCTGAAGTCAACTGAAAAATGTTGACTTGAGCGGGATATGAACTCGCACCTTTGGGATACTGCTCCGCCGCTGCACCTGTTGAGCTATCGAGTTTTCATCCAACTTAAGTACATGAGATGTTCTCGCGAAAACTTAACGCTTATCCATGAGAGGACGTGCAGTGTTTCAATTCTATTTCAGAATCATCCTCAGAGATGTATGAACAGAGATTTTTTTCATTCAATTGTTATTTAATATACTTAACATACACCCACGTCAAAATTTATTTTTCACCTGAACGTGTATCACATTTACAGTAGATTTTAAGTGGAATGCATCTTTCGAAATTGAGTTCAAAATCTGAATTACAATTAGTGTACAAGCCCATTAATAAATCATTCTTATCGTCCACCGCAATTATGTGATTGGTTTCACAAAAGCTCCGAATGACTTACACACATATGACATATCGTGGAAATAGGACCCGTCAGAACATAATCTCTGACATAAGATACGTTGGATGCGCGGAAATGGAGCAAAAAACAAAGCGTTGGTAGGTAGGATTGTGTAGCCTCTTCACAACACTCTACCTCTCTGATTTTTCAACAAGTCATATTAAATATGACGAGGAACTCTTGAACTAATCAATACTCAGCAAGATGGCTGCTAATGCTTATTCACGTCAACGTTTCGAATACAGAATAACGATTGGTTGAATCATGATAATCGCTACATGTGAAATTATCATAAAGATTTCACTAGTATGATTGTCAAATTTATTAGTCGTAGAAAGATATAACATTCTCTTTTCCGTAACAGAGATGAATAATATCGAAAATTAATTGTTTTTATGTCTGAAATGTATAACATATATATATATATATATATATATATATATATGTACTATTTACAAAACGGACAGTTCTTTATTGGATATAAAGCACGAGACGATAGCCGAGTGTTTTGAATCCGATAAAGCACGTACTGCGAGTTTTGTAAATGTCTTATAAGACGAACCTCTTTATGCGGTAATTCCCTACGAATGTTTGGCAATTTATGCTTTCTGAGACGAAAAATATTGAGGAGAATTTGAAGAGAATTTCAAGATAAAGCACATGTGTCTCTATCACTTATACAGACACGACACGGTTTTGATTTTCTTTTGTATTTTCCATATGAATTCTTAATGCGTTTTATAAATATATATCTAATATATATATATATATATGATTTTTACTAGGCATGTAGGTGGGAAACAGTTCATGCAATAAAACCACGCAGATTTCCATCAGATGATATCACGTATCTTCCATATTATATGGTAATGTTTAATAGTAAAGTTTCTTTCGTTTCAGCGTCACACAAGGGAGACATACTTATGGAGATGTGTCACGACATAAAGACTGGGATGTCATACCGGGATGGAGAAAAATGGAATGTGGACGAATGCACATCATGCACTTGTGTCAGTGGCCGTGCTTTGTGTATCGCAGCAAGGTGTCACGTGTCTTGTTCAAGACCGATCCACATCAAAGGAAAATGCTGCCCAGTTTGTGAATCAGACTTAGAACATTCAGGTATGTTAAAGAGAGTGCTTTTTACCTGATTATCATGTGACCCAGGCAAGTTGCAAATTTTAACTCCAACTTTAGTTTTCCATAGGTGGAATACGATAATACTTCCAAGTACTTAACTAAAGATACTTTTGACTTATATGGACATGAAAGAAACTAAATCTGGTAGTAGAAATGAAATAACTCTAATAACTTATCAAAAATTGAAAAGGACCGGCATACACAACTACCTAAACCAGAGCTACCATGTTGAGATGCCAAATATCCAGGAGACTACTGACCCAGGGAGATTCCGAGAAACGTCTCGGCTTCAAGCATGCAGGGATCCTGGGACTGAACGTCGGAGGGGAACGTAGAGAGCAAAGCTCCTGTGAACCTATGGAATATAGCAACATAAAGGCTATTTGAGAAGCAGTTTTGAACTGTAAAAGTTTCAATGTAATGTGTTACATTAATTTAGATTTGATTATTGTTCTTGCATAAGGGACAGTTGTAGCCAGGGATGCAAAGATCAACTACATAAGTTCCATAAACGTACAACTAAAATTATTAAAAGTAAAGATGCATCTAAACCAAGTGCTATTCTTGATATAAACTGGCCATTGCGTCAATCGTGTAGATACTTCTTTAAATGTTTAATGACGCTCAAGTGCTTTATTGGTCTTGCACCAAATTATTTACAGTATGTTTTTAAATCATCAGATAATTACCATTAGTTACAATACAAGAAACAAAAGTTTAGTTTGTCTTCCTTTTGCCAAGTAATCAAAATATCAAGGGTCTTTTCGTCATATTCGCGAAAAAGCATGGAATAATCTTGTCTATGTACTTAGCAGAGAAAAAACTGACAGTAATATTCTATTATAGCTGGTCTCAAAAAATTTTATGAGACGTAGTTCAATAACCAATCAGAGCGTGAGTAGGACCCATGTTATTTTATAAATATTTATATAAAGTATACCTCAGGATTACCATAGATATTTATTTATATAATTTAATACGTAATTTATTATATGTATTATATGTATTATACTCTATAATTAATTTATCAGATTAATCACATTTATTGTTTTTGTTGTTCATATGTGCAGGGCTCGATTTAACCCAGCTTATGCTGAATTGGACATCCTTGATAATATAAATGTATTCATTCATTCATTCACTCATTCATTCATTCATTAAGAATTCTATTTCTGGTGCATTTTGCTTTAGATAAAGTAGTCTCCCGTTATCTCGAACTCTCAAGTGAAACGGAAAATAGTTCGAGATAACGGTGGGTCGAAGAAAGGTACATTATTTCATTAAAAACAGACAAATACTATAACTTTATGTTATCCATGATGCATATTACTTATCCTGACATTGTGTTAAGTAATATCTGCGACAATATGCAGAGACCATCTGTGACTATGAACAGTTCAGTTTAAAATTAAGGGAACGAACAGAACTAAAAAAATGTCTACCAATATTGATTATTTTTAGTTTCGTTTCATTATCTTTCTCTTTCAGCGAGTCATTTTCCATGCTTGTTCGAGATAAACATTGTTAATTTGAAAAGAAAAAGTGTTTGAAATAGCAGGGGATTCGAGATAACCGAGTTCGAGATACTCGATCGTAAAGTATTGAAAAATATGGATCAAAAGCAAGAGAAAGGGAAGTGTGTTCGAGATTGCGAGAGGTTCGAGATAACGGGAGACTATTGTATGTACTTTGCAATGGCACAATTGCAATCTCGCTAAAATATCATAAGATTTTTAAAACTGCCCTTGAGACTGGGAGATTACTGCAAATTCCTGGACACTTACAGGGAAACCCATTAGTCGTGGCAGGTCTTCGAAACAAACAGTTGTGTTGTAATAAGTTGAAAATGTTTTAAAGCAAAACCTTTATTACACTTCAGGGAAAGCCGTCGACAATAAAGAAACAAGTTGCAAAGATACCAAATCAGGTTTGTGGTATCACTCTGGCGAAAGCTGGAACAGGAGCGAGTGTGTCCTTTGTATTTGTTTCGACGGTGAAATTTCGTGTATGTCATCAATCTGTACCAAGCCACTGTGCAAACATCCAGCCAAGAAAGACGGCGTTTGTTGTCCATATTGCCCTGAAGACGAACGCCAAGGTATCTAGATAAATGATTTTTGTAGAATGTGGATATACGTCATTGTTTTAGACTATAGGCTTTAAATGTCCCCTTATAAACGGTTATATAATAGGCACTCGGTTAAAAAAAGTATCGTACAAACAATTTTTGCTTGTTCCTTCGACCACGATAACTCAAGAAGAAGAACCAAGTGGAAAAAAGAAGTCGTGTTACAAGTGTGACTGCCCGGCAAAATAACTGTGAAAATAGCTATTATGCAAACAACCGATATTTTTATGAAAGAGGAATATTATTAATCTTCACAAACTGCTAAACTATTAAATGAATAGGAAGTGACGAGGGATAACGAACGTAAGCCTGGCGAGAAATGCAAGTCGATTGGATGGTAAAATTTGTTAGTATAATGACTCTGAAACTGTTTCTACATCCTCAACTAAGTGCAAATGGATGTAGATGAATAGGTATAAGTAAATTGCTCAAGAAAATCTGAACTAGATTTCAATATGCAGACAGATGACCGAGGAGAGTAAAAATCTTCTAGCAAGCATCGAGAAGGTTCATAAGCACTTAGAAGGCCTTATATTTAAAAATAATTTAATATTTGAGAAGTGCCCCTTCTTAGCAATGATTGGATTGATCGATAACAAAAAAATTCCCGACAATAACCAACAATTGTTGGGTGAGGTTGAACGTGAGAGCTAGAATTATCAAAGTTTGTGTTATGAAGCCAATGGCTGAAGTGGTGAAAACAAAACGAGGCTTTGATAATTCTCGCTATCATGGAAAAACTGAATTCAGTTACTGCTTTGCTGTACAGTTTTTTCTGATAGCAGTTTTGTCTGCTTTGAGATAGCATTCAAACTGCATAACAAGAGTTTTTAGCTCCACTTCTAAACGTCACAAAAGTGCTGCACGAAATACTGAGATACTTTAAATGTATAGCATTGTAAAAAAGCTCCAGCGAAATTTTAAGGCAGCAAGTTGTGCTGAAAACTATCTCAAACTACCTTCAACATAACGTTGTCAAACCCAATCCTTTGTGCGCTCGTTTTGTGTAGTTCCACAACCGACAGCAGCAGTGAGCCCGAGATGCAAGGATGAGGGAAGCGGTCAATATTACTCACCTGGAGAAGCTTGGCGAGTCAGTGATTGTGTCAGCTGTTTCTGTGGTAACGATGGTCAAAATGTTTGTCATGAATTGACATGTCTTAAGTCAAAATGCGAAAATCCAGTTCATTTGCAAGGAAGATGCTGCCCAGTTTGTCCAGAATCATTCCTCTCAGGTACAAGTATTCTTAACTTTTTGATCAATAAAAAACTCTTTCCCAACAGGACCACTCTTTAACTCATCAAGGAGAGACGTACTGGGGCAAAAGAGTTAAAATCATCTCAATTGACTCTTTCCCGACAGAATTAGTTTTTTACCCATCAAAGAGAGACGTACTGCCCAAAAAGAATTAAAACTATCTTAATTATAACTATCTCAATTGACTCTTCTCCGATAGAATTAGTCTTTTACACATCAAGGAGAGATCACGTATTGCCCAAAAAGAGTTAAAACCATCGCAGTTATAACCATCTCAATTAATTCTTTCTCGACAGAGTTAGTCTCTTACCCATCAAGGAGACGTACTGCGGGAAAAAGGTCAAAACCCTCTCAATTATTACTATCTTTCCCACCAGGATCATGCAGTGTTTTCTCATTTTACCCGGGCTAACGCCAGGTGATTTTACTCGTTAAGGGAAAACGTCCTGCCAGAAAAGGGTTAAGTGTTATAACCTGTATAACTTAAGGAAAATGTTATAACTTGTTCCCAGGCCTTATGCCTGTTGAAAATACCGCGACTTGTGCAATCAACACCGAGACGGCTGTTGTGTCAATAGAATATGTTTAGCCAATTTTGGTGAGGCTGTAGCGGTGATGGCAAAGTGTGATAGATCATGTTGGGGGCCCATTCAATAAAACAGGTTTTGCTAATTCTCGTTCTTAATTTCATGGATTGTAGCCTGTACCTACGACAACCACCAGTATTTTCAAGGAGATTTTATGCTTTTGGGAGACATGTGCACACTTTGGTTAGTAGAATGCTATTATAAAAAATTACTTTAATAAGAACTAAATAAATGTACAGAGCTTTGAACTTTTTAAAACTGGGAAAATCTAACTTACCGTTGATTTATATTTGTTTGTTTGTTTGCTTATTTATTTATTTATTAATTTATTATTATTTACTTAAATTTATGTATATATGTATGCATGTATGTATGTATGTGTGTATGTATGTATGTATGTATGTATGTATGTATGTATTTATGTATGTATGTAGTTTTGTATTTATTATCTATTTATTTATTTATTTATTTATTTTGTTTATTTATTTATTCAATTTATTTATAACTTTAAGTGTCTGTATAGAACCAGTCATTATGCCATCAGCCTTACGATGAAGGAAAATAATAACCATTTAATAACTATAAACAATACTCGACTTAACTAGGCTTTATGAAACGATACTACCCTGAGGATGATTCTGAAATAGAATTAACTAAGCTTGGCAAGCAAAGGCGTGCCTTTCAAGCAGACACTTCATACCGATCTCTCAAGGCACATCAAACTTTCGACCAAACATATCGTCTAGTTTACTTGATTCGTTTCAAGCTTCGCCCGCTCACCAATTTTGACATGCTCTTTCCCAATATGATACCTTTGTTGGTCTCCAATGTACAGTTAAAAAGTCATGTGGTAGGCGATAAACCCTCATTGCGATCAGCCTTGAAGAAAAAAACTTTGATTGCTTTACTATTATAATCAAAATAAAGGGATTCGAAAAAATATAAGAGCTATCTCAGTTTGTCTATTCTTTCTTGTTATTGATTTAGTAAGTGCAATGGTAACGCATGGAACTGCACCAAGAAGCATTGCAACGAAACAGGTTAGTAAAGAAAAAAACAAAAAATCCAGCTGCAGTGTCGCAACTATGACATTTCAAAATGGACGGTCCCTTGAAGGTCAATGTGAGGATTGACATTTTGAACAGATTGGGGGAAGGCGCATATCGAACACTTTAAATGTATCTTTTCGCACTTTTGGAATAGTAGTAATGCCGTGATAGCGGTCGAGGGTTACCGTTTGGAACCTTTTGGGATCCATGAGTTTTTGATTAGAGGGCGATCCCTAAGGCTCCATTGGACTACAAAAAACACACATAACAAAACAGATGAAGGTAACAAAACAAACATATGCCAGTAAACTGTTTTATTTTAAACATCGATTATCTTTTTTAATGAAATAAGAATGATAAAAAGTTCAATTTTAACCACATTTGTAATGTTACTGCGTTATATACGATATATAACTTTTCTTACGCAGGAAAGTAATTTGTATTAATCAAGGGCTATTACCGTTGTAATCATATACTTTTCTTGAAGTAATGAGTAACTTTATAGTCATGAAATTAGTAAAACAATTTATTACTTTGAAAAACAATCGCAATTGCTATTAATTACAAAACTAGAGTGGATTTTACATCAATGCAAAAATTAAGTGTTTTTACATAGAAGTATCGCAAGAATAACGTATCAAAATGTCAAAGGTATTTCGATATGTGGTCTTATAAACGAAAGGTATAGTTTTTATTCTTCTATTTTTAGTTCTTGAATGCCGGAATTTTAGACTTTGATCGACGGCTCGATATTAATGTACAGCAATTACTCATTTCAATTTCGACATCATGGAGGCCAAAATTCACAGGATCATGTCAAATTTGTAAAGAAAAACACTCCTGAACGTCAACCCTGAGCCGTCGAGCAAACTCTAAACATGAAGACGACGCTCCAGAGCATAAAATATGCGTGAATGAAAATGCCATATTCTGAATACACCAATAGATATGGTAAAACTTTGAATATCCCTAAGTTTTATATTTAAGATTTATATCTAAGTTTTAGCTTTTTGGAGGAATTACACTTATCGCTAACTTCCCGCTCTGCAGACTATTAACCATTATACGTTCCTTTCGTAGTAAACGGGATTAATTCCATACTCAAATTTGAAAATGAGAAGGCCAATAACAATATGCAAGATCCCAGTTCAATATCGAACATACCCGAAACGCCTGGTGTGAGCTTGGACGACTTTAGTAGTGAAGATAACGATGAGTTTATTGTAGAGGACCCAATGAGAATGACAAGACGAAGTACCCAGCGACCAGTTCTACAAAGCACAAAGCATAGCACCACAGCCACTTCAAGTAATCATAAGGTCTCTGCAACATCCTTGAGGAGTCCTAAGATTGATGTAAGCGATGCAGTTGAAGTATTATCCCAAGCAAGTTCAGGTACAAATGATGTACAGAAGAAACCTCGCATGATAACAAGAGATGATCCAGGCTCCAACCCGGAAAGGCAACCATTGCTTAAAGACTACGAAAATAGAATGTGGTCCTCGGATTTTAAGGGATATGTCCATCCTTATCCCGGAAAAGAGAACCATACTAAGGTTTACCGCACAAAATTGTAGTGATTTGCAGTTACATTTGCTCTACCTGCCAACTATGTAAATGAAAGCTCTGGTACTGATAGATGTACTGATAGGTTCAACGAAGCTATCTAACAAGGCCTATATATATATATATATATATAGTACACAGTACCCTAGACTTCCCCCCGGTCTTGTATATTAAGCAGCATAAACTATCTGTTCCAAAGCTAACCATGAAACGTTCGATGCTCCAGGCATATTTAAAATGAACTAGATGTGGTAAACCAAACAATGATGAGTTCGACATCCACATAAGACCAGAAGTGAGAACTGTACCCGCACGGCCATGTTCGTATGGTTAACGTACCCTAACGTCACTGTACCATTATTAAAATTAAGTACGGCCAATGCTTTAGAAGTCAGTGATGTTCCATTCCGACAAATGATATGTTGTCATGTTTAAGTGAAAACCAAACCTGTATATCTCGGTTAGATAAAAATTGGGCTTCACATAAAGGAGAAACTTTTCCAGCAGTGGGTCATGAGATGACACGAAGTTTTACCATCGTGTCGTCGACAAATCTTACACACATTAAAACTATTGTCCTTTGTGTTTTTGTCAACAGTTCTAAGTATTTTTTCCACACGAGTTTGCACATTTGCTCACGACTTTGTACATTTGTTAGATAATTGTATACATATCTTGTCCGAGCTTGAACATTCCTTGCCCGGTTTTGCATAATTTATGCCCGTACTCGAACGTTTTTTTCACGAGTTAATTTGTGACGTGGGTTTGCACATCTGTTCCACGGGTTTGCTAATCGGAAACGTGGATTTCCACATTTGCTACATGGTTTAGCAGACTTGCAACATAAATAGGCACATTTGTTACATTTAATTGCTTGTTTGTTGCGCGTATTGGACATTTTAATTTAAGATGGGTTTGCACATTTTCTTACCAAATTTACATATTTGCTCATTTTCAACCCAGGTTTTCACGTTTGGGTAGATTTGCACAGTTGTTACACAAGTTTATCACATTTCTCACTCGCGTTCGTACATTGTTTACCCGGACGTGTACATTTGCTACTCGTATTAGCGTAATTATTCATATCGTAGTTTCGCAGATTTGTTACTTGAGAAAAGCCAAATAAATTTCCGTGTTTGGATACTTGGATCCAAACATGCAGGACATTCCGAGACTTAAAAAAGCGTAAAATTCACAAGCCATTTAGGGAGTGCGTTGAGTTTTTCGTTTACAAAATAACGACATGAATGCTGTTAACTTTATTATCATATTCACCAAGTGAGCAATTCTCCCAAAATTCACGAACTACTATTCAGAGCCAAGTTTAAAGCCACGTTTGGGTAAAAACCAAACACCCATATTAACCAATCAATGCTGGCATACGAACCATGCTATTTTTCAAAACTTTGTTTGAATACTTGTCACCCAAATTTGCACATTCGCTTTTTGAGTTTGCACCTTTATATATATTATATATATATTATATATATATATATTATATATTATATATATAATATATATATATATTATATATTATATATATATATTATATATTATATATATATTATATATATATTATATATATATATTATATATATATATTATATACATACATATATATATATATATATTACATATATATATATATATATATATATATATATATATATTCACACATTGTTTCAGCATATGCCCCTCAACAAGGTTGTACTGAGGAAGATAAGGAAGAGTTTGGAGAGAAGTTAGAAGATTATATTGAGAGAATTCCAAGAACTGAGTTAATGGTACTAGCCAGAGACATGAATGCACACGTGGGAGAGATGTGTGATGGCTTCGAGGGAATACACGGGGGAAGAGGTTTTGGAAGGAGTGTGGAAGGTGAAAGATTCTTGGAATTGGCAGAGGCAAGAAATTTGATCATTCTGAATACACAGTTTGTGAAAAGGAAAAACCATTTAGTAATATACCGAAGTGAGCATAACGCGACACAGATAGACTATATTTTAGTCAGGAAAGAGGATAAGAATGTTGTTGTGGACTGTAAAGTTATCCCGAATGAGTCAATTGTTGTGCAGCATAAAATCTTGGTAGCAGATTTGAGGTCAAGGCCAAGGAAAAGAAGGAGAACTACAGAGAGAAAAAGACCAATTAAAGTATGGGAACTGAAGAACGCTAAGAAAATTGAGTTCAAAAATAGAGTGGAAAATTTTTTGGAGGAGAAATATGGGAACGGAAAGCCAGAGCCAGTAGAAGAGATATGGGGAGATATGAAGGAAATTTTAGTCACGACTGCAACGGAAGTATGTGGAAGAACAAGTGGAAAGCCCAGATGGGACAAGGAAACATGGTGGTGGAACCAAGAGGTCCAAACAGCTATAAAAGAAAAGAGGTTAGTGAGAAAGAGGTGGGAAGAAGATAACGACCAGACAAAAGAAAGATACAGACAGGCAAAGAGGGAAGCAAAGAGAACTGTTGCAGTAGCAAGAAGAGAGGCACAGAGGGAATGGTAAAAGATGCTAGAAATACCAGAAGGAGAAAAGGTCATCTACAGAGTTGCAAAAGCAAGAGCAAAGGAGAAACAGGATGTAGATGAAATAGGAATAATTAAAGACGAAAATGGAAACATCTTAGTGAAGGAAAATAGCATTAGGAGCTGGTGGAGAGATTATTTTTCGCAACTGCTAAATACAGAAAATAAGTATGAGGAGTTGGAACGAGTTCTACCAGTAGAAAGACCGATAGTTAACATAAACAGGAGCGAAGTCGAGAAAGCTATTAATAAAGGAAAGGCAAATAAAGCGGGAGGACGATCAGAAATAACAATAGAAATGATAAAAGCGCTTGGTGATCTAGGCAGGGAGTGGGTACACACTCTACTGGAGAGGATCTGGGATAGTGTGAAAATGCTGGAGGATTGGAAAAAGAGTGAGGTGATCACAGTGTATAAGCAGAAAGGAGATATATTAGATTGTGGGAATTATAGAGGAATCAAGTTGTTGGAACATGTATTCAAGGAATTGGAAAGAGTCGTGGAAGGAAGGTTAAGAAAATTGATAGATATTCATGAACAACAGTTTCGATTCGTGAAAGGGAAGAGTACGATGGATGCCATTTTCATTACAAAGCAAGTACAAGAGAAGTATTTAGAAGGAAACAGGAAAGTGTATATGTGCTTTATAGATCTGGAAAAAGCTTATGATAGAGTACCGAGAGAAGTAGTGTATTGGTGTTTAAGGAAGAGAGGAGTACCGGAGAAGTTAGTAAGAATATTGAAGATGATGTACGAAGAAGCAAAAACCACTGTGCGGACGAAGCAGGGGAGGACGGAGGCTTTCCCTTTGGATGTGGGTCTCCACCAGGGATCCGCACTTAGTCCGTTCTTGTTCCTAGTAGTCTTGGATACACTAACATCAGATTTAAAGAACAATGAAGACCTCTGGGAATTGTTGTTTACCGACGACTTGGTTATTATTGCAGACACAGAAGAAGAGCTACAAGAAAGGTTCCTGGCATGGAAAAGAAGTTTAGAAAGAGGAGGATTGAAAGTGAACCTGGGGAAGACAAAAACGATGTTAAGCTGCAGAGGAGGTTATGAAGAAGTAAACATACAGTCAGAAGATGGTACGAGGCTTAAACAGAATAATGAGTTTAAATACTTGGGATCAGTAATAGCTGAAGAAGGAGGCACTGAGAAGGCGGTTAGACAGAGTGAAGGAAGCTTGGAGAAAATGGAGAGAAGTGAGTGGAGTTGTATTGGACAAGAGAATGCCTTTGAAACTAAAGATGAAGATATATAAGTCGGTGGTCAGACCAGTACTTTTGTATGGAGCAGAGATTTGGGCCTTAAGAAAGAAAGAGGAAGGGGTATTGGACAGAACAGAAATGAGGATGGTGAGATGGATTGCAGGAATATCATTGATGGAAAGGAGAAAAAGCCAAGATATAAGAAGGATGTGTGGTATTTGTAATATTAAGGAGAAGGCAAGAGAAGTTCGACTAAAATACTTCGGACATGTGACAAGAAGGGAGGAGAATGAGCAAACAAAGAGAGCGAAGGATATGCCAGTCAGAGGAAGGAGAAATGTGGGACGACAAAGGATTAGATGGATGGACGTAGTGAGAAGAGACTTGGGGGATCTAGGACCAAGAGAACACGGATGTGCTAGACAAAAATAAATGGAGAAGAAAGACTCGAGCGGCCGACCCTGCTATACAGTGGGATTAATAAAGGTCGAAGAAAGAAGAAGATATATATATATATTATATATATGGCATGGCTTAGATGTACCACAAGTGTGGAACATTTGAATTGCCTATATAATATAGGCTTCTCCATCCTGCTCGTCAGCACTACACTGATGAGGCCCAGTAGGCCGAAACGGTTCCGTCTGTAGTTAGTTATATATATATATATATATATATATATATAATAATAGAACCAAATAGAAAAAATGCAAGAAATGAAAAGGTGTAAACCCAAAGGACGAATGTGCAAATATGTACGTATGTATGTATGTATGTATGTATGTATGTATGTATGTATGTATGTATGTATGTATGTATGTATGTATGTACATGTATCGCCCTAGCTTATCTTGCAAGCGTTGGATGAGATGTCACGATATTTATTGACAAACCTCGCAGAGTATACTGTTCATGGAAGAATTTGAAAGATAATTATTTTGGTGAGAGTAAGGGTTAGAGGACTAGAGACTGGGGATAAAAGAATGAGAAAATGTGGTAAATCACGCTGCCATACTAGCAATTTTGTTAAATAGGGAATTGCGTTTGGGAATGAGAGGGGACATATATTTATTGCAGATACACCCTAACGAATAACAAAGACAACTAATTTTAACTGACTGTCACTACTATTTAGTCAACTTAAAAAACATTTGTTAAAAGCCTGTAATGACAACAAAACCTTTCACTATTTCTGAAACTTTTGTTAATTATGTAAGGCCTCCAGTTACAGTAAAAGAGTTCCTGGTCGATCGTTTACAAATCTTCGATTCGCAATTTGTGAAAAATGGCACGTTCACGTTCTAGTCGCATCAATTTCATTGCGTTTACCCGTTCTGTTTACGCGACAACGATAGGTTCCATCAAGCGAACACAACGATTCAAAAACGCTGACAAAAGTGGATTGTTTGGAAAATGATACGTTGCCAAACGAAAGCATCCTTGTAAACAAAGTCAAGCAATTTCGATAGAACCAACAAAGTCGATCCAAAACATCAACTCTGTGAGGTCCGGACGAATACAAAAATCCACAAAAAAAATGTTGCTGAATTTCGTGTTACAGTTCATTGCGTGGTCTGGTACTTTCTTAAATTATATCATCTTCAGTCGCACTAAAACAGAATGTTTTTGAGGTAGTTAATCTTTTTCCAGACAAGATCTCTTGCATAAATGGTAGCTTACAGAGATATGACGCTAACAGTTAGTCATTATCCTCTCACAAGACTGGAAGGGTACCATTTATATCAGTCAAAAATTTGACTTAAGCGATCGAAAAATGGTACACGATAGCCAAATTACGAGATTTTAATACCAAGACACTTATTTCCTTACAGTGGAAACTTTAAATTTAATCCTTGCCGTTGCTCAAGAATACTTTATTTTCTGGTTAGTAACAATACTAAAATAAATATACAAAATAAATAATCTATACATTATTAAGTGCGTTATAAAAATATGTTAAAAAATCCACGTTAAAAATGACAATAGATAACTCCTCTCAACAGCCAAATGATCTCCGTAAACCAGCTGCTCTGATGTAGTGGCCACCACACTTTAATTCCAAGTTGGTAGACACAGGTTTCATCCTTAGTCGGACCACTACCTAATAATTACGTCTTCTTGGATAAAGATATAAAATCTTAGGTCCTTACGATATGATTCCCAACCATTTCGGCGTTTCACTTGTTGGGGTAATCCGCTCAACAAAGAGTGAAAAAGCCAGGCAAATCAAACAAGTAACATCAGGCAAAATGATGACGTAATTGAGAGCAGCATTTGTCGAGCTGTTAACGAAACAACTCCATTTTTGCATGTCTAGGAAAAGCTCACAGAATAGCAACCAATTGGTCGGATGATCCTCAATTTGAACATTTCCTAACGTTTTAAAACGAAATGAACTAGATGTGCTAGGCCTTTTGTTATCCAAGAAGACGTGGAAACTTGGACCTGTACATCTTTACACGCAGACTAGTAGAACCTTAAAGATTTGTAATTACACATGATCAAGATCTAAGTTGAATTTTTGTCGAGTATATCCCAAACTCCTAGAATGAGAAAAGGAAAAACTACTGCCATGAACAGCTAATAACGATAAGATAATACTTCTGCACAACAATTCTTCTTACAATATTTATGAACACCATTTGGTGGATTTACTCAGTAACTTACTGTCTTCCATCTTCATGAAGACTTCGCTAAAGTGAAGCGGCTGATTTGCTAGTGTGGCCACTGAATGAATTCTTGATCGATGTTTCACTAGAAACTATGAACCTATTCCTAGAGTTTCGTTTCTTGATATTGCGGTCACTAGGATTTTTCAAAGGAGTATTGTTCTGATCTGGATTAGTGACGGGAGTTGGACTGTCTGACCTCCGAGACAGATTGCTCTTACTGGAATCTATAAAATAAGACAAGCGATGGTTTCAGGAAATTTCAACAACATAAAGCCAACTTGGTAACCCGAAAGTAATATATAAAACTAAAAGCAATCCGGTGCTGATATCTACCAAAACTCCAGACTAGTACTTAAAACATCACCCTGTACGCGTTTACCCCAGTTACAACTCCAAGGCCCCTGTTTCAGTTGAGGTCATGAGACTTCTTAGTACAAATGGTCTGTTGACACTGACTGCATAGTCCTTGTTACATGCAGGTATCTGGAAAAGCAATATTGTAAAAGGCGCATGGATTATATAATGGCGGACTCCGACAAACGCACTGATGACACGAAGACGCATCACATCTGGGGTAACAGCAATCAAAACAGTTGAACCTAGAATCGTTAGCGACTTCCAGAACCCTATGAAACAATATATTCCACAATCTACAAACACGCATAAACGTTACTGGGATTCAGTCGCAACCCCAAACTCACCTTAGTGTCGTGCATGCATTTATACATTTCCATTAGACTGACAGAAAAAGTAAAACTCACAAAATGTTAACGGTAGATGACAAACCTGATAATCGTACGCATTCCACCTTGTGTCGCGCATTCCAAGCTTTGAGTTTACAATTGCGGCTGCAGTAAAACACTTCTTTACACCTGGTGCAGGCTGACAAACGAACTCCAACTGATCGACCACATTCGTAGCAATAACGAAAACGATTCTTTCGAACGAGCTCAAGCTTTTTGGAAGAACTCATTGACAGTCGCGATACGTTCATGTGATCCGAGGGCGTATGGACCACAGCAACACGCAAGCCACAATCTAGAAGACGAGTATCGCTGGACAAGTATGTCGAAACGTTTTCTTCGGTCAAGGAAACCTGGATAAAACGAACAACGCACTCACTAGTAAAATTATGGAACTAAATAAACAATTGATAAAAGCAAGGAAATAGAATAGAGAAATGTAAATATATCAAATGGATGAATGAAGCGGCATGAAAAACTGGATTAACTTTTCACATAGTTCAAGGGATACAGATAAAACAGTAAACCCATTCAAGATATAGTTGACTGTTTAAGAAATAAAATCAGTCTTCTTTCCTTCACATTTCTTGTCGCTTTTTCGACCTTTGAATAGGAGGCTATAAAATGCGAACACTTAATTAAAAGTACACTAAGAAGTTAATATTCTGATAAGAACGAACCTTTTCGCTGCTCTTCCGAAGACAGTGAAAACAAAGCAGAAACTCTTGAATAGGAAATGATAAGTTCGTCGTTTTATGTTAAATACGCGAGGTCCGTACGGGAAAGCGTTTACCTGAGGTTTTCGTGCAGACCGAGCGACGAAAGAGCGAGGTTTGTGCGAAAAAAACAAAGGCAAATACTTTCCAGTACGGACCGAGTAAACGAAGTAATAAGTAATTTATTATATGGCTTTTAACCGGTATTTCGTCGTCAGATGTTGCTGTTTGCCTTACCTTCCACCAGTTAAACATTAGTTTATTGTACTTTAGCTTTAAAAAAATAATACTAGTGCTCCAGCACATTTTGGTATTCGGAATTTTTCATAATAGATACTTAATTCTCTGAGAGCTTTTTACACGATACAACTGTCGAATACGATTGTTCATTTTGATGTATCCGACTCAGTCATAAGAGTCTTCGGGATCAGTTGCAAAATACGCGAGCGAATAGTAAGCAGGAATTGCGTTTTTATGACATAAATGCATACCCCAAAGTGAAGAATCGTACACGACAATCGTATCGTGTGGATAGGCCTTTAACTTACATTAAAATCAGCCCGGAGATTTTCCCTTCAAAACTCTAATGGTCCGGAATTAAAAGTGTATTGGATTGGTCCGATATTGTAAAATATCGCACCGTTCAGTAACCAATCAGCACGCGTAATTTTGCTCACGGACCGAAGAACGAGTTCAGCCACGCATAATAAATTTGTCGTCGTACGCGCCCGTATCGGGGATTAACAATTTGACTGAAACAGAAATATGAGGAGGAGGGGAAGGAGGGGAAGGAGATATGATGGTAAGGAGAGATGCTGGAAAGGAGGGGGGGGGAAGCAGAAATAAGTGCAGATACCGCGCACTTATGAGTGGGTGGTATACGGAGTCGAAAGTAGCATTTCAGCAGGAAACTGTGGAATAGAGAATCTTACAAAATATGACTGAGTTGTGATGTTTTGGAAGAACGAGGGAATATGGTACGTATTCCTCAGTGGCGAGTTTCTGGATTACTGGTCGTTAAGCAGTGTTTGAGGAGAAAACTGTTTTTGTCATACAACGTCGAAGCACAACATAAAATATCCCGCAGTTTTGAGTTGATAGTTTATTGATTGCACAGTGGAGATCGCGCAAGGAACTATGGATATGAAGAAGGACGAAATATGACATGTGTTACAAGAGTCAAATTTAGTCGCAAACATCACGGACATGGGCAACATAGACGACAAATGTCCGCCAATAGAAATTTTTTTTGCATCACCTGCGGCTAGTTTTCACCAACTGAGTTCTCAGGTATTGGCCAACATTTGCCGAAATGTCGTTCCCGAGAAATTCTTTTACGTAATAAACATACCCTTCAACCCCATATAGTATAGTAATGATAAATGAAAATAAAAATCTATTTTGAAAATGGTACATTAAGTCATTCAAATATTATGTACTTTATGCAGTAAGGAACCCTAGATTACCCAAGACAGTGCACTCTAAATGTTAATTTCCCTATGCATGTGATACATTTCCAATTTTATGTTTGATATGTTCGGATGCCTACTCTTCAAGACTGTAAAAGTTTGCCCTAGGTAAAACAAAAATGTCCTTGGATATTTTGTTCTTGGATTAAAGTTTTAAATTCGACCACTGTGATATTCCTGACTCGCGAGCTGGCGGTTTAAAGGTTGTGAAATACCGTTCTGCGAGCCATACAGGTCAAACGATACCTCTACTAATCGTAAGCAAATGTCGTTGTGGCTGTTGTGGATGGACGCAGCTGTTAGCGAGTTTATTACCTAACAAGTCGTAAAACATCAATGACGAGCGGTATCTACTGGTGAAAGACAAACTGTTTTCGATAATTTCACGCGCTAAAAACTGATGAAAAGGACCCAGAAACTTTCCTTACGAGTATTACCTCGATAGCACTGGATGTGCATGCAGCCTGGTCAATGTTCAAGTTATATAGTTCACTGGTTTATCCAAGCATCTAAGCGTACGCCATCGGATAATCCGATAATTTTTTGATTAAATTAGACAGCTGACATTTCTCTAAAAATCGATAAACTATGCAAACGTTTGAGGGCTTATATTGTGCATCAGGTTCATCTTATAGTGTGCACTGATTCACCTGAGATCTTCAGTAAACCTCTAACTGTGCTTCTTTTTTCATTAAAATTAAAAAACTGCTAGCGAGCTTTTCACTTCCTAGACACATGGAATAAAAAGACAACTGAACGAACTTCACAAGTTTTGACTGTGTGAATAACGAACACATACCTTTTCCAACGAAGATTCAACATTCGTGTCCCTTAACCCTTTTTCCGAATCATCAAAATAAAAGCTAACTGTCCGGTCAGGTATTCCCTTGTCAAGTTTACCAGGTGACCCATTTCGTAATTCTAAAGAAAACAGAACTGTTTGCTCAATTTTATGATTAAAACTTGTTTGATTTATAACACAAAAGTGTAAGATTACTAATAATATAGTATAGCAATCCGTCACGGGGAAGTTTCGTGGGGTGTGATTGACAACCTCTTTTCGCGCTAACATGTATTTTGTGCGTGAAAAATTCACTTCCACGAATAAAAAAATAAGTCAGCGCAAAACAAATCTCCCCCCAAAATGAAGTGAGTGGCATTTCAGAGAGTCTTCATTTTAAAATTGCCCGACGGAGCATACCCCTGAACCCCTCCACAGTTTCCGGCACCTTCGGCGTTCGCATTAAGGATGTAAAAAAGGAACCCTCTTTTAAGAAACTCGCGGGGCAAGTCCGCGTAGCAGTATATCTCTGGCTGTGTTTGATCAATGATTATCTTTCACTAGTTCAAGGGAATGATAAATAAAGAAAAAAGTAAATGTTAAATGTTGAAATAAAAGGTAAAAAAAATTAAGGTTACGTTCGGAACGCTATACAAAATTATTTAACTGACAAGGCCATCCCTTGGGCAAATGCGAATGCGAACAGCTGGAAGTAAACTATCAATACGGAGGCTAAGATTCGTGTTTACGGTAAAAGGCATACGTTAAAATACCACAAGACCACGGTCTTTCACGCGTTTGCCGTTTGTCGTTCGCCGTTCCGGCGAGAACGTGAGTAGTTTCACATTTGGTACCAACGCCAAGATTATTTTCCATTTTCCTAAATGTGATTTATTTGGTTCACCCAGTTAACGGAGAGAGAATAATTGCTTACATTTTGTACAAGACAAAAGGCAGATATTTAATTAATTTAAAACCTCACGAATACTACACTTTGCGACAGCTGTAATAACCCGATCTGCTATAGATCGGGTTTATTCAATCAATTAATTTGTGGATATGAGCAAAAAGCACGGAGGACATAGTTTCAAATCTTGTTCAGTTTGAATGCCCTTTACAAGGTTTGCAAAGGACAATGACAAATTGTTTGTCGATTCAAGGCTTGTGCAATGATAAGATGAATCTTAAGCATGAAACATTCCACGTTTTCATGGCAGACAGCAAACGTACGCTTGCCGTAAACGCGAATTCTTCACCTCTCAATCAACTAGCGTTTTATTGACTTTTGGGGACAATCGAGAACACAGGACGGCATAAGTTCAAATCCCAGTTCTAGTTCTGGTCTTAATAGCTTATTTTGGTAACTGCCGTCTTCACATTCCTTCAAGAAATGTTTCCTTGTTAACGATCGCGTAACTGCGTGCTTCTGGAGCTAATAACTTTGCTAGTCGAACAAAACTGGCATCAAAAGCTGAAAGCAACCAAACGCCCGGCGAGTTAATGCAGATCTACTACTGGCCATGCGAGAGTAAATTTGGAACTCGCAGGAACTTGTTTGTTCAAGGATTTAATTTGTTTCCAGCTAATTTGACTAATTCTGATTCTCACCCAAACTGTAACAAAAACATAGGTGAGAACAAACGGAACCACAAAGTTCTCAAGTTCAAAACAATCATCTAACAATAAGATTAAAAGACGTCATAATCTATCACCTTTCCTTCTAGTCAAGTGCTCTTCAAGTAGTTTTTTTTCTTTCTTCAAGACATGTGTCCGTAGCAATTCCGCAAGGTGATCCAGCATTCTTCGTCTTGCATTGTATATTTCCCGCTCGTAAGATGTTAAAGCATGATAAGGAGTATGAGCAATTCTGTGATCCTGTTAATTGTTAGAAACCGATAACACATAAAAACGTTTTTCATGATCCATGTCAATTCACTTCAGTTCAAAGCTTTATTAAGCGCAGAATTCAGAAAGTTTATAACTCATTTACAGTGAAGCTGTGCATTTTAAAAATTAACTAAAGTGTATATATATGTATATATATATATATATAATATAAACATACAAAATCAAACTACTAAAAATACAATACAATACAATTACTGGTTCAATAAGTAGCTTTATAATAATAATAAGCCAATCATAGGCGGCAAAGCTATGTATTGTCACCATCATTCTTCACTGCAGAGCTCAAGTCATTAAAAGCTTAGCAGCGGCATAAGAAAAAGATCTGTAACCTGATTTTGAATATATTTTAAAATAAATTCTTTTTTCATGATCTGTTTCCCATACATCTTGGTAAGCGTAGGATTAGCGGATAACAACATCAAATTTACGTAGTTTTTTTTATTTATTTACTTATCTATGTATTTATTTATTTATTTCGATCATGAATGTTTTAAAAATTCTCAAGACATGTAAATATGTCACTAAATTTCTGAAAGATTAATACAAACGAAATCACGTGTAATGAAAAGCAAAACAGATAATCCATTGGATTCATTCAGTATATCCTTATGTTTTATTCCAGATTTCTCCAATATACAGTATGCACACGCAAAAGAATACTCCAAGACATTTTCAAGGAAAACATGAGCAACAAATTCACACGAAATTGTCCTGTAAATAATATTCCTATAAATTTATAATTTTTCTAAATCGAACTTCGGATGAAGAAGTATAGAAAAGCTGACATAAGAAAAGTCAATATAGTTCCTGAGTAGTCAAGGCCTAACTATCCCAGCGGTTTTGACTGCCAAGTCAAAAGCCTTCTTGTCAAAACGAGAAAGGGCCTCAGACAAAGATCAAATTCTTCCTGTCTTTTTATTTTTTCTAAACAGTGCTGCCTTTTGCGTTTTAACCGTGCACGTGTCATAATGTAATCTGAGGTTAAAGACCACATAAACTGCTTTAAAATACCTTTGCATCCTTAACTGAGCAGCTTAGATTTAAAAATTTTCCCATATACATGCTTCCTGCATCTCCCAAACCGTAAGACCGTTAAAAGGGATAAATGGTTAGGAATAGGTTGTTAACCCACGGTTTGGTTTGTTAAGGTTCAACCGCTTTTGTGCAATTTTAGAACATCACATTAGTGAAAGTTGTATGAACAAACTAAGAGACTCTTAGTACATACACACTGCATCACTTCACCAATAAATAGATAAGTAAAATGAATGAATGCGGCTGGGAGCACACGAGCAAACGAGTGAATTAGTGAACGAAAGAATAAATTAAAGAACGAGTGAGTATACGAGCGAGTGAAATTCTTTATTACCTCCAAAATGAAGAGTACACTTGACTAAATTAAATTTCATTACACATTATATACATAACTAAATACTTTACGTTCTACATAATATTTATAATTTAGTATTTTAATAATTATAATAATGATACCTAATAACTAGTTACATTTTATACTAATCATGTTCCAAAGGATCAAAAATCGAATTTTGCAAACAATATGATATGTATTTAGCGCTTTCAAGTAAAAAATCCATATTTAGTAAATGCGTCTTATCTTCGAAAGATGAACAATCTCCCAAAAGTGCTTTAACGAAATTGACGTCATCTAAACTATTAAAAACAACACTTATGGAGATGGGCAGGTTATCTATAATCCAAGCCCACCGGTCTTCCCTCGCTCGTTCAGTTTCCTTGCAAAATAGCAAAGCGTGATGAACAGGATTTGTGAAACTGCAATTACACGCAGAACAAATTCCTGTTAGGGTTCCATCGTTTCCAAGTCTATTCTTCTTAATTGTTAAAGAACCACAAATTAATCGTACGACATCAATGATTTGTCTTGAATGCATCGGGGAGTAGTTCCAAACTTGGTACCACCTACTCACTTCAATAACGGGATGGAAAGCAAAATAAAGTTGCAATCTCGTTTTCTGATTGATTCTTCTGACCCAGTCTTGTTGATCCTTCTCGTAAGTTGCTCTTTTTACGATTGTTTTCCATCTGGTTTTGGAAGGAAAACTATCATTTTTCAAGTAATCCACAATGAAGCCGAGGTCATACTCTCGTAACACTTTAATGACATCTGGAATAAAACCTGTCACCAGCCGTCTGACAAGAAGTTTTCTATGCGCAAGGCGTGAGTCGGAATTAATAATTCTGCCCAAAAGGTATAATTTCTTCTTGTTAATCTCAGTTTCTATGCTACTCAACCCTAAAAGGCCTCTTGCTGCCGAGCCAGATGTACCAGGTAGCAAGAATTGAACAGTTCTGCTGAATACATTTTGAACTTTTTCTAGTTCTCTAACGTGTTGCTTGTTCAAATACCACAACTCGCAGCCGTATAACATATAAGGTAAAGCAATGCTTTTCCACAATTATGCGGAAATTTTAGGATTTAGCGCACTTGAGCGGCAACCCAATCTAGCCATCCTGGAGATAGCCTCAAAGCCTTTCTGCACAGAATTTTGTCCTGATGATTTATAGTTAACATCAGAATGCCAGACTTTCCCCAAATATTTCTAGACATAAGTCTCTTGAAGAGAAACATTGCCAAGTTTCCACATTCTTGCAGAAGTGCCGCTTCTACTCCTGTCTCCGAAAACCAGAATAACTGTTTTCTCGATATTAAAAACGATGTGCCATTTCGTCGCATAGTCGTTTAAACAACTAAGAAGTTGGTCCAAACCACTTTTAAGTCTAGATAAGACGGTTAGATCATCTGCGAACATCGGCGAGCCATAAAATCTATGATACATGAATACTCCCCATCCGCTTTTTTCCAGTTCAATAATTAAATCGTTGACATAAACCAGGAAAAGCCATGGGGAGAGAATTCCACCTTGACGAGGTGGAATGAGGAAAGAGGGAGGGAGGGAGTGGGTGGGTGCGTAAGATAGTGAAGAAGGGAGGTAGGGAGGGAGGGAACGAACGAACGAACAAACGATTGAAAGTTGGGTAGATAAATAAGATATTGCCTCGATCCAAAACTAGAGCAAGGGAAACGTACAATACCTGATAAAAAACGTGGTAGGCATAATCCACCACAGTGCCCGGAGGGTGCTCGTTGCTGACGATAATAGGAGCCAGAATATTCGCACCATTCCTCATCAACTTGTTTACCTGTGGCGAAATGTGACTCGTCTCAGTGAGTGGTATAGAGTAAATTCACTCAGTTCCCAGTGACCCGAATCACCAAGAACATCGCGGTCATGAACGCATTAATGAAATCCAAGCACTTCGATTGAACTATAATATCAGACATTCCATAGAATTCTTTCAACTACGAAACAATCAAATGCTATGTGATATTAATACAAATGTTAAGCGAAAAATACATCCAAAGCAACACCTTGCAAAGCATTTACAAAAAAAGACGAGAAATTACCGCCGTCTTGTTGAAGCTAATAATATAACACAATTTATCCAGTGATGAGAATTTATCGTGAAGTGTTAAATATACTCTTCACCCGGCTTCTTTTACGCCAAACCGTGACTGTGTCGTTGTTACATTCAGCCCGTACTGTAGTTTTTGTGTCCAATCTTAGGGTGCTGTGGATGAGTTTTATACGTACGTTTATATTTAATATAACCCAGCATTTTTTCAGTCCTTGTAGCACTCTACGTGAAACCTAAACCTACCAGGCGTATTCGGTCCACGATTTTCCGACGTCTCTCAGCTGAGAAAGAAACAGCTGCACATAATGCAGAACCCACACCATGTGTCAAGGAAAGACTGGGATTTGCATGGTTTTTGAGTAATGTCTCCACCGCCTAGACACAAGATAAGTTCAATTTTAGTTAATTGCAGGAAATATAAACATTATATTTTGCTAAAATTGAAGGCTTGTGATGGTTTGGGGGAACATTTTATATCATATAAATCTTCCTCAAGGATATAACATCGTATAAACACACGTTGAGACGGTGAGCTAGTTAATTAAATCGATATAAAACTAACCACACGTAGAAATATGCAAATATGTTATAAATAAGCTTTTGTTTCAAAAAGTAGGGATATAAACAAAAATAAACACGAATATAAGCATACAAGCTTGAACATAAAAAGATAACGTGAGCGTTGGTAGCAGTGTGAATGTGAAAGTGAATCGGAACATTAAAATAAAACAACGCAAGACAATACAGTACAGTACAGTACAACACAACACAGTACAGCGCGGTGCACTGCAGCGCAGTGCAATGCAACGACAATACTATACAAAACAAAGTAACGCCACACAGCACAACGCAACACATCACAATATAAAACAAAACAAAATATCTAACTCACAATGTCATTCCCACTTGCAATGGCGAGAGACAAAGCTGAATGTCCTTTACAAAGTAAATTGGGATCAGCCTTGTAGTGTAGTAGCAAAGATATCACATGGTTGGCCTCCTATTGGATAAAGAAAGTTCATTAGAAACAGTGTTATATTGGGAACCAAAGTCTACGAGGTGACTTAAACAAACTTTCTTGTGGCGTATCGTTGTCGTGCAACAACAAATTAAAATAATAAAACAAGTCAGAGAATAGAGCTAAGAAGAAAAACAAAAACAGACAAAGAGCAAAAGAACAATATTTGATGCACTAAAGGGGTAAGGACGACGTTAAATTAGATCGCAAAGTTAAACAAACTCGATATCTCACAGAAAATACTTTTTTTTCAGATTCTGACTACAATTTAACTCGTAAACTTCCGATCACCGATCGGTAGTTCTAACCACAGTAGGTTTCAAATGAGGACACGGACGCATTGATTTCTGACATAAAAACTGTTTGCAAGCAAGTCACACTATCTCAGCATTGTATGAATTAATGATTTAATGTGTAGTGATGTTGCAAGATCATTGTCGAAAGATGAGTAGTGTTGTTTTTCAAACTGGCGATGTCAGAACAATCTTTTCTGGTTCCCTAAAGGGAACTGAACAAATCCATTGTTTCGCAACAAAACTAACAACTTAAAAAGGAATGCGGGCACGATTCAAAACCATTATCTATGAGAGCAGTGGCACAGCGAAGGTGGTTTTAGGGTTCAGCCCTACCTTGATCCATTACAAGATGACCTATTAAAGTGATCACAGCTATGTACTGATGTGACAATAACTGTGCGATACTTTCCATTATCGATCGTGTCATAAAAGAGAAGATATGGGGCCGAAATTAATCTGTTCTCTGGGATTTCCTTCACTTTTCCCCCATACTTCTACGGGATCGTCCTACGATACCTCACCCTCAATCCCAGCATGTCGGAAGGTCGGTGAAAATTGCCGTGGCATAAGCTGGTCTATCCTTAATCTGATTGGCTTGTTTCAAAAAATCAGTTACCTCATGCTAAAGTATAATTTATCCATCTAAATGTGACAATTGTGAAATTTTCTCCCAGTTAAATTTTTCCCGAAATTTGAAATAATCGCTTTCGTTAAAGTCAAGAACGACGTTCGAAACCTGGTCGTAGATTAAAATGACATAGTCATGAATGGATGGTGAGCTGTGGTTCCTAGCAACGTTGATGTCGAAGGTTTTACACAACATAAGCTTATAGAGAATCAAATATTACGAAATTAACTATCCAAGTCGACAAAAAAGAAAGACAAACACGATCAGAGTGTATAAATCATCATATTAAAATACGTGAAAAAATACAAAAACTCTAAGTTTTACCCTTACCTGCACATGGCTGTTCTAGAACAACAAATTACAAGAACAGAACTAATGAAAGGACAAAGCAAACTGTGAAAGCAAAATGCCGTGGAGACAATATTGCCAACGTCGATGACGAATGATCATAGGAGAGAAAATTTCCTCACCCTTGTTATGTAAAGGGCTTTTTACACTTGTGATGTTATACCTTGCAATTGACATCTTGCAGTATATGTTAAACTCACGAGAGCATCGAAGACAAACTGCAGCGAATTATGAGCTGATATCTTACTTCATAGACTGTTATGGGTCTATTACACACTCCAGGATGACAATCGCAACGTACAATATCGCACGTGTAAATAGCCTTTAAGGCAGATTTTGCTACAACAAATTATATCTGGCAACGGTAAAAAAAAAAGGAGCACGTCCATAAGAACCTGAATTGCAACTAAAATTCAGAATACTTACCACATCGTAACCTTCCCTGCTACAAGCAATATGCAGCGGAGTTCGACCAGCTTCCTTTTCACCAAAGGCACGGTCTCTCATATCTGGATCAGCTCCAGCCTTTAATAATAGCTCGGTTATGGTGACCGCATTTGAAGGCAATGCAACAGCTATGTGGAGTGGCGAAATACCCAGTTTCTAGAACAACAAATTAAATATACAAGTTCCTTTTACCAATAATTGCCGAAGCGTAAAGTATACACTGGTTTTCTAGGTGAGTAAGGGGTTGTAGAGGTGGGTAGTTTCCCTCCTCAATCGACAACAGAGAGCACGTGGGGTTCATTAAGTAACGCCATTCTCGCTAATACATGCTTGGAATGCTGAAAATGGTAGAAGTAATAATATTCATGACTTCGTCGTAAATGGAGTTTTCCTTGACAAACTCAAAGGCTTACGACCTAACGTCTTTACGTATGAAAGATAAGGGAAAATCCTTTCCACTCCCCTGTGAAATAGCGAAGCCAATATATTCATCTTAATTATCCTAAGAGCTTCGGGTTTTAAACAAAGCCGGTGGTAACCAGAGTTTTCGTGGGTGCTTCATAGTAAACTGAAGGTTTTTCGTAGTTTACCATCACAAAAAGATGACACCTGAATTTTAGAATTCATTTGCTTCTTAACTGGCGGTAGTTGTTTCGTATAACGTGTTCTGATAACGTAGACTGGCATACTAGACGATGGCTATTGCTGGATAAAATTTGCAGCAAGACTTGACCAAACACCAGGCATTTTACCAGACAGCATATTAGATTAAAATTTTTCAAGGGCGTATGCCCTCGGAAAATTTTATGTTCTATCGCTCATTTCTCAATAGACACCAACTTTTTCTTTTTTCTTTTACCAACTAATTGAATAGATATCAACATTCTTAAATAACGAGTCCTATAAATTTTAAACTCAATTCGTACCTCTGTGGGAAGTCTTGCGTCAGTGCTGGCCCCTTTGTCTAAAAGGATTTCAACGGCGGCTGAGTCCGCAGCCTTTACAGCAAAGAAGAGCACAGGCATAGGCAAGGAAGAAGCATTGGGATCGGCGCCTCTTTTCAACAACAGTCTGACAGTGGCCTCGAGGTGAGGTCGCCTACATGTGCAAACAAGAATTACAACAGTCTCAAACGGTACAAGGATTTGTCATCGGTTTTTTAAACGGTATTACTTAGGGAATAAGTGGACGTCCTGCTGCAATTGTACCGAGAGAATTTAGAATCTAAAGAAATAAAAACCAGACCCCTTGATCGTCGTTCGTCTGTTGCTAAAAGGCCATAGTGTCAAATAGACGTTAGATCAATTATGAAAAAAGACAATCAGCAGTTGAGGCAGTTAAGTTAAAGAAAAAAACAAGGTGAACAAGCAAAGAAAGAGACAAAGGTGAAAGTGGAAGAAGAAGTGTACAAGTGAGATATTTGCATCTGGATACTTCAAGTTCCATAGCAAAAAATCCTCATAATACACGGTATTAATCTATAACCTTTGAACATATCTAAAATTGTATTATACTATCTCTATTCGTACGATAAAAATAGAAGACTTAATAAGTAATTCAGCCACTTCAATGCATGAAATAACTACCTTTGTTGAGTAAGAAGCTTCTGTCTGTTTTGTTCTAAAATGTTAAGACCGTCACTTGCTTCCAGATAAGTCGAAGTCTGCTGTGAACTACCTATCGCACTGAGGACGCTGTATTGCAGAGAGCCGGGAGGCTCGTATGAGATTACAGCCAATTCTGAAGAGCCAACCTTCTCTACAGTATTTTTAATATTGTTTTCTTCCAACAAAGCGTCAGAATTTTCACTCTTAACATCTGTAGTCACAAGTTTTTTGTTATCTAAAGAATTATCCAGGACTGACTGAACTTTTTCGTGGGAAACCGAAGAATTTCGGTTCGACATCGCAGACGCTGTCCTGTTAAGAAATTCGTGAATAAAGATATTCTTATCGACCAGGCTAGTGCTGATCTGGTCAATGTTTCCTGACACGTTATCAAGACCACTTCTGTCTTCATATTCTATATCTCTCCCTGAGCACAAGTTCTCCATACATTTCTCATTCGTCTCATTCTTGAAATTACTTCCGTCCTCTTCATTTTCAGAACTTCTCTTATGTTGTCCGTTTATAAATTTGCTGTTCTTATCCTGGTTCTTAGATCCACTGTAGCCTGTAGTCTCCGTGTATTTCTTTCCATCACGGTTACCTTTATCTATACGACATACCGTCAGATCACTGACATTGCCTAACTTTGAGCCGTCTATCTCTATATGAGAAAAACTCTTCCCAAGGTACTCTTGAGACATCACGTTTGGTGTGTCGAGACTAAATTGAGATTCACTCTCAGATACCTGAGGTTTGATAAGTGACAAGCTACTTCTGTTTTTACGCTGGACGAACGTACCACTAGAGATATTCCATTGCACGCTATTAAAAACGTTCTCTTCTGGCAGTGTTTCGGCTATGTTGCCTTTCCACGTGTGCTTCGTGTAAAACAAAACGTGACAAGCAGCTAATGCAGATAAGCCTTCGCAGTTTAGTTTATTTATATCCGCTCCATAATCCAAGAGGCAGTTTATGACATCTTTATGGCAGTTAACCTGGACAAAGATTTCGAAGTTAATACAATTAATGACAGGTCAAAAAACACATGAGCATCCAGAAAAGAGTAAGAAACCGGTAAAATGTACCGTAGCTAGATCGATAAAAATATCAAACAATCAAATATTCATTTAATCAATCACCCAAGAAATAATCAGTCAAAAACCAACCATTAAATTTCAATAAGCTCAATTGATCAATTATCAACCAATCAATCATAATCAAGCAGCTGAAAATGAACCCAACTTATCAATCAGCTAATCCATAACAGTTTCTAGTTTTAGTATTTCCTCTGGAAAAATAGTTATAAATTGATCTAAATAATTCGTAAGTTTCTCAGGAACAAAGGGATATTTTTACAACAAATGCTAGACCAAGGAGAGAAGTTGAATTCAGTTTGTGATCACGTTCCAGGTTTAATATCCTCTGCAATTTTCACGGAAGTTCCTTGGAGAGTACAAATATCTTTTTGACATTTCTCAAGGAAGCACGAGAATGCGTAAAAAAATTCATCTCCAGAATTTTGGCGTTAACTGGCTCATATTGAGGATGAATAAAAAAAAGTTAACTAACAGCACATGAAACCTTCAGCTACTCAAAGATACTATATACGTGCAGATGAGACAGGTCTTAGTCTCATATTGCTTTAAAGAGTTACAAATAATCGTCACTTGTACCTGATACCGGATTAAAAATACGTCAAGACTGCCAAATCATAAATAATTCATGAGCTAAACACAAACGAAGTCATGAAGAAAATGTTGTTTGGATGTCTGACCTTAATTAGCATCAAATTTCGACAATTTTCAACCTCATTTCCTCTTTAAATACAGATTCGCTTGAGATTAAAATACTCGGCCATCGCCTTGATCTTCAACAAGTCTCTGGACGCTTCGGTTCTTATGACACACAACTTCTTTTATATCATATATTTATTTTAAACTTCTTTGGATAAAAACGGAATACTTGGTGACATAGTGCGAGCACAAATGCCGTTCATTTTTCCTTTTCGGTTACGTATTCAGACGCATTAGCATAACCAGACCTGAATATCTAGTGGAGACTTTATCGAGTGCCAGATATGCAATCCGCAGTGATGGGAGATCGGGGTTCTTGCTGCAAGCCTACCAGGAGAGCTTTGAATTGTAGGATCCTGCACGGGTTTGATTCTGTGTTATCGTGAGATTTTTCAGTCAAAATTTTCTGGCAATAAACTGATCAGTTCTGGAGATTTGGGCAGGACACAATACAATGGAAGGACATCGCACAATAGTCCGGCAACGAGCAAAAAATCCACTAGATCGAAAAAAAGGCTTCTCGTCGGTCAATTATTGATCAATCAGACGACCGATGAGCCATAAGACCTTGTGTAATGTAGCATTAAGTTAAATTTGCATACCCAAGTCAACATTTGTTTTCTTAACGCCATACTGGCAAAGTTTAACATCGTGCAATAGTCATAAAATATCAAAAACCAACTGAGCGCAACACAAAGCCTGTTTAGCAATTACTTAAGATGTACGACTTGACAACTCAAAACTAGGAAACACTTTAATGTAACAGGCTTTGAGTCGACAAAACCTCATGGCTGGACCTCTAGTTCTTCAAGTTCACTAGTTACGACTAGGTATGACATGGGCAAATGTGTCATCAATACTTTAACAGCCCAGAAAAGCCCTTTGACAGATCCGTTACTCTCTCCCCTGGTCAACACGCCTAACGGGCCAGGCTATGAGACTATTTTGTGCCCTGTTGGCATTGCCCCTAGATCCCGACCTAACCACGCCACTGTATAAACCAACTAACAAAACTAAAACTTTGTAGGAGATCTGTTTTCTTTTTTTTGTAACAGCCTATTCTGACTAACATTTACATGTATTACGCCTACAAAAGGTCGTGTTCCATCGGCAAAAGACAGGTCTAAAATGTAGGAGTAAGTTTTTAAAAACTAAAACAAGTTCTTCAATTGGCTTATGAATAAGCCCAGTGGTACAGAACTATATAAATCATTAATTACACCAGCTCTTCAACTAGACAAAAGATATATTAACGAATCATTACCGATGATATCGCCAAAATGGGCCAATGAATATGCCCATTGGCACAGAACTACATATATCAGTAATTAGGAAAGCTTTTAATATAAACAAGGCATGTTAACACATTCGTTGCTGGGACACTATAAACTAAAGAATTGCTGCGAATGACTCCACAGCTTGACTCAGTTGACTGCCTTTCCTTATGACGTCATGACCTATGGGAGAGCTGCGAATAGCCCCACAACAGGAAAGACCGCCCTTGATTTAAACTAACATCATAAATGAGTTCGTTTTCTACGTCTATTTCCTTGGAGATGGTCTACTTACCTCTCTCATGAGCTGACAAGAGTGGATCCATCGCCCACGTCCCCCAAGCCCTACTTCCCCACACCATGGCTCAATCCTGTTCCTATGAAATTAGTAAATTACGAATCCAAACTAGGTAGATTACAAAGGTCTTGGAAAAGATTCCCGACGAAAGGCCAAAAAGGTGTACTTTCCGCAACATGCAGGTCTCTGTTAAGTCTTAAAGAAGGCTTTCATTCTATAATTCTAAACATTAACTTTATAACCACCCGGTTCTTTTCTCTCTCCGATTAAGATACTTACAGATGCAGCTAATAAGGAAGTAAAGCCAGTTTTATCGGCAACATCGACGTGGACTAGGCCTTCTTCCAGTAGCTCTGTTACTCTGACACAATCCCCTTTTCCTGCAACACATATAAATTCTTCACTGGCCTCTTCACAAAGACCCTTAGGGCCATGCATTGGGCTTCTAACACCTTCAACAATATCCGTGTAAGGAAAACTCGTTGGTATTTGCGATGACATGGAAACTTTATTGCGTCCTTCTGGATTTCCGTAACTGGGCTCTGTGTAATTTTTGTCTTCCCCGCCGACATTTCTAGCAACAGAAAGGGCTGAATTTGCTCTTCGTACTTTCATGGGCAAGTTTTCTCCTGCATTTACATAGTAGTCAGAGAAATGCTGGAACAAAAAAGAATTTTCCATGACAGAGCATAATTTGATAAGCTTTTCTCCTTGCCAGATACCAACATCCTGTCTACCATCACAATATGAGAATATTCCTGGACCACTTCTTTCGTTGTTTTTGTATAAGCCCTACAGGTAGATGGTCAATATAAAAGAATAAGAGTTTTTATTAAACCGGTTTTATAAGGAAGAGGAGACAAACTGAAAAAAACTTACACTGGCATACTTTTAACTTTTTTTCAGTTTCTCCCCTATTGCTTATAAAAGAATATTAACAAAGAAAACTGTTAAGATATGCAGGAAAATGCTTTCGGCAGTGACTGGCCAATACGAATATTCTTCGCCATTTAACTGTTTTATAAAATCACAGCAAAGTTGATGTTTTAACCACACTGGTCACTGTCAGATTTAACAAACCAACTGCAATTCTGAGAGCAGTAATTGTGAAAAGAGACTATCTGTCATGTCACTTTAAAGTCAATTTAAGTTCACTTTTTGGTGACTTAAGTAGAAATTAAGAAGACTAACATTCTTGTTATCAAGTGATTGTTTATTTAACTATGTATTTATCATGATCGATACTACATGAAAAGTTACGAGACATGCTACAAGTAGTCAAGGAGGGTAATTATTACGCATTTTCAGCAAACTTTTGATTTCTTCCCAGAACACCCCCCCTGCTCGAAGTTAGATGCTTAGTGCTATAACTGACCTTGGTTACTTTAATACCCATGAAAGATTTTAGTTCTTCAGCTTTTTAATATCCAATAAGAAGAAAAAGTCGTTGCGTAACGTTTACCCTCCAAAACTAATAAAACTTACGCATCGGCGCTGAAATATTACGCACGAAAATTTTGCACCTAAAGCTTATTTTCCTGTTCTTCTAAAGTTACCATCCTAGCCTTAAGAGACTGAAGGCTGTTTTTCACGTTAATATTTGCCAAAAGGTAGCTGTAGACTGGATTTATTATGCAACAAGACATGACTTACTATCTATTTAAACACTGACGTACGGTAACATGATCTACTCAGATGTTGGAAGTCTAGTATTGAGAAAAACACGCAACTTTTATGCAGGATGTAGTGCTTTATTATATGAAATAGTCTGGTTAACAACTTGTATTGCCTATTTTACATCCATTTTTGTAGGTAAATGGGAAAACTGCTAACTCTAATGGAATTGACATGTTAAATCGACTAAAGTTCAAGATTGCATCAATATGTCGATAAACATAACGCCCAAATCTGACAGCAAATTAACATCTTATGGGCATTCAGCCTTATTGCATTCTGCATTAGAAGAAATTTTAAACATATGTCTGGGGCAAGGTTTTCCTAAGGCAATGGTGAGAGAAACGTTGTCTACGCTACAAGTGTAAATTTTCACTTGTTAATCATGATTGCGCACAATCATTTACTACAGGAAGATAGTCTAAGTGCTGACTCAGCAGCCAAATACATTTGTTTAGATCAGTCGTGTCTTAAAGGTAATAAGAAGTTCCTAATCACATCGTTAGAAGAATTTTAAAGCACGTTTATGTGCCGACTACTGTGCTGGTTTAAGTTTAATAAATTGGCGGGAGAGTGCGTAATATTTACCCGCACCGGAATAAAAGCGGAGGGAAAATATTACGCACACAGCTGTGGCTATTTGCGCAAAGATATTTGAAACCAAAGTTAGACAGGTTAAAGGTCATATAATAAACCTTCAAAACACGTCAGAAACGTTTGGGTATTGCCACTGGGCTTGGCAAGAATAGAAAGTTGAGTCGTGGACTTTGAAACTTGATATCCGGTCAAGAATGACGGCCGTCGAAAATGTCCAATGTTCTAGTAGCTACGCACGTTTTACATATGATTTAACAGCTTAGAAATATAAAGAAATAGTTGAACTATATGATAGAAGCCTTTAAAGTTGGATTCTTTGATAAGAATACCGCAGAATAAGGTGCGTAATATTTACCCTCCAAGTGTGAGTGCGTAACAGTTACCCTCCTTGACTATAAGTGCTACGGTGGTCTCAGTTAATTTCTTAAATCACCAAAATCAAAAAGGTTCAACTTCTTGAAACGAAACATATTTAACATGAAGAACATGTTTGTTGATGAAGAAATAAAAACTAAATCAAGGTTTAAAGGAGCAGATCTTATGATTGCATTAAGTGAAGGATTAAACAACTGAATAAATTAACTCTGTCCAATCAAAAGTTTGAAATTGGAAAAACATTGAAATTATTCAAAATTAGGCCTCAGTTCTCTCTGGTACATTGGCTGACTGAAAATTCCATGATGACATGACATTTGTTGATTAATCCAGAACAGTAATAGTGCCACTCCATAATAAGATATAAAGGTGATGAGGCCATTGAGATTTGGACTCTATTTATGGTCCTAAACTGAGACAGAAACCCAACTGTATTAAGATGTCAACTTCTGGATTCTGCAGATACTGTAAACTGGACCCAAAAAGATCCTTAGCAAAAGTAGGATTCTGTACAATCATAAGCAGAAACTGGATCCCATCCTATGGGAATGATGGGATCCCTATGTCAAGCCAGAGTAAAATAATAAGAGTCAAGTTTGAACCAATAAGTGTTAAACAGTCCAGTATAATTTTTTACTATTAATGGCAAACACAAGATTATTTCATATATGAAAAGAGATTTATCAGCCAGCCTGATTGTCAAGAACTTGGCAGCCCTAAAACTGATAATTTCAAAGGATTTTACTTTTCAAAGGTATACCTTAAAGCCAGCCTGGTTTTTGATGGGTTAAAAGCTTCATGCTTTCTGGACTGTAGCAACTCTTTAGCAAATTACTCTGGCTAATACCAAACAATTTAATTCAATCTGACTTCAAAGGGAGACACACCATAATATCAAAGTGAAAAACCATGATTCAGTTTGTCTACCTGTACCACCAGTACTATTAACTATACACCATTAACTAGTGACAAAATAATTGGCTTGCAAGTATGATAAGGAACATTTATACATTTCTAGTTACAGACATAATATCTGTCAAACACATTTACTTTAAATTTTTAGTTAATATTTACATGTAGGTGAACCAGAGCAATTTTTTATGTTTCTTTATAAACTTAAAATAGAAATTTAAAGCAATTTAGGATGTGTCTGCCTTATATTCCTTATCTTACAGCAAAACTGTTCTTATTTGATACTGGTGACAGAATGGGAATTGCAGCAGGAGGGGGGCTATGACTGGGATCAGCTTTCAATTGACTCACATGTATGTACATGTACTTTTTGAACCACTTACAGTATCTAACATAAAAGGACTAAAATTATCTTTCTTTTTTTTTTTTGTCTCTCCTGGCCTTAACAAGTAAAATTGTCTGGTATAAGCCAGAATAAAACCACAACATCAGATATACATGTATACTGAAAAGAATAAATTGAGTATTCTTAACACTTTCTGGTCCAAGACATCTCCCCTTGATAAGTTACATTATCATGCATTAGCCAGTGTTACTGTAAAACCAAAAAGTCAGATGCAGACTAAAAAGAGTTAACAGATATACTGCAACTCTATGGATAATTCTTCATTTCAAAATGACCTATAAGCAGATAGCAGCTTATTATCTGGATAACAAAAACTCAAGATTATCTTACAATAATAACACTGAGACTAAATCAGCAAGTATGTTACCTCAAACCTCTTGCCATTAGCAAACATAAAAGTCCCAAAACCATCTTTCAGGTCATTGTAAAAATATCCTTCATATTTTGTTCCATCTGGCCAATAATATACTCCTTTTCCATGCCTTTTATCATTAAGGTAAGCTCCTTTATATAACTAAGGGAAAAACAACCATAACACCTGTCAGAATATATTGAGTTCACAGGCATGGATCACATTTGGGCCCACCCAAAAATTTAGCATGCCCACCCAAAAAAACACTTGGTGATTCTGCTATTTTGCCTAATTTCCCTCTAATGGCAAAATATCAGTGCATCTTCAAGAAAGTTTCTGTTCAATGCATTTCTCACATATTGATTGTAAGAAAGGTATAATAAGCACTGCATTGATGTTAAATCAGATTATGAACAGTTCAACTGCTGAACATAGATATTTTATGCTCAGCCTGCCTACCAGCATTTTATGGAAATAAAATAAGATGAAATACACACACAACAAATACCATAACTTAATACCATAAACCAAATGTAAAATTAGGCCCTAAACCTAGACAAACCAAAAATGTAATAATAGTCACAAAGAGAAACAAAGAAGAAAGAAATTAAACCCAAAAGTTCATAATAGTTGGCCCACTGATGTTATGAACCTGTGGCATGATCAAAATTAAAAACAATTTAATTTGGAGGGCAGATAGAGCTACCAGAAGCATAAAATGTGAATAAAAAGATTTTGACCTTGGGGGTGTAATGTAATCCTTCTCAGGAAATGTAGTATTTTTATCCTGCAGCTGATTCCGGGTCATGCTAAGATGTGCTGTAATGTTGTTCAACATTTCCAGTAATTCTTGTCGGTGAACTTGGAATTTTTGAGAGGAGCAAGGGTGACAGCATGATCCACCCCACCCACAAGGCCCAACAGTGGATATCCTCTAATGATTTGAGCTGACATTTTAATTCTAATTTTAAGATCCCAAGAACATGCGAACCATTTAACAAAAAACACTATTTGCAGTGCTGCCAGTCATTAGTTAACTAATTTAGCAACTGCCAATTATTTAGTGTAATATTTACTCTGGCCAGTTGTAATTCGAAGTCAATTTGCGCCGCATATTTAAATTTCAACCTAAATTGAGGAAAGTACTATGAAAGCTGGGCAAACATTGGTGTTACACAATTGCAATTTCAGTTTCGGGAGCTATCAGTTCAAAACTTTTCGTCGTTAAGCATCTATTCAATTCAAACATAACAAAGATATACTAACTCGGTGACACTTACAATATTTAGAATGTTCTTTCAAACTAATTGTTGAACTGATTGTATCATGATGTTCATAAAATGAATGTACAAAATGGAGACATCTGACCATTCACACATTAGCTTCTACAGGAAGTTGCCAAAAGAATGCTCCAAAATTTGTTTTAGAGTAATCCCTCCGGGACCTAATTCTACATTTTACGAATGTTTTTCCAGAATGTTTAATAAATGGGTCTACCTCGTCATTACACCACGTGTGTCGCCCATAACCTTCTCGTATGTCGTTGTTGAAGTCTCCAACATATGAAGATCTATCTGGCCATTCCTGTTTGCCTTCACCATGCCTTTTGTTATCGACGAAATGACCCTCGTAGCAAGAGCCATTGGGCCATCGGAAAACTCCTCGCCCACTGCGCTTTCTCTCCTTCAAGCTACCATAATACGAGGCACCACTCCGGTACTCGTACTTGACTTCGCTCGAGTCGAGTTTGAGATGACCAGACATGGTTAAACTCAAGTTCATCGTGTAACTCTGGACCCATTACCCCATCAAAATCAAGTGCAAACAGATGAATCCTACATTTAATAAAGGTCCACGTTAAGAAAATCGGTTGCCATATCGACGAGAACTGTCGGTAAACACCAAGCACAGAAGTGCAAGAACAATCCAATCAGTGAGTTAGCTTGATATACGCGCCAAATAAGAACAGTAAACAAGGATTTCTCTAACCCCCGCAGTGGCATTCTTTTACGGATTTTTATGTGGAGCAAAATGAACAATGTGGAAAACCGTTTTATTAATGGCAGCATTATTTGATTAACATTTTCAATTAATCTTTAAAAGTAACGCTGAATGCTTGCGGTACAACATAAGATCGTTAATATTCAATGTTCAGATCTAATTATCAAGTGGATAAACAGGGCTAGAAAGTTTACGTGAAGCGTCCAGCGGCGGCGAAAGATGATTTATATTGGGCGGGCTAAATTTTTAAAAGTAGGACAGGGGGTGCACTCCGCTGACCTCTGACCATAATTCCTTAGCTTTAAATAAAAAAAATACGCTGTACATTTTTAGATGTAATTTTATAAAGCTTGACAAATTTATCTTTTCTAAAATCTAAAGGTTACCTTCACTTTTAAAGCTCTCAATAGATGCTTTACAACTTCTTAATCTATAATATACAGTAGTTAAAGAGAATAATAATTTTGTATTTCAGGGGGGCTTAGCCCCTCCACCAGAAATATTGGGGAATCTATAGCCCTCCCCCCTATTCTGCCACCCTTGGAAACATCCACCGTCCATGTTTTTAACATAAATATTAAGAGATGTTTATACCTGGTTCAATAGCCTTCATAAAATTCAAAATAGAATTATTTGCCATATCTTTTTTTCTGGTAGTTGTCAGATCATTTTAAATCATTTCCCAGTTTTTTCATTGTTTCCTCCTTCTCTTCTATTTTTCTTTCACAATTTATCTCAAATGTTTACTATTGTGCAATTTATTCACTACAAGATGTCATGGTTAATGGTGAAGATTATTAACCCTAGAATACATGCACATACTGGTCTTTTGAGGTTTGAAATAGATCATTATATAAATGGTTATTTAAATTATTCCTAATCTAATGTAACTTCAACACAAAAATGCAATGTTAAGTACATAACATTCAGAAACATCAAAAGTTTTACTACAGTACTAGAATTTAAGTCTCAACAAACACTGCAACAAACATATCCACTTTCACCAACACAGGACACCTCTGTAAGAGCATAGATTGTTGGCATGATGTTCGGTCTGCCATAGACAGTGGTGTCACAGCTTTCTGCATGGGTTTCACATGAATTTATTCACTACAAGACGTCATGGTTAATGGTGAAGATTATTAACCCTAGAATACATGCACATACTGGTCTTTTGAGGTTTAAAATAGATCATTATATAAATGGTTATTTCAATTATTCCTAATTTAATGTAACTTCAACACAAAAATGCAATGATAAGTATATAACATTCAGAAACATCAAAAGTTTTACTACAGTACTAGAGTTTAAGTCTCAACAAACATTGCAGAGAAAATACCAAACAACTTGTCACATTCCAAGTGAGGCACACTGAAGTCAATTACAGGCCCATACCCAAACAGTCATTCAATGATTTTTTTTTTTTTTTTTATGTTCACAGTCTATGAAAATCAAAGTTATGAACAGCCTGGAATTTGGCTGAAACATGTACTGTATCTACATCTTCCAATAAAAGATCCAAATACTGAAAAAAACTAAGTCAAAGAGATTTTAATCCTCTGAATTTCCATCAGGCATGACCAAATATTTGATGGCCAAGGATAGGAAGTTCTCCCTTGGTGTAAAAAGTTGATTCGAAAGTGTTTTAAAAAGTATTGTATGAAGTTAACAGACAACATGCTGGAAAACTTGTTTTATCAAAAAACATCATATAGATCCACATTGTCAGAGGAGTCCACTTCACCAGATTCATTAGAATTGAGTTTTAACTTGGGCTTCTCATCAACAACTTTGGGTTTATCCACAACAGGCAAGTATGGCAATGCATCTTCCAGGATTTCAGCACTTTCCAGGAAATTTAGCAAATCAACCAACCCATCCATGGAATCTTTAGTTTGTAGGTATAACTTTTTCTTCAGAGGAGTACCATACATTTCATAATGTTGAGCTAATTTGACAGCAATCTTCAATTCACCAACTTTTATGATCTTCATGATCATCTCTGCAAATTTCTTCTCAGAAATGAGATAATCAGCCAACTTTAGGAAATGCTTTGAATCTTTCAATACTTCATAACAACTCGATGTATAAATAAATTCGAAAACCAGGGCCTCCATAACATCAGGACATACTAAGCATTCACCAACAGCATTTTCCTCTGCAATCATATCCAAAACATTCTTCACACTATCATGAGAAAGCCAGGCTCCAAGGTTGGTGGGCTTCTTAACATCTGGTAGAAGTAACAGGCATCCAAGGGCATAGGAAAGCATCCCAAGCTGTAGCAACTTTTGAAAAACACTTAACATATCCACTTTCACCAACACAGGACACCTTTGTAAGAGCAGCATAGATTGTTGGCATGATGTTCGGTCTGCCATAGACAGTGGTGTCACAGCTTTCTGCATGGGTTTCACAGAGACTTCTTCCCATATCTTGACCAGGTTTGATGTCTGCCAAAGGTTTGGGAACTTAATCAAAGATGGCAGGATGTTACTTAGGTATTTTGTTAGCCCAAGGTAAAGTAGTTGCCGCAGGATGTTGGTCCATATTTGTGGATCAGAAATCTTGGAATCCAAGCAGATGTCAGCAATAAGTAAGACAGCATTTCTGTTGTCTTTATGATTCTTCCACAGGCCTTTCACAAGGCCTTCCTTGTTGCAGCGCTGAAATGACTCGACACTTTGTGGGAAATGTAAGTGTTCCAATTCAGCAAGGTAAATTAAAGTCTTCATGTAATTCCTTATACCATCAAAGGAATCACTTGCTACAGCTTCAATGATTTTAGGAGTTGTCACATTGAACAACACTTCCATTGCTCTTACCCTGCTTTCATAAGTAATCTTTGATGGGCCACTTCTGTATGCAAAATTCAACAGGAAAAGGGCATTCTTCTGCATGGAACCGGAATCCAAAAGGTACATGACACGCTTCAGGTTCAGCTGATCTTTCACTTTATTCTCAGATCTTGAATAATCTTGAGATCTGATGCTACCTGGACTTGTTGAAGGGAGCCAAGTCTCAATGAGATGAGCACGGATCTTTCCAATGTTCAGGTCACAAACCTCAGCAATTTCTTCAGCAATCTTTTGAACATTAGGACAATTCATTCTCTCAGCACAACCGTAAACTTCATACAACTGGCAAATAAGCTTGGCAGGCTTGTTTTTGAACTTGTTAAAGCATTCTTCAGTTATGCCCCTGGAGTACAAGATGTGCTTAATGGCAATCTCCTGGCATATATCTTTTGCAATCTTGTAAATTTTGGTGGCATTTTGAAGTTTGTCACCATCGCATGAGGACTTCCACTCAAAGGCCAGCCCTACAGTTGCTTTTGCAGCTTTAACCTTTTCTTCACTTAGTGGCCACTTGGTAAGTAATGTAATGGCTGCTTTAACAGCAAACTCTGGGTTGTTGACTAATGAAAGTAGTTTGGCAGCTTTCTCAAACTTGGAGCTTGGTAATTCAACCTGTGTAGAACCTGCAGAAGTAGATTCTGTCTGCTGGTCAAGTGGACAAGATGAGATTAGGTTGTTAACAGCAGTTACATAGACCTGATCTTCTTGCATCTTTAGAAGCCTGCAAAGAGGAAGAAGCTTTGGTGTAGTTTCATCCGTGAGTTCAGGAGCAATAATTTTCCATGGATTTCCACTGACAAGGGCATGGAATGGCAATCTCTCTTGGCTATATTTCTTTGATAACTCACTCATGTCCTTAATACTGGCAGCTGACTCTTTGGTATGAAAGAGAATTTCATATTCTGATGGAGAGGCAGTCCGTTTGTACTTAGATAAAATTTCCAGGACCTCCAGTTGTTTACCAAAGGCTGCTTGCTCTTTCTCACTTGAATGCTTGATAATCTCATTCATAACTATGGCTATTCTCTCATAGTCATATGGGGAAAAAGACCTCAGAACATCTTTTAGCAAGAGCAACAAGTTGGCCACATTTGTAATACTACCAACAGCATTGAGGAGATTGTTCTCAAAGTTCTTTATTCGTGTCTCCATTTCTGTAACATCAGAATTACCATTTGGGTCTTTGCTAAGACTGCAGGTGCCATTTCCAACCAGATTGATTTGAATATAGGAATGCAAAGCTGCATCTACCTCAATATCAAATGACTTGCAAAACTCTATGATAAACTTCACATCAACTCCTGGTTTCTCCAATAAAAGTTCAAGAACTTTCTTTGCCTCTTTCATTTCCCCAGTCAAAAGACTGCCACAGGTAATGTTGAGTTTCCAAAGCCTAGAATACCATAATGCAGCAGTGTACAGCTCTTCAACTGCATTGACCATACTTTGGCTGCAGAAGTTGGTTGCATAATAAAGGGCAATTCTGAAAACAGTGACAAATTGGGATGAATTGTGACCTTGTCCTACAGCAAAGTCCCTCTTTAACATCTGTAGTACAGCATCTTCAGGAATTGAGCAGAGATACCCAAGAGCCAGATTATGGTCTATGTTACTGCAGTGCAATACCTTTGACATGAGGTTTAATAAGATGTTGGCAGTGTAGTTGGAACCATGAACAGCCATTTCATTCAGCAAACAGACTCTAGAAATCTTTCCAGTGTTAACCACATTCCTCTCCTTTTGTTCTTCCTCAAATGCACAGTTCTGGAGAAGAAGGCTAAGTGAATGTATAGCATACTGAAGGGCTAGTTCATTAAGGTTGTTCTCTTGCAGATAACCTATTAAATCCCTGCAGGCAATGGTCAGTCTTTCCAGATTTTTAGTAGGATCTTGATGTACTAACATGAGGGCAGCTGCAACCTTGTGGAGAAGAGGGATTGCAACACTTGCATCTAGAACAAAACCATCATCCTTGAATTGATTACCATTATTCCATGAAAGCAATGGACCTTCTTCACAGATGGATGTAGACAAACTGAGATCACCACTTTCACAGTGAACATTAAGAGAAGAGCTTAGCCAGCACAGTTTACAACATTCCAGATAATCATGTAGGCTACTTGCTTGGCCATGCAACACTGAAAAGCATGCTAATCTGTACAACATCATCGATACATTGGTCTCAGAAGAAGTTATTTCATCAGTATCCTGGATGATAAGTTTCTGCAAAAGTTTCATGCATAAGTTAAAAACTTCTTCTGGAGACAATTCCTCCTTGATTTTTCTTAAACATTCACAACAAGCTGCCAAAGACCAATCAGATCCATCATTTATATCATGGATAAGAATCTTGCTTTGAAACTGGAAATTTGAGAGGCCAAACAAACTTCCCAACCTCAAAACTTTATCCTCTTTGCTCTTTTCTTCCTCTTCCTGTTGAGTGATAATGGACATGAACATACTGTGCTCTTCTAAATATGTCAGTAAGATTTCTTCTTTGGTGCTGACATCCTGGTAGCTGTTGATGGTTATGAAAATTGAGAATTCCTTCTGTAAAGCAAGAATGTTCTTCAAGTCCATCAATGTAGTATTTATGTCATGATTGGTCTCACCCACATTCTGAAGATGTTCCAGAATGTGAACAGCTCCTTCAGTGACAACAATGTGCTCTTTTGAATCTGTTTCATCCACAGGATGGTCTTCTATTACAACTGAAACCCAAATAAGAAACTTCTGAACAACAGACACCATTTGAGATTTGGGGACTACCTTCAGCAACTGGATGCAATCAGTAAGCAGGCCTTTCAAACATAAGTTCTGCAGCCTAATGAAGTAAACTTCTTCAATTGTCAAACAGTGATATGTTTCCACAATCTGCAATGCATCTTCTAAAGCTGTTTCACTTGGTGCAGCAAGGATGTACTTAACCACACCTTTGACATGTGAGTCATTTGAAAACTCAATACCTCGAAGGCCATAATGACTGAGAATCTTCTTTGATTCCATCAAACTATAACTGCACTTTAAGCTTTCATTAGTAGGATCATCAGCCATTGCTTTGCCCACCATTTCCTCAACCACACCACTCCAAGGCACTGATACCCAAGACATCAGCAAAAGAACAGCTTCAAAATGGATTCTCCTTGTCTTGATGCACTTTGCAATCTCCACCAGCCGTGCTTCACACAACGTGTTAGATAGACCAGACACAGAAACCTGCTTGACTTCATTACTTATGTACTTCAGGAGAATATCATCAATTTGAAAGCCATGCTGAATGCCATACTGCATAATTTGGTTGTTAATTACATTTGGGATTAACTCTATAGCTAAAACACTGTCCAACATTTTGAACATGATACCAAGAGGGGTTTTCTTTGTGAACTCTGCCAAGGGGATCTTGCAGTGGTAATTGGCATGAAGTTTCTTCAGCTCTATCAAGTGCTCCACCAGTAGTGAAAGACTCGAGACAGGGTTCGTTGTATTAGCCCTCCTACATACTTCAACAAGGGCAGATCCATGAACTTGATCTACAAACAGAGGGGTAGGAATATCTTTATAGCTACTGTTCTCCTCTGCACATTTGGAAACAACATCAAACAAAAGCATGGCCATTTCAAGCCCATTATTAGGCCAATCTTCTTTTTCAGAAAGCTCTAAGGAAGCAACTCTTTGCTCTAACCAAGAAGCTAGGGCATACAAGGCATCTTCATCGGAACAGCATATTACAGACGGGACTAGGTATGACCTGAGCCATGAAATAATGCTGTGAGAAGGTAAATCAGACCTCACAGATTCTAAAACATTTCTGAGACTTTCTGCAGTGAGGTTGCCTTCAAATTCACTTTGATGACGCCTCCAGATGATAGCAGCACTGGTCATTTTACCTTGACTAAGAAACTGCATTACTTGCATTAACATGTCACCATTGCAAAACTGCTGCCACTTATGTGCAGTGAAACCAGCATCTCCAAAAATCATCTTGAATGTCTCAAGCCTATGAAGTGAAAGCATGACCTCCAGCGTTACCTGGTTGTATTTGTGTTTGTCTTTGCCTGAAATTTTCCCAACTTTCTCCTTGGCAAAGCAAAGTAACCTATATACTTGCTCTAGTGTTGGAGGTGAAGCTTTTAAGCAACAATTAACACAGAATTCTACACTCTTCACATTCTCAAGGCTGTTCTGAAGCTCTTCAATGAGTGTGTCCACTGATACAGCTCTCTCTTCTAAATCTGTATCACTTTCTGAAATCTTTGTGGATATATCAGCCAAAATTGAGTTTGATTTGGCTTTATAAACAAATTCAACATCCAACCCAAATGCTTTTGAACACTGGAGAGCACTATCAAACTTTTTCTTCCGTACCAAGTTGTAAATGCGATGCTCAGGAGAAGCTTCAGAAAGGCATTTGTAAAGTAAATCTGTTGTGGTGTTGTTGTTAATCTTATTGGCACTTTCTTCTATATAAAAAACTTTGTCTTGGTAACAGCAAGATTCAGCAAGGAAGCAATTTTGAGATACCTCCATTGAATATGTTTTCTGAAACTGGGACAACTGATATATCTCAAGTTGTGTTTCATCTCTTTCAGTACCAGTAAGTAACACTATTTGCCCTCCATCGGCCCCCACTGTATCAGCTTCACTTGTGGCCGCACTACTGGTAAGGACAAAATCCTTCACTGGTGGACAATCAACATATCGTAGCATAACTAAAGTGTGGGCATCCCAGATGCTAAGGTTTGAGCACTCATCCAACACAAAAAGATATTTACTATCTGGGCTAACCTGACATTTTCTAGCACCAGTTCCCTTTAGTAGTTCTAGATCAATAACATCTAAAATATTTTTATCAGACCATATGCTCACGGCAGCATTCCCACTTCCTGCTACGATGGATGCACACTTGCCTGAAATAGTTTCCACAGCACAAAAACTGACTTTATCATGAATGTCCATGACTTCTACCACCTCCATTTGGATATTCTCTTTGAGTTTACTGACAAAAGTTTCATCTTTTGACTCTAGTGCAACTGACAAATTTCTCAAAGGCAGGTCCTTTATAGAATACATGCGAGCATCTACAGATATAAGATTAACACTGCTTCTCACTTCATTTCCTTTGAACATACAGTTACAAAAAGCTGGACTTGACTTGTCACTTTTTCTTGCGATATTTACCAGCTTAGTAGAGAAGACGACATCTCGGGAGGCAAAAGAAAAGAAATGGATGACTCCAGAACAGTCTCCCACGACCAGAAACTGGGAGTCGGGACTCCATGCCATAGTATCAACATTGCTATCCAGTGACAGAGTAGCCAAAAAACTGAATTGCTCTCGATCGAAAATGTGAACTTCGTTGAAAACTGATATAGAAAATGCACCAGCTGACACTGCAGTCGATGTATTAACAGGACAAACACCAGCATCGTCTGATGAGATTTTAGCAACCTCTTCCACCTTATACAAAGCAGTACTTTTTTCCCGACTTGTCCAACTTACGGTCGCATCTTCTTCTTGTTCGTCAACTTTTACCACTTTCCAAGGCATTATTTTCAATTAAAGCTTTACTGTTCCTTACAACTCGACGAAGATAGTCAAACACAAACTGAACAGGACATGACACTATCTTTCGGTTATTTCCCGCTCTTTTCAAATTCTAAGCCAATCATAAACTAGGTTTTCAACTCTCATACTTCATGTAAACCATGTAGAATGTAGTGTTTTTTTGTGGTGTTTTTTGTGGCGTTTTTCACGTGGTTCCCTCTGAATTTTTGTCAAAGAATTTTATGGTATGGCAAAACTCACTGGTTGTTCCCAAACGAAAATTTGAGACTATTATTTTGTCCTTTATCATTAATTTTGCTAAAAAAAAATGTTACTACAGAGCTTTTTGGCTGTTAAGACTTCGTATATGTAACGTCACTGGTGCAAAATGTTCCTTAAAAGTGTGTGTGTGTGTGTGTGTGAGGGGAGGGGAGATCAAGAACAGTATTGATACAATCCTGAAGCACAGAATTTTTTGTTATGGTCACTGACAAAATTTTCCAGCCCGGTTATCCCATAAAAACAAACTAAAGGAGAACAGGATAAGAATTAAAAAGATTAACAGAACATAGTGTGCACTGTAGCTATATTTGATTTAACCTGGAGAAATCATTCAACAGACTTCTAAAAGGGAACACTGGGCCCCATTTCACCCAAAAACAGGTAACCGACCAGGATGTGCATGCATATTGGGGGGGGGGGCAAAGCAATGGGACTGGGAATTCGAAGCTTTCCTCAAACTCTCAATTCAACTTACTGTAATGATGGCCCCATATTGCTTTGCATATTAAAAAAACGGGAGAATATTATGACATTCAAGGCGTTACGATGCATAACTCCCAGTTACTTATGAGACCACTTTATCACTTGTCATAACGATTCACATCAATTGAGAAGTAACGATCGAAAACTCTATTTAAAAAAACCAAGAACGAATTACCTAAGAAAAAGTTTCTCATATCATCGAGCTATATCTTGGAATGATCTTCCACCCATAATTCTCGACGGGTATGAGCAACTCTCCGTTAATTCATTCAAAAATGTTCTTAGAAATCATTATAGCAATTTAGAGACAAATCTCTTGATAAGTTAACTCTAAATAATCTAACATCACTTTATATTTGTATGTTATTAATGTTAAATTCGAACTCCTGTAGCATTTTTAAGTACACTTAGCAATTAGTAGAACTGTGTTAATATTTAGCAATAGATATCTTTGTATTTAGGGAAACGGCCCCTTGAAAACCAGCATTTTTAACACGGAAGGGTTACTGTTTTCAAATAATTTTAAATAATAATAATAATAATAATAATAATAGTGTCACAATCTTTTATTTAAGTACCCAATCCCGGTGTACCTTTTGTAAACTCCATTTCATGTGCCGGTTGAATGAGTATAAATGTCAAACGTATGTCGAACATACCCACTTGATTTTTATCCAACAAAGTATGTTTCCGGAGAATACTGGAAAAATAATCTTCTCCACAGTCTAATTCCTTTCCTTATGTCCCCTAGACATTTATTTTTCTGAATTATTTTATTTTATTGATTTATTGAGCGTACAAGATGTATGAATAGGCATGGATAATTTGGTGGCATAAATCATGTTTACTAAGGAAAGCCCTGATTGTCCAACTTAGGGCCTGACATGATCCAGCTTTGCCGGGATGGGGCAGAATTTGGCGCCAACGAGGGTTTATATAAAAGTGAGTCAGCCGGGGTACCCGGGTTTGACCGCTTAGGCGAGCCCATGCGTTTGCTATAACTTGTATCTTATATTTATATGGTAACCGGGCCAGCACGCCTAGCAGAGATCTGCCTTTGCGTAACAGGGATGTGGGTTTCCTGGGCTGGGATTTTCCCCATCTACACACGATTGACCTGGCTGACTCGTCTACCCGAGCTAGCAAGTCAAAATTCAGTGCACATTATAAGGTTTGCCTTGACCAATATTTTTTGGACAACTTTTCGTTTCACAAGTCGTGTTTGTTTGGGTGTTCGTTAATTGAAATCGTGCTTGTAAAAGCATTACTTTGCCCAGCTCCGTGGGATAATAACTACATTTAGCTTAGTAAACAAGACAGCCCGGATGGGAGGGATAGACCTGTTCATGTAATTAAACACGAATGAAAGTCAGTCCGTATATACCCGAGCTGGTTCGCTTTCATATAAACACCCCTTAAGTGTAGCTACCCCGGGATAATTTTTGGTTCGATTATATGGGGGAAAATATCCCGACTGAGCTAGATGAAATTAAGTTCGGCGCGAAAATTCATGTCGCTGAAGTAGGCCAAAGTAGGCAGAAGTGTTACTGAAGTGTCAATGGAAGGTGGAAGAGTGCTTTCAGTCAGCCCCGCCCAGAAGGGGGGCAACTGGGGCAGTTTGCCCCCGGCCCCAACCTCAGGAGGGGCCCCGGACACCGGGTCAAGAGAGGCTCTTTTTGGCTCCCTCAGCATACTGATAAATTTACTTCCTTTATGTTTGAAATGAAAATCAAGTAACTGAATAAGATTCCCCACTTTATCGAATCCACGCTGTTTATTTATTCATTGAACACTGAATCGGGGCAGGACACACGTCTTCACCCAAATAGTTGTCTTCAGGCTCTATGGTAAAAAACCGGACGAAAGGGCTATTGTCAAGCGCAATATCGACCAAAATAATTTTTGTAAAGGGGGCCCCCAAATTTTTATTTTACCCTGGGCCCCACCCAGACTCTGGACGGGCCTGCTTTGAAACGTGTCCCGCCTTGCCCGGGACATTCTGAATATATGTAAGAAAGATATCTCGGCTAGGCGGAATTTCGCCTCATTAAAAGCGAGATCTCGCTGGCAAAAAAATATGCCGTCTAGCTGGGAAAAGACAAGTTTTCCATTTTCAATAAAATCTGAAATTGATTTTAACAAGAGGTTGATCTGGAGAGTAGCATCTCTGCAAAAAGTCTAGTCCCGGCAAAGAGGGATAATTTTCTCCATATAATCCATTACGTCGCACTTGAGACGACTTTTCTGAACGAGAAGGATACATATGAAGAAGCATAAATTAGAGCTAATGAATTGTTTAGGAGAAAACCTATGAAATATAGGGCAAAGTATTTTGGATTCATCAACCGGTTTCTTTTTGACAAGATAAAGAGCCCAGCCTGAGTAGTCGGGCCAAGATTTTTAAAATTTTCTTATGTATTTTTTCCTGTTTGAGGATTTTTTGAATGAGATTTTTCATTTTATAACTTTTTTAGATTTTCAAGATTTTTTTGAGATTTTGGTGATCAATGTTTGAGTGTATAGTACGGAATAGTACATACATGGCAAATTGCATCGACCGTAGATCCGCTGTCCGTTCGGATTGATAGTTAGACTTGCACAGGACCTAAAAAGTTCCCCACGCTATTTTTTCGAATGAAATTGAATAGCTGACTAATTAATTCCATCTTGAATTTTACAAGATGAAAGGAGACTACAGTGCCTACGACCTTTTTGATTTACTTACTAAGGGTTACTCAGTGGGCTCATCAGAACCCACTGAAACCGCACGAAACCGGCACGAGTCGTCAATATGTGTGGTTTTCCCAGCACTTTGGACTACTTTTAAAGGTTGTTGCCGGCAAATCTCGAGTGTAGGCAGTAGCGTTTTTTTACGCAGGAAGCCAATTATTGTGCACGGTTGCTTACTCTAGAACTTATTTTCGTCTTTACCTCCTTTTTGTCTGGATAGACCTACTATTAATTTAGACCTGACGATTTTGCACGCCCCGGGGAGATTTCTGAAGCAGGAGCAGGGGCCGACAGCTGACCACACAGACCTTCACAGACCTAATGACCAGTTTATTGAAAACACAACCTCGTTCCCAGGGTCTTTTCCTTTGAAAGCCGAGTTAGTTTTTGTGACCTATGCTAAAGAAAAGATCTCTTCTGATGACTATAAATAAATGTATCAGCATGACCACTGATCTGAAAAATAGGACTGGATCGGGCAACCCAGAGGTTGGAATAAGGGAGAAAAGGAAGCCCGCAAAATTCAATCTGCGCCATATTGGAGTGACCACTTTCTCGGTAAAGTTGTTGTAAGGATATTACGAAAATGGGGAAACTCGGTACGCAGTGCTGTGCTTTTGGCTGTAATAAGCGAAGGAAAAATGTGAAAGAAAACACATCCCGAAGTGATAGTGAGGGACCTGACGATGAAGAGTCGAGATTAAAAAGAAAGTTTTCACGGACATTTCACTCGTAAGCAATGGCATTAAAACATTATATGTGCAAAGTACAAAGATTTTTTACCAAGTGTAATTCTAATCTTGAGAAACATTTTCCTGTTTCAAATGACTGTTTAGAGCAGTTCATTTAAAGGTTCATCAAAGTTTAAAAATCCAAATATCACGTACATACATACATACATACATATATATATATATATATATAAAATGTAATTTGAAGCAAACATAACTGAAACAGCCACCTGTGAGTTTGTGGTAAAACTGTTAATAGATTGCTTTAGCATACTGGAGACCAGTTTAACAAATTACATGTCACAGTACAGCCCAGGAATCTTCAATTGGCAGCTTGCTGTCTAGATGTGGCCCATGAAACCTTCTTGAATCTACACTGTACTAAAATTTTGTGGCTTGGCAAGAGACATCCTTTGAAAATCTCTGTAAATAGATGCCATTTGAAAATGTATCTTGTATCTTTCTTACCATTTTAAAAATTAGATAACCTTTAGGAGAGACTATTCATCAAGGCATGGTCAAATACTGTTGACACAGAGTTCTTCACTGATCAACATTAGCACAACACTTGCAGACTTGGTTTTAAAGAAATTTACTGAATGTTGAAGAAATCAGACACAACCTCCAATCACATTTATAACCACTTTTCAGTTAAACTTAAAGTGACAAAACAGTTCATATTGTTACTTTTCCCAAATTTGAAGTCCCAAATTCCATGTCCCATATATTTTTCTTCACCCAGCTTTCCATCCAATCCACAAAAAGGGTGAAATGGTTAGCAAATATGCATCAAAAGGATTGGACACCAAGCAGTCATTCCAGGATCTGCTCGGATCATTTTGAAGAAAGATTTTTGAACAGAACTGGTCAGATTGTTAAATTAAAGGATGAGGCAGCTCCAACCAGATTTTAAAAATTTCCAGAACATCTTAAGAAGGTAATAATATGTAACTAATGGTCATTAACATTTCAAAAGTTTCATTCTCTGATCAAACAAGTTTGGCAAAGAAACAAATTAAAGAATCTTACTGTACTTGTGATAACAGAATTCAGCATAGAAATACAGTATACCAAATACTTAAAATTAAGTAATATAATGAATAGTATAATTCTCTTGTTGAATGCTTACATTATTACTGTGAGGGGTGGATCTAGCATTAAGGCAACCTTTCATCCAGGGCATTTTCCCTCGATGATGAAAGGTCGGCAAAAATGGCTCTGGCATTGACCGGTCACAATATCATGAATTTAAGGATATTGTGACACAAGGAGCCCAGTACTTACAATAATAACAATGTCAAGTTAAAAATAAAGGAAAAGTTCATTTTTGCAGAAAACTAAAGAACAAAAACCACCAGCCAAACGATCACTCAAGATTCACAGTGCACAAGTAAGTAGTCATTCATACACAATGATAGAGTCTGCCCTCCCTCTATCAAGGGAGTGTGTTCACCAGATGTTGACAGTGACCACAGCAACAAGCATGAAGATTCACCAAGAAAACTGAAGGAGCAGCTTAGCATAATTAATGAGCAAGTCATTTCATTGAAAAAAAAGCTGAAGGTGTCACAGCAGAAATCACGACGCATGAAGATTAGGGTGAAATCACTGAAAACCATTGTGAAACAGTTACAGGAAAAGCAGCTAATTTCTTCAAGTTGTGAAGAAATGTTGCAACATAACTTCTCTGGTGTCCCCTTGGCCATGCTGCAACGGATGAATTCCAAGTCAGGAAAAGGCTGTAAATATTCACCAGAGCTAAAATCATTTGCACTGACATTACAGTTCTGTGAATTTGTAAGGAAAACATTCAACTTAGCACTTCCTCATCAAGCCCAAGTCAGAAAATGGTATGCTAAAGTTCCTGCAGAGCCAGGGTTTACAGAGTGTGCATTCAATGCACTTGCTTTGAAAGTCCAAGAAGCTGAGAAGAAAGGTCAAAAGGTGATTTGTTCCCTAATGTTTGATGAAATGGCCATTCATAAACATGTCTCATGTGATGGTACAACGTTTTAGGGTTATGTTGACCTTGGAAATGGAGTTGATGAAGATGACTCTGCTCCTGTTGCAAAAGATGCCCTCATTTTGATGGCTGTCAGTGTTAATGGTTCATGGAAAGTCTCCTGGGGCTACTTTTTTTATTGATGGTCTTAGTGGTGTAGAGCATGCCAACCTCGTGAAAGTCTGCATCAAGAAACTTCATGATGTTGGGGTTAATGTAGTGTCACTGATGTGTGATGGTCCAGCCTGCCACTTCAAAATGCTGAAAGAGCTTGGTGCATGTCTGAATATTACAGGTCTTCAAGCATACTTCATCCATCCTCTTCATAAGAATAAAATCTATGTTCTGTTAGATGTATGCCATATGTTGAAGTTGATCAGAAACACTTTCAGTGCATCAGGTATATTGGCAGACAAAGATGGCAAAATCTACTGGCAGTACATTGTTCAACTTCAAAAGTTCCAAGATGAAGAAGGATTCAGACTGGGAAACATGTCCAATGGGAGCCCATGTCCAATGGGAGCAGTAGAAAATGAAAGTTAACCTTGCAGCTCAAGTTTTCAGTTCCAGTGTTGCTGATGCGATCGAATATTGCACCAAAGAGCTTAAGCTGGAACAGTTTCAAGGTTCAGAGGCAACAGTCAAGTTTATCCACCTGTTTGATCATCTGTTTGATATCCTCAACACCCGCAACCCATGTGCAACTGGTTTCAAAACAGCACTTTGTGTCAAAAATAAAAGATCCAGGGATATGTTTCTTGATGATGCATTTGACTACATCAAGAATCTACAGGATACACTTGGAAATCCAATGCACAACACACCTCAAAAAACTGGCTTTGTTGGATTTCTTCTTGCAAACAAAAGCATCAAAGGTTTGTTTCATGATTTGTGTGAAGGGGCACAAGCACCACTAGATTACTGGTACTTCCTGACATACAAGTTCAGTCAGGATCACTTGGAGTTATTCTTTGGTGCCATTCAATCTGCAAGAGGCTTCAACAACAACCCCACTGCACAACAATTTACGGCTGCATACAAGTGTCTTTTGATGAGGAGTACCATTGAAGAACACAATGGTAATTGTCAGAAAAGAGACCCAACAGCCATCCTCCAAGTGATCAGTGATACCTGTAATGTAAATAATGAAGATGTTACAATCACAAATGCATCACTCATCAGGAAGTATGACCAAAGAGAAAGAAGACCAATCATGCATGACCATGACTACAGCAATGTCCCTAATGTGGTCAACCTCTCTGAGTTTAAAAAAGCTTCCATATCATACATTGCAGGATATGTTGCAAAATGGCTGAAAAGAAAATATTCTGTATGCCTTGCTGCAAAGCACTTGGTTCAGCCAAACACACACCTAAGTCAAGCTTCCTAAAACTCAAAGGCAGGGGCAATCTGTTTAAACCTACACAGTGTGATACTGATCTGCGAAGAAGCAAAAAAGTGTTTTCAATGAATGCTGTTGTCAACTGGAAAACTTCCTCAGTGCATAGGTATTGCTGATGCTATTGCCACCTCTGTGTTGGGTGGAATAGATCATTCCAAAATTTTCAAGGAACTTGAAAATCATATGCTTGACACACCTGTTAATGACAATCACGTTTATGGTTTGATCAAGACTATTGCAAAATGCTTCTGCAAACTCAGGTTATACCATTTAGGGAAAGAGGCTACAGCAAAGCTGCATGGCAAAAAAGTGAGGAAGAAGCTGAGCAAATTCGTTCTCTTTAATCACCAGCGAAGTAAAGCAACATAAACAAATTAGAACATTTCACCAAGTCCACGGTTGCAATCAGCTGATTGATAAACCAAATCGGTTCCTTTAGGAACCACCAAAAATGTAAAAAAGAAAACAAACGATATTCTTGATAATTGGGGCACGGGGAGATAAGTTTTCTGGTTTCACAAAACAAAATGGCAAACTCCAAGATCAAGTGATTTTGTTTTGGCAAAGCGCATTTTCTGTACACAATATCATTAGATCACTTTCACATGGAAAAAAAAGTTTACTGTTAAAGTCTAGCAGCGGTTTAATTTTTGGCTTTTCAGGGTTCAGTGACGGGTCAGTGAGTGACTCACTGTCTATTAACTACTGAAAACGATTAGGTTTGCTGTACCTCATAGTACTAGTAGTAAAAAGCTTTATTTACGGTATCACTTCATTAAAAATGCTCTTCCAGTGAACGGTTACATAACAAAGTACTAAAAAACAATGATACTAAAACAGATTCTAAATATACAGATAAATGGCTACTACTAAATGAACCTAATTCGACTATATGTTACACAAAAGTTTACCTAAACTATAGCTAAAACACAGTCACAACACTCCAAGTCCAGGAACGCTAAATAACCACGGCCTTTTCCATCCATAAAACCTGGCACTGTAAAGGGAAAAATCTCTGGCCTCCACAGTATGTAGACTATGCAGTAGATCTCGAAATGCAGTACACGCCACCAACACGATCACTCGTTGCTCAATAGTCGATTATTTATCACGGGAAAATCAGTAATTTTAAGGAAAATCGGGCAATTTTAAAGGATTTTGCCTCTCCTTGGCATGTTTTCATTTAAAATTTGACAATTATACGCCAAGAACCTACACACGTTGAAAGCTCCCCTCCAGTTTCTTCGACGTAACCTATATCAAATATACGGCGCACCTAGTAAAGTGGTCACTCCAATATGGCCGCCAGGGCGGACTTCCGGCTTCACTTTTTGAACAATGGTTGCTCGATTCAGTCCTATTTTTCAGATCAGTGAGCATGACATATGAGTAAATTAGTTCCCAGCACCTTTTCGTTTGAGAGCCGAGTTAGTTTTTGTGACCCATGCTAAAGGAGAGATCTCTTCATATGAGTATAAATAAGTGTATCAGCACGACATATGAGTAAATTAGAGTGCTAGGAATTACCACATGATTTCCAACATCACCAGTGTTCTGGAGCCTGGACCAGAAAGAGTTAATATGATTAAGATGTGGGCAAAGTAGACATAGTACAAAAAAGTACTCCATGCTTGGATTGGTAATAGAAAGACTCAAAAGAACGGATTTATAATTAATTAGGGATTACACAACCATGGCGTTTTTTTTATTAATATTTAGTTATTGTTATTACATAGTAATTAGTTTTCTCAGGGACCACAGATACGGGGGAGCAATTGTTCCACCACTTTTTTGGCAATATTACTCCCCCCCCATTTTAACAACTTGTTATCAAACTAGTGAACAAACGTCTTCTTTGTGCGAAGAGGAATTTGACCTATCTCTCCCCGCCGGTTTTTCTCCTGGACGTTTCGGCCACCCCACACCCGACTCCACACACATTGAAAACGCTCAGTGGTCCCTGTATTTTTTTTATCAAGGGTGCAACCAGGAATTTCGAGGAGCAGGGGTCGCAGGCACCGTGGAGGTGATTTTGGTCATTTCGAGTGCAGTAAATCTATGTACCTTCGGGGAATGAGGGCAAGAAACTATCGCTAACAAGGCACATAATTATAAGATCTCCCATAAAAATAGCAGAGGTCGCGACACCCTCAACCCCACACTAGTTGCACCCTGTTTGCATATTTTACGGCGTTATTAAAATTAACAGTTACTGCTTGATTCATGCTTAGTCGACATTACGTAAACAGAATGTTTGCGCAAACGAATAAAATTTGGAAATATGAGGTACATTGGGAGTACATGCAATTAAACGGCGAGGAAAGAGATACACGAATGAAAACAATTCTGGTTGCAATAAGACGCATTAACATAAGAGAATTATTTATATTCTGGCTTTCCTTCCAAAAGTAGGATTAGGGTGGCTGGTAGTTGCTTGTCGTATGCCAAGCTAATTACCCATTGAACTCTAAAAAGACTGGAATGATACTTCGTCATACCAGGCCTCACGATTGAATGAAGCCGACACGGGGGCAGCCATGTGGGTCAAAAACACGCGTGGAAAAAAGTTGTATTGAACCTTTACTTATTGAACTTTTAAAGTTAATTCTGACAAATATGCAGTCCTACAGACATTTTCCTCTACTCACTTTGCACTGAAAAGAAAACTGTCAAAATGTCCAAAATTTGGGTGAAGTTTTTCACAGTAGGCTGTGTGTTTTATCGTGTAGGGGACTGGGATGACCTGCAATCAGTGAACTCAATTTCCATATCTGGAATGCTAACTGGCCAATGAAAAGCAGTGAACTCTAAAAAGACTTTTTAGAGTTCACTGATGAAAAGTGAAGGCAAGATGGTCGCTCATGGAGGCCAATTTTGACGTCAGTTTCAGTCCCTTACGCGGGCTTGTGCGTCAGTTTTAGTCTCCCACGCGACTTTTTACATTTTCTGACGAGTTTTCTTTGGAAATACACACAAAACACGTCTTCAAAATATACAGTAGAAATAAGTTTAAGAATTTTAAATATATTTCGACTAAGTCAAAACGAGTTACAGGTTATATATTTTCACGAAAATAAATTACCAAACATACGAGAAACCTGATAAAACGGTCTCGAAAAATTACTTCAAGAAACTACAAAGTGCAAGTCCTTTTTCTACCGTTAATTCACCATCTTCAGACAATTTAGTACACTTCTTAGGCCACACGGCAATAATGAATCCTTTTAAATACTCGATTATGTAAAATTGTTCCAGTAGTGTTTTGTCTAAACACTTTTTCCATGGTTGGGAATGTTTTCGAAGCCGAACCATACAAAAACTAAAGATTAAAGTCGTGCAAAGGACTGGAACTGATGTACAAGGCCGCTAAGAGGATTGAACCTGACGTCCTAAATTTTCCTCCGTGGGCGGCCATCTTGGCTTCACTTTTTGCCCGAGCGAATGACTGGGAGTTAGCATTCCAGATATGGAAATTGAGTTCACTGCCTGCAATTTGATCCACATGTCAGCCTCCATGATAGCTTCAAAATACAGTTTTGCAGGTATCGTTCCAGTCTTTTTAGAGTTCAATGCAATTACTCGACCCATTCCTTCGCTCTATCATGAAATATGGCGTCCAATAACTTTTGGGTGGACGATTTATTCCCACCAAGATTTAAATTGACCAGTTCATTTGACTGCAGTGAGAAATCAAAAACATCTTATCCATCGAGAACTAGGGACGTTCAGCAAATATATGAAGATGTGTATTTGTCTACGACTTTCTCTGAGAAATGGGATGAGTTGAACGGCGAATCGAAAACGTTAAAGGAGGTAATGATGGAGAGTGCAGCTAAAGAGGTGACCCAGCCTAGTTTAAAGGTCAACCCAGATTCGAGCCCTGATGAGAACAAAACTAAGAGAAATGTGACAGAACGTAAATGCATGTGGAGTACAGATGAACTAAAAGTGTTACGGAACTCTTTAAAGCGATCAAGGTTAAATAACATTCGCTTGTGTGTTTTAACACGTTCTCTTCAAAAAGACTGTGAGCATTTGAAGAATATTTGCCAAGAGCGGGCAAGAGAGATTTTAGAGTGGAATAAAAAGTATAACGAAGTGAGAAAACAAAACAAAAGAATGAAAGTAACTTGTAGAGCATTCAAACAGGATGCAAAGAGGTGCAACGCGGAGCTGGAGGAATGTAAAGAGTTTTTGAACGTTGCTCTCACTGACAAGGAGAGGTTAGAATTGGAACTCGTACAAACAAAGAAGGAACTTGAAACCAAACAAAAGCAGTGTGCAACACTCAGTCTAGATTTAGAAAACCAAAAGAGACTGCAAGATAAGCTGATGGTAAACCAACAGATTGCCCTTGGATTAAAAGAAGAGCGAAAAATTAACGACAAAGCTAAAAGAAATTCAACTAGCGCTGGAAAAGGAAAAGAATTATCATGAAATAAACAGAAATGCTTTGGAACATTTAAGATTGCATTTTACTTCAGGAAGGAGGTGATGAGGTGTTATTACCATCCATTTGTTGGTATTTAAGTTGATATGGCTGCAAATAAAGTAATGTAAATATAGATTCTACTTGAAAGTAAACAGTCTAATGCCAAATTATTTTTGATTTGGATTTTTGTTAATAAGGGTTGATAAAATTCCTCATATAAAGTCTGATGTTTTATCATGATCTTTTGAGTAAGAACTCATTTATTGAGCATCAAAATCTTACATACCATATAAAACTCATTATATTTTTTGGAAAACCCACTTGAAGTAACTAATTATAAGCCCAAATCAAAAAATCTAAAGCCCATATATACTGCACAATCTCTTGCATACAATTGCATTGTACTGCATTCTCACGTTTGTCCAACCAAGGATGCAGTGGTTGACATTATACAAAAAAAATGTATGATTGCTCTTGAGGAAAAAGCTAGTTGGATGTTGGTCTTTTAAAAGCACTCAAGTTACTGACTGTAATGGACTGAGTATAGTCATGTTTTCATGGCAAAGTAGTTGGCATATGTTATTTACAAAATTTAATTATTTTGTATGTTGATACATGAAAATGGGCTGGCTTAAAGAAAGAGATCACAACTTTATTAACCAGTGTTTAACCTTTTTAGGGGCAGTTAGTCACAAGATTCCAAAGTACATGTACACCCTTGCCTCTTTATGAGTTAACCTAGGAGGCAGTTTGTTTTGAGCATTTACTTGAACTACTGACTATGACACAGCAAGTTGTCCAAAGTACATGTGCACCCTTGCCTCTTTATGAGTTAACCAAGGAGGCAGTTCATGTTACCAGGGTTCTGCCCATGATGGGTGATGCCAGGTAGTAGTGCCCAGCACTCAGCATTACCACTCAGCACTTACACCAAAGCAAACCCTTCCACCCAGCACTCAAAAAGTAGCAAAAATGTGATAGGAATACCTCAATTGATCTTTTTTTTACTTAAACAATATTGACCAGTATTTGGTAAAATTTAACACCATGATGCACACGTGATTACCTACCAGTGATTTGGTGATGTGATATCCATTCAAAACCAAGTATGACCCTGGGCCTGCAGGTGCCCACCACTCAGATGGTCCTGGGCAGAATCCTGTGTTACTAAACTCTCAGTATAACACAATGAAAATTTACTTAATTACATGTTTGTAATAAGAACTATGGTTCACAGTAAGAGCATAGTTAGGAAGAGCTGTGGAAGCTATGGCAGCCTCACAAATGTTTTGCCATGTAAAGGCAACCCACCTGAGGCAAACTAGGGTATTGCTAATCCCTTGTTAAAGGCTTGTTGGCCAAGTGAGTGGCACATCAGAATAGCATACTTAATAAAAATAATAAATATACATACTATATACCATGTGTTACAAGATATAGTAACTACCTACAGTATAAAAAAATTAATTATATAAAAATAAATAGGAAATCTACATGAATATTTTTGAAACGTCTTTTTTCTACATTTAGAACATAAAGGGACTGACAGTCTGGAAGGGCGCGTTCATATTCCCAAAAAGCGCTGGAATGTCCACCAGCCAAAAATTATTTTTCATAAATAATACTGTCAGAAGCTACTGCTCAACTTTCACCATAGGCACAGGCCTATACAAGCAGACTGGATTAAATCATTTGCCTGACATGCCTGACCCCTTTTTTCCGAGCACATTTGATGGATACTTTTGAGCTTATTCTAACCGTTCTTATTAAGAAAACTACGCTCGGCAGTAAGATTACAACTTTATTAACCAATTTATTTATTATTATTAACCACAAGATTCCAAAGTACCCCCTTGTCCCCTCATGTGTTAACCAACGAGGCAGTTCTTGTTACAGTACTAAACTGTCAGTTACAGTACCAGCATACCTTTTCTCCGAGCACATTGGTGGATATTTTCGTGCTTATTCTGGCAGGTCTTAGCTCGAAAACTACGCGTGGCATTTATTTGTTTTATGCTTTGTTCACTCCAAAACAAGACCGAAAAAGCATCGTTTAGTCCATACATCAACTGAATAAGTTCCATTCCGCTAATTTTTACGCCAAAATTGTACCACAAGAACATCCTCTTGGACTGTACAGATTGTACGAATAACAATGTGCGGTATATTGGTTTGCCTTGACCGACTCCTTTTCCAAATTTTAAATACCGTATTTATTCCAATAGACGCCTTGGGCGTTTATTAAGAAATTGAGCTCTAAAGGGAGGCGTTTATTAGAGAGGGGCGTTTATTTCAAAATTTAATATTTCAACCTTAAAAATAGAAAATATTCACACGATTTCACGCAAATGTTCACACAATGCCAATTCCACTGTAATCATCGTTAGTAATAAAAGATAGAAGGTTCGTTAACTGCACCCCAACATTAGTATGAGCGATTAAAAACAAAAAAATTTCACACAATTCAACAATGAAATTTTCACTCAATTTCTGTCATGGCATTAGACTCATAAAAAGTTCGTCATCTGCGTCCTCAAAATCCGAATCAACGATGAGCTTGAAAGGATCTGGTCTAACGCATTCTTGAATGAAATGATCTTGAGATCCGTCGACTGGAAGGTTAAGCGCGCAGATTTTGAAGGATTCCACAAACGGGCCCATTTGGTTTACTGGGGTGCGTTTATTGGAGGGGGCATTTATTGGAGTAGGGTGTTTATTAAATATTTTTATGAATTGAGGGGGCGTTTATTGAAGAGAGCGTTTATTAGATAGTGGGCGTCTATTGGAATAAATACAGTAGCCAAGAAATTTCTCATTTTTTAACGGTTTGTTTGAATTGTGCCATGTTGGCGTGTGAAGTGTTTCGCTTCCTGAAAGTGCTTTTCCATTCCTTCCGGTGCGGTACGGCAAAAATCGCAATGACTCGAAATAACAGCGGTATTTCCTCATGTACTAGTGCAGATGCCGCTTGTAGTTGTGCTTTTAACAGTTAATCACATACGCCGGTGTGATGAATCGTATGCAACTGTAGTATCATGTGGATGGGGCCTAAGAAATGTAAACAAACTTATGTCTTTGATTCAACGTTCCGCTTTCATTTTTTTGCAGATAATGAAAGCAGTGGGTTCATGACCTCCGTGGCTAAAAATGTAATGGAGAACAAAAAAACAAAAGAAAAGAAAACGAAACAAATCAAACTAAACAGAAATTTTGAATTTTACTATCAATATAACCTCTTTTCAAGTTTTTAACAAAAACCGGATGGTTTTCTTCCAATGCATTCGCCATAACTAAAACTATTAAATGTTGAAAAAAAGGCTATATTTTTCTCAAAACCCTTAGCACTATGGATAGAATGTTTGCTGGTAAAAAATAGCAGGTGGCTTGATACAAGTCATCGTTTCAAAGGTAATTGATATTCATTTTCGTTTTGATGTTTCCTTTAAATTCATTTTTACAAAGCCAGTCTTGCCAAAACATTTGCTGAGTTTACGAAATGGCTTCTTGTCCAGACAGAGGAGATGCGTCTGACTCTGATTTCATCAAAGCGAAAGAGATTGGAAAGGCGATTGGTGAGTTAATCAAAACTGCCCTAAAAGTCTCTAAGTTTCAAACGAACAGAAATGTTGAGCCAATTATCGAAGGTTTGATCAAACATGTAGACGAAATAATTCAAACGCCAGAGGGGCGAAAATTATTGGCTTCGACAAAACATTTAGTATCGAGCATAAAGAACAAAGAAGCGTTCTTGGGCATTATGCGGAGGATCTTTAACGTAGCTCAACGTATTGCTCGAAAGAGCAGTGGAAAATTTGGGCTGGTTTTAATGGGCGTTGGAATTGTTATTTTCTTCTTGACAACGGCTACAGGTGTCGGGAAAGGCGTACCCGCTGTCTGGTTGACCTACGCTGGACAAACGCTCACTGGTCGTTTGTTTTCCTCTGGTTCCACTTTAGTTCGCAAAGGTGCGAAAGAAGTAGTTCCAAATAAGCAGGCTCTCGTGACTTTGTTAAATATGCTTGTATATGATGGACGAGAGTTTCCACTCTTATCAAGAGAGGAACTTGAACAGCTGGAAACTATGGACCATACATCCTCAACAGGTTCTTTCGATGACTGGGTAGTTCTTTAGTAATCTTACGTACGAAAGGAGCTGTCGTTTAAAGAGCATAGTGCAGTCAGGTTACTCCATAGGTGGAGAACTAAATATATTGGTGTGCAGGAGTAAAGGTGGCCAACCTATATATAATACAAGGTCATCTAGCAAATCTTCGTATTACATTGTCCAGGTTAGAACTAATTATGGCAAGTTGAACCTGCGCTATAGAGGGGCAGTTATACGGAATTCGCTAAATGAGTATCTAAAATCAAAATCCCTTAAATCATTTAAGAATGAAGTAAAACAATAGTTTATTTCGGTCTTATGTATAGAAAAACAATCATGTTTCACTGAGATTTTTCTTCTCTTCTTGCGCTAAAATTACAAATAATCGATGTCCATACTACTTTATACTACCATTTATGACACAACATGTTAGTGTCGTATCGTATTGTGTGTTTCGACAGTTATCAAGTTAAATTTCTAAAAAAGCTACCCAGCTCGATTAACTTTATAGTTATAATAGGACGGCCTTACCATATATTAATGTCATTAACATGTATTTGGTTAAGTTTATAAATCTACAGGGTGTCCCCAAAAAAACGAAAACTATTGAAATCACCAATAACAATTTAATTGTTAGAATTTGAATGCCTTAGCACTCTGTTGGTCCCCACGAGTGCATTAATGATTGATATAAGTAATTTTATAATTTACTTTAAATTCCCGCGGGCAAAAAATCGCGCACTTTACAAGGCGATTTTCTTACCTATGTAAGAATGCACCTTGTCAATATTTTACGCATCATTACGTTCACCTTCGTAGGACATTCAAATTTTAACAATAAGTGATTTCAATAGTTTTCGGGTTTTTTGGGACACCCTGTATAGTAATAAAGTTGTTGGTGTTGGCCAAGCAAGTAAGGATGACGGCGGTTCGCAATAAATGAAGTATTCGAGTTTTAGCATTTAAACTAAGTCTCACTGACGTTACACTGGACTTTGTATGTTTACTTTCTTCCTCAAAAACACTTCTATAAGTGAATCCAGTCACAGACTAGTTTTTGTTTTCTAAAATGAGAAAATTCGTTTGGAAACATCGTGTACAACAAAGACGTCGAGTATACCGTAACTATGATAAAACATCTTTCTCCTTTGTTTTGGATAGAAATTCTGATTTAAGGATTAATCATTGTTAAGCTTTCGGTCATGTTTTCTCGAATTCCCTTATTGTTACGCTGTCATGGAAATACGAAATTTTATAGTCGCAAATGATGTCATTTCAAAGTGACTCGAATCTCAAAATGACGCAATAAAATACATATAAGACTTGTTTGCACGAGATGAAATCGCAACCTCAAGGACGAGAGAAAAGAAAATGTTTTCTCTTGTCAAGCTCTTACTGTCGCGCTTATTTCATATGCATGTGCTTATGCTTGCGTTATCCCCACAGGAAAACCTGTAGACTTGGTCTTTTTAGTTTCGTTCTTGTGCTTGCTCTTGATTCATTCATGTGGACAATGCTTGTTGTTGGGGTGGCGCCAGGAATTCCCCGACGCAGGGGCTAACGTTCCCGACAGGGAGATTAAACCTGAAGGGCCAGAATCACGCCTCCTTGAACATGAGTTCAAGTGGGAAAAATCGTCTGGCCAGTCAGGATCGAACTTCACACGTAAGAGACGGCTTTTATCTTTGAGTTTATCAGGAGTTTATCACAGTAAGTAAAAAATAAATATAAATACTAAAGCCCAGCAAAGTGTGCAAAGTACCCATTAAATATTTTAAACTTTTCATTGTTTATTGCTTTACTTCGCACACTATACTGGGCTTTGATATTTCATACTTGGAAGACGTAAAAATTCATTTATTTTAATGGTTTAGCGTCAGGATACAGCAGAAAATCCGACGTTATAATAGATGAGCCTTGTTCTTGCTTGATTTTCGACCTAGTATTATACTTCCACGTTTTAAAACGAAAAGCATTTTGAGTTTTAATTTTTGAAATCTAATTAAACCAGTTTATAAGTCGTCATTTGCGTCCAGCTCATCAAAATGATGCCAGTCATTTATGATTTAATTCTGATGCCTTCGCAGAGAACAGCTGTGGAAGTCTCAGACTTTCAGTTTTTACTTCTAAATGGGAAATTAAAGTATTGACATCTAAGTTAATGCGAAGTCTATGTCATCACATTACTTTGTTTTTAAATCTTCGTAGTGTTTTGTAACAATACAATAAATGTTTAAATCATTTGATGTCATCCGACAGGGTGGTTGTATACCAAGTTAACTTTCATGGATGTCGCTAAGAGGTCCGATTGCATAAATTCTACCCGTTTGTGATCCCCTCATCGACCATGTCTTCCAATACATTTGAGACTGCAACAACGAGCTTCGCCACGCTTGTGTACTGTGAATGAGGAGTTCTCAGTACCCAAACAGTGAATTACTGATTAATGATTTTAATCAATTTTTAATAACTTTTAATTTTTACTGATTAACGTTTACAATCTGTTAATCACATAGACTGATCATCTTCAGCCACGGGTCCCCACGGATGTCTCCTTGTGTGAAAGATACTTATAATGATAAAGTATAACAAATCAGGGGCCGGTTATTCAAATCACGATTAGCGGTAATCTAGGATTACCTAGCCTACGTGCACACTCAACCTGATATATTATTTCATTATCACGTCGAGTCTGCACACAGGCTAGGATTACCACGTAATATGTTGTTTTGGTTGAAAAATTTAGTTCAAATTTCACAGCTCACCCGAAATCTGTTAGAAAAAAATTCCAGTTTTTCCCAGTAGCACGATTGGAAAGGTATCCTTAGAATTTTCGCTAATCCTGGATTAAGCTACTCGTCTTTTGAACAACCGGGTCCAGGTGTGTAGGTCAAAGTACTTTGCGCGATCCTACTATACCGTTCAGGCTATATGGATATAAACAATCAGCAACATTTTAATGAAAATAAAAATAATAAAAGAGCAAAATCGTCTGGCGTTAGCAATAGTAAAATAAAAAGTCGGGTATGGACTAAAGAGTTGAGGCATTCCTAACCCTTTCTGGACCGAGATGTCTCCCCTTATCAAGTAACGTTTGGATACGGACCGAAAAGAGTTAAAGTTATGGATAAGATTTATGTTCGGTTGTTCAGTGCGTGTGTAACACTGTTCTCCCCTCAGGACCCGTCCACTACATAAGAAATAAAGGCTTAAAGTTGGGATGACTTGATCGACAAAAATGCAAGTTAATCGGCTCGATAAATTCCGTTTTAATATACGGTTTGAGCAACCAATATGTCGGCTATTATCGACAAAGGTTACTGGTGATTTTTAACACTTGAATATATGTGGGACAACGAGTGAACAATCATTTGAATGGGGTATAACCCAAACGTTATTACGAAAATTCCAAAATTCAATTCAGTAATCCGTTTACTGTTTTCAAAAAAAATGACGCAAAAGACGTTAACGCAAAAAGTCTCCTTGAAATTCGTGTGAAATGCCGAAGTGAAACAAAAAAGCTATTGCACAGATCTCATGAAGTTGCATTTAACAGCATTAATCCGACTTTCAAACATACAAGTTGATTTTTTTTATTGACGAACAAAAGCTGAAAAAACAAGCCGAGAAGTCAAAATGTTATCTACCGGGAACGCCGATCATTACTGCTTCGATCGGCCGATAACTGAAGCCCGTCTCTAACTTATTGAGCAATATAGAAGCCCGGTTTTAGCCGTTCGAAGTATTTGATTATTGTGTGTTACAACATGAATGGATTATTTACCTCATTCTCTCAAGAGAGAAAGAGGTACAAATTCGACTTTAAAACCGCGGCTTCGAAGATGCAGTCACAGACCGTAAAGAGGATGATTCAGCATTCATTCGTCAGTTGGAACCCATGAGGAATTAGGAGCAAAAGGAAACTACAAAGTCATTTGCCGCAGAACACGAATTAAAAGAACGACCGCAAATTGCAACTTAGGTCTGTGTCGAAATAAATTTTTGTTTTCAAAGCTTTCAAGGCACTCAAAATGGGAGAAGAAACGAGGGTTTAATTTATACCTTTTTTTTGTTTTACAACGATGAAAATACCTGGAGAAAGTAGGTGTTTTAAACAGAAGGTTCGAACCGTCGAAGGTTTTTGAACCTAAATGGTTAATTTTCAACCTTCGTCTCACCCTCATCGAATACAGGACTTTTTAAAAAAAATTTTATTTACTTTTCCACTCAGCGTGTTCTCAGTATGATAAGATGAACAACCCTGAAGTAGAACTGTGTAATGCAAACATGCGTCAAAGCTACAACATCCATACCGAGCGGTCAGGTCATACAAGGCTGGGATCCCAAATAATGTGTATACTGACTATATTGTGAACATTATCAAACCTATTTCATACACGACATGCTCGGCATAGGATTCAGAAAGCAAAACGTAGGAACCAGGCGTAGCGCGTAAGTGTGAACAAAGCCAAAAGTACTGCACGACCCACCACATGCCAAATTCGGGATCTAGGCTCGGCCGTGTAGGGTAAACAATATATATTACTCAATATATAATATATATTACTATATATTATATTACTCATGGAAAGAGTTGCCAAAATATTGGTTAAACATATACGAAGCTTACGTAAACTGAAGCACAACAATCTGTCCAGGATAACTGCTTAGGCTGCTAAGGAGGATGGAAAACCTACCGCCATTTTAGCATGAAATTTATCAACATTTTTTCCGAACCACATACTACTCTAAAAAATTGGTCCAAGCGCTTCAAACCACGCCAAAATGGTGTCATCAAAAAGTGCCCATGTCTTAAATTCCTCAAAAGAAATTTTTCCATCTTTATCTAGGTCAGCACATTCAAAAATATTTCCCACCATCTCTTCAATGGCATCTTGAGACATGGCTTCCATCATCGGCTGTGCACATGCATTGATGCTAGCACCAGAATCACTCGGAAGCTGGTGCAATGATTTAGGATCACGGGCTGACGCGCTGTCTGTCTCACTGGGTATGGGAGCGTTAAACACAGATGAAACGGGTTTGTCATCCGTATCATCAAACGATGCCTTCATTTCTTCTTCACAAGTTTTGATCATATCGTTGACCAGTTCAATACTCACGTTGAAGTACGCTTTAAACATCTGATGAAAATCTTTGTAAACCAGGTAACCTTTATTGTCCAAATCGTATCCCTCGAAGACGTATTTCAGCTTTTCGTTTTTAGTCCCTTTCATCAAAACAGACAATGCACTGATAAACTCGTCGAATGTAATAATGCCATCGCCATCTCGATCATAAAAAAGAAACATTCTATCAAGCACGAGGTTTTTTCTGCGCCCAAGTGGTCCCAGACATTGATTGAAGGCCTCTCTTGTGATACCATTCTCTTCGGGCGCTAATGTCTTAAATTGCTGAAAAAGAATTTCGATCTCGACTTCTCCAAAATGTGTACTTCTTTGTAAGTAAAGTACATCTTCCCGAGTGAGTACACTATGGTTTTCGCTTTTTCCTGAAATAAGGCATAAGAAAACCAAAAAGAGCAAGTTAGTTAAAAGTGCAATAAAGTTTCTGAAGTATAGTGATAGTGGCATCTTCGGGGACCGGTCACTTGAAGGTAATTAGCGCAATCCAGGACTAGTGGAAATTTTGGGCAGAAATTCTGATTATAGTGGAACCCCGCCATGTGGCCACTTTTTTTCGTCCCGACGAAACGCCCATACATTTTCTTATAAGAAAATCCCGTTAATGCGGCCACCCTGTTAATGCTGACAACGGCCACATTATGAAATCCCAACGTATATATTCCTTTATAAATTCACCTCGTTATTACGGCTGCTCAAACCAAACGTGCATTCCGAAGGACAAATTAGTGACAAACGAAAATAAATCTTGAGAAACAATAACGATTTTCACTTCTAATTAAAACAGTCTGTGACGTTGACTTCTAAAACAGTCAGGAATGTAATACCACCCCTATTAAATGACAAATGAAAATAAAACTTGACAAACAATATCCGTCAAGTTGCAAGATGATTAAGTCATTGTACTTGCACTTAACAAGTCAGTCGAAAGTCACAGATTTTTTTCCCAAAATCCTGTTGAAAGTTAATTTATTAATGAAAGTAACAAGAACAATTGGAGAGGTTGGGGCCTTTGTTTTGAAAGGACAATATGTATAGCAGATTGTTCCTGTTTATAAAATTCATTTATGTTTATCTTACTGTGCAGTTCCGTTTCAATTAAATTATGTCAGCATTTCGGATGCTTAAGAACAGTTGTTTAAAAGTGCAGTTGTGGTATAACTGTCATGACGCTACTTAAGAGACCAAGCCATGAAATTTGAACCCACCCCGTTAATACAGCCAGATAGTTACGGCCCGTCGGTGGCCGTATTAACGGGGTTCCACAGTATATTGGACGGGAAAGTTGTGATTTTCTGTTCCGAACATTGAGAGTATTCAATAGGGTTTTACGCCATGATACATGAATTCGACTGGTCATCGAAAATATACGGTACTTAACAACAGATCTACTCGTAACCCTGGATTGGCACAAATCGTTCTTCAAGCAGCAGGACCGCCAGCTCTTATTAAGGAGAATCATGAAATTGCATAACTATTTGTTTCGGCGCTGGAAAAAATGAGTTGATGCTGATGGAAATTGATGAAGATTGCATGAAAGCTTGAAAGCATCATGAACAATTACTGTATGTTACAGTTTTGTTAATGAAATTAACTCACTCATGTCCACACATCTTGCATAAGCCAGATTAAAATAGTCCAGCTATTACCCGAGCAAAATTGGACTGGAAGAGTTAATTAATACTGGTCTTTTTCCTTCCTCACAATTCTTTATACATATGCTGTATCACACATTTCTTGCAGGGATGCTGGAGGTAACTCAGGGGAGCGTGGGCAGATCCTTAGAAAAGGGCACTTTTACCTTACTTAGCAAACAGGTAAAAGAATATTTTTAATTCATTAGGGAAAGCCATCTAGCTTTATTTAGTAATAACTGATATCACACAGTGAACATTTGTTAATAACTAAATATCAATTACTAATTAATGGAGTGTGAGGTCTGTATGGAAAATATTTGCCTGAGGTTTTTGTATAGACTGAGTGACAAAGGGAACAAGGTCTGTGAGGAAAAAACCAAGGGCATATATTTTCCAATACAGACTGAACAAACAAGGTTAACAAGCAATGAATTATATCACTTTTGGTTCTTTCCTTCATCACTTTTAAGGAATTTTTCAGTTCGTGAGTCAGCAACTTAGGTTTAATTGCTTGTTTTTACCTATTACTTCATGTTTTTTGAATTTATTTATCTAGTTTTCTACTTAAAATTATTGTTGAAAAGATTTAACAACTTTTTTTGCAGTTTGTTGTTGTAAGTCTTTTGTAAAATGTATCTAAAAATAAAATCTGGTTTGTTTGTCTTCAAACCAACTTGAAAATTTTCCAGTTAAAACTAGTCCATCTGTAAGAAAAATTTATTACACTGCTAGGCAGCCAATCAGCATGCTTAATTTTGCATACAGACTGGATAGCAAGTGCAACCATATTATATATTTATATATGTTCAATAAATATATGCACCTGTTCTAACCTTTGAGCTTAAATATCTTTGGCAAAAATAAAACCAGACATTTTAATATTTTTCCTTTGTTTACTGGTTTTACTTATGGTAATAAAGTAAATTCAAAAGGAAGCATAAGATATCATAATGGTATTAATTTTTCTTAATTCATAGGGCACACAGCTGCCACTGCTGGCAGTTCATGCACCTGTAAGCAAAGGGGAGTATGGACAGCAGCCCTCATAGCTGTGGCATCTCTGGTATCTTTTTTGCAAGTAAAATCATCTGGTGCTTGCCAGAGTGAAATTACAAAATACCCATCCAAACAGAGTTAAGCTCAGCTGTTATACAAGAAATCTGTAATGACATTGTAAGACTGAAAGTCATGAATAAGGAATTTATAGTGAAATTGCAAGATTAATACATGAGCCAAAGAAAGAGCCTCCAAGAGAATTGAACAGTAGTCACCCTTGGATTTAGAATGATCCTTGTCAGCAATGCACTTTATAAGATAAGTTGACATCAACTAATAAGAGGAAACTATTTTAATCCATTTAGGGACAAGGGCACTGACTTTAGAATTTTATTCTGATTGAAATTTTGTTCAGCAGAGTGGGTTGACTGCCTTGTGATGCCACTTTTTACATATCACAGCACCACACATCATGAGCCCAGAGAATGGGATTCAAGAGTATGACTCAGTAAATCAACCATAAAAGAAGGAATACTGTCCCCTCATACATTCGCAACACAGTGAAAAAGAGAGGCTCACAAAGTCCACAAGGCATCATGGTCATAACTATACTAGAATAGGTCAACCTTGGAACTAGATGGCGGATGTTGAAAATGAAGAAAAACAACTTAACTCTTAAGAAAGCTGGTATGTTCACTTACCAGTATAAAACGTTTTTAAGCACGCTTTCTTAGGATTTGCTAACGGAGGAATCGGATACTTGATTTTCAAGAACACATGAGTACGGTTATGATTGTCGTCTGGTTCACAAACCTCACACACATCGTAGTCAATGCAGTTAACACATTTGAAACGAGTTCCGCAAAGAGGAGTAGCGTTACACAAATTGCAAGATATACCACGATGAATAATACCATCTCTGTAAGCTTGGTCCTTTGCTATTTGGAAAAGGAACCCCACAAGGCTTGAATTATTTTCTCCTCCGACATCAGACTCGTCTGAGTCACCATGAGCTGCTTCCCTGCTTTCGCCATGTGCAGCAGCCAAGGAATGGTCATGAGGCACACCATTTCCATCACCTGCAGTGGTGTTAGTTGCGACGTTGTTCCCTCTTTCTTCAAAGTCACAAAGACTGGAAAAGATTTCTAAGCCTCTCGAAGCAAATACGAAGAATCCTACACCAGCCACAACTCCACAAGCAAACTGTGTAATGGAACTAGAAAGCCAGGTGTTCATGTTCTAATTCTAGAGCCCTTTTGTCAAAATTCTTGAACATTAGCTGGCACATACTCTGATCAATATTTTTTTAAACATGGCGCCCTCGTGTGGGATACTGGGGACAACGTGGAAACTTGACATTGAACTTGTCTTTTTATAGAGTTAAATGCGTGGAAATCTGAGACCTCAAGACATATTAGGATATGTTGTCAGTGTGTCGGACATTACATTTCTATGACCTGAGAGTTCCCCGTGGTTCATCTATTGCCATTATCTATGAAGGAACTTATGACGTTCAAAAACCAATACCACCCGACAACTTAAGTTCTTAAAGTATAAAAAGTAATCGGAAAATTGTCATATTGGAGCTTTGTATTCAATGAAATGGAAGATTCGGCATGGTAGTCATCGTAAATTAATATTTCGACCTTATTTCAGACTGTAGGGGACGGTTTCACCACGAAACGCCACTTTCATTTCTATCCTTGATTATCCCCTTACCTACACTTCTACTGTCTCAATCAAATATGGCGTCACAGTCTCAGAGTCGGGAGGAAGGTCGAGCTCAGTTGCTGAGGCATGCGAGACTTTACAATTCACGAAAAGTCCTTTTCCAATCACCTTTTTCGACGCACGGTGAAAATGAAGAGTCAGGTGAGTTATATTTCAGCATCATCCTCAGGGTATTATGAAACGATAACTTCACAATTAACCGAAGTCAAGTGAAAAATGTTGACTCGAGCGGGATTTGAACTCGCACCTTCGGGATACCGGTCCGGCGCTCTACCTGTTGAGCTATCGAGTCCACAGGGATTGGAGGCGAGTTTTTATCCAATTTAAGTGCACGAGATATTCTCGCGACAACTTAACACTATCCATGAGGATGGATGTGCAGTGTTCCAATTCTATTTCAGAATCATCCTCAGGGTATTATGAAACGATAATTGTTATTATAAAGGTTAATTGTGAAGTTATCGTTTTAGGTGAGTTATAATGACCAACTTATGCAAACATATGTCAAACTTGACCTTTAGTAGTATTCAAAATTGCGTCATTCGTAATTTCAGAGCTCTATTTCTAAGAAAATTTCAACACTGCACCCCTGAGAGTGGGCATCCAGGTTAGCATGCATGTGTACATTGGCATTCCAACTTGACATTAATACTTGAGAGGGGCAAGTCTTTAAGAATGTATTATGAAAAGCCTAAGGTTGAACATCATGGGAAAGCATTCAATACTGATATACTAGGTTTACCAAACTGTTTGCTGGACTAGATTGATAAAGCCTATAAAGTTCACTCAGTTATTAGAAGATTTACCAATGTGTAAACAAGCATAGGAAGCTATTAAACAGCTGCTGAACTCCCTGCTGCCTGAGAAAACTAGTGATCCTTTTATCCTCTAAATTTTTGAAAATGTCTTAGGATTCCAATATTGTACCACCTAAAATTCACTAATGCACACTTTCCAATGAATACTGCATAAAGTTTGTAATACTGCACCCTAAAATCAGTGATGCAAGACATGGTGTTATTAATTTGAAAATTGTCAAATCCTTTCACTGGAATAAGTTTGATTAAGAAAAAGCTATAATTAGGCATTGTTAGTAATAATTGTCAAGTAATGTAAAGATCTAACAGTGGGAGAAGCTCTATTATAGGGCATGCCAAATTACACTTTAGTTTCCTGTCTGCCTCTAGCATTTCCAAGAAAGAGGCTGCCTGCTTTATAGATTATTTCATTTCTATGTCCATTATTTGCTCATTAGGAATCTTGAATAAGGACTAAGCCACATTTTTTGTTAATTTGCTGTTTCAAAGTAAAGGTAAAGTGCCTTTATTTATACTGGATAACCCTATCAGCTACATAAGCTGTTCTCCCTAGAGGTCGAGTAAGGGCTACCCCTCATGGGTCCAGTGTTACTACAGGAGGAAACCGGAGTACCTGGAGAAAGCCTGTGATGCTTGGTAGAGACAGACTGGACAACACTCTTCTCACATGTGACCAAGGTAATTTTAATCAGATAACTGCATGGAGCTGGAATCAAACCCTAGTCACAGTGGTGAGATGTGCACTACCACTATGCCACCAGCACCCCACACATGCCACCAGCACTCCACGTAGACAAAATCAAGCTTTTGTACCTTTTCAATACCAATATGAAGGGCACATAGTCATTTGTCAGTTGCTTACTCCACTTCTGGTAGAAAAATAATCCAAAACATTGACTATAGTGGTGACTGTTATTTGGATAGATTGCCCAAATTGGTATCAAAATGTGGCTATGAGATTTCAAATAGATTCACACAAATAGCAAACAAAAGAAATAAGACTACCAGCCTGCTTGTAATTCACAGGAAGTGGTAGACAGGGAACTAGAGTCTAATTGGGAATGCCTAGAACAACTTAGCCCTATTACTCTAGAATTACCCAATTACCTTAGAATTATGAAATTATTCTTGGATACCAACCAAACCTAGGGGACTTGGGTTCAGCCCTTGAGTAAACATGCACTTCAGGTCTTAATTAGCCCTTTCACTTCTAAATTTTTCCAAAGAAATTATAAATTATTTGATCTATTGAAAATCCTTTCAAAAATCTTTTGAAATCTGTTCATGCATCCAATTTGCAGAGATTAAAATCACAACTATATGCACGGTTGCAGATTAAAGGGTTAATCAAATAGAAGAAATGGCTGCCTTTGTGTCCATATCATTAAAAGATTAGACTTTTGGATCTTCTTAGATAACATTGACAAATATTAGACATTTCCTCCAAGCAACTCCTAAGTAGCAGCCAGTTAAGCTCACACATGATAAAGCTGAAGTGGCTGAAGCAGTTAGATATGTATTAAAAGGATTACACTGAGTAAACTTGTTGTTGGCCACTAGGCCTTGCCTACAGTTTGCAAATACTGTAGTCTTAACTTGCTGATATGCATTGCCATGACAATGTGTAGACTATGTCAAAGCACTGTCTGTGGAAGAGAAAAGACTTAAAATATAGAAGAGAAAATTTCATGAATTGACCTACACTACTAAAGTCAATTAGAAAAGTTGACTAGAGCAGGATTTGAACTTCCATCTTCAGGTAATTAGACTACTGCCCTACCAACTGAGCTATCGAGTCAACTGGGAACAGTATGCTCGTTTAATCCAATTTAAGTGCACAAGAGATTCTCACAACAACTTAACACTAGATATCCATGAGGATGTGCAGTATTTGGATTCTGTTTCAGAATTATCCTCAGGGTAATGTGAAGAGAAAATTTCATGAGTTGACCTACCCTGCTAAAGTTAAGTTGAAAAGTTGACTAGAGCGGGAGTTACATGTACATGTAGTTAGTGTTAAGTTGTCACAAGAATCTCACGTGCATGTAAATTGGATTAAATGAGCATACTGTTCCCAGTTGACTTGATAGCTCAATTGGTAGAGCAGTGGTCCTGTTACCCCAGGATACAAGTTTGAATCCCACTCTAGTCAACTTTTCTAGTTGACTTTAGCAGTGTAGGTCTATTCATGAAAATTTTCTCTTTATGTTACCCTGAGGATGATTCTGAAATTAAAGTATAGAGTCACAAAATATTTGCTGTACATTTGACAATTAGGCAATTAACATTGTACTAAAATTAAATCATCTTTCTCATACTTATAACCAGTGACTTGGTCTTTCTGTATATTTATGGTAATGTGTAGTCATCCAAAAATTATGTGCCAGACGTGGTCAAAGAGCTCCTTTATCTAATTTAAGTTAAGTGCCCTTTTTAAATGCTGAGAGAAATTCTTATACCAGCTCAGTGCCACCTGGGAAATCCAGACACCAAAGAGTGAGAAAGTAAGATTCAACTTGAGTTTGAAAATTCCTTACTTCACCAAATATTTTTACCCTACTGTAGTAAGCTGGCAGATATTAACCACCAAAGTAAATCGCAGCAACAAAAACAATCAGGAAAAAAAGTTAAATAAAAATAGAGAGAGCAACCTTTCTGTACTTTTCAACTGTAGTTTGAAACTTTACTGCTAGCCCTTGTACCAGTTACACCTTACCTAAAACTAGCTTCCAATTCAAGGTTCTTTTGTGTCCATGCAAATTATATCACAAAGTCCCAGTCAAGAAACTTTTCAAATCCATGCAAAGCCAAGCTTTTGCAGTCTAGTTCTCATGCATATGAAAGAATACTTGACTCTCAGTCTGTTTCTGAATGGTGACAATTTATGCATGTAATGGAATTAATCAAAGCAAAGTTTGCAACATCAGCCGAGAATTTTATTAGTGTGATAAATATCCAGTCAAGCACCAATGAACAGATGATGACAGATTTGGGGGATATTAATGTTGTTGCTTGCAGGAGTTAATACCTTGTGTATGAAAAGTGTTAAATAATAAAGTTCTATTACAAAATCTCCAGGGATTCTCTTTTTGGCACTTTAACTGATCAATTGTTTTGAATTTTGTGGATATTTGTTGGTTCTTTGAAGTTTTGCTAGTTCATTTTGCAAACACAGTCATTTATACATGTAAACTAAGTCAATTGTAATGTATGTCTTGTGAATTCAGTTGCATAAGCTTAAAACATTCTTGGACTGTACAGTATCAGTTTTCCTACAACTATACTTACTGCAGTACACTGTTTTTGATGCAGAATATTGTTGTCACTAGAATTCTCAAAAGATTTTTTGACAGCCTGCCCAAAAGCTCAAATGGGTTGCAAAGGATAAAGCTTTGAGGGGTCCAGGCTGCCCCAAAATTGTGATTTTCTAGGCTTGAAAAGATTACTTGATTTTAATTTTTGAGCTCCAAACATCCAACTAAAGCTGCAGGGTTCACTACCAAAATAACTAGTACACATACCTACTTGCGTTAAAGCGATGTGCATGTCAAATGTGCCAGTCAAATAAGGTCAGTGTCAAAGGGTGCTACATTTTATGGGACGACATTTTCAGAAACCAAAATTCAACTTTTTTCGATCTTTTTTCCTAGATTTAAAAATATTTGGTCAAGCTCGACAAAATGTTAAATCAGTGTTTTGACTTCTCACTCATCGTTAATTGACTATTTTGCAACTGTCAAGGCTCGGAAACGCTTGTTTCAAGTTTTCGATTACATTTTGAGTAATAAAAAAAGCAAAAAGCTCAACAAACCACTTGTTTCTGTAGAAGTGCCTTCTCTTAGCTGTATACCGGAAGTACTGACATGTATTGCCTCCTGCTACATGTCAGTTACACAGTTTCCTCGGTAGAAGCCGGCAACCGTCGAAAGTCATGACGACACATTAACCGGCGGTCCTGACAAGCTCGGTAATGGAATTTCGCTTGGTTTGCTTTATGCAAAAGTTAACAAGTGGTATAAAGCAGTATTCTTCACACAATTCTCAGATTTTCCTGTTTGGAGCAACTGTCTTGTAACAAAATGTTCGTTTTATGGCTTCAAAGCTTACAAGCGAGTTGGTGATGCTTTTGATTTGACAAGAGCATTCAGAGCTGTACTTAGGTGATAATACGCCCGGGGAAAATTTTGTTGAAGGCGCCCACTCGACGCTCTCTAACGCACCCCAAGCTCCTTACACTGTATTATAATCATCGTATAACATATTATAGGAGAGGGCGTTCATAAATGTTTATCTTCCGAGTAATTTTGAAGGAAACATAGGGCCCGATTTTCTCAAGGGTTTAGAAAAGGTTAACATTAGTCTCACGATGAGCACTGGTTAAATGTCATGTTTTGTATGCGTGAAACTGCAAGTATTTGTGGTGGTATTGCACACGTTTTTATTTTATGTATATCACCATTTACTTCATCACTAAAGAGTCGCAACACGTTACGTTCTAGAATCCTGGGTTGCAGTCTGTAATGCTTTTCAAGTTGACATGCAAGTACAGTCAATTCTCAGTTCATCACAAAAAGGCAAGTTTTTACATGTAACGCTTTCAAGTGCAATAGCGTCTGAATTATGAATATTTTCTATAGGATTATTTCTGAACACCGACTTATTCTTTTTAAATGGCTTTATGACACCCTGCGACCTTCCTGGACGTTTTTACGTTATAGGATTTTTACTAGGATAGGGTGGATAAAGAGTACAGCGGATTATCTCCTTTTTCGGTACATTTCTGTTCAGTGAAGTCGGGTCGATTTTTTCTGGTCGATTAAGGAAGGGTCAATAGAAGACAGACGGATAAAGAGCGCAGAATCAAAAAGAGACAGTTAAAGACGAGACAAATGATTTAAAGTGGGTCGATTGGTGAACGGTGCTATAACCGTCATAACCACTCCTGTTTCTTTCTGATTTAGTCTTTTCCACTTCACGTTTTATACAAATTTCACCTGGCCTATTTCTCCCATTTCCACGATCGCAACTCCTGTTTTGCATTTAACCGCTAGAAATCCCCGAGAGTGGTGTGGGCAGAATCTGGTGGATCCCCAGATCTTCCCAACTCAGTACTGCCCTGCAACGAATCGTCACTCCATCAAATAATATACAGTGGTCGCTAGAAGGCATACGAGTACTTTGAAGTAAGGTTTTATTGAGGAGACTGAGAACAAGTAGCCTGATAAGTCTTTGAACAAAGGTAACCAATTAAAGTGCACGTGAAATAAAAATACGGTTTTGCTTATTTGAAAGAACTCATGAAATTATAAATGAATACTGACAGTTTTTCCGTATCGCATTTTCTTATTGACATGAAAACGAGGCAATGTGTTGTTGGTTAGTTGACACAGCATTTGATTGTTCAAAAACATGTTATATGTCCAAGATATACTAATGTAGTCACTTCAGAATTTATTGTTTGGTTCATTTCATGATACTCAGCAGCTCCATGTCAAAATATGGTTGTCATTGTAATGTGTTAGTGTCCAGACCTCTCAATGGCTCGGAAAAAAATCGTCTCTAATCCGCCATGATGTGTGCAAGGTTTTCTGTCGTTTTAACTTGATGTATAAAATGACAATGGCAATATGGCTGAGCGATCGCAAGCACAAATTGGCCATAAACAGACTGACAATAATATTTTGACATTGAGCTGTTAAGTTTTACGAACTGAAACAAAGCATAAAGTTTCAAGTAATTTTTATTTGATAATCTTGAAGATATAACTTATCTAATTGGTCGAGATGTTGTGTCAACCTACTCATGTTTCATATCATTCATTCACATATCAAACAGATCGAAAATTCCAAGAACAAAATGAGGTACAGAAAAACTGTGCAAGATGTTCCTTTATCATTTCAAGAGTTCTTCAAATAAGACAAACTAAATTTTCGTTTCGTAGGCGCTTCAAAAGTATGGATCGGACAGTAAAGTACTTCATATATTGCTAATTGCCAATAACGAGAACAAAAACGCCAGCCATAACCAAAAATTTACCCTAAACCTAACACAAACACTAACTCTATCTTTAACTCAAAAACTGGTCGACACCCAGAAACAAAGTCTCACCCAAACGTTAGGTCTGACGTGACAAATGGAACCTTTAATTCAGCCCTTTAAGTGCTTTACCAAGTTCAACAGCTTATAAACCCATGGTTCTCCACAGAAACTTGTATTTTCATTCTCCACCTGCAGGTATTTATAACCAGCGTAATCTGCATTTCCCCAGAAACCTTAATTTAAAGTGTATTTTCGGGCAATTGTTAATAATATACCTATATTACCAATTCCTGGTGTCGTAGCAATTCTCAACAGCACTTGCACGAATATATATGTAATTACTCATTAGTAAAGGAACCTAAGATAAACAAACCTATGAAAACAAAAATTACAGGAGAATTATTTGAACGATTTTTTGTTGAACGTCAACCAAACAACAACACGACTTTTTGCCATCTAAAGGCAGTTCATTGTGAAACTTTTCATGCAAATTTGTCGTTCTAGGTCATATTTTTTTGTTGAAAATTTTTTACAAAATTTTGGCCTTCAAATTTTAGAGTTGCTGACAAAGAACCAGGAAAGCGAGAGCACATGGAACTTTTTAGTCAAAATCATATTGATAAAACTTGTAAGAAGTAATTTAAAAAAAATAATAAACTTCGAGTTTTTTCGTTTTGTTATATAGAAAATCACCAGCAACGATTAGATAAACTGAAGCAAGAACTGGATTACATCAAGACAGATTCTTGGAAATACAAACCAATTGAGCAGCTAATTGGTTTCTAGGAGTTATTTTAATGTGTATATATTTGTACTATCACCACTCATTGTAATAAACGTTCGTTTTAATACTGAATAACATTAATGCAATAAGAAAGACAAAAGAAGCCAATACCGTGATTCATTTCTTACCAGTGCGTTTCTCTTACCACTGTCAAAAAGACGCGCCACATTGTTGAGTGAATCGCAGCTAGGAAATGCTCTTCGTCCAAAGATCGCATCCTCCGGATCGACACAGATTATATAAGACTAGAGGGGCCGTTGTAGCTAAATGTCACTCAATCAAGGGGGAAAATTGATTGCCGCCATATTGGGTAAATTGGGGAGGGCAAAAAGAACATGCCCGGATGATAAGTTCAAGGTCAGGGTCACAGGCCACTTCTCTTTTGTCTCTTATTATTTTTTTAATTTTTTTTTAAAGTATGTAAAGCAATTAAGACAAAAGTAATAGCCAACTAATACCCAGAAAAGCAATTTTTCTGTTACACAGTTGATGAAAACAAACACGAAACAATTTCCTAAACTTCAGTTGTTTGACCCCTAGATTCTCGAACAGACGGAAGAGCCTGGAGAGCAATTTGCCCCCCCCCCCCCTCCCAGTTTACTCAAAATGGCGTGGTTCAATTTCACTCCAATTTTCGGCCCTCATTCTCTCTCTAGTTTTATATGATCTCTATGGATAGACATTCATAGGGAAACTTCTTATACAATGGAGATCGGGGACTCCCAGGCAATTCATAACCCACCCACTTCTAGGCGTCTCCTCTTGACGGGTGAAAACCTCTGAAGTTAGCCCGAGTAAAACTGTAGTCCGTCCGGGGTAGAGGTGGGGTTGATGCAACCGAAAATAAACATACAAATTACCAGTGGCGTTGCCAAGTGGGGGGTGGAGAGTTCAACCGCCCCCCAGCGACAACGAACCCGAGTTTTCAGTTGAATTAGGTGTTCATCACCGTCACAAGACAATATCACAAACTGGCCAGCTTTGATTTGCGACCTTGAAACCACTTTCGATGTCGCCATAAATTGTTGATACCAGCCATCGAACATACGTTAATCACTGACGGATGTCGATTGCCTGACAAATTGCGCTTTGCAGGCCATTGAGAATAGTCTGCGCCAGAACCGCCGGAACCTGCTCTCTGTATCACTGACAATTTAGTGAGCATTACTATTGACTTTTTTACGGTTAAGAACGTCACCAAAATTACCATTCTTTTTCTGCAGCAAAAATGTTTCTCTGATGGTGTTTGATGGTGCTACCGTCAATTGCATTTACCCGTGAACCAGGTTACCAGAATTTATCTTCCAGCAGCGCTATAACAGTTGATTCAGTATACTAGAATCAGTCCTTGAATAGCGACAATCAAACCAGTATATCTTCAAAATCAAGCGTTTCTGGCTGATGTCTGATGAACTTACAAGCTACAACGATCTACATGAACAATTTAAGGGACTTGCACTCACATAGTTTCGGACTAACACTCTAGAATGTTCCATCCTACAGCTACCTTACGTAAATGACACCTTTGCTATTAAAATAACTGACATCATTTTTCATTTACAACATTACATCAATATCCCAGAAGCTCTTGTTATCAAGCAGTGTCACTCATAACTTATTATATAACAAACATAATGTCATTACAAGCACAAAACATTTAAGAACAATCCAGAAACTTATCTACATTATCAAGCACCACATTAACTAGACATTACTGACAATTTAAAATTAGTTTGGTTGTAAAATTCGTCCGAAACTTTGATACGTATCGACCCGGATGACTGGAATATTCCAAGCATATATTTCCATCAATACATCTAATTACATATTACCGAGAGATTTATCGTGATATAAGTGACTTCAAACAAACTCTTCCAACAGAAAATTTTTCATAATTAGGTATAATTTTCGCTAGAATGCTTTTTTGCCACTGGACGTTTTTTCCGAATGTATGCGGGCTCGTTCATACAATACGGTGGCCGCACGTATAGAACGTTTAGAACGTATAGAACGTTTATTCAGGCTTGGACTGGCCATCGTGCCATCGCGCCACAGAACAATGGCTGACTATTGTTCCATGGTACGATGGCACAATGGCCAGTCCAAATCTGTGTTTTTGTTTATCAAGCTTTTTTCCCCTATCAGTATGTACTTATTATGCAAGGTAAGGGATACTAAACAGATAGCTCTGTTAATGATGATCCCCAAATAAATTGCAAGGGCACAATTTTCCCTTACAATTCACTAGCTAGTTTAGTAACTGTTCTTAGAACTCTGGTGAGTTAACTGCTTACGTGAGATAATCACGACAAAACGTTGTGTACGACATTCGTATCGTAGGAACAAGCCTTAACGTTACAAATTAACCCTTTCCTTATAAAATCGTCAGGCGTTAGCCAGAATAAAATGGTAGAGTTTGTCGTCAGTCGGGAATGCATTAAGAAGATTGTCATTAACCCTTTCTCGGCTGGAGTTTCTGCGCATGAGGAGTAAAATCGTCTGGCGTTAGCCGGAGTAAAATGGTAGATTTCGTCGTCAGTCGGGAAAGTGTTAAATTTGCAACAGGGTTATTCACGTTTCATCGAGCGTATTACAGGTTCAAATTTCTAAGATTCATTTACTAACTTACAACAATTACAATATGTTTAAATCTGATCACTAAATATTTTTATTGGCGTTGACAGTCCACGAAAAAGGTATCAGAGCCTTCGATTTAGAGGACCCGTAAACCCTTTAGAATAACATAGTTCTAGTTTCATATGAAGATTATATAGCGTAAAGCCACGCTATTTGTGACAAAAAACAAGCGCTGACACAAAAGTACGAGGGCACTAAAGTTAAGAAAGCTAAGACATCAGGAGGTCGGCACTGGAACGTAACCACTGAGACCAGGTAACCGTGTGAAAACTGGAACCGAAAAATTAAGTATTTTATTTACCTGATATCCTTTCACCTGAGATTCAGAATAATCCTTAAGTGTCAATGGTCCTAAGATCCACAATTATCCTGAATGTTATGGTTAGGATTAGGGTTGGGTTTAAGATCTTAATCCTAGCCCGCCCAATCCTGAACCTCATCCTAACCGTTGACGTGTCACCTCCGGTGATATTTTAATGTAAACCCCAACGATTTTTTCAAAAAAGTTACCAGGTAAATGAAATACTTAATTTCCCAATCCAAATCTCCACACGGTTACCTGGTCTCAGTGGTTACGTTCTGGTGCCGACCACATAAGAACAACATAGAGGGGCATTTCACGCTCTCCTCTAACTCTCATTAATCATTTAAAAATAACCGAGGTTCTCTGGTGTCAACGTAAATTAGACCACAGAGCCTCGTTAAATGTTATTATATCGTCTGAAGTACAAACAGCAATGATGTGCGGTAGCCGAACGTTTTGGGCGTATGACGTAAGATAGCATGCAAGTAGCGACCAGTTGTATATATGAGCAAAAAGCTTATTCTTAATGTCTATGCTTCTTTACCCCTCAGTCACTTGGGAATACTGGCTGTCTTACTTTGGTCATCTACCGGTATTTCTATTATTGCGCTCGTTCTAATCTCACAAGTGCCAACTAGGCTTTACAGCACTTTAAAAAATAAAATTTGAAGCTGCACCCGGTTATAAACAAAGGCTACGTTTACACTGTACCGGATAACTTTCCAAAGTGACCCGAAAACCATACCGGATAAATCTTACGTTTACATTTGAAACGGTATTTTCAAAGCGATTTTTGGAACGGAGTGATATTCCACTGCGCTCTTGAAAGTGGTATCAAATGTTCCATATCGGATAGGTTTTCGGGGCGCTATGAACATTCGATTGCATTCAATATGGTGTCACACAATTGTGGCGTACATAGTACAATCACATTGTATTTTTGGACACGTTGGCGGGCTAGAGAAGAAGGGGAGTGCTGTTGCAGGTTCAAATCTCTTCGAGGCGGATTATGCTCTGCCTTTCCAGGTCCGGTGTTTACATCACACCGATTATCTTTTTACTACAGTACAGAACCCTCCTGTTTACACTATACCATAAAGCTCTTAGTAACAGCATAAAACCTATCCAGTATAGTGTAAACGCAGCCCGTTTAGAATACTGCACGTTAACACCTCCTGTAGTTAACATGCTAGTGTATTAGCAAAGAATAACGACAGAATACAGTAAAATTGATAGAAATGTCATAAGATCATTGTCTTTGATGCTTTTCGGGTTTTGCATGTTTTGAAAGTTTTTCATAAGAACTCGATATTAATTCAACCACAACACCTGCTGCTATTAAAAATGCGAGAAAAGAACTTTAGAAAACTTCCAATGATGCCGGATTATATGTCAAGAAATTGGCTTACAGCAATCGGGTCTTCTAGCCTAAGCCATTGTATTCACTGATCTAGACGTCAAAGGATGGTTCACAGACGGCCCTCTGACCGAGTATTAAGTAAGGCGAAAGTCATCAACGCATGGCAAGTACAACCGGCCGTCGAGGTGATAGCGGTGAAAGGATCCTTTCAACGTCAGTTCTACATTACTTCAAATGACCTTCGCTGATTTTATTTAAAAACAGACACTGTGGTAATTGTCTGAAGCCACTGGAAGTGATGCCATCCTGAGCACAAACCATACGGCCCAAATATGGTCCTAAGGATCCACCTGAAAATCGGCCAAAATACGGAATTTTCATCAGAACACACAACTTTTACGTTTTCCGTCGACAGGAGTATTCTTGGATTATGTTCGCTAATGTTATGCGAATGGTCAATTTTTCAGAACGAAGTATTTGAGAAAAGTCACGTTGCGCTAGAAAATAAGGTATCTTTTGTTTTTCCATCGCTGACGATGTTACCCTGTTGTCCCAGAAAATGAAATGAGATAAGATGTAAGAGTGACATTTTTGTAACTACTTTCATAAAGTGTTCACACCTGCCAACAGCATATCCATACAAGCACAATGAAAGTGCAAAACACTAATTTTTCTGTCGATTGTGACTGGGGAAAAGCATAGAGGCTGATTTAGAAAATACAAAGAGAAGACAAGGATGTAGTGGATTCCATATCCTAAATCTGTTGAAGCAAGAAATTCTGGTGCGATGTTGTCTTTCCAAATAAAAGCACGCAAAAGCCGATTAGAGCAATTAGATGAAAATCAGTTCTACCATTGTAATGGTGTAGCTGCTAAGAGCTAAGCTGTAATCCTCACCGGGACATTAGATTTACATGTGCTTGCCTTCACCCAGTTGGTCACCTATATCGACTGGAAACTAGGAAGATGTGTTGAGAACTTCATGTAATTATAGTGTAATGATCAACAATAACACGTGACATGATCATGTGACTTTAACTTGCTATTCTATTCGTTGTTCTGTTCTCTTTACTGTTATGTTGGAAACACGTGCTCATGTGAGACTCTAAATTATATTGTTATTTTTTACATTATTATATTAACAACGATGTAGTTTCACCTAGTTAATCTCAACAGGTTATGGGCCCAGAACACTTGGGTGTACTTTGATAAACTAGGTGAATGTTTATGCTGTTATATTTGTAAAAAGATTTACGCCGAAGAATGGCTGATGTAACGATGAACACGTTGCGCTTTGCAAAATTGAATGGTTCGAATTATCGCATTTGGGCATTCAATATGCGCTTGTATTTGGGGAGCATTGATTTGTTTGGATATGTGGACGACACGGCTGAAACTCCTGCGCAAGATGCTAGTGCTGAAATAAGGCGAAATTTCAATTCGGGGTCAAAGAAAGCGTGGACTCACATCTGTTTGGCCATTGAACCTGAATACCAAATACACGTCAGGGAAACGACCACAGCAAAAGAAGCGTGGGATGCACTTAGAAAGCAGTTCGCTAGAGAGTCTCTTCTTCAAAAGGTACGATTGCGTCAGCAATATTATTCCTTACGTTTTCATCCTGGTAATAGTATGTTGGAGCATATTAGTCGCTTACGATCATTGCATGAGCAACTTAAAGAAATGAATGTTGCAATCGATGATAAGGAACTGGCAATGACACTACTGGCTAGTTTGCCTGAGGAGTTTAAGCCGCTAATTACTGTTCTCGATGCTGTTGGGGATGAAAGTATATCGTATGAAAAGGTCAAGAATATGCTTTTAAATGACATTGACCGCAGTGATGATGCAAAAGCTTCTGATAATGCGTTTGCTGCTGGGAGATGGGGAAAGCATGGTAAACAAAGGAATGAGAAGAATAAGGTATTCCGTGGTAAATGTCACTCATGTGAAGAGATTGGACACTTCGCTAGGGACTGTCCCAAACGTAATGAGAAAAAGAACGATTTTGGTCGAAGTCAGAACAGTTATCGTAGAAAGGATGCAAAAGAGTCGGCACGATGTGCTGAAGACCAAGAAAATGATCACGATTTCATGAATGAGGAAACGCTGATAACTACCGATGTATTCGATAATTGTGGATGGGTAATTGACTCTGGTGCTACGCAGCACATGACACATGAAAGAGATCAATTATCTGACTATGTGGCGTTTGACAAACCTAGTATTGTGAGTCTGGGTGATAATCGATCTATATTGGCATATGGAAAGGGGAGATATCACATTGTAGCTGATCTTGAAGATCATAGTCAGCCGATAGCTCTTCATGATGTACTGTACTTGCCGGACTTTACTTTCTGTACGGGCTATGGTAAAGCGAGGAGCAACAGTTGAATTTAAAGGTGAGAAATGTGAAATCACTAGAAATGGAAAGGTGTTAGCAGTTGGAAAGATTGATAGGAAACTTTACCTACTACAAACTGTGGCTTGCGCAAATATGAACATTGCTCAGAAGAATGCGAATATGGAACTATGGCACCATCGATTGGGTCATCTTGGTATGGGAAATGTGAGAAAGATATTGAAAGGTGAAATGGTTGATGGAGTGAATGAACGTTCAGTATGTAAAGGTTGCATTATGGGCAAACAGCATCGTACTGAATATCCTAAAGAAAGTGGAAAGCGTGCATCTGAACTATTGGAATTGATCCATAGCGATGTATGTGGACCAATGTCTGTCAACTCCCTTGGTGGCTCTCGATTCTTTGTCACCTTTATTGATGATTACTCACACTACACCCAAGTGTACTTCATTAAGCGTAAAAGTGAGGTGTTCGAAAAATTTCAAGAATTTGTCAACTTCACTACAAATCTCACTGGGAAGCAAGTCAAGGTATTTTGATCCGATAATGGGGGTGAATACTGCTCAAGGGAGTTCAATGAATACCTAAAGGAGAAGGGAATTGTGCACCAGTTGTCTGTTCCTTACAGTCCTGCACAGAACGGTGCTGCGGAAAGGATGAACAGGACACTGGTTGAGTCAGCAAGATCTATGCTGTCTCATGCTGATCTTCCAACTGAATTTTGGGCTGAAGCTTTAAATACAGCAGTGTATTTACGTAATCGTAGCCCTACATCTACTGTCAAAGGAAGTACGCCGCATGAATGTTTCTTTGGCCACAAGCCAGATATATCGCATCTGAAGGTCTTTGGCTGTCAAGCATTCCTCCACATTCCAGATAAGCTGCGTAAGAAATTTGATGAGAAATGTCGACAAGTAATCTTTGTTGGTTATCCTGAAGGGACAAAGGGCTACGAGCTTTATGACCCTCTTACCAAAGCATTTGTTCGAGGAAGAGATGTTGTATTTGTTGAAAGGCAATTTTTCAAGTTCAAAGATGATTCATCTGGAGAACCTCCTTCATCACTTTGGGTTCCAGAAAACGGCAACTCACCTAATCATGCTGTACACAGACCAAATGAAGATGATGGAAACAATCAGAATGCAGTTCCTAATCAACCAGTGGGAGCTAGTTACGAAGAAAACTTCTTGCGGGAAACTGAGAATCTTGGTGCAAGAAGAATACGCAGACCTCCAAAACGGTTTGATGATGAATGTAATGTCGCTGATAATCTCACCGCAGATATCGATGAGCCAGAGAATATCAATGAAGCGTGGAGAGGGGAACATTCGGGTGAATGGAAAGAAGCAACGGACTCTGAATATGATGCACTCATGAGCAATGGCATATGGCAACTTGTCCCTCCACCAAATGGCAAAAACATTGTAGGAAGTCGTTGGGTCTTTAAAGTGAAGCACAACTCTGACGGTACAGTTGAAAGATTTAAAGCTCGTTTAGTTGCTCAAGGGTGTTCCCAATCTGAAGGAGTGGATTACCAAGAAGTCTTCTCTCCCGTGGTTCGCAACACATCAATAAGATCTCTGTTAGCTGTTGCCAATATTTGTAGTTGAGAGATACATCAAATGGATGTGCAAACAGCGTTCTTACAAGGGGAGCTGGAAGAGGAGATATACATGAAACAACCAGAAGGTTACATTGATAAGGACAGACCCGAATTTGTGTGTAAGTTAAAGAAAAGTATTTATGGACTTAAGCAGGCAGCTAGATGTTGGAACACTTCTATTGACACTTTTCTGAAAACCAAAGGCTTTGAGAAGTCGAATTCAGATCCATGCTTGTATGTGAAGTCAGTAAAACAGAAAGATGGAAAGATTGACTTTGTGATAATAGTACTTTATGTGGATGATATGCTATGGTTTTCCAATAATCCAAAAATGCTGAAAGAAGAGAAGATCTCCATTGCTCAAAGGTTCAAAGTCGACGACATGGGGGAAGTTAGTTATGTTCTTGGGATGCTTGTGACGCGAGATCGCAAATCAAGAACACTATCTATCAGCCAACCAAAATACCTGGAAGGAGTCCTCAAAAGATTTGGGATGGAAAACTGCAAGCCGGTGTCAACACCAATGGAAACGGGAAGGAAATTTGAATCCTTATCAAAAGAGGAGACACCAGTGGATACTCAAAGATATCAAATGGCAATTGGATGTCTAACGTATGCAGCTACGGCTACTCGTCCTGATATTTCATCAGCAGTAGGAATCCTATCCAAGTTTATGTCTCGACCTAGCAGGGAACACTGGCAAGGAGTGAAGAGAATTCTTCGATATATTAAAGGAACTGTGGATTATGGTCTTTTATTCACTACAGCTGATGCACATCCTATATTGTCTGGATACTCGGATGCTGACTGGGGAGGTGATATTGAAACTAGAAGATCAACTTCGGGGTATGTGTTTCAAATCCAGAATAATACAGTTAGTTGGAGAAGTAAAAGGCAAACTTCTGTATCCAAATCAACAACCGAAGCTGAATATATAGCATTAAGTATGGCGAGTCAAGAAGTTGTTTGGTTAAGGCGATTACTCTCAGATGTTGGAGTAAAACAAACTGGACCATCTATTGTATTTGAAGACAATCAAGGAGCAATAGAACTTACAAGAAATCCAAAGTTTAATAATCGTACAAAACATATCGACATTTCCTTTCACTTTGTTAGAGAACAGACGAATCGTGATGTGATGTGTGTTGAATATTGTTCAACTGACAAGATGTTAGCTGACATAATGACGAAGGCTTTACCGAGAAAAACATTTGAGAAATTTCGAGATATGTTAGGAGTGAAGCAAATCACTTAAGTAATATGTTATAGCGGTTAACTTTAATTTTTTTTATGGTATGATCATTAAGTGGGAGTGTTGAGAACTTCATGTAATTATAGTGTAATGATCAACAATAACACGTGACATGATCATGTGACTTTAACTTGCTATTCTATTTGTTGTTCTGTTCTCTTTACTGTTATGTTGGAAACATGTGCTCATGTGAGACTCTAAAATATATTGTTATTTTTTACATTATTATATTAACAACGATGTAGTTTCACCTAGTTAATCTCAACAAGATGCAGAAATACCTGTGTTCAAGATATGCGAGTTGGCAAGTGGTTATTCTTTAAAGCTGGAGGATCTGGAGGTCAAGCATGGAAGGATCAATACTTCCAGATTACAGGAGTGGAACTTAACCGCTTTTCCAAGTCTTACAGATATAACCTAAGGGAGAGATGTTGATGAAGTCTTGTGCACAGGAGGTTGCCATCGAGATTTATGAATTGATAGCCCAGAACTGTGGTGGCTGCGCCACAAATCACCTGTCTCAAAAACATAACTATTTGATGATGCCAAGCGTTGAACGAGTATAGTCGTATTTTGACCGTGCCGTGCAAGAGGTACCGGAGTCAAGGGTCTTTGAAAAAGTTCAAGAGGAACTGCGAGACGTGCATCTAAGTGTAAGTAGACTTGAATTGCTTCGGTATTTATACTGTGAATGTGTGGAGTGAATGAACAAGAGGATGGATGCTGTTAATTGTTAACAGATTTTGTTTGAGAGCCTAGATTTCGGCGCAAAATGTTAAGTCTATCGGTGCGTCAGGTTAAGAGACGACCCAACATTATAAGGCCAAGACCACACAAGCAAATTTTCTGTGGCAAGTTTTCTGTGACAAAAATATTTGCTCGTGTATAAAGACAGCAAATGCTACGTTGAAAACTCGTTTGCCTATGCGCCAAAAATCACTACGGAGAGTAGAAACAAAACACAAGAAGCCATTGCCAACCTGAGTATGTGGCAAATTTTCTGTGACGGGTCGTGCACACGAATATACCTTCGCATGACATTTTTTCTTTGCCACATAAAAACTGACGCGCCAGCTTTTCAGCAAATGTATTTGTCACAAAGTACGGGAAAATTTTCTCATGTACACCAGCAAATAAAAATTCACTGAAAAAACTTGCTAAAAAAACGTGTTCGTGTGGACTAGGCTTAAAGCGTCCGTTACTAATTTTTTTTTTTCACGTTATGTCCATCGTGAATGCGCGTCATATTCTGCAAACGACCTTAACCGACTCTGCTTCTGGGATAAAGATACCGAGTGGGCCGATGAAATAACCAAGGTTGGAATAAAAATCAACAAGAAATTCAAAATACAATAAAATGGAAAAGGATCAAAACAATATTACAGAGTCTTACTGTTTAAATCTTAAACATTGTTAAACGAATATATATTACGTGTTTAACTTTTTATTCATGTATTCATACTCATATATTGAGATTATGTTACAATAAAATACGAAAATAATGTTTTTCCCGTTCAATCCTTGTATAGCATAAAAGAGCGCCCAAATTGCCGAGTGATTTACACAATTAAATAGTAATACGACCGCATCCAACTCGACACAAAGCAAAATTGCTTCTCGCGGCAATCGTCTTTACAGAAAAGCGATGAAGAAAAACGAGAAAGCTGGCTGTTTTTTTGAAAAAAGTCGAAAAATAAATAAGGAGAGAAGAGCCTGACATGGCCAGGATCTTAGCACTTCAGAAAAGGCCTCCTAAACTTGTTGGCCAAGGAATACGGTACCTTGACAAACGTGATGTCCTTCTACAGTCTACGGTAGAGACAGTGACTCACCAGCCAATGAAAGAAAACTTTAACCAGGCCAAAGTTTCCGAAGGATTAGTGAAAACGTTTGGCGCAAAATCGTGCGTCTATCGTGCATACATGGAGATCCCCGGTAAAAGGGAAACGATCAAATTAAGACTTTTTGCCGGAGATCACCAACCTCTATGACTCCGTCATCAGCAACGTCAAAGACCAGTGTGGCCTTGATCGTCCACACGAGGACAAGATGTGTGTTATCATGACTTCAAGCGCACTTAATTAAACGATTATACAGAAGTCTTGCCGTCAGCAGATATATCCGCCGCCAAGATCCTTTTGGAAATCACAAAAGTACTACAAAACGACGAAGAAATCCCTCTCGACCGTTCGTTCACGATCGATGTGAGAGAGCCTAGAGGTGCTGGTAAAGTAAAAAATCAGAAAGCTCTTAAACACGGAGCGTCCGCATAAAGGGAGGCTGAAGGTCCTAGCATGCCAATCGCTATTAAAGCCTAGCACACATGATCAGATTTGTAACCGATTTGTTGGATGCAATTTATCGGATCAGGCAAATCCGTTCATGTGTACTGTCATATGACAAATCGGTTATCAGATGATAGCCGAACCTGACCTACTTTAGCTGACAAAATCGAGAAGGTGAAACCCTTGGCAACCAAGAGCCAATCAATAGCCACGTTTGTCGCTCACGTACACTGATCAATATGGCGACTTGGTGGACGAGGTGTCATTTCACACCACGACTACTTTTGCCAAACAGCGCTTTTTGAGTTCGAGCTACCAGCAGTTTGTTCGACTTGAAAAGAGTTTTGCTGCTTACCTGAACACATACAGAGATCACGACAACAAAGAGATTAACGAGTACAAACTAGCTGGTCAAGACTTTGTTTTTGATTTGCTAGGCTTGATTGATCTCCTTCATCCCATTGTCCTTCTCATGCTTCGAGGACGGTTGTTTTGGTGTCCAGGTTGGAAGCTTGTCCATTGGATAGACCAGGCAACCGAGCAGTTGCAGCATTTTGCAAATGAAATTTGCCAAGTTAAGCCTGCAAAATCAGCAGCACCACACATTCACCGCCACGGCGAAGACATCTGTGCCGTGAAATTTAAAGAAGTTGAGCTCGTGGATGGGTGGCTAGTAGAAGATGATATGAGGGGTGTACCAACAGAGTGGGTAATGAGGGAGCTGGATGGTTGTCGAGGAAATGAAGAGCAAAAGAGTTGATGGTTTGCCCCAGTTGTTGGTACTGTTATAAGTGGTTGTTTGGATTTTGGGGATCTTTTCCGTTGTTCGGTTGGAAGGAGAGCGAGGGTGGATCAACTTGAATTCGACAAACCATTGCTAGCTCGTTATGGGAGGGTTCAGTTTCACAGGTGTGTTGAGTTTGTTGTGTGCCTTCCGTATGTGAAGGAGGCCGTGCATGCACGGGAGCTTGAGTTGGATAGAAATTGTAGTGAGATGATCTTTTGGAAATTGAAGGAGACTCTGGTCAAGGTTGTCTGGGGAGAACTATTCCAGAAATATTTCTCGTGCTTCTTCGCAAAGTTGAAAAATAAGGAAGAAGTCCCAGTTAAGCTGAAAAATGAGCAGAGAATTTCCTCATTCACAGCAAATAACGACGGCCGATTCAACCCGCTAGATAAGTTCGCTTTCTGTCTCACAACTGGCGAGCAATTTACTGCCATACTGAAGGAAGATTGCATTATCAAATTCCTGTACAATGATCCCGAGTTTTGCGTCATTTTTGACATGTACTCGAAAGCAGGCACAGAAACTATCGCGGAATCATTTTATCGAGTTATGGAAACTCAAGAAAACGACGGTAGCCAAAGTCAGTTAGTCAGTGTTAGATTTTAACATTAAACAACCACTAGAAACTTAAAAATACTGTGGTGGTGGATGACTGATGAACCGGTTAAATCATGGCGGCCGTAGGCGAGATTTGTAACAGTAGCGATTCCTCGAAAAAGATTGGCGGTGAAAAGCAAAATAAGTTAAAATCTAAAGGTGGAAAAGGTTTATTTATTGCCAAGGATACAGAAATAGATCATTTTGATGCACAACTCGATGAAGAGACGGTTAAAATACGTTTTATCAGTGACAACGCTGTTTCGATTACCAACTCAGAGTCGCGTATGGAACCAAACAAACAAGTGATCTCCAAACATGGACTTAACGAGCAAACCGACGACAAGAATAAAGGAAGGAATGCTCTGATTGACGACTATCTACAACCAAATCCCAGAACGAATATGAATCAAAACAGCGAAATTGGTTCCAACACGCACGACCACGTGGAAACTTTGCTGGAGCCATCACAAACAAATTTGACTTCTCAAGCATGCAACAAATGTCTTCAAAACGAGAAGGAATTAACCTATATGAAGGATCAAATGATAAAAATGAACAATCTTCTCGATAAATTATTAGCTAAACAGAGGAACGAAGACCCAAATGCAGAGTCTGATAATATCATAAACAAACTGCAAGAAGACAATATCAAAATGGCGGACAAGATCAAAACCCTCCAAACGGTCGTGGAAGAAACCATCAAGGAAAAGGCACAGATAAAAACCATCTTAGGCATTAAACAAAACGAGTGGTTAAAAATAGAGAACAATAAGAGATTGGCATCAGAAAGCACTGTGCGAGATGAATCTATCCGACTTGAAACTTCAAATCGATATGCTTCTCTTGAAGTTGAAGAGATCGAACTATCAACTCAAACACAAATGTCCGATGAACCAGAAACAAGCAACAACCTAATACCCGGAAACCGAAATGGTGAGTCAAATGAATGCTTCTCCACCCAATTAAACAATTATCGAGAAACTTAGAGAAAAAATTTCAATGCACTAAATCAAGAAGGAAACATCAGCGAAGACCACAAATTGAAAGGCAATTCCTTGCCCAAAGTGCTTGTTTTGGGTGACTCAATGATAAAGAACATTGGTCAAAACAAAATATCAAGAGCTGCTCAAGCCAAAGCTTCGTGCCGATCATATCGAGGAGCAAAAATCGAACAAATAAATCAACAATTTAAAGAGGAATTTAGTGGAAGATGTTAGAAAATGCACAGCATTATTTTACATGCCGGAACGAACAATCTTGTGGATGAAGAAGTTAAAAAATCAGTGGACAAAATGGAAACACTTATTATGGAATCAAAGGATAAAGCAATGAATGGTGCTGTTTCAAGCGTTGTTATGAAGTATGAAAAAAAGGTTCCTTCTGACAAAATTATTAAATTTAATAATGCTTTAATTGATTTATGCAAGAAGCATAAAGCAACATTTGTTAACAATAATACCATAAATAGAAATATGCTTAACCGGTCAAATCTACACCTCAGTCAAAGTGGTGATCGGTCTCTTGGTAAAGCATTTTGTCATTACCTTAGATCAATCAGGCCAAGCAACATTAGTGTAAATTATAAAAGCAACGATTTTTTTCGAACTGTCCAACACTGGCAGAATCGCCCAAGAGACTGGATAAACCATCTGAAGAATGTTTACCACATTACCAGGAAATACGCAGTGAAGTATTAGAAACAAATATAAGTAACAATTTTTCCAATGATATGAAATCCTTTCATGAAAATATGAATAATATGAGCAGCGACCTTTCCTACTGCAATGACCTATTAAGCAACCTTAAATCTTTTTCAAAACAACGGGGATTTAAAATGCCATTTCTGAATATTGTGAGTTTACCCAAAAAACTCAATGAAACTATTTACACAATGTCACAAAATTATCTAGATTTATTTGCTCTCAATGAAACCAGGCTTAGTCCAGCTATAACTAATAATATGATTAATATACCTGGCTATGATATTGTCCGAAATGATAGGAGTAGAAATGGAGGTGGTGTATGTATCTACCTGCGTAGCTCTATAAACTACCAGATAAGACATGACATTGTACCAACAGATTTTGAAGCGGTTTGTATAGAAATAACCAAACCTCACAGTCGGCCTTTCGTAGTTGTCTCTGTTTACCGAACACCAAATGCTTCCCCTGAATTTTTTACCCATTTTGAAAATTTGATACAAACTATTGATAATGAAAATAAAGAAATTTGTATCCTTGGAGATCTGAATTGTGATTTGATCAAAACAAACTTAGATCAACCAACTAAGACACTAATATCATTATTAGAAACCTGTCAATTAACTGAACTAATAAATGAAGCGACACGAGTGACTATGACCTCCTCTACCCTCATTGATCATTTCATAACGAACATGCCAGAGAAAATTTGCAAGTCTGGTGTAATCCACACAGGAATAAGTGACGATAGCCTTATTTTTGCTATAAGGAAAATCAACATCACTCTGAGAGAAAAACAAAATATCACTGGTATTAGAAACATGAAAAATTTTAACGGAAATCTGTTTCTACAAGACTTATCAAATCAGACATGGGATTATGTATATTTCTTTGCAGATAGCCCAGATAGTATGTGGGATGTTTGGAGAGAATTATTTTTAGAACTTCTTAACAAACATGCTCCCATCCAGAAGAAGAAAATCAAATCAAAATCAATTCCTTGGATAACAAAAGATATTAAAAAACTGATTAACATAAGGGATAGGTTAAAAAGAGTAGCCATGATCTCCAAACTTGAAAAAGACTGGGTTGCTTATAAGAAAACGAGAAATGAGACAACCACTCGACTTAGGCAGGCCAAAGTTGATTATTTTTCCAGTAAAATTTCAGCAAATAAGAAAAATCCAAAAGCTGCTTGGAAGGCAATAAATAGTCTACTAGGTAAACATAAGAAAACAATAGTAAATGAATTGAATATAGATAAACAAAGTCAAGGCCGCTGAAGACGAGAAAGCTAGTCTTCTAACTGCCATACGTTTGCTCCACTTGGATCGCAATATTTGTCTTGACACTGACGACAATCGTAATGCATGGTCCAAAGTTCAGACGAATAATAATCAAAGAAACGCGAAAGCAACTTCTGGAACTACGAAAAGCCATACTACGAATGCAGTGTCGGGCTCAAACCGATTTGCCCCGTTGACTATTGAAGAAACTGAGATCGACGAAGTCGAAATTACCAGAGAAGTAGCTCCCACAAGAAAATTGAACGGGCAAAGTACTAACCAAAATCAAGTAAGTTCAAAAGCAAATTATCACAATAGTACCGCTGATGCAAGAACAGAAGAGCGCAGAGTCCAAAGTACACCTACGGGCAGATCTACTGAGACAGTGGCTATCGTGGGAGATTCTATGATTAAACATCTTAACCCTAGAAAACTTCGAAATGCAACAAACAAGAGGATCAGCATTGAAACATTTCCCGGAGCTACAACCAACGACTTGACCTACTATGTAAAACCGACACTGAAAACACAACCAAACAACGTTGTAATACACATCGGAACAAACGACTTAAAGAAAGGATTACCAGAAAATGTTATTAATTCAGTGGTCAAGCTCGGAAGAAACATAACGCAGGATTTGGAAAGCGTTAATCTTATCTTTTCATCTGTAATCACCAGGACGGACGATTCTAACATGACTGAAAAGGTAAAGCAATACAACAATATGCTAATAGAAGTATGTTCACAACACCGCTGGGGCCTAATACATAATACCAATATTAATAGTGCATGTCTTAACCAATATGGTTTGCATTTAAATCATAAAGGATCCGCATTACTCGCAACAAACATTAAAAACTTTCTAAACAGAACTTGACTAAATGTAAATATACCAGATGTATTGCTTGATTCGATCGATGACTCTGGCGCAGCTACAACGTGTAGCCAAGGTAAACCCTACCCAAAACTTAAAGGTTATTGCACAATTATTACTTCTCTAATAAAACACATTGAAAAACTCCGAATTTTTATAACTAAAATGCCTTTCGACATATTATGCATCAATGAAACAAGGCTTGACAAAACAATTAAAGACTCGGAGGTAGAAATTCAAGGTTACAGTTTAACAAGACGTGACAGAAATAGAAATGGTGGGGGAGTAGCAATCTATGTACGCAACATTATACCATATGTAGAAAGGTTAACATTGATCCCAGAAAATGTTGAGGCAGTTTGTATTGAAATAAAAAAACCTAATGCTAAGCCAGTAATTATTTCGACGTGGTATCGACCACCAAATTCTAATTCCGAAATTCTTGATTGCTTTGAAATTTATATACAAAATATCGACAAAGAGAACAAAGAAACTATAAGAACCGGAGACTTCAATATAGATTTATTGCCTAACGATACTCAAGACAGTAAGTCAAAACGGTTCGTGGAACTGTTAAATACATATCAATTATCGCAACTTATAAATAAACCCGCCCGAATAACTGAGTCAACAAAGACGCTACTAGATCTGATAATCTGCAAAACTGACGATTTAAAAACTATTGCAACGGATGTTGTCGACCTAGGTATAAGTGACCATAACCTGGTCTATATTTGCAGAAAGGTCAGAATTCCTAAAAGAAAACCCAAAACTATTGAGACAAGACAATATCACAAATTAAATCCCGAAAAATTTCAAAATGACTTAAAACAAGCATTTTCACAATTTCAAGGATATTCAGACCCAAATATAGCCTTACAAGAATGGAATAAAATATTTTTGCTAATAGCTGATATAAACGCGCCACTACGGACAAGGAAAGTGAGAAGCGATCGACAACCATGGATGACAAATGAAATTAAAAAACTGAGTTTCCATAGAGACTACTTAAAGAAAAAAGCAGTCACGTTAAACTCTCCCGCTTATCATAATTCATATAAGGAATGCAGAGACCAAGTTACTAAGCTTATTAAAAATGCGAAAACTCAATACTTTAAAACTAATATTGAAAACAGTAAAAATTCTAAAGAAAGCTGGGACCTTATAAACAAATTACTTAATAGAACGACTAAAACTAACACCATTAACAATATTAAATCCGGAGACCAAAACATCACAGACGATGTTAACATAGCAAACACATTTAATAACTTTTTTGCGGAAATAGGGCCCAAGCTTGCCTCACACATTCCTTTAAAAGATACAGACCCAACACAATTCATCCAGCTTTGTCGATCGGAATTCACTTTAAGCACATTAACTAAGGCGAACTTGAGTCAAATAATTGGCAAAATCAACTTAAACAAAGCACCAGGATTAGACAAAATTTCAAACAAACTAATAAAATTAGCTGGAGAAGCCATATACGACTCTATTACATATTTTCAATCTTGTACTGGACACTGGTGTCTTTCCTGACTATTTGAAACTTGCTAAGATAACACCAATTTACAAGGAATAAGACAAAACTAAATGTGGAAACTTTCGGCCTATATCCGTTATTCCTGCAGTTGCGAAAATCCTAAAAAAAATTATTTACAACCAATTAAGCTCGTACATTTATGAAAATGACATTATTTGTAAACAGCAATCAGGGTTTCGGCCAAACCATTCCACAGAAACTGCACTTCTAAATTGTACAAACCAATGGCTGTTAAATATGGACAAGGGTCTGACTAACGGAGTCCTCTTTTTAGATTTTAAAAAAGTATTCGATACGATTGACCATTCTATTCTTTTGCGAAAACTGCAACAATACGGAATAAAGGGGACAGTTTTAAAACTTCTTACATCCTATCTGCATAACAGGAAACAAGTTTGCGTAGTTAATAACGTGAAGTCAGAGTAAAAATTAGTCCAAAGTGGGGTACCACAAGGCTCCAACTTGGGACCTTTACTATTTTCATTATACATAAATGACTTACCAAATTGACTTGAGCATACACAAGCATACATGTTTGCTGACGATACTAATCTATCATGTACAGGAAAGACCTTAACTGAAATCGAAAACAAATTGAACGCTGACTTGTTTCATGTTAGCAAATGGTTGGAAGCTAATAAGTTAACATTGAACACCAAGAAAACTGAATTTATGTTAATAGCCTCAAATAGAAAACTTAATCAATCTTCTGCTGATCTCCGAATATTAATAAATGGTTCCACTACTAAACAAGTTAAAAATAAGAAAACTTTAGGTATTATAATTGATAACGAATTGAAGTGGACGGAACATAATGAAGAACAATGCAAAAAACGTTCGAGTGCTATAGCCCTACTTAGAAAGGCAAAGCCATATGCACCTCACAACGAACTAATTTGTATGTACAACTCTCTGGTACTCCCCTACTTTACATATTGCTCAACAGTCTGGAACGACGGAAACAAGACAAATTTAGAAAAGCTCAATAAAATGCAAAAACGAGCTGCTCGTACAATAACTGGCTCAAATTATGAGATAAGATCAAAAACAATTTTCCGGACCTTAGGGTGGAGTCCAATAGAAAATATTCTTAAAAGAAGAGAGCTTCTAACCACTTTTAAGGCTGTTCGTAGCATTGCACCAGAGTACATCTGCGACATGTTTACATACCGCGATAATATTTATCATCAAACGCGTAGCAATAGGCGTAAGCTACTTCTTGACAAACCTAACAGATCTTTTATGAAAAAATCATTTTCGTACCGAGGAGCTTATGCCTGGAATACATTACCTAACGAAATTTTAGATATTCATGAGCAACTGTCTGCATATTCTTTCAAAGCAGTCCTTACTGAACACCTATGTCGATCAAGAGACTGCTAATATTGTTGTAATGATACTGATTTTTGTAAATATTCTTTCTTCTTTTTCTAAACAACCCCTTTAAAAGCAGCAATCAAGCTGAAGGGTTATTGTTTGAAAATAAGTTTTTAATAATAATAATAATAATAAACAGAAGCTGATAAACCGATGTGATATTGCAGAGGCTTTTAATGATTACTTTTCAAATATTGGACCAAATCTAGCAGAAGAGATTGGTACAACCAATTACCATTATAAACAATTCATTAAGACAACTAAATCTGAGTTTACTTCATTCAAACCAGTTCCTGTAAATAATGTGTGTCAGTTACTATCTCAATTGTCGGCTAATAAGTCTACTGAAATTGATAAAATATCCAGTAAAATTATCAAAATTGCAGCACCTGTGATATCAGATTCGCCAACACACATTTTCAATTAAAGTATTACTTTATGCACCTTCCCTGATGACTGGAAAATGGCAAAAGTAGTTCCACTTTTTTAAAAATGGTAATCGAAACCTACCAGGGAATTATCGGCCTATTTCAATTCTACCTGCCATAAGCAAAGTCATGGAACGAATTATCTACAACCAATTACATGATTATTTACAAACAAATAATCTGTTTTCTGAACATCAGTTTGGCTTTCGTGAGCTCCATTCAACTGCTACGGCCTTACTAGATTGTACCAATGACTGGTACATAAACATGGATAGAGTATTGTTTAATCTTATTGTATTCATAGATCTAAAAAAGGCCTTTGATACTGTTAACCACCAAATTTTACTGGATAAGTTATCACTACATGGAATCAAAGGTAATGCCTACTCCCTTCTTAAGTCCTACTTAACTGATCGTACTCAGAAATGTGAAGTGAATGGATCTATCTCATCTGAACGTAATATTAAATGTGGAGTACCACAAGGCTCTATTTTGGGTCCCCTGTTCTTTTTGCTTTACATAAATGATCTGCCATCATGTCTTGATCAAACTAAACCCCGGTTATTTGAAGACGATACAAATATTACAGCGGCTGGTAACTCACTGAATGAGATTGAGGATGCAGTGAATTCAGATGTAGAAAGACTTCGGAAATGGCTTATAACAAACAAACTCAGCCTGAGTGTTGTAAAAACTAAATTTATGTTAACTGGGACTAAACCAACATCAAATAAAATTTCTGATAAACAACCTATAATCAATATCGAGGATAAACAAATTGAACAAGTCTCTGAAAGCAAAATTCTAGGTGTAATTCTTGACCAGCATTTGTCTTGGAAAAGCAATACCGACGGCATATGCAAGAAAGTATCATCTGGAATATATGCCCTTAAACGTTTGCGAGATTTTGTTGATCAAAACACAATTCAGTCAGTATATAATGCTATTATTCAACCCCACTTTAACTACTGCTGTGAAGTTTGGAATGTATTCGGAGAGACACAATCCACACGCCTACAGAAACTTCACAACAGAGCTGCTCGAGTTATAGCAAATGTACCCAATGAGGTAAACCAAGAAACTGTTCTGAGCATGCTGGGATGGGAACCTCTAAAAGAACAACGAATTAAAACTAAAGCCAAAACAATGTTTAAAATATTAAATTACATGGGACCACATTGCCTCAGTGAACTCTTTACATTCAAAAATGAATTAATAAAATACAATCTTCGGAACAATTCAGGCACACTTTGTTTACCTAAACCACGTACAAACAATATGAAAAAGAGCTTTATGTTAAAGGGGGTTCGATATGGAATTCATTACCAGAAGAGCTTAGATCGATAAAATCATTTACTTGTTTTAAAAGAAAACTCGCTGCTAATACTATTCTCTAGTCTAAATTCAGAGGATAGAACTGCAAATAGCACAATCATTAAACTTATAATTATATTACTCTCAACCTTTGAACTCTTTCTCTCATGAACTGTTTTCTAGTGTAATAGTAATCCCTAATGATTTTATTATCTTATTCTGTATTATAATACTTTCTCACACTTTTGTAATAACTTATAATACTCTTGTAGTAGGTTATAATGTTCATATGCACGCCCATCGTGGAAATCAGTTTCATACTGACGATGTTAGCGTGGGTAAATAAAGTTCTTCTATTTCTATCTATCTATCTTCTATCTATCTAGTCATGACGTTCTTTCTTTGAGAGCAAAAGTCGACTGGTCTCTCTCATCAGTGTTACAGTGTGAAGCAGCACTTGAAGGTATAGCTGACCTTTATATAAATGGTGACAAAGAAAGGGGCTTGAAACGACATTATTTTCCTGTGTACAAGGACCAAAGATCTATGAGGAAAAGCAATGAACTGTCCAAGGTCTTGGCACGTCATGCTGAAAAGAAACCAAGACTTTCCTTTCTTTAAAATGGATTGTTAACTAAAACAGTTTAATGTATAGACAACTATGAATTTATTTAATTATTTCTTGCAGTTTTGTTACATGATGATTAAAACAACGTTCTGAAAACCAGAAAGTTATATCTATTAAAGTGTACATAATAAATACAGCCATTTTCTTTCACTAAGCGCAAACCAGCAAACCACAAATATTCTTTGGGTTTGGAATTGTTTGACGTTTAAACGTCAACGGTTACCCATGCTGATTTGTGTTGCCAACGGCGTTGCGAGATAACTCAGATATATCAGGCACCTGGCTACACACAGTCCTGCAATAACTGATTAGTGGTAATTAACCCACCACCACCACCACCACCCGATTTTACGCGTAAAAGACCAAGCGTTGCGTGCGCAACGTCATGTTTTAGGTGCGCATAATTTTGCGACAAAAAGTTCTTCCGTGCGCATGTAACAAAGTTTCCAGTCTGGCCTGGTCGATCTATACGAGGAAAATGAGGTTTTGTACGTCACTCTTCAACAATATTCGGACAGAAATGCAAGAATGTGAGCACTGACAAAGATAGCTGAAGCTTTGAGAAAAACTGGTATGATGTGACGAGGAAACTTGCATATTATCCTGTTACAGTAATACAGAATCATACAGTCAAAACATTAAAATCTTGGTACGACTACACTTGGTTTACTGATTAATGAACAATGTTTGCTCTCTAGTGGAACAAGTAAAAAAGAAACTAGATAATATTCGCACTCAGTATTTGTTAACTATCATACGTTTTGTTTGTCTATTTTATTATATAACTAAATATTTACAGGATATTTGAGTGTAACCTTTCATTTGGCGAGTCATTCCTTTTCTCGAGAACAAACAAAATATGAAGAAGTTCCAGTAAGTAATAAAATGTCAATCAAATTGACACCAACGTGTTTCCGGGGTGTGTCTAAACGATAAACCTTTACATTAATAAGTTAGTTGTAAATTAACCTTTTTATAGTGATTTCCTAACAGTATTCACGTGAAAAAGCAAAAAAGAAAGGGAAGAGGGGATGTGGAACTGATGAAGTTGTTTCAAAGTGGTAGCTATCTCAAAAATTGTCTTTCCTTGATCAATTCCATCATCCCAGAAAGTCCACGTCCAACTTTAGTAAGGTAGGCATTGTTTTTCAGTTTACTCAACAGTTTTAATATTTCATTGAAATGTTTGAAGTCGTCATAGTTTGTTCAACTGCCAAGTCCAACCACCTTCCTTTGCCATGGCACTTTGCCTTCTTCAGAGTTGAAATAGTGACAGAAAGTGTTTCGGACCTTCTTGGCTTCACTTGCATGATTGTTGCTTCCTTGTCTAGGAATTGCCTGCCAGCCATTTAGGTGTGCTTCATTTCGCCATTGCCCTTCCCTCAGCTCGTGAGTGCCAGGATCTTCCAAATCTGTGTACACTTCAGGTGTGTACACTCTCCGCCCTGTGGTATGACCTTGCAAAAAGTTGTGCAATGCACATGCTGCTAGCACAACCATTTGTGCTTTTTCTGGTGCTAGTGGAATGGCCTTTTGAAAAATACGCCAACGACTACCAAGAATGCCAAAAGCATTTTCAGCAATCTTGCGAGCCCTGCTTAGTCGATAGTTGAAAATTCTCTGCTCTATACTTAGATTCCGTGAACTATATGGCTTCATTACATTGTTCTTAAGGGGGAAAGTATTATCCGCTACAATTACATATGGCATTAGTGCCTGAGATTTTTCTCCTTCTAAAGGCTCTGGTGGAGAAATGTATAAATAATTGTTTATAAGAGCTTCATTCAATGTGCTGTTCTTCAATACACCATCATCTGGAACTCTTCCATTACAGCCAACATCAATATATGTAAACTTATAATCTGCATCAACCAGTGCTAGCAGTACAATGCTGAAATAATTTTTGTAATTAAAGCAGTAACTTTCGCTTTTTGCTGGTGCTTGTAAGGCAGCGTGCTTGCCATCCATAGCTCCAAATGCAGTGGTTAAAATTCCACTTTGATTGGAAATCTTTTGCTATCCTAAACCATTCCTGTTCACCGTTTGGAACCAGAAAAAAAACAGGAATTGTAAGTTGATACTGTATGCTTGTGAGAGAACAAAGTGGCCAAATTATACATGTATAACGAGTTGTTTTATCTTTACAGCATTGCACCGAGGATGATAATGGTGATGATGAAAGTTATAATATGGAAGGTGCTGATATGTGGACAGGGCAAGCAGTTATATCAGCTGATATCAGATCAAAATCCAACTGTGAGGGGAAACAAGGCACTGAAACACTGTATAATTATGTACTTCCAGTGTATTCAACTATACTGGCTCAGAAAGTTCTTTTATAACCTGCTGTAGAAACAGTTGCATGCCCTTAATATTATTTGAATCAGTTTTTTACTGATTATTAAAATTTTTGCATGAATAAAAACTATTGAACTTTTATTGTATTGTAGCTTTTGTTTTTCTTTATATACTTAACTGTTGACAAGTGAAGAGTTATTTTATAGTTAAAGAATACTGACTTTGAGGTATTTATCCTTCAGTGCCTCATAGATTATTGCATATGTTTCAGGTACTATTTTACCAATTATTTGTGGTGACATCCAATATAGGTACGATAAGCTCTTGAATGAGTCACCTGACAGGACAGATAAAATGTTACAGAGAAAAAAAAAACAACATAGCTAACAATAAAAATGCAGTACAACACAAAAGACAGTTTTACAAAATTATATAAAACATTTGTTCTTTATTGTGATTATTTATCATCATTAACATTATCATTACCATTATCATTATTATTTATATTACTTTATTTTATTATCATTAGTGATCACGACTTTTACTGATAGTGATGACAATTACATTAATGTGTTGCTGGACTTTCACTTGCCAGAAGCTATGTACCTCAAAGTTATAGCAAGCCTTTCACCAGCTGGTATAGCTTTTCGCATACAGGTATCCTTGCGGGTGATATAAGGTTCTACGAGAGCAAGCAGCTCATGAAACACACTAGGATTCATTCTGAGAAAGCGTCGATAATCCTGAGGATTTTCTCTTTCTAGTATACCGAGAAGGTTGCGGTACATACCATGCTTGTATTTTTCCAAAAGCCAGTTCCGAACCCATTTACTTCTTTTTCGTTTCCGTTTTTTAATTCCTTCCAGAATAACATACACTAAAATTGTTAAGTTTGCCGCTTTCATTTGCTTAATCCTACTGAGGGACGTCATTTTCCAGCTTTGAAAAATAGTGGGAATTTTGCGGCAATTGCGCGTAAAGATAAAATCTGATGAAAATATCGGATCGTGTGTGGACACTTGCCAGCTGACTTTTTCATCTCATTCTGTTGGCAGAAAAAGATGGCTGGACAAAGTCTTATCGTGTGTACTCGCCTTTACGAAAGAGATCATCTCGATGGTCGGACGTTTGAGAAGGCTAATTTTAGGCTTAAGCCATCGAGCTGTCGAAGCCGAACAACGTTTTAGCCTTTTAGAGTTGGTTTATATTAATATTTCGTGCGATATATCCGCTGAAGACCAGATCAAAGTAAGGCGATCGCTTTGTATGTTATTCAATCGATGTTTTCTCTTTTTAATGTCATTGATTCGAAGTCAACGTAGACACCTTCATTGAAATACACTGTGACTGTACCTAACATTTTCGTATATGTGCAGGTGTTTCTAGTTGTCCCATCGTCGGAAATTGAATCCCAACGCGGCTTCTTAAATCAGTGTGATGGGGAGATTCTAAACGAGACAAGGCCGAGTAAACGAAGGCATGACGTATTGGCTCACGAAGAAAAACTTTAGAAAATGACGACACAAGGTGCGATTGTTATACTGCTGTGCAAAGGTCGATGTTTATAGCCTCGATATTAGTGGGTCTCGTGCTCGCTTTAGTAACAAAAGACATTTACCTGTAATTGCGTTGTCATGATTGTGTTTTGTTTATATCAGGGCATAACGTGTCATCATTTACGCTCGGAGAAATTGGAGAACGCCGTGCAAAAGAAAACCAGGAGCTCGACAAGAGAGAGGGGTGCAGTACCTGTGGGTTTTGCCGGCAAACCCCATGTACAACTTCGCCAAACGACACACAACCAGCACATGTTTGTGTCCATGGTCCTCCAAGTATTCGTAACCAAATCAATCGATATAAGGACTATAAGAAATACTATCGAATGTTAAAGAAGGACTTTGGAACAACCCTCGTTACATTGATCGCAAAGACTAACTTGGGATTTTCATCGATGATGTGAGAGAGGTTCTGCCAAATTGTGTGGTTGGTGATGTGAGGAAACGGTGGCCAAACCCTCCAGACATATCATACAAGGGTCATGTCCCTACCTTGACACACAGCTAATTATGATTTAAGCCCGTTTTCCACTAGGCGAATTTTGTCGCGCGAATCGACTTTTCATTGTTTAAATTGAATAGATCCATCATCAGTTCCAGCCGAAAGCTCATGAGACAAAAGAAAAGGTCGCTTGGCGCGAAGAAATTCGTCTAGTGGAAAACGGCCTACATGATCGCTGCAATCGCTGGCTGCGATCGTAGCAATCAAGCGTGGTTTCCATATGATCGCTACGATCGCTGAGATCGTTGAAAAATGATCACAGCGATCACAGCGATCATATGGAAACAATATGCACAGCGATCCTGGCGATCGCAGCAATTGCAGCGATCACAACAATTGCAGCGATCGCAGTCATTGAGATAGAAAATTTTCTATCTCAACGATCGCAGCGATCAATGCCAGCGATCATAACGATCGAGAGTTTCAATGGAAACATGAACCAAAGAATTGAACGATCTCAGCAATCGCGATATATCCCACAATACCATGCGCGAGCTCGTGAACTTTCTCAAATCAAAATGGACACCCCAGAAGAAGCTTCCAATTTCTCTACCGACGTTTTTATGGAGGAGGTGCAAAAATATACTTGTTTATACAATAAATATAGTAACAATTTTAAAGATAAATTCAAAAAGTTAAACTCCTAGACAAAAATAGCGGAGAAGTTCAAAATAACTCCTGAAGAGGCTGAAAAGATTTTCAAAAACATCAAAACGTCATTTGGAAGGTATCTGAAAAGAAAAAAAATCAGTGCTATCACGATCAGGCAGAGATGCTGTGCCAGTTCCCAGAGAGTTTGCCAATTTAGACTGGCTTGAAACGTATATAGATCATCGACCTACTTCCAGCAACGTTAGAATTAAAACTATTAAATCAGCACAAGTTATTGACACAGGAGAGAACGAATCTGAAACAACACAAAGGTCAAACGATTCTGATGATGAAAACGACGAGAAACAAAATGATTGTGCAATTGATGGTTTGGAAATTCAAGATGAACTTAAGAGTGGTACTGAGCAAGATAATGAAGAGTCAACATTATGCGAGGACAGTGAGTGTGCCAGTATTTCAAGTTGTACCAAAATTGATAGTCTGTCGAGTGAACCAAAACAAAAAGAATGTCGAAAAGCAAAATCAAGGACAGTTAAGAGGAACAAACCATGGAGTGCTGTGAAGAAACCATCAACAAACCAGGAAATAGATAAAGCTATTATGGAAACAGCTAGTTCACTGTCAGCCCACTTGAAGAAGGTAGGAGAGATGGAAAAACAAAAACTACCAGAGGACGTTAGTGATGAAGATAATCTTTTTTGTAGAAGTCTTGCACCAAAACTTAGGAGGGTTCCTGCCAAAAGAAAGGCTTTTGTAAGACTACAAATTGAACAAGTGTTTTGTCAAGCAGAGTTTGCTGGCTCTTTCTTACCTGACACTCCTAGTCCTGCTTCACAGCTACAGTTCCCTGGAAATTATTGTTACAACAAATCACAACAGCAGGAAGCTTATATGCAACGTACTGTCCAGCCAAATTATGGTAAAGACCAGTGCAACCTATCATATCAACATAATTTGGAGGATTTTATCCCCCACACACCTTTTGGTTCTGCAGATGAAAAATGTAAAACTTATAAAAAACTTTAATGATTATAAATACTGATTTGTGTGTTGCTTAGTCCTTTGTGGAACATTGTTTCCTGTCGTTGTTTTAAGCTAATAAATAAATTAACTGGACTTAGCCTCAGAAAAATGACAAAGCAAATAGTGTATATAATTCACATGCAATACAGACTTTTAAAACTTTAAGTTAATATGCTTATGTACATAAAATTGAAGAAGGGACACATTTAAAGGCAGTGCAATCACTGAGAACATCTAGTTTATAACATGCCTCGAAAACGTAAGGATTGTCCTATCTGTGAGAAGAAGAGTTTGCTAAAATTATCGAATCATTTGGCTGACTTTCATCAGCAATCGTCAAGAGACAGACAACCTTTTCTCATTCGGGCTAAAGCTGCTCCTTTCGATCTACACGCTCTTTTACAAGAATCAGTTACGTTGCGACGAAATACCAAAATATGAAAATGGTATAAATAAGGATTAGCAAGATCGGTCCATTCAGGTTAGTCCTGTATTCCATACAGTTAACACATCTCTCGCTTGCGCTAGGGGATTTACGGCATCCATTCGCCCTGCTTGATCTTTGTAGAAAAGGGCTGATGTTGGGTGCGATGTCTTGGCATGCTTGATAAAATTCAGGACAGTTTCGATGTATGCTCGGTTAGGATAAGCCTTACTGGATGGGCTGACGAGTTTGTTCTTTAGATAAACTTCGGCTTGGGAAAAGCGAGGGAGCATCCAAAAGTTGACGGGTCGTACTTGGACATCATCGTTCAGATTAGTCCCATCGTGGTCGGATATCATTTTCAAGGTTTTCGTAATTGTCCAGTTCTAATTTCTAAGACCAACGACACAGTAAAAGTCCGATTTCAGATTGTTACCCTGAGGATGATTCTGAAATAGAATCGAAACACTGCACACCATCACGGATATCGAGTGTTAAGTTGTGTACAGTTATGGCATATTTATTAAAAATCTTAAGCTTAAGTAATGAAGATAAGGTTGGTGAGGCCTTTTTTTTCCGATAGTCTCGTGTTACCATGGCAACGAAATTGGCGTCCTTTGTTTTTCTGTTGCTTGCCGTCACTTTACAGGACTCAGCCATCCGGAAATGACTGGTGAGACATTCACTTAGCTTACTTAACCGCCAAAGATTGCCAGACAGGCATGATTGTACATCTTTGGCAAGATTTAGCTTTGCAATTCAATGGTTAGGAGTGTGCTTGACGGAAATTAGCAAGATCGAAAATGGTCGGCAGAAAAAGCCCTTCAAATCCTTCCAGCAGTTTGTTGAAGATGTTATGGAGATAAAATCGAAATGGAGTTCGCCAGGCGGTGAGTGCAAGCTTATCGAAACTGATGATGTGTCAATTGGCTGCAGCGAATTGACACATGCAGCATGATAAATTAAATCAACTGATGGAAATAACGTATGCAAAGCGAAGAAGTATGATCCTGCATGAGACAACTTCCATTAAGGGCATATTTGATGAATTTCCTCCTCTTCAAAATATGGTTTATGTAAGTCACAACTGGTAAACAATCCTTGCATTAAATCCATGCATTGGCAATTTTGTGCAATACCAAATATAGCAATGGTTTTCCTTATGTTTAGATAAAAACAGAGTTTGGTAAAATAATGGGAAATCCTGACCTGCCAAAACAGATGAAGAGCAACTTTCTAAACATCTGGATACCACGTTCATTGGCCTATGCTGAGAAAAATAAACTAAAACACCAGAGTGTTCTAGATGAATTAGAACAAGCTATTGACACTGGTTGCTTAGATGAAGGTACTCAATTATATATGGCATGACCTATATTTTTCTACAGTTCTTCTTACATATTGTATATATTCATATACTTCACGCTTATTTCATTCTTTTCCAGCTGAATGCAAAGTAAGAGCAGCTGTGAGTTTAGCAGAAGCAATATTTAAGACTGCCAGCAAGAAAGACAATTGCCTTGCGGTAATGAAAGTTGTTTCGGTGAGTGGCGTTTGTTTTTGAGAAAATTTTTTGTTTTGAGAGAATTGTTTGTTTTGAGAAAATTTTCTGTTTTGAGAATGTTCTATTAACTATGTTAAAATTGTACTACATAGGACATGGTCTCCTTTGATCGAGCCAAAGAGAAACAGATCCAGTCTTGCATTCTCCTGGAAAACAGTTTGTATGAATCAAACTTGATGTATGTTGTGGCTGAAGGATCATTGGTATGTGAAATCCGTTCAAGGAAAATTGCGGATGCTTTGGTGATCCTATTGGCAACATACTACATGTATAATCTAGACCAAAAAGTAGGTAAAAATGTTTATTGCTTTTTGAACATGGCACTCATGGGCATTGTTCCTAGCAAGTGCCCAGCCTCAGTTAAAAGTTTGATTGGGGTCTTATCAAATGTTTAGTTAGTTTTCTCGTATGTAGAAAGTGTTTTGTATTTAAATCTAATACATGCATGTATGCTACTGTCCAAATGTGTAATTTTATTATTTCATTTATATATAAATAACAATTATAGATTATTACTTGTATTGTAGTGTATTATTGTAAATATTAGTATTTATTTTGAATTTCAAAATAAAAGTTGCAAAAATGGCATTGAGTATACGTAAAACGCAATGTGGGATTGTTTTAAAATGACCTAATCAACAACGAAAACCAACCTTTATCAAGAGCCATAACGAATATTATCATTAACTGAAACGAACTTCTGGAAAATCCAAAACGCTCTTTCCAATTTCCCAAAACAAACATTCAATACCAGCCAAAACGGATTTTTCCCGCCCAAAATGTGAGTTAAAAAAGGCCAAAATAGCCCTCCAAATTTCCGACAAATGGGCCCCAAAAAATAGGGCCAAAATCGGCACCTGTTTAAATGGGGCCGTTTTAGTCCAATAAAAACAGGGCCGCCTCCGGGTCAAAATTTCGGCCCCAAAATTGGGGCCAAAACAGGCCTTCTGAATTTACTGTGTGGTATCCTTCTAAACAAACGTTTACTGTGGGAGGACTAAAGGGCAAAGAAATCAAGGCGAGACTTTCCTCGTTACTCTATTCTTCACTGAACAGTAAAGATAACTTGGAGGATCGCGAAGATAGTGAACAACTTATTGATCAAGCTATTTTTGGAGAACAAAATCGGCCATTATACCATGCAGTTCCTTGCATAACTAATGATCGGCTAACTACACTGGAACATTCGAATGAGGAAATTAAATCCCAAATGAATAACATTAAAGAAGAACTTAAACATCACTGTTCTCATTTCAATAAGACACCCGAAAGCACATCAACACCAGCAAACTACGACAATGATCAGAAATCTCGTGTGACGAATGATCTAGTTCAGCAGTGTCTAACCATGTTACAAAGAGAAAACAGCCAACTAAAGAAAAAAAATGAAGCCCTTAGGGATAGAATCAATACCGTCTCTTACGTTGTAGCTGATTTGAATACCAAAATCAAAGATGTAGAGAGAGAAAAGTCAAGTTTACTTGCTGCTATTAAACTCATATATGAAGATTATCGAAGGTATGCGAGAACATTGAGCCACCCCATAAATTAACGAGCAAAGATGCTACAGGTGAATCACATAATAAAGGAGTAAATGAATTAAATCCTGAAGAGGACCAAGTAGAAAGATGGCACACTGTTCATCAACAAACTGGTAGATATAACACAAATAGTATCATAGCGCCCACTGTCGAAGTTACCAACAGATATGAAGTTCTAAGTGAACTATCTCAGGAAGAAGACGAGACGCCCCAGAACATCCAACCGACAAATGTAAACAGAACAACTGGAAATTAATCTCAAATAAAAACATTAATCGTAGCCATTTAAACTCATATGGTGTGCATCTTAATCGACAGGGCACAGCTATTTTGGCGAAAAACATTATAGGCTACTTTAAGCAATTAAATTGACTATTGGTAAATAAAGATAAGTCTTCAGATATTAAAGAATCTAATTTATCTGAAAGTACCAACCACGAGAACCCGTTATTACAAGTGAGCCACAGCCCATATCCAAAATTAAAAGGCTTTAAAATTGGACATCTAAACAGAACAAGTCTATACAAACATATCGAAGAGCTTAGAATTCTGTTAAGTGAACAACCTTTCGATATAATATGCATTAATGAAACAAGATTAGACAGAACCATACGAGATGAGGAAGTTGAAATCACGGGCTATGAAATAGTAAGAGTAGATAGAAATAGAAATGGTGGGGGCGTTGCAATTTATATAAAAAACAATATTTCATATAACCTACGAGAAAATATAATTCCTGATGAGGCTGAAGCTATCTGTTTGGAAGTCAAAAAACCAAAAACTAAATCCTTCTTGATTTCAACATGGTATCGCCTACCTAACTTAGATGCTTCATTTTACGAAAAATTTGAGTACTTTTTGCGTAAAGCCGATGACGAAAATCTTGAGATAGTCATAACTGGTGATTTTAACTGTAATCTCTTAAAGACAGAAGAAGACTCTCGCACCAGTAAACTCAAGGACATATTCGATATATATCAGTTACAACAACATATTCTTAAACCGACAAGAGTTACAACAATTACTCAAAGCCTAATCGATTTGATATTAACAAAATTACATGACAATAAAACCATAGATTCTGGGGTTATGCATGTCGGGATTAGTGATCATAGCCTTGTTTATATATGTCGTAAAGCAAGTATTCCGAAAGAAACTTCTAAATTAGTTGAAACGAGACAATTTAAAAATTTCAATGCAATTCACTTTCAAAATGACTTAAAACATTCATTTAATGAATTGTATCATCATACTAATCCTAACACAGCTTGGAACTATTGGAAAGAGACTTTCTTAAAAATTGCCGACACCCATGCGCCTATTAGGACTAAAAAAATTAAAAATAAATACAAGCCGTGGCCAACTAACGACATTAAAAATATGAGTCACCGTAGGGATTATTTAAAGAAAAAAGCAGTAAAATACAACTCTCCTATATATCACGAGGCATACAAGAACTGTTGAAACCATGTTAATAAAATAATAAAGGAAGCTAAAGCAAAATATTTCAAGTCTAATTTGGAAAATTGCAAAAATAGTAAGGAAGGTTGGAAATTTTTAAATGAATTGTTAAATAAGCAATCAAAAGTAACAACAGTAAAAGAGATTGTTGTCAACGGTGAAACACTGACTGATGATAAGGACATTGCTAATGAATTCAATAAATACTTTTCCACAATTGGTCCTAAGCTTGCAGGAGATATCCTTCGTAATGATCACGATCATCGACATTACATGACGCCCGAATCTCGTGGGATTGGCGTATTTCAATTTCGTAATATCACAAATACGCAAATTAAGAAGGAAATAAAAAAAGCTAAAGCGACTAAATCATCGGGCATTGACAAGATCTCCATTAAACTTTTACAAGCGGCAGGGGACTCCAATTTACAAAATTTCACCAATTTACAAATCAGGAGATAAATCAACTTGCGGAAATTACAGACTGATATCAGTTATATCCGCCGTTGCAAAGATTTTTGAAAAGGTCGTTTACGGACAACTTTATGAATTCCTGTCCCATAACGAAATACTTTCGATTTACCAGTCAGGATTTCGTCCTCAACATTCAACTGAAACGGCCCTCCTACACTCTACAATAAAATGGTTTTCGAATATGGATGAGGGTTTAATTAATGGAATATCATTTTTGGACCTTGAAAAAGCGTTTGACACTGTCGACCATAAGATTCTTATTTCCAAATTAGAATATTATGGAGTGAGAGGAACGCCGTTGCGGTGGTTTCAATCATACTTATTTCAAAGAAAACAAATTTGTAAAATAAAGCTTGCAATGTCAGAACCACAAAATATTACCTGTGGAATCCTACAGGGATCAAATCTTGGCCCATTATTATTCCTCATATACATTAACGATCTACCTAATTGCCTTGAAACAACTCATGCTGCGATGTTTGCGGACGACACCAATATCTCATGCCGAGGGGAGTCGTCCGCAGACATTGAGCAACAATTTAACATTGATCCAAAAAATGTACATAAATGGCTAATAGCCAATAGGCTTACCCTAAATATGGAAAAAACGGAGAATATGATCATTGGATCAAGGCAAAAACTAAATCACATTTCAACTAATCCGCATATAGTTATTGGAGATCAGGTCATTTCTCGAGTGAAAAAAAAGGTACTAGGAGTAATAATTGATGAGCAATTGAAGTGGAAAGAGAACATAGATGCTCAATCTAAAAAAATTTCAAACAATATAGCTTTTTTAAGAAGAGCAAAAGAATTTGTGACTCAGGAAACATTAGTAAAAATGTATAACACTCCAGTTTTACCACACTTCATTTATTGCTTTAATGTATGGCATGATGGCACCACAACAAACATAAACAAACTCTACAAACTTCAAAAGAGGGCTGCACGTGTAATAACGGGAGCAAGATATGAAACCCGATCATCGGAAATTTTCGAAAATCTTGACTGGAAACCAATTGAAATAAATTTAAAAAAGCGAGAACTACTTTCAACATTTAAAGCTTTACGAGGATGGACACCAAAATATCTAAAAGACCACTTTAAAGTTCTCCAAAATAACGTCTACAGATTGAGAAGTAACGATAAAAATCTTTATTTACCAAAGTCTAACACTAATTTCTTAAAATATACATTTATATACCGTGCATCAAAGTTCTGGAATTGTCTACCTCATAATATAATCAATAATATCCATACAATTCGCTTAAACAGCTTCATAAATTTAATAGATGAATATATATATAACACATCCTAGAAAACAGTCTTCACATACCATTAATAATTTCTGCTTTGTGTATATAGTAATATATTTAGTATTAATATTTTAGATGTAAATATAGTTATTAGTTAAGAATGTATTTTTGTACTAAATTAATGCACGGCCCTTTGAAAAACAGGAGACTGAATAGGCCACCGTGCTAAAATAAATTTAAGTAAAGTAAAGTAAAGAGAAAAAAAGGTAAAGTACGTTTTCCGGGAAGCAAAAACACGAAAAGAAAGCTGACGAAAGTCGTTTTGTTGACGAAGTCAATCTTGTTATTCCAGGTAATTTATCCTCCGATCAACCTTCTAACGTAGACTCTAGCGTCGAGAAAGCAGTTGGCTCTTTAAGAAAGAAAATGAACCGCAACAGGGAACGAGAAGAAGAAATGGAAGACTGAATTAGAAGGATACCGGTTGACTGACATGAGAAATTTGAATTACCCATTCTCACCTTCGTGTGCGACGAAGGTGAGAATGGGTAATTTCATATTGACAACACTAGTTTCATTCTCAGGGTTGTACTTCAATCCTTTTGTTTTGCTTTTTAGCATTAAGTACTAGTTATTTAAATCTGTTGTTTCAGTATCATACAACATACTTCGATTTTGTTTCCATTTGACTGTAGGATATATTTTTATGCTTTTCTTTTGGTTACCACATCCTGTCCCTTGAGTTACCACATGATGCTCAAGAATTTTTAAAACGGGGTGAGACGTAGGTTTACCGTCGCCGGGGGTGATTTAACCCTAATCCTAACCTTAATCCAAACCTTGACCCTAGCCCCTACCCTAATCCTAACCCTTTTCCGAGTTTTCCCTAGAAAGATGCTATTCACCTCTTCGGGAGGTGAGACAGTTGGGTGGTCTCAGAAAACATTGAAAAAGCTTGGTTTGGGTAAATTTCGTTCAATTGTGAGAGAGTTTATAGCATGTCTTCGTGAGTTGTAATACAACATGGCGTCATCATCAAGGACTATAAGTACAGGAGATGTTTTGGCTACGGTTTGCACTGAAAATGTACAAGATTCTTCAGATTAAGAAACCTATGATGAATGTCCTGTAGACGGTGATAGTGATTCTGAATTTCCTACCAACAAAAATGATGATGAAGTGCCTTGCGTGGATTCATTGCTGAATGAATCGATTGATGATACTCAGTAAGTACAAAGTTTGTTTTCTTTTTGTATCTTTTTTGGACTATAACGCATCTATATAGTTATATTCTTATGCACGGTTTGTTTGTATTGAATTTTGCCAGCTTGAGATGAATTTATAACGTGTAATAGATGGTTAAAACAATTAGCAAAATAAGTTCTTTAAATTCGTGCAAAGAAAACTGGTTTCACTCGAGTTTTGTAAGAGCCATCTTTCCTTAAGTAAGGGCCTGTTTACATGGAGGTAGTGTAACCCTTCTACAAGGATCAAGGGTTATCCTAACAGGAGGGTTACCTTAGTCTATTGTCTTTCCGCGTTTCTTTAACATGAATGCAATCAAAATCTATCATTTTAACACCTAACTGGGAACTGCGAAAATGCATATCATCGCCGGATCGCAGATTCGATTCCAGCCGGGAGGCAGAGATAGGTCACCCTCTAAAGTGGGAGTAGATTTGCATGTCCATTGTTTGTGAAAGAAGCAAGGTCAGAAATGGTTAAAGTTTATACTGCCTTATTCTAGGGATGTCCCGATCAAGTTTTTTTGCCCCCCACTCCTGATCCAAATCATTTAATATTGAGTATCTGCCGATACCGAGTGCCGATCCAAATACTTCTATTCTCCTAGACAATACAGTTGCACAGTGCACACTTCAAGTACTTTAAAGTTATTGAAATCAATCCAGTGTTTATGCTTGACAACTGAATAGGTCTGCAATGCCTTAAGGGAAATTCTTCCACAATGCAGACACTTTGGCCACGTCCAGCCGTTCACCGTTGCGCCCTGCCACAAATTGTGCTCACCGTTTACGAAAAGTGGAAATTGACAAAGATCGAAAATTTAACCACATGTAAAGATCAGGAAGAGCGATAAGAACAGAGAAAATCAGAGTATATGAACAGGCCACCGCAGAAATTATGCTCCCTTAGCCTCCCTACAAATTAATTGTAACGTATGAGAACAGACAACACAGAAATGCTGAGGATGCTAAGGAGACAAATCAGAAGAACGAAGTGAATTGATAAATGAGGAACGAGGAGTGATGGAAGGTGTATTGTTGTGTATTGCTTGCTATTTACCTTTGAGGTTTAGGGAGAGTAGGCCGTTCTTAATAGGTCCAAAACAAGAATAACGGAAAGTGGAGCTCTCAAGTGATGCCAGTTATGAGGTAGTTAGGGTTTGACTCAGACAGTTGAGTCGGTTATCCGCGGAGTTTAATGCGTTTGTTCGTTGGTCTGTCGTTGAAGGATTAAACAGATCTTTCACCAGAATTTAGCTGTTAATACAGAAATTTAAACGAAAGATACAGTCTTCGACGTTTTTACCGTCAGCTATCAATATACTTTAGATTTTAGAATGACGGCAAAAATAGACAGCTTTCAGCAACTAAAACTGCAGGTACGTACAGGTCATGGACTGGTTGTGGTCTGTTTGAATACATGGTGTCAGATTAATTTTGCCAATGGGGTTTAAAAACATCCTTTTACTTGAAATCTTTAGCCAATCTTTATCAATCAAAAATGCCGGGGTTTTTAGGCAGAATCTACGCCTGTGGCCCATCCGTACCATCCGATTGTCGTACAAGTCTTGTGACTGAATCGTATACCTCAAAATGAACAATCGTAAGGAACTTTCATACTGTGTAGATTGGCCTTTTAGCTAACCAGAACTTTTGAAATTCTCATCGCGAACGTCAAATTTGTTTTATTTTGGTATTTCTTCTTAGTGTCAATGGGATAACCCGTTTTTACGGGAGTATGAAAAACTTCCTTAACCACAAAACCCGAAAGCATCCCAAGAAATTATATGTACAGTTCTGTATATATAAGAATTATATATAAGAATTATATATATAGTTTCGAGATCTGTAAATTACATGTCATGCAAAAAGCTTGTTTAAGTTGATTATAATTGAAGTTGGATGGCATCAACCGGGCGGTTCAGTTTTACCGAACCCTATAGGTAATTTTTAATCTTCTTTTCACCCTAAGTCGTTCAATCTGTCTTCAAGATTTGTTTCAGCAATGAAGAATGACAGACGACATGATCGATTTCAGGGTAAAAAAAGCACAGACATGACGGTGTTTGCTTAATACTGTTGATACGAGTAAGCCACATGGAATATGCTAATCAGGAAATATTGGTGGGTTGCATGGAGGTCGTGTTTAACAAAAGTTTCTCGTTTGTGACCTCAAACATTTCCCGCACCACCTTTATGTTTTGGATCCCAAAGGATTCACTGCAACACAGAAATTGATCAGTAACTCCAACATACCGTGGAACTTGACTTTACGGGTCACATCACAACTGATTGTCATCATAAATCATGCACTGGTTATAGCTTGATCCACTTCCTCAGTATAGCTACCTGGAAGCCAATTTCCTTCAGAATTTCGTTGTGATACAGCAAACCACAGGCCTCTATCACCAACCTTCAATACCTGCTAAAGGTTGAATTGTACGAAACCCTCGACCGCCACGCTGTCCACAATGGCTGTATGCTCATATCACGGTTTTTCGACAATATTCTATAACAAGAAATATTATTAGATTAAGACATTTAAATCATAAAAATCATGAACAAAACTAGAGGATTCAATGGCTTTTATCTTCAGTCAACAGTGCATTACCAAATGAAAGTTGCCATGTAGGAGCAAGAAGGAGGGTATTGCGCTACATTGTAGTGAAAAGATCTGCCACTGGTTGATTGCCCCCAAACTGGTTGTTAGGTCATAGGTAATGGCGGCACTATTGGTTATCAAGTTTTGGCACCTATTCCCCTTTTAACTCTATCCGCTCGTTCGGCCTTGTACCCAATGATGGGTCCGTTAATATTCGAACTTTACCCAATTCTTGCATACGATTCGTTTTAAAATGTTGGAATAAGTACGGTGTTGTAAGTGAATCCCATACATCTGGAAAAACACTCGTATGCGACCGTCGTACCATTATTCTGAGGATACGTTTATTTGACAACACTTCGTTTTCAGCGAGAAAAATCAAGTTATATGTTCGAATACCAAGTCAAACATTAAATACAATTTAATACATACAGTCGTCGTTTGCTCATTAAGAGGCCATTCATAGGCTGTTGGGGACTCATCGTCCTCGTGATCATCATCTTCGCGACTACCATCAACGACATCTTCAAATTGTTTCGTGACGTTATTTTGCATTCTTGAGAACAATAAACAAAAGAAACAAATCAAAGAATAGAATTTGCCGTCATAAATACAGTACTATATACATCACACACATTATTGTACATACCATGTACACTATATCCACCACATATACCAAATATACCTTATATACCATACATACAATATATGCTATATAGATTATACCGTAGAATTCCGAAAGTAACCGTGACGGCTACTTTTAGAATTAGTGACCTCTAACTGCGGTTACTTTATGAGGGACAGTTACTTCGGGATTACTAATTTTAGTATTGGTTAAGATGCAGGGGCCGACATTTTATTACTAATTGTCTTTGACCACGCCAAGGCGTAATTTTGGTCGTTTCTATTGTGTCTAGTTTGACTTAACAGTTGGTAAACGTTGAGTTCATATCAGTCAAAGTTATTTTCATGTGTGGAATAGACCTCTTTCATAATGGCCACCAAATTAAGAATTCGTTTTATGTGCGTCTGAATTAGCCTTTGTGGCCTCATCAGGAAGAAAAGGTTCCTTTAATTGCAGACACACAAACGAGACGAGAAAATCTTATTAATATGCAAATAAAAGAACATTTTAATTCTATATCCATTATGAGATGTATATTAAGTTGCTTATCTGATGCAAATTAAACGTGTGTACTATGTATTTTTGTCTTATCCAATCACATTTCATTGATCCCATGGAACTACTTCAAGCGTTTTTCGACTAAACCAACGAAATAACAACGATTAAATTTCAAAGAACGAATACTGTTCTGGGAAACTTGTCAAAATTTTTCATTTCTAGATCTTGTTAACGACGTCAGGCCAAGCTGTCCTGAATTCGTAAATTTAACTGCTCAAACTATCAGAATGTGATTGTCAAACGAAAATTACATTAACTTGACTGAAGATGACAGTAGATGAGGCAATGTTGCCAGGAAAATTACCGTCACTGGATCTCCTTCAACAAAAACGACTTCATCGAGAATAGCTTACCGAGAGAATAGAGATTACAAAAATAAATCTTGCCAGTGGCTATTTATGAAGGGGTGATTACTTACGAGATTCTATGGTATATACTACATATACTATATATACTATATGTACTATATATACTACATGTACTATATATACTATATGTACTATATGTACTATATATAATATACATAATACATTCACTACTATATACAGGATTCAAACCCTACCAAATGTTGTTATGCAAAATATTTTGGATAAAAAACTATCCTGATGTAATCAATGACGACATAGTTTAGTTGTCACCTTACTCACGCACGGCAATATTATAATCGAATTCAGTGGGTTTTTATTACATCCTTCATTGCAGAGGTCTCCAAAGCGCAGGAGTAAGAGGGTCACGCCCCTCCAAATAGAAAAGCTGATAAAAAACGTAAGCAACCGTCACGTAATACGTTTAAAAAGAATATAAAAAGTATTTACAAACTGGGAAAAATCCCGGTGGAAGCAAGTTTGATGAAACATACGTCGAGTTTCTTTTTCTTTTTCAGAATATCAATAATTTTCCTTTCTGAGATGGTTGTGTGTTTTTAGAGAAAATGTATTCACCATGTGAATCAGGTAGTTTCTACGTCATCCAACAATTTCAGGCTGATGTATGAGCAATGTTTTAAAGACTTATTCAGGGCCCGACATGACCAGTTGCTCAATGGTTACAGCGTCTCACAGGTCATCAGAAGGTTGCAGGTTCGATCCTTGTCGGGGCCCAGAAATCGTTTTTCTGAGGTTTGACAGACGAACGTCCAACGATAATCTATGAAGATCTCCAAGCTCCCATGTTTAAACATTAATTACAATTAACATCATTATTAGCACGTCGTGACTGCCACATAGACAGAACATATGTGGAACTTGCACCTTAGATCGCCATCTAAGTCAAGTAAGTCAATGGTTAGTGCATCTCACCGGATATCAGAAGGCTGCCGGTTCAATCTCCGTCTGGGTTTCAGAAATGGTTTTTCACAAGTTTGAGCTTGACGAACTTCCAACGATCATTTATGAATATCAATTATATCAGTAATTTCTTAAAAAGTCAAAATGCTGCGTCCCGAACTTCAAGGAATACAATTATTATCTAAGTTACATATCTCTAGAACGAAGCGACGTATGGGCCCTCTAAAAGCCACTCCTTATCGTTTTAAAAGCTCTTTAAATGTTATAACTTAATTTTCTTTTCATTTCCTTTTAATTTTGACTTTTGATTACAAGACTAACCTACAATTTTAAGATATTACGATCTTTCAACATACAAAATTACAATACGTTTCTATGTTTTCATCTCCACAAGCTTAATTAAAAAACTACAAAATTAGAGACCTAGTAACGCATACCCTGGCTTTAAAAGACTTGATTCTAGCAGAAGCTCAGATTCTGAACCACTTGATACTGAGTTTATTGAGAGGGATCTGGATTCTAGAATTTCAAAAATTATGCATGGATTAGTTGGACACCACTTTGCAGTTTTACACCAGTGACACCTATCAGTGATCAGGTCTCTTTTCTCGGAGGCATTTTGAAAACGGAATTAAAATTGGAATTAAACTCTTGTCAACTATATGCATATCAACTTTACTATTTTAATGACACACCTCTCCAGAAGAGAAGGATATTCTTGTCTTTTCAAAAACAGAAAATTCTTTGCGTGTCTATACTGTCACAGAATGACGTTATTTCAATTGACTGACCGGTATGAATTGTATCCGGTCCCGGTATATCGTTATTATCAATATATAAACCTTCTAAAGTTACAGACTCGACTCATTTTGAGTCGATTAGACTTGACTTTGACTCGATTTTAGCTCGATTTCTAGTTTTCAAGATGTTCCTGTCCAGAACATGTTTTGTTTTATAGGATACTGTACATTGCATCTTTGTAAAGTGCGTTACGTGACTTTCATCGCGTGGTCAAATTGCCTTCAACCACTAACCTACATATAAATAGATTCGTGCCCCCGGTAAGTTTGCGAGAAATATCCTAAGGAGGATGGCGTTAGCATTCAAATTTATGGGTCTCATATAATGGCATCAACCACTGACCTGTGTTTCAATAAAATTTCGGTAAATACTTTTAAATTATCAGTTGAAAGTAAATGACTTTTTCATTCATTGCCTCACCCAAAAATTGTCTGTGATGTACTTGCTTGGTTTCCAAGTGTCAACTGATTATTCTAACATTGCTTTGTTCCGTAAAACGGACCGTTCCGGAGATTATTATATGACATTTGATTGGTCGATAATAACTCAATCCTGAAATTGTGGTCACTGGTGGGTACCACGAGCACAATAACATATAATTGACGCCATCATTTGGGGGACACTTTTTTGAGATCCTGCAGCAATCCAGCTGTCCACAGGTCGGTGCCTCTTACGCTCAGATCACGCAGGCCTGGTTGTAGAAAGAAACAGCACAGGAACAGTACCTTTTACTTGAGAGAATTGATACTGCAATAACTTCCTGATTTCTTGCACCCAGCACTTCTTAACGTCTTGCGACGTGGCCTAAAAATGAAGTATGACAGATCTTTAACACAAAGCATCATAAAAAACTTTAGAATGACCATAGTTAATAGACGGACACCCATATCGTTGTTAGTACCAACCTGAAACGTATAAAACTCTGACTTGTTTTGTATCCAGAGGCCGAACTTCAGAGGGTCTTCTTTAACTGTTTCTGTTAGTCCAATATCAACCATCTAGGTCAATCAAAAACAAACATCAGCGGATTCACGAAAATGTAAAAACATATCAACATAAGATCCTTTTTATCCTAGGAAACACACGTTTTCAGAAAATTAGCAAAGTTATTGACAAGAAACTAATGACTGGACCTGATATATAAACCCAGAAGTCTTCGTTCGACAACCTATAAAATTTCCCGCGAAAGTATGCATTGGAAGCCCCTCATTAGGTCGACCATTACCGACCAACATTCCCACTCGACGTAAATTAGACCCGTGTTTTCTGCCCCAGAGAGATCTGTTGGTGACTGGCGTTTCTACAATCTCAACGTCGATCACCTTCAGTTTTCGACTCTGAAGATGATCAGTCATCAACAGCCTCACTCAAGACTACAACAACCTGGACGATCTACTTTCACTAACACGTGAAGTTTGGTCGTTCCATTTGTTTGCGTCAGCAAGGGATCTAACCTTCCATTCAAGTGACTAAATGTTTTAGTGTTTGCATTGCAGTTCTGAAAGTCTTGACCAATGAGGAGATTTTTTAGTGGGTACAGTGCGACGGTAGAAATTAATCTAAGATGTTGTGGATTTTGACAGCTAAAAAAAATGTGACAGAACCGCAAAGTCCTTTGTTAAAACTTAGCTTTTTTTTGGCGACTAGGTTTAAAAGGCTTAAAGTAACAGGTAAAATTAAATCAGCTATACCTTCAAGCAGTTCTTAAACCGATAGTTAACACCATGCTTATTCGCTCCATCGTCCCTCTTTGTCAGTACCACTATTTTCTCATATAAGAACACTTGTCGTGGTTTCCCTTTGAGATTTGTTAAGTTCATATTAATTCCAAGCTTTCTACTCGATTGCCATATTATAAAGCTATCTTGCATCAACAACTTTCCCTGGTTGCTCAGACTTCCTTCAAATCCCCGGATGGATGCAGAATGCATGACGTCATTCAGGTTCTCTAACACTTTCATCATTCCCTCCAGAGCCTTCTCTAACCTTTCAGAAAAATCCTGCGACTTCTGAGAGTATTTAATCATCTGCTTCAGGAAAAGCTGGTACCTCGTGATCCTTTGAATGGGTTTTAACAAATATGCACCTAATGGCAACTGATGTTCAAGTTTTCTCTGACAGTCCTGAAAAAACGGGAAGTGACCAAATTCCTTCCATAATGCCTCAGAGTTCGGCTTGTTCTTACAGTATGAAGCATACATTTGAAACTCTTGTTCCTTATCTATAAACACCTCACCCAAGAGCAATGGATGATCCGCACACAGCTCTAACTTCCGTAGAAACACATCCCTGTGAAACTGGTATATTTCATCAATGTTTCCAAATATGATGGCTTTTTTACCGCGAAGTTCAAGTGGAAGATCAGGACTTCCCTCCTGGTATTTTTTCATATAACCTTCAACAACACACTGCAAATCAGACACGTAATCTCGTTCAGTCTCCACCAACTCATTCATGATCTTAACCCGTTTCACCTCAACCTCAACGTTATTTGAAGTACGTGGGCTGTCTACAGAACCCGATCGAGGAATTTCAAGTGATATATTTGGAGTGCTCATGGATTTTGGTCGTCGTAAAGGAGCAGGACTGGATGTTTTGGAACTTCTATCATCTAAAAAACAAATTTCCAGACATGAAGTGAGGGCGTCTTCGCCATTGAGATAAATCCTAGTTCATAAAATTGGTAATAAAAATATAATGGAAATCAAGTGAGACAAGGACGTAGCCAGAGGTGGAGTCACAGGAACAGCAGCCCTCCTATTGTACGTCAAAAAAAACCAAAAAACGATTTATATATAATTACCAATAAAAATTTTCGAGCGACAACGGAAATAATATCATGCTGCACTTGCTTACGACACTCTTCCTCATAAAATCACCGAAGTTGTACAGCCAAGAATAAAGCGTACTGTATTTTCTCAAATAAACGCCCGGCGTTTATTTAAAACTCGGCCTTGTTGACCGGGCATTTCAACCCGGCGTTTATTTGAACCCGGTGTTTATTAAACAAGTGCAATTTTCCCGTCTTCTTTAAAAACTACTTCTCTTGCTCTTACTTTTAATGTTCACTGAGTAAAAATCAAAACGAAAGACAACAAAACAGTAATAAAACAAGAACAGACTGTCACATTCATTCATTTGATGGTATGATTTAGAACTCAAATCAACGCCGGGACTTTGAATAAACGCCCCCAGCGTTTATTTAAAACATGGCTTTGTCGACCCGGGGTTTATTTGGGACTCGGCGTTTAGTCCAGAAAATACGGTCTTTCTAAAATTGAGTGCATATTACTTAATGGCATGACGAAGTATCCCCTTCGACTGTTTTGGTTGCCATCTTGTTAGCATCTACAACTACAATGTATATTGAAAAATATACCTGGTGGAAACCTAGGTTGTTGATTGCCTAGGTTGTTGATTATCTAGGTTGTCGAACTGGTTGTTGATTATCTAGGTTGTCTTAGAAAGACTGTTGTTGGTGACTGACACTTCGACGGCCTCAGTGGTGGTAATTTTCAAACTCGAATGGAAATCGTTTGCCAGGTTTGCCTAACCGAACCAGATAAATAGGCGAACCTGACGAACAGTTCCCACTTGACTCTGACGATGACCGCCGCAGAGGCCATCGAAACGTTAGTCACCAACAACAGTATTTCTCAACAGAATATTGGAAAGGTTAATATATTGCGTTTTCAAGAGTAAATGGAAAGTTTAATCTATTGCAATGTCTAACACCCAAGCAATAAATTAATCAGCTTTTTTTTAAAAGTAAAAGCATCATAGAGCATAAAACAAATTCAGAAAAATACTGACATCTTGAGAACCCACGATTTGAGCAAACATCGCGATCATTTCAGGTCTTGTTGTTTACTCAAATGTTGGGGTTCTCTCGACGTCAGTATTTTTCGGGATCTGTTTTGTCCTCCGGTTTTCGAAACTGTCAACTGGCATTGGATAAACTTATTAAACTATCTAAATGGAAACAGTTCCATTTTGAAGTTGCTCTCTGAGACCGAACCATTTACAGATGCTTTACAGATAACTCAAAAAATGTCTGTGAGCGTTCCATCTTTACACGACGCCATTTTCATCTTCATCCTTAAAAATTCTGGCTACGTCCCAAATCGAGATACGCATGTTCATCTGAATTTATACAATCCAACACACGCTAACAAAAGGCTATTTCCCAGTTACGTTTCCCCGTCTATTTAAAACGAAACCCAGCGTGAAACATTCTGTATGATAATTAGATTTAATTCAAATACAACTAAAAACTCATTTTCAACGAAATGTTCAGCAACAGCCTTCATTTTAAAGCAAACGAATATGGTAATTCAGATATGGTCAACTTGCTTACCCGATGTGCACTTTTTGAGATTTTTAAGACATCTAGTCTTGGCAGGAGAACTTCAAAGCAGATATTTCGGGAACATCAAATACTCAATATACAGCAGCGAAAACGTTTTTAGACATATTTTTGTTAAAACGCAATACCATTCCTAACATTACAATTTTTCTCTTGCGATCAGGGTAAAATAAGAACAATATCAATGAATTTTAATAAGCAATAAGCAAGATGCTGGGAAAAAATTTTAAGGAAGATAAATCACCTCCTCATAAGAGTGGAGCGAGGCCAGTATTGAATCAGTATCCATGCACATTTATTTGATGTACAAAATGTTTCCACAATAATAAAATTGTGATCGTCCAAATTTAACAGATCTTTAAGTCTAATCACAGAGAAGAAAGTTGTGCATGTGTTTTGCAGTTGTGCATGAGTGTCTATGACTTTGAGTAATTGTATGCTGAGGATAATGATTACCTCATGTACAAAACAGTACCTTGTTTTGGATGAAAGCTAGCCAACAGAGCATCTACCTCGTCCTTCTGCGAACTTTCCACCGTAGCTTTGTTTATCGCCGGAGGGGGTGGAGGTGGTACGGGAGCGACTGTTTGAACTGGCCGTTTGATTAGCATCTTTTTGAAACTTTAAAATATATCATATAAAAAATCCATTGAAAAGTGATGATTGATATATTCCTGAAGAGAAATGGTTAATTACGGCAGCGATGGTAACTGACAGATACGAGATCTTGGTGGAATCTGACTGCTTAGAGGAACGTTCACCTTGCTTTACCTTAACGTTTCTTTCAAAATTTCAACTTTTATTGTTATTGTTTTAAACATTATTTTGATGTAATTTAGTATAAATACAATTTTCTAAGAATTTACTATAAATTTTTTGTGGACCGGCTCGTACAGCTTAAAATCACCAGCAGAAAATCTAAAATCTTGAGCAAAATCTAAAGCATGGACAGAAATAATGGAACAGGGGAGTTCCGAGAAGGAAAATTTTCCCGCCATCTTGACTTCATTTCCTTCAGCCAGAGACCCGATCAGGAATGCGCTAACTTTCCCCAGTTCGACCTGACTTTCTGGCAAGAAAACATGGATTTCTAAAGTATCTTGCTCGAACTAAGAAAGCCAAATACAACAATCAACTGGAAAAGCAGTATAGAAATGGACAAAGAAAAATATGAAAAGACAACGTTTAAATGTACAAATCTAAACTATAATGGTAACCCTAACAGCCCACCAACGTTAACCCTAATCCCTAGCCCATCCGAAATTTCTAATCTAACCATGAAAAGATCTTCAAATAAAATGCTGCTTTGAGGGTAGCAGTACTTCAAAGTGACCGTGTTCATGAAGTATAGCATCGGTTAAAGAAATAGGCAGAAGTAGTTAAAAAAAACTGAAATCGAACTATTTCCAAATAACTTCAATCAAATAGTACGAACTGAATTACGGCACTGCTATCTTACAAAGGTTTACAGGACGACGAGCGAACTAACCTCGTTTCTCTTTTCCTTATCATTTCAGTTACTTCACCAATTCGTTTCAAAGCTGTTTCCATTAACTCCAGTAAGTCGTCATCACCTAACTCTTTTATCGCCTCTTCCATCCTGTTTAGTTCCTCCTCGTCAACACCTGGCGGCTTTTTCAAGAACTCATCGATTTCTTTCAGACCTTTCTCCGCCCCCTCAACCGACTGAAATCTGTTGGGAGGTTGTGTTGCAAGGATATCGACACCTGCTTGACACCAAGAACTGATCTACAAGTAAACAAAGCGATTCAGGACCCGTCCAGAGGTTTCCACATCAGATGGCACTTTGCAACAAGCGTGTAACTAACAACAACATGCAAGCAATGGAAAGAAACAAAAACACAAAACAAACGTAAACGCAAGCTCAGGAATCCCAATGCAAACGCGAACGTAAACACGAGCTCAAACACAAAAACAAATGCAAACATATTTACAACCACAAACACACGAAACAAAACTCAAAACGCAAAAACGAGAAACGCGAAACGTTAAACACAAAACACAAACCTCAGTGCAAGCACTAGCACCATTATACGGGCGATTTTTATATTTTTTACCTCCACTTTGAGATGGCAGATACCGCGAGAGCCTGAGAACTATTCGTGGACCGGTATCCCGAAGGTGCGAGTTCAAATCCCGCTCGAGTCAACATTTTTCAGTTGACTTCAACAGGGTAGGTTAATTGTGAAATTATCATTATACGGTGTTATAACTCAACATGTCCTCTCACCTATGATTCAGGTTAGATTTAGGATTAGGGTTAGGATTAGGGTTAGGATTATGGTTAGGATAAGGATTAGGATATCCTAGCTCTAATCCTAACTCTATTCCTAATCCTAAACGTAATCTAACACTAACCCTAATCGTAATCCTAACTAGAATCTTAGGTAAGAGGACATGTTGAATTATAATATGACGCGACCGCGAATAGTTCTCAGGCACTCACGGTAATTATCCGCCATCTTGAAGTGGGCGTAGAAAAAATCGCCTATTCATTCCATTCCATTCATTATTCATTACACTAACCGGATGGACGCTTAAGGCAACTATTCAACCAACATACCTGTTGCAGACATTCATGAATTTCAGCAGATTTATCCAAATATATTTTTCTTCTGTTTACTTTTCTGTCCAGTTCATTCTTAATATTCTCAAGGTCGCTGCATCTAGCTTTAATCGATTTCGCACAGTGGTGATTATTTCTAACCATCTCCCCTCCTCTTTCACATAAGCTAACGAGTCTTCCAATAATTATCTGCAAAGGTGAAACAGGTTTTGGAAAAGTTATCTACAGACAGAGAACTTGACTAGAAAAACCTATTCTTACAAGACGCCGGCACAGAAGAAGGACCAAATCAATACCTTCATAAAGTAACACGCGTCCTCCGCACGCTCTGATTGGACGTGCCTCATTTTCTCTCAGAGTGCAGAGACACGGTTGATATCATTCTCATTTTGTATTAGAGTACAGAGACATGTATGACGTCACGAAAACTCGAAAAAATCTTGGTTATTTTATAAAACAAATGGAAAATAGCTTTCGTGTCCCTGTGCTGTGATAAAAACATGAATGACTCCATTTCAACTGGGGAAATACCGGAAAACACTGGGCTCCCCCTCGAGTTGTCATTAGGCATTTGTCTGGTTGAAATGACGTCATTCATGTTTCTATCACAGCACAGAGGCACTCAAGCAATTTTCTGTTTGTCAAATGGGCAAAATGCATTAAGGTTCCTAATTTGTAACTTCAAAATGAATGGAGAAAGGTAGCTGGATATTTTTGGCATCGGATGGGAGCGGTATGGAAAACAATTTTCAAGCAGCATTATAAACGATCAACGTACCAGAAAAGTGAAATAGGTTGGATAAAAAATAGTGCTATAAGATTCTGCTTCTCTTATTCCTGCGTACCTTTGTTTCTTGTTCAAATGCCTCAACATTTTTCTTCAACGTCATTGCAGCCGATAATGAATTACCAAGTTCCGCCATGTTTGATAACTTCGCGCGTGCTTCCATGACGAGACTTCTGATCTAGGAAAGAGGTCGATCTATGAAAATGACTACGTGCATGCGGCTTTTAACTGTTACTTAAGTGATTAAACTTTATATTTCATTGTAATAACATGCAAAGACTAGCAAAACTCCGAACGTCCTTACGTCTTGAATTAAAGTGACGGAACGTGGTAGCATTCACAAAACTATAGTTTCTGATAACAGTCACTCCCTCCCTTCTCACTCAGTCTCCAGGGGCACTTACAGTAACCGACAAAAAACTTTACTATGACTAACTATAGTCAATGAATCTTGATTTCTGCCATAACAAACTTTCAAAATGGTCTTCCACACATAAGACGTTCAGTAATTTATAATATGAGAAGCATACGATAGTGAAATATTGTGGAATGGATTGGAAACCAAAAAGCGCTCCTCATATATTATCTTTTATTTCACAGAAAACAGAACATGTTTATGGTATGTTTTCTGTTCAAAATAAACTCCGTTGCAATATGTCATTTAGTCAAGATATAAACCAGTGCTACCGGTCTTACCACTGCCATCCCACAGTCGAACCTAACTTGAATTGGTTATTGGCGCCCATAGCAGCACGACATGAACTACTCCAGAAAGTAATATTCCTAGTTTCACCAAACACGTCGCCTGCTTTATATTCAACTCAAGAATGTCCGTACAGTTATTTTACTGAATTTCATTTAACACACACTAACACGCCTAATTGAATTATTGGGATGTCAGGACCCTCTAACAAAATTGGGGGTCTACTGCCCCTCGGTCTCCCACTTCCATGTACCGTCGATGTATGACAAACACTGAAAGAAAACCTGTAGGCTAATACTGACCAAATTTTATTTGATTCGTTTAACCTTAATGACCGAGTTTTCAAAGCTTTTTCGTTTCTTAGCTTTGCCGGAAGGATCGGTCGTCCATTACTTGACTCTGGCCAACACCACACCATTTTACTTTCTTAACTTAATCGTTTCTTAACTTTGCCGGAAGGATCGGTCGTCCATTACTTGACTCTGGCCAACACCACACCATTTTACTCGTCAAGGAGACACATCTCGCCACTGTAGGGTTAAACTGAGTTTCCGTTATAAAAATTTCTAATCATCCTTTTCGACGTATTTTTTCACCCTACAGCGTCAGATGACTTTATCCTATCAAGTAACACTTACGACGTAGGTTACAGAGAAGCTGTACGCGTTTGGTTAAATTTACCACAAAATAGTGCATTGCATGGTGTTTAATTGTTTGAGAAACTCGCCATTTATAAAAGGAATCAGTTATCATCAGCACCTCATTGGCACTGAACTATGACATATATCTCTAAATAATCTACCAATGTAGGCTGACAGGACAATGTAGACTGTAACGGAAAGCAAGCTACCTCAAAATCTTTTGAAAATGCGTTCGCTAAGATAAAAACAATCAAATGAAATTTGGTCAGTTTTAGGGAATAGCACTTTAAACCAGCAACTGTAGTGGCAGGCCATTAAAAGCAGTAGACTTACTTGCATACATTCTTGTTCGAAGAAAGCAAACTCAAGAGACTGCAAGACCCGAGTCTGATGCTTTTCCCAGACATTTTGAAATTTTTCCTTGACATCCACCAGTTTATCCACCAGCGACTGAAGATCACGCACACTACTTTGCAACATCGGACTGCAAATGTAGTACTCTGTATCTTCTGGATCACCCTGTTACAAATATAAAATAAGTTAATAATTTAGTCAGGATCCACACTCCTGAATGAAAGTGAAATTTAAGGACTGTTTAAAGGCAATGAAGGACGTTTTACTGCAAATTCAATGACCTAAATCTGGAAACAGCTTTATCAAAAATGGTATACACTTTACTTTCTTAGATGACACGATTTCAACTCATACAATTTCAGGTTTAAATATCCTCAAAATAACCAAAATTTGCTTATACTACATCGCAGTCTCATTGTCACATGTACATCCATTATTTCAGTAATAGTAGTTCTACCCTTTCCGGTCCCTTATGTCTCGTCTTCACGAGTAAAACTTCTGGAATTCGCCAGACTAAAATCATCAGGCCCCAGCCAGAGTAAACTAACAAACAAAAAAATCGAATTTGGACAGAAAAGAGCAAGGTTAAATTATTGGTGGTGCCAACGCGGTAAAATTTATGAATTTTCAAGGACCATTATTGATTTTAAAGGATTTTCCCAGGCCTGGACTTTCTTTTTCGAATTCTAGTATTTCTACTCAAGGATTATCAAGAACGACGGTATCCCTGTTTACTAAACTAAAACTGTGTGTCCAATAAGCAAATAATATTAGGAATCACAGTTACTCGAGTTCTACAAGCCAACTTACAAAATTCAGAATGACTACCGTCTCGAATGATAATTCATTAACACAGTCCATGATTTCCCAACTGAATTTTTAAGTACTGGAAAGATAGGAGGGGCCTGGTAATACGGGCAATCCTCAGACCACCAACCAAACCAAGAGCTAAGCTGAGTCCAGTAGTGTAGCAAAGGGGGAAGGTAAAGGGGGACGATTGCCCTGGGCGCGCTAAATGTTGGTGGCACCAAATTGTGATTTGATGAAATAAAAGTTATGTAATATATCCTACTCGAGAAGGAGTGTTTGATCTTGTTGCTAAACATGCAGTAAGGAGTTGAAATAAGACTCGATAGTCCAGCTTTTTAACCAACTTCACGGAGTTTAAATCTGATCGAACACGAATTTCGAGTGTATGGAATGGGTTCTCAAAAGAACTCGTATTTAAAGAGAATATTGGGATTTTTAAAACTGTCGAAATTTCATACTTCTTAAGATCACATTTCCAAATTTCGTCTCAGCAATGATTTCCTTTAGGTCTTCCTCACGAATTATTCATGAATTTGAGAAATATGTATATATAGTGAAATGTCTTTACTTTTAATGGATAACCCTATAAACTGAACGAGCCGCTCTACCTAGAATTCCAGTAACAGCCACTCTTCATGGGTCCAGTGCAAGGGGGGGAGCTATAGGGAGGCTATATTTATAGAGAACTAAAGTGGCAAAAGATCAGTTAGTCACTTAGACACAACGTTGGGATTTTTGATAGCATTATAGCACAACTTATTACTGCGTTCTCCAGCATAATACAATCTCTTCGACAAACAACAGATGATCTCATGATCTTCCCATGTTACGTTACTTAGCAACGGTTCTCCCAATTTTGTACCAAGACTCCTATAGCCGACAGCCTCCCCCCAATAACCATTACGTAACTCCCACATTGGTACAGGGTTAAAACCGGAGTGTTCGGAGAAAACCTGCGATACTTGGTAGAGTCAAACTGTACAACACTCTTCTCACATCGGACAACTGCATAGAGACAGAATCGAACGCTAGTTACAGAGGTGAGAAACATGTGCAGTAGGGACCTTAAGATCCACGACGTCAACTTCAACCAGGACGTCCTTTAAACAAAACAATTCTTCATGCAAAACAAAGATAATGAACAATTTTATACTCCAGAGCATTCTCAACACCGTCGTTGTTCTGCATACAACGCCACCCTGACCATTTTCACGTCTTCAGGACGACGTCAGCCGCGGAGTTACTTACGACTGAATTCAACCCGAGACAACAGTCGTTTTAGGAGAACTAGAGCGTTTTAGATCGCATAAAACAAGCTTTAAGTATCAAGCTCGACGGTCAATAAGCCGTGATTACTTTAAATGCCAAAACTTTAAAGGACGTTGTCGTTGAAGTTGACGTCATAGATCTTAAGGTCCCTAATATCACTGTGCCACCACACATACCCCTACAAGCCTGCAAATAATTTTTCCTCGGAAGGACAAATGTCAGGTCTTGGCAGAAGTTAGGAGTTGTTTATATAGTCTCGGCATACCGGGACATCCCGGTCAACTGGGATGAATTTTATCTCAGGTTTATATGCAATAAAGAAAATGCATTTTATAAAGAGCTAAAAGCGCGGGAAAGCGTACAAAATGGAGGCCGAAAAGTGATTTTCCTGCGAACAATACAGGTTTCAAATGCTCTCCCAGTGCTCCAGACGCCATTTTGAATTGTTTATAGCATGCGCAGTTCAGCTCATTTTATCTCGGGTGATTGGGATATTCCGCCTTTTCACGTTTATAAGGACGAAAATTCATCCCGCCTTGCCGGGATCCCGGTTAGGTGAGATGTCCCGGCTAACCGTGACACAACGTAATCTCCAGATAAACGTAAATATTATTAAAAACATCAAGAGGTTGTTGACAGACCCGAGATCCCGGCTGCCCGGGATGTCTTGGCTAACCAGGATCATGTAAACAGGCCCTTAGTCGGACAAAAATTAATTCTAGCCAAACAAGTTTTTCCTCATTCGCTTTTTTTATAATTTCTCACATGAATTATGAAAGGATCCAGGGCTAGTCTTCGTTGTATTTTGCAATAAAATATTAGTTTTACCAATTTCCTTTTACTTTTATTAATTTTTTTTCCTTTTTGCGAACACGTATTGGCTAAATGTTTGAGTAGGCCGGCAAAATGTCCGACTAATACTACATAAAATCTAAAAATTGACAGTCCTTACTACAGGGCACGATGTGTGAAAAAGTTCAAAGCGAAAGCGAATTCAACGCGATAAGGGCTTCGGAATTCAGATACCATGGGGGTTTTTCTTCTTTTTCCCGAACAAAAATCTCCAGTGGGACCTTACCTTCATAAACTTCAACCGCGTATTCCCAGTATTTTGTGCACTTTCCAGATCATCCCTGACACTAAACCACATCTTTTTATGGTCCTCCAGTACATGTTGTGTTTCTTGAATGTCCAAACCCGACATATCCGTTTTATCAAAAATCTGCTCGAGAGCGACAAGCCGTGAGTCGATACAGCAGCATGTCTCGCCGAATTTGTCTATGGCCTGGACAAAAAAACAGCAAGATGGCATTGGGTTAACAAAAACAAGGTAAAATAGATGCAATTGCGCAGTTACAAATTAAGTGCAGTTAGTAAATACCAAATATTTATGACTGTGTAGTACTACATGTTAACAATCATAACTTTAAAAATTTCCTCGAGCAAATATGCAAGACGTTAAGTAATTCACCTTTAAAAATGTGCATCTGAAGACATAAATGGTCTAACAAAGACAGCGTGGCAAACAGGAAGCTTCGGATACTGAGACAGTCTGCTCGACTTTCAAAAACTTAAAACATTCGCTTAGCGGCTCGTGTTTTTTGACGCTTTACTCAAGTTTCGAAACACCCCGCAATTTTAGATCACAGTGTCCAGACAAGGAAATCCACTTAGTATTTCTTATGCAATAGTAGCTTCGCTAACCAAAACTGTTCACAAAATCCCGACCACTGTTTTTACTCGTAGCCTCTCTAAACTTTCTCATTCTTTAGAGGTTTGATTGGCTCTTTATGGGGTTTCGGAGTTTTCTAACCAATTGGGACGCATTGTGATCTGAGAAATTTGCATTGAATTACCTTTTTTGGACAGTGTATTAGCGTTCTTCTACAATGTGTTACCTTGAAACAGCACTGCCCTCAGCCAATCAGAATTGAGAAATTTTTAATTTGTAGTATTAACATGGAAATAAAATGGGCTTCGAGTACAAATTTTTTTTTTTTTTTTCCCAAGTCTACCAGCAGCTTTTTAAAAGCTGGCTTAGAACTCTTCTGAACACACAATGACGTATATTAACCCCACTTTGTTCAGGCAGAGTGAGTTATGAAAATGTGCGAAACACAATGAGTATCTCTGTATGTGAATGTTAAATGACAAGCCTTCCTGAAATGCAGCCAGAATTGAATTGCAATGCCTGTGTGAGAAAAAATTCGAGGGTGCATCGAGGGCTTACCTCACTTAACGTTTTACAGAAAGAGAAAAAATCGCTAAAATTGTTTCGGATGACTTACGGTTCTGTGTTGCACCCACTCAGGATGTTCGTAACGTAATGTTCCGCCGTGACTTGGTGTCAACTGAGTCTTATCAACGTATTCATAGAGGCTCGGGACATCATTTAGAATCAAGACCTAAATATACCATTTCATAAAATACAGTTAAGTTTATTGACATATGAACACAAGGGAAGGAAGAATGTATTAACCCTTTCCAGTCAGAGACGTCCTCTCTTGACAAGTCAAATCGTCTAGCGTTCGCCGGAGCAAAATCATTAATCCGATACGGATCGAAATGGGTCAATTGAGGCATTCGTATAACCTTTTCGTTCTGAAACGTCTCCCCCTGACGAGTAAAATCGTCTAGTGTTAGCCAGAGTAAATTCGTCCGGTGTTTGCTACAGTAAAATCGTCTAGAGGTAGCAAAAGTAAAACCTTTCGGCGTTAGCTGGAGTAAAATCGTCCAGCGTTAGCTACAGTAAAATCTTTCAGCTTTAGCGACAGTAAAATCGTCAGGCGTCAGCTAGAGTAAAATCTTTCGGCGTTAGAGTAAAATCATTGAGTCAAATGTGGTCCGAAAAGATTTAATTGATATTTACACTATCTAATTTATCATTAGGTTTAATTAGTTTGATAGAGAAAATACGGGCTTGAATGCTTTAGCATTTGATTTAATAAGCCGAAGAAATCCTTTCAGCAATTTTGGGCTTATACTGTATTTATAATATGAAAGGTTTGGGGGTTTTTCTAGGGCAGGATGACAGAGACACACTTACAATAAAAAAAGGTTTGATCCTTTGGTTTCATACAGTATCTGCGGTACTACGAGTATTTGGATGGCATTGGCAGAACGCAGGGACTTACTCAGGCAGGATCTACAATCATCCTCCTCAAAATAGTTTTCCCCGTACCAAATCAATAAGGAAGGTCAGAGAACATTTCTATACAACGGAAAAACTGTGAACATCTATTATAGTTGGATCTACTTGCGAATTCCCTGTCATTGAAATTTCGTTTCTTCTTCAATTAAATTGTGCCGTATTTTAATTAATAATTGCTATACATAACCAACCTTAAAATCATACGCTAGGTTCGATTTGAGACAGCTTTCAGAATATTTTTGGAGGTAACCTTGAGGCTTGATCACGTAGACACCTTTTATTGCAACGGGAAACAAATCCTACAAACGAGGAAAAAGGAACAAAGATGATAAACAGAGAAATACCGTACATGAGAACTTGACTCTAAACCAGCATACTGTATGTTGATTTAGTTTTATATCTTACATAAAAGTTGCAAGTAAATATTGTCAGTAGATGGCCAAAACTCCGACTCTTTTCAGCTAAGTCAGCATAATTACATTTTCCTGGAAGTCAGTCTGTTATATTGTAGTTTGAGTTCCTCACTCGGTTACAATTTTGAATAACTAGCAAATTTTCTAAGAAATTTTCAAATACTTCCAGAAAAATTTGCAAAGTTCTCAAGACATTCTCTAAAGTTCCTCCTCAGAGCTTCAAACATCCCGTTATAATTTTCTAATTTTCTGTTCTGAGCTGTGCGTTATCACTGGAATACTATTTTTTAACCAGTTGGAACGCGAAGCAGTGAACACGAAATCATTAAGTTATAACAGGAAGTTAGGAACTTGGGGAAACTCAAAATCAAGTATGCAAATGTTCCTAGGGAACTTGGTAAATTTCTTAAGAAATATGACTGACTTTTTTAGCAATGTAACTGATCAGAATTAATAATCAAGTTTCACGAATCTGTAGGAACTCAAAACAGGAACATTCCACGTAGTTTCCTTATAAAGTCATAACATGGACACCAATGAGTAATGGGGAGTACTCCACCCACCCTCAAACACAGCCAAGTAGGAAGTAAGTTGGTAAATTGACAGTTAACAGGACTATGTCAAGCCACTAACTTTAAAAAACATCTCATCAGGAGAGCCGGTCTATTGTCTGTCAATTCAAGCACTCAAACTACCTGAAAAATTACATTAATAATGAGGTAAGTTTTTTGATCGTAGACTCTAAGAATCAGTCAAAATTTTAAGCTATGAAATTGAAAATGGCCAAGCAGAAATTTTAATTTCAAATTTTTCGGGACAGTGCGGTGTGCTGCCGGGCAGTCTACATCCTAAATGACTTCAATTAACAGCTAAAGTCCACTTTACAAAAATATTAGGTGAACCACTGGGTTATATTATGTTGGTCTGTTCACAATGAACCAGCTGAAATTAGACTCCAGTCTTGACTTAGTTTCAAAATCAGAAGGTGCATGATAAGCAAACATTGCCATGTGTATTTGTTATATATTTCAATTTACCTGCAATCTGGTCAGCACAAGTTCAACTGATTTCCATTTATCAGTCTGCCGGTCAACGATCACTGTAAATCCTTTCTTTTGTTCCTCTGGCCTTCAAAACAAACCCACAATAATTTCAAATGCAAAATACATAAGTGTGTAGAAAGTCAAAGATAATTATTGTTACAATTTTAATAAAAATAAAGATAAAATTAATCTAATTCAAAGAAAATACTTTTCTGACAAGAGCTAAGATTAACCTTTTCATAACCGATTGTCTTTGAAATCTTTTAAAGTCAGTCAACTTAGCACGTGATTTTGCACAATATCTTGATCGGAGACGACAACAAACGTCCCACATGAGAGGGAACTGGACAACTCTCCAAGTATATGTGAAAATATAACGTACCTAAAATCTTAGAGGCCACGTTAAGGTGGACCGGTGTAGGTGGGGACTCTGCAGAGACTCTGCTCCAATGAATTCGCTTTTCCCCTTGAGGGGGGTAGATGGGAGGAGTAGAGACGGGGGCTCCTTTTGCTAGTTTGTTTTGGTCGCCTACAGTATTAACAATGTTATAACTAACAATTTAAAATTGTGCCTTTTCGCTTTTTTTGTTCATTTGTCACGGCTGAAAACCCGAAGAATAAATGTTGGGTCGTACACGACCCCACTGGTTGCCAAAGAGTTGAAATGTTGGAATAATAATATTGTTAATTTGAAAGAACCACAGAGAGTAGTATTTCTATTTGAACAGTACAAAATAGGATAAAACACAGACCAAAAAATGTCATCTTGAGACTTGATACTCAAGTTAAAGTAAGAAACAGACAAGTTGGAAACGGTAATATTTCGGCTCTATTTCAGAGTCATCATCAGACCAAATGATTTACAAAAGCTCGCTACGTTATATCTATACAATTAGAAGGATGATGTCATTGGTTATTAACAATGTTAATAAAGTGAAGACATTAATAGAACCAATAAGAGGCAGAGAGTAAACCAGATTAGATATAAGGATAAGTGCTAGTATCATGTAATGACCCATTGACTGAGAAGGATTACAGGATTTTCATTGGCGTCGGTCTGTCCCACATTCATCTTTTTTCACATAACGGCATTTATTTATTATATCGGGGTAGATCTTACATTTGGGCTTTGGAATTGTGTTTGTTATAACTTTACTGGTATTTCGTTATACCAGGGTTCATTATATCGGGGTTCTGTTCCATACATTTGACTGTAACTTTAGCCAGGCTGAAGAACACCGTTCGTTATACCAGGGACTTCATTATAAAGGAGTTCGTTACATCGAGGTTACACTGTATTCTGGTAAAAGGTTTTTGCTTGCAGCATCATTATCTCACTCTACTGGTTTTTTGGCAGAGTGCCACATTACAGTATCTTAAAGTTTGAACCTTTTCTGCTACATATAGAACTGCCTACACAGTACTCCACTTTTTAATATTGCATGAAAAAATAAGTCACTTACCTAAATCTTTGTACTAGGTAATGAAACACTTTCTCAATATCAGTGACATTGATATTGCTAAAATCACTGCTTGGAGGAAATATCATTAATGGACATCCTTTCCTATCCACACCACCTAACAAGATAACAATTAGGCAAAACAAATAAATGACAAAAGATATTAATGCAAAGCCTATTGATTATTAAAAAAATGCAGGTCACTGCTACAAATGTCAAAATATGTCTTTACAGAATATAAAGCAATGGACACTCCAAAAAAGGTTAACATTTTTATTCAACATTTTGACTAGCTTGCAGTCATCATCAGGAGATGATGCTGTTGAAATATGATCTGCTACATATACAAAGTGAGTGGTGTCATGAATTAATTGAAAATAACAAGTTCCCTGGAAGCCTTTGTCCCATGGTTTGGCAGTGGTTTTTGCCAGTGGATAAAAAGAGCTTCTTTAAAAAGTAGCAATGACCACTGCTTGGCTTTGTCAATGTGACAATTGTTGAGAATTAATTGTTGAGAATTAATTGTTTTAAATTAGTAGTTTGGTTGAGACTGAGTAAGTTAGAAGGTAAATTTAACAAAGTTTGAAAATAATGGAAGTGTTTACAAGAGTTTATATGGTTATATATTTCTGAGTCTTTCTTATAGGCATGTTCTTATATTTGCATAATGAGGCAGCCTTCAGTTTTGCCAATGTAGGAAGATTGGCATCTTGGGCAAGTAAATTTGTAGACAACTGAGCTTTGTAGTTCTTTGGGGGTCCAATCTTTCAAAGTTAAAAGTGTATGTGTTGGTCATGTCCCAGATTAGATCAACCAGGCCTTAGTTTTGAATCATCCAATCAAAATCAAAGGGCAGGGTGGTAATACATTTTAAGCCATGAGAAATTTGAGCAAAATTCCACATGAATTCTCTTATGACATAGCAACACATAGCATGGTACACAATACCAGATCCAAATTGCAACAGCTTTAAAATTTACACCATAATTCAAACTGATTGTCTTCTATCATTGAAATCTACTGTTAGTTTACAGCTTGCTATTTGTAGGTGATGGAAATACTGAAAGCATAGTCAGAACAAGCAAAAATTAGCTTGGCACAATGCCTGGCAGCCTGACTTACCAATTTTCACATAAACTTGAAATTCTGTGAAGCAAACTGATAATTAGTCCAAAGGAACTAAAAATTTCCTAAATTTCTTTATTATTTGGAAAACTTGCATGAGCATTTGGAATCATTAACCCGACACTATTACTGCACAGCATTTGTGATGATTTGATGAGATTTTTGCCAAATGTAATGGTCAAATAAAAATTTTGTCATCACATTACCCATACAGCCATATTACCCACAGCAGCTTCAAAAACAGAAAAATCAACAGATAATTCAAAGGTAATTGCCCAGAAAATACAGTATCTTGTCATGTACCAACTGTATTATAATTATGATAAGTTATTGAAATATATATTATTCCAAATATGTAAATTTTAACAATTAAAACTTGAAAATTATATCATGACGATATTCAATTGTTGTTCAAGAGACTGAAATATTTTTGATTTCACTTATAATTATCCTGATTAATTTTTCATAGAAGATTTGTAAAACATGAATGCATTACTAACTGTATGTCTTTTGGTTCCAGGAATTGTCTGATAGATTCTGCCAGGGTTTAGAAGGCTACAAAAGTGAGGTCATATGAAGTTTTAGGCTTCATACAATCTCTTAGAAACAGTATAGCCACCATTTTGAAGTTACCTGGGAGAAACACAAACACCCTGTACTGTAATGTATATTAACTGTATTTTCCAGGTGATAACCTGTGGGTTATCTGTTGATTTTTCTGTTTTTCAAGGCTCCTATAAGTAATACAGCAGTGCAGGTAATGTGATGACATATTTTTATTTTACATCCACATTTGGCAAAAATCTGGTTATAAAATTGTCAGAGGTACTGCGCAGTAATAGCATTGGGTCATTGATTCCAAATGATCATGCAAGTCTTCCAAATAATCAAGAATCTTAGAAAATTCTTGTAGCAATTATCAGTTAGCTTGACATAACTTTGGGTTTACATGAAAAGTGGCAAAGTCAGGCTGTCAGCCATTCTGTCAAGCTAATTTTTGCTTATTCTGACCATGCCGTCAGTACTTCCATCACTAGCAAAAAGCAAACTTTCAACTGACAGTAGATTTCAAAGATAGAAAACAATCAGTGTGAATTACAGTGTAAATTTTAAAGCCATTGAGATTTGGATCCAGTATTGCATACCATGTTGTGTGTTGCTACGTCACTAGACAATTCATGCAGAATTTCACTCAAATTTGTCACTAGCTTAAAATGCAGCATTATCCCTCTGCATGTCAATTTCAATTGGTTGATTCAAAATTACAAATTGTTTTAAATTCACTTCACTTTGATTAATCCCTCACTCTTCATCAAGCCTGGAGAAAAGCGTTGTCACCAGAACTATTCCCTTGAGTTTATCTCATCACTTCCAAGGACTTTTATGAAACCACAACATTGTCCCAAGACTGTGGTTGATGTGCAGGTAATCTTTCAGTGTGGGAAACTGTTAACAACTTTTTTTGGACCATAAATATGGCAAGTGTGGGTAATATGCTGTGTGGGTAATTGCCCAGAAAATATGGTACTTTTTGTATTTGGCCACTGTAATACTCTTGTGAAGTTTAATGACTTTCAGTGCCAGATCTATTCCCCCTAGCCATTGAGAGTTGGCTTTAGCCTACTGTAGACTCATAGATATATTTTTCATGCTAACCCACATATTAAAAGGAGCTCTTTAAAGTCTTCATTTTTCCTCCTGTGTTCTAATTACTCCAGTGGCTCAGTTTGCTGCTAAAATGCTGATAATGATTATTAATTTTTGAGCAATCTCACCTGAAACATAAACAAACTTGTCTAGGAGCAACAGAGTCACATCACCAATAGGCTTTAATTCTGGCAAATTAATATCACCTAGGGAAGAAAAATTATTAATCAAAAACTAAATTCTACTAGTAGCTTAAGAAACTCAAATGCTCAAATTTATAACTATCCAAAATTTTTAATTCCAAATTCTACTTCTGATAAAGTTCTAAAAAGGCACTTAGGATGAGATTTCCAACAACAAATTTAAACTCACTATTGGTAAGTTTTCACCAGTTACTTGTTTACTTACTTTACACTTCAAAATACCCTGAGATGCAATCAATAGGTCATGTCAAGAATTATCCCCCACTCCACCCCTGTTGGGGGAACTATTCAGAACATGGAAAAAAATCAATATTCAGAATAATTCCCCCATTTTATTTCATTGGTACATTTTCTTTGGCAAGTCAAATTTCTAATAACATAAATCTGATCAGACTAATCCCCATACAGTATGTTTACAAGGTGTTTTGACAGGGTTGTCAAAATTCCCAACAACACACTGTAAATCTGCATCTGTCATCACCCCTTGTAAGCAATAGATAAATGTCAACAACATTGATGAGTCCTTGGTGTCAAACAAGGATAAATCACCCATTTTGGAAATAATTTTTGATTGCAGTTACATAAAGAAAAATATCCCATCTGAGCTAGATCAAATTAAGTGCAGGGCCAAAATGTTATTGAAGCATCAGTAGAAGACTGCTATCAGTCACACATGTGCAGTACCTTGAAACTCATCCTACATTACCAGGATATTCTGATTAAATCATTATGTTGAAGAAAAACATCTCAGCTAGGTGGCATCCCATTTGGTTGGCAAACTTAGGTGAATATTTTTGGTATAATTTCTTGTTAATTTTTATCATGTATTTACATGATAACTGAGCCAGCCCACCTAGCTGAGATCTCACTTTGCATAATATTAATAGCAATGTTGGTTTTCTGGACTGTGTTTTTCCTATGTAAGCACAATTGCCTTAGCTGGCTTGTCTAATTGGGCTAGCAAGTCAAGGTTCAGTACATGTCATAAAGTTTGCCTTGACCAATATATTTTGGACAACTTTTCATTTTACAAGTTGTGTCTGTTTGTGTGTTCATTATAAATTGAAATTGTGCTTGTAAATACATGACTTTGGGCTTCATAAGAAAATAATTACAGTTAGCTTGGTCAACAAGCTTGCCCAGGAGGAAGGGATAGCCCTATTCATGCAAACATAAATGAAAATCACTCCCATATAAACACTCCCTAAGTCTACCCCAGGATAATTTTTGATTGTGATTATTTGTGGAAAAAATATCCTGACTGGACAAGGTGAAATTAAGTTTGGCACTAAATTTATGTCACTGAAGTAGGCCAAAGTAGGCTGCCTGAGCAGTACCTCAAAACCTGTCCTGCCTTGCCAGGATATTGAGATTATATGGAAAAAAATATCTTGACTAGGTGGGATTCTGCTTTATAAAGGCAAGATCTCACCAGTAAAAAATATCCCATCTACTGAGGACAAGACAAGCTTCCCACATAATCACAAATTGATTCTGACAAGAGGTTGATTGTGAGGTAAGGATCTCAGCAAAACATCCAGTCCCGTTTAAGCAGGATGACGTTCTCCATACAATCAGGGCCTTAAATAGAAAGAGCATGCAGGAAGTAATCATTTTGCGGTCATCTAGACGAAAATCACTAGGCAATAGCACGTGCTGAATTGTTCTTTTAAGAGCCAAAAGAGTTCTTTTAAGAGCCACCAAATATTAAAAGGCAATAAAAATAGATACTCTTTAAATATTTTGTTGTGCTGTTTTCAAAACTCATATTTTAACGGATATGAGAAAGGATTAATCTTCAATTTGGGTTTTGAGATCAGTCTTCCAAGATTTATTTGGGGGCACTATTCTTAACGTGATCCGATGCAATCACCTGCAAGTCCTGCTTTTGTAACCACTGTGACTTTCTAACCAGTTACAAATTTCTAGAATTAACTTAGAAACTGGTTAACTGTAAAGTTTTCGTTTCATAATACCCTGAGGCTGATTCTGAAATAGAACTGAAACACTGTGCCTAGTTACTGGCAATTTTTTTTGTAACCAGTTGAAACAATATAAATGACTTTTCACAGCGGCTGTTAAGAGCCAAACCGGGTCATTGTTTACCGTGTTGTTTCGATCAGGTCCACTACTAAGGTTTCACAAAATCACCGCTTAATGGTCAAACCTGGGTCTGCTGATAATCCATTACTCGCTCCCCTGTCTTCCTGATATCCCGCTGGAACTTGATTATCGACAAGCATGGAATCGTCCTGAGGGATTTCATCGCTATCACTGACACTAGCATTAGTTGCAACTACGTTGTGCTTTTCTTCTTCAGACTCGTTAGCACTCTTAGAATTGGAATAGAATCCATAAGCTCTCGAGGCATAATATATGACCCCTATGCCAGCAGCAACGGCACAAGCATATTTAGCAACGGTACTTGAAAGCCAGGAATCCATGTTACAGTTCTCGGTATCACTTTACCAACATTCTCGAAAATTAACTAAGTTTTCAGTTCCTGGAATTCTTCGGCTGAAAAACGACACTTTCGGTTGGGGTCAGCACGGACTCTTGAGAACTTGTTTGCAACCCTATCCCCCAAGATGGTGTTTTGAGCATTGAACTCTAAAAAGACTGGAACGCTACCTCGTAGTACCAGGCTTCACGATTGAACGAAGCCGACTTGGGGACAGCCAAGTAGGTCAAAAACACGCGTGGGAAAAAATTGTATTGAACCTTTACTTTTCATTGACAGTTAATTCTGACAATTATGCAGTCCTACCGACATTTTCCTCTACTTACTATGGATAAAAAAGAAAACTGTCAAAAACTCCGAAAGTTGGGTGATGTTTTTCACAATAGGTTGCGTGTTTTACTGCGTAGGGGACTGGGATGACCTGCAAATTGACCTACATGTCAGCCTCCATGATGGCTTCAAAATACAGTTTGCAGGTATCGTTCCAGTCTTTTTAGAGTTCACTGGTTTTGACACAGAATGACAAACGTAACAGAAGTCTCACTTTGGGGAACTTGGAGGTGCAATGTGTCCTCGTTTTCCATTGCGCATGTCTGGGATCCGCCTTGTTGGCAGCCAAACAACTCCAGTGAACTCAATTTCCATATCTGGAATGCTAACTGGCCAATGAAAAGTGAAGCCAAGATGGCCGCCCATGGAGGCCAATTTTGGACATTGAACTCTAAAAAGACTGGAACGATACATGCAAACTGTATTTTGAAGCCCACATGGAGGCTGACATGTAGGTCAATTTGCAGGTCATCCCAGTCCCCTGCGCAATAAAACACGCAACCCATTACGAAAAACTTAAGCTAAATTTCGGATTTTTTGACAGTTTTCTTTTTTATCCTTAGTAAGTGGAAGACAATGTTGGTAGGACTGCATATTTGTCAGAATTAACTGTCAATGAAAAGTAATAGTTCAATATAAGTTTTTCCCGCGCGTGTTTTTGACCTACATGGCTGCCCCCATGTCGGCTTCACTCAGTCGTGAGGACAAGTATGACGAGGTATCGTTCCAGTCTTTTTAGAGTTCAATGATTTTGGACGTCAGTTTCAGTCCCCTATGCGGGCTTGTACGTCAGTCTTTCAGTCTCCCACGCGACTTTTACACTTTCTTATACGGTTTCCTAAAAAGTTTTGTTTGAAAATATCCACAAAATATTTCTTCAAAAGACAGAAATCAAGAATTTCAAATATATTTCGACAAAGTCAAACCGAGTTACAGGTTATATATTTTCACGAAAACAAGTTTCCAAACTGACGAGACACCTGATAAAATGGTTGCGAAAAATTACTTTAGCAAACTACTAAGTTTTCGTCGACTTTTTACTGTTAGTTTACCATCTTCAGACAATTTAGTACACTTCTTAGGCCACACGGCAATAATGAATCCTTTTAAATTCTCAAATATGTAAAACTGGTCCAGTAATATTTCGTCTGAACACTGTTTCCATGGCTGGGAATGCTTTCGAAGCCGAACCCAGTGAACTCAATTTCCATATCTGGAACGCTAACTGGCCAATGAAAAGTGAAGCCAAGATGGTCGCCCATGGAAGCCAATTTTGGACGTCAGTTTCAGTCCCCTACGCGGGCTTGTACGTCAGTTTTAGTCTCCCACGCGACTTTTTACATTTCCCAACGAGTTTTCTTTGGAAATACACACAAAACATGTCTTCAAAATATAGAAATAAGTTTAAGAATTTTAAATATATTTTGACAAAGTTAAACCGAGTTGAAGGTTATATATTTTCACGAAAATAAATTACCAAACATACGAGAAACCTGATAAAACGATCTCGAAAAGTTACTTGAAGAAACTACAAAGTGGAAGTCCTTTTTTACCGTTAGTTTACCATCTTCAGACAATTTAGTGATGTACTGCATGTTTCCCAATGTGATTCCAATAATCCTTAAAAATATCTAGTGTATGCCTTCCTGTAGCATGGCAGAGACTTGAATGATTTCAATGTTGTGTGGAAATTGTTAACTTAGATAGGCATCCACTTTTCTGTCACTGCTGTGCATGCAAAACATATTACATGCAGGATCTGAATCAGTATAATAAAAATTAATTTGAAAGTGGCCTATCAGCTTTTCATGTGAAGCTATCCTGTGAGTTTGTTTTCACATCTTTTTGTGATTATGCCTTCCAATACATTTATATGTAAAATTCATCAAAAATAAAGCTAGACAGTAAAAATGAATGAAGAACTGGGCTGGTCATTAAAATAATAAAAAAAATAACCCACTCTACTGTACCTACATCCCCTGGATGTACAATATTTCCGCAGCAGTTTCTGCACGGAAATAACTGCTCACTTTATCAAAGATCAACATTCTCTTCTTCATAAGAGAAGACAGGGACAAGAACTCAGGCAGGACACCGTTGGTAACAAGTGCTACATGTATTTAGCATAATGGAAGGAAAATTTACATATTAAAGGGAAAAGTGTAAAGGAAGAGATTCAGATTAATTCAGTGTACCCACAGTATATTGTTTCTTAAATCAGCTTTTTTGTTTAACAAAATATATGACAATAACTAAACTTTGCAGATGGAAGAAAACCTCCTGCCACAATTTGGTAACAGACATTCCTACTTGGCAATGATTTCTTTCTAATGTCAAATCCCTTTCATCAAACCTGGTGATAAAAGAGAAAATTGTCAGCACAAACATGACCAACATCCATTTCTGGCCATTGAATGCAGTAATATTTCAGTTGCAGTTGCACTACTTGCAAAGTATTCCAGCTCTGGTGTTAATTAATACATAGATTACGGACATAAATGTAAGTTTATGTGCATAGGATATAAGGTACAATTTTTTCAGGGCATAAATTAAGACAAGCAATTTGGGGGTGCTGATGCAGTTTCGCACCTCATCCATATAAATACAAGTAATGTAAGTAAATTATATATCATTCGACAGTTTATTACCTGGAAATTACAGTGATACCATGATACCAAACATTCACTGCAAACATAACGCATTATGGCCTTAAAGAACATCCCTGTTACTGGACGCCATGTTTGAAAGTTTCTTTGTACTTCTTCGAAAATGTCTGTAAACCCAAAGGTTAGATTAGGGCTAGCGTTAGGATTAGGGTTTATACACATTTTCGGGGCTTTTAAAGAGCGAAGAAACAACGGAGAGGGACTATACTTAAACTGTAGACAAATCCATTAACTTGACGGTCTTCAGCCCTCCGTTCACTGTTGACGCTCACTCACATATGTCTGTTTTTTTGGATATAATGCCTTACGTTTGGAGTGAATTCTTGATATTACTGTATCATTGTAATCTCCAGGTAAGAAGCTGTCGACTGATATGCGATTTACGTATGTTACTTGTATTTATATGGTTGAGGTGCGAAACTGCATTAGCGCCCAATCTGGGAGCATGTTCAGAAAAAGCCTTCGTGGTTGTAGCATTCCTGGACGAACAACCGTGAGAACATGTTAAATAAAACTGAGAAATGTTCTTGTTTATTATGAAAAAACTACTTGGAAATTTAGGAATACAAGATACCTAAACCTTTGCACTGAATCAAAACAGTGGCGTTATTCGAAACATATTCAATACAGATGAGTGTTGACAGAGGCCAAGTGTTAAAGCAGGTTGGAGTTCTAATTTAAGGAATTAAGACAGTTTTATTATGATTAAGGAAAAGAGTTTACCCCATCGCAATTGTTATAAATGTGAAATCTGCTTTCGGCATTCCTTCGTTAACAGCGAGAATAATCAAGCAAACGTCGCTCGTCCGACGAGTATCATGCAAGTGGATGACGCGGTGATTCGTGAAAGATAATGAAGAATTATCTGTTTTCTATTTAGTAAATTACTAAAAGTACAATGATATTGCTAACATACCTTTCTTCTAGACGTGCCAGCCGTAAAACAAAAATCAGCCGCAAAACGTTTGAGATACAGCAGTTCAAATGATCCAAACCCGCTTTTCTTCATTATTTTTGTTATTGACCTGTCCGCAGTTATCTGGCGGCCAAGATGCGCGGCACGACATGTGCAAGGATAAAAACGTAGATAGATAGAAGATAGATAGATAGAAGAACTTTATTTACCCACGCTAACATCGTCAGTATGAAACTGATTTCCATGATGGGCGTGCACATGAACATTATAACCTACTACAAGAGTATAATAAATTATTACAAAAGTGTTAGAAATTATTATAATACAGGATAAGATAAAATCATTAGAGATTACTATTACACTAGAAAACAGTTCATGAGAGAAAGAGTTCAAAGATTGAAAGTAATATAATTATAAGTTTATGATTGTACTATTTACAGTTGTATCCTCTGAATTTAGGCTAGAGAATAGTATGAGCAGCGAGTTTTCTTCTAAAACAAGTAAAAAGACGTGTGTTCTGTTACGTTCAGTGGTGGTTTTAGAACATTTTAACCAGGGGGGCCAATTAGGCAAGAAGTATGCGAGCGCCCAAGGTGCGAGGCGTTTTAGCTAGGGGGTCAGGGGGCATGCTCCCCTGGAAAGTTTTGAAATTCTAGAGTCTCAGAAAGGCCATTTCCCGGGTTTTGGGAGAGGTTTTTGGCAATTTTAAGGGTTAGAAAATATTATCTAAATTGCTATAGAATTAAAATTTCAACTTTGCTGCATGTATGGGGGTTTTGAACTTCTTGAACTCCTCCCTTGGCAACGACACTGGGGCTAATACTTAGGTTTTTATCGACTGTGTTAGTAAAAATAGAACTTTATGCTACTAGCACTGCTCGTTTTTAACCAAAATTATGCTAAAATTATCGGCTCGTTTTTCAAAATTATACTTCTTTTTCTGAAATTATGCTTTCACAAATTAACTTTAAAAGCTCGAAATTAAATACTTGTTTTCTTTTTATGCAGCAAAGAAAGCAAAACATCTCATTGTTCCCAACATTGTCTAGCTTTTAATAGATTGCTCCTCATCTCCTGAAATGTTTTAAATACAACACAAAACTGCACTGATGGCTTTGTATCATAGTTAGTGCCCTCAAAAAGTTCCCTGCTGCGTCGCACTTGCTTGCAAGTAATCAAGTTAAAGAATATTCATTGAATCGAACAGAATGGTTGGGAAAAAAACAAATAACAGCAGTTCAGTTAAATTTAACCATTTCGTTTTGACCTTGGCAGCGTGGACTGGATCGGAACTAAAGTTCCAGTGAACCACAGGCGCCTAGACTAAGGCCTACTAAGAGACAGGATTCAACAAGACTGAACAAAGCTACTTCCACAAAAAATGGCAAAAATGTGCTCGTTTTCCCCAAATTATGCCAAAAAATGTGCTAGTACAATCGATAAAAGCCTAGTAATACTTCTATAGCCCAGTGGATACTTCAAGCAGGCGTACATCATTTGTTACACTTGCCTAAACGAGACTTAGTTCAACGTTAAACGGGAACGTTTTCTACCTTCCAGTTTGAGAAGTGAACCATTAGAAGCGAACCAGGCGGCATTAACGCCAAAATGTTGCAAATCTCTACTTGGGCAACTATTTAATACTGAGGAATGCTAAGCAAGATTATGTTTGTTTGCAACTTCTGTTTAGCATGTATTGTACTAGCTATTACTTGAAGAAACTTTACAACCATTTTGAAAAACTTGCATTTGGGGGGGGCCATGACCCCCCAGGCCCCCCATAGAGCCGCCACTGGTTACGTTTCTTATTCTGTGGTTTTGAAATCAATATGGTGGGCAGCCAAATCATGATCTATATTATCTCTATCAAATCAATCAAACCCGAAAATTATCCGCGTCGCCCGAATTTTCAAAATGAGCCAACCACTAACCTATGCCTTCAACAAAACTGCACTTATTATATATTTTACGCAATACTAAAATGACGTTGAAATGGATACAAACAAAACAATATCAAGTGACAGTACGTTAAGTCTAAGAGTGCTGAGCTTTTTCTCTCAGATCCCAGGTTATGAGAAGATAAAGATTTCTGCCCGAAAAATGGAAATGTTGCCCGAAAAAATTGACGATACCCGAATCTGAGGGGGACTGCAGCCCTCCGCCTCGTACGCCTATGATTGTGAACAATGTTATCGTCGTAGTTAAAAAGTTTTTATCACATCATCGAATTTTCCAGGTCAAGGTTTAAAACACGATTTAAAGTCGCAACCAACTATTGTTAAAACTTTGGTCTAGCTTGCATGAGTACAGCGTTCTTATAACTTACTTTACTGAACTCCATGCAGGTATGACAAGTTAAATATTCAAACCAGAATTAAACTTTGAGTTTGTATGAAATCATGAAAATATAAAATAACATAACCATGAGGAAGACTGTTACTTTCTGTTTTAGGTACAATTACAATTTGGATAAGAATCAACTTCATCTAGTATTGAAATATCTTTTTCAAACGATCTTCATGACAGCATCACATTCCAAACAACGCCTTCACCTGGCTGAGCGAAAGTCGACCCAAACGCATCTGATTGATCTACCTCCCGTCACACCATTCTGAATTTCAGTCAACTAACACTGCCCGCTAAAAGGGATAAAAAGAGACGCTCATTCTCCAACAAGCAGAGAGTGGGAAGAATAGGCAGAGTTAAGAGATAGTAGAAGTGGCACAGAAGACAGTATACGACACGATCAACTATAGCAAGAAGGGAACTAAGAGTCATAAGAATGTCTTGTTACTGTAGTTACCATTCTTTGAACTTTCGTTAGCCTTAGATATCTTGTATCTTTTCCCGAGCAAACAAAGACTCAGTTCTTTTGACTGTCATGTCTCCACCAAGCTAGGCAAATGATGTTGTCATGAAGATCGTTTGAAAGAGACATTTCAATACTAGATGAAGTTGATTCTTAACCAAATTGGCATAGTAAGACAGAAAAGCAAGTCTTCCTCGTGGTTGTGTTATTTTATACATACATGTATATGGTTTGAATTATTAATGTGCCAAACCTGGAATTCAGTAAAGTAAGTAATAAGTAGGTTGTACTCATGCAAGTTACTCCCTGATTAGGTCATAATTACATGAGACGAGCTGACTCGGCTACGAGGCCAGCTCACTAAACGGGCTAGCCCGCCAAGCCAACTGGGCCAGCTCGGTAAACGAGCCAGGTCACCTCATGTAAAAATAATCAAAATGGGTGAGCCTGGCAACCGGGCTAGGAAGCATACGCACATAGTAAATTCAAACAACAATCCAGCTCGGCAAGCGGGCCTGCTCACCTCATGTAATATCAAAACATAATCGTTCCCGGCTACAGGGCTAGCCCGTTAGCCGGGACAACTCGCCTTCACGTAATCAAGGCCTTACATGAGACGAGCTGACCCGGCTACCGGGCCAGCTCACTAAACGAGCTAGCCCGCCAAACAATGATAAAGTCACTGAAAAGAATAATGTGATTACAGGGCAATGAGCCAGCCTGTTTACCGGGCTAGCTCGGTTGAAGTCAATCAGGCCAGCCCGGTAAACAAGCCGGCTCATCTCCTGTAATTATAATCAAAATGGACGAGCCCGGCAACCGGGCTAGCTTACGATCAAGGAACATGCGCACAAAATCAATCCAAGCAAAAAGCCAGCTCGACCAGCGGGCCAGCGCACTTCATGTAACACCAAAACGTATTTGTCCCGGCCACAGGGCTAGCCCGTTACCTGGGCTAGCTCGTCTTCGCATAATCAAGGCCTTAGACCAAACCTAGCTCGCCATCTGAGTCTCGGTAGCTCAATGGTTAGAGCGTCTAACCGGTCATCAGAAGGTTGCGGGTTCGATCCCCGTCTGGGGCTCAGATATCATTTTCTGAGTATCGAGCTTGAAGATCGTTCATCTACTTCAATATATCCAAGCTCTCATGTTTCCTAAACATCAAATACTAAGGTTGCAACTTTAAACCGTGCTTTAAGTCCATCTCGTTGTTGCCTGAATTATTTCGTAAGGTATTTTAAAATTCCTTGGAATCAGTCTCGGAAGACCTAAAATTCAGATTACATTGGAACTTCATTCTAGTCGGCTAGTTCAGGCCCGAATTCCAAAACATGCCTAGCTGAAGCTGGAATTTTCTGCTGGCTTTAATTTACTTCCTATGAGTTGATGAAAAGTATTGTGCAAATACTATCCAATTATTTCAACATTATTGCAAAATTAAAATCAAAGCTCAAAAAATGCTTATCAATATGGAAAATGTGTTCTGCATGTAGACTGGTATGTATAGTAATATATTAAAGACAATTCTGTTAACTCGTTGCCAACCGATCATCTTTGAAGTGTTTTATATCAATTCACTTAGAATGCAATTCTGCGCAATTTCTTCATTGAAGACCAAGAGAAGCGTCCTAACTCGCTCTACCCGGTAGGGGGTAGGGGGAAGGAGCAGAGATGGGGGTCGTTTTACTCGTTTGTTTGATCGGTTTTTAACAATATTATATCTAAAAATTGAAGAAATGAGCTCATGAAATTGAGTTATTTTGCCTGATTTGTCAATTTGGCATGATTGAAAACCAGAAAAAAACAAAGTAGAGTCATATACCTGTATAACGGTTGGGAGTTAGCCATCGAAGGTGGTGGACGGGTGAGGTGCGTGTGGAGCGCGTCGCCCTGGATGGAAGTTACTGGAGTCGGAACTTTTTCTCATCTCATAAAATTTATTTAAATTAAACTACTACTAGAGCTTCTATTTTGGGTTACCAAAGCTAGCTAAGATGTTTTAAATTGGTGGTCAGTGCGAGCGGTCATGAATACGAGGAGTGCGTATAACGAAATTTTGGATATATTTTTTATCAATAGTTGTATATAATGCGGATGAGGCAGCAACTTTTGCCTTTGGCCATCCATAACTAAAAATCGGATGGTTTGATGAGAGTTAATGTCCATTTTATAGTGAGGTTGTTGTGGTAGACTGAAGCCTGGTTTCCACCGCCTGCTATCTACTGAGATCGTCTGAGATTGTGACCGCAGAGATAGAAAATGTTCTATATCGGCGATCCACTGCGATCGAGAAAGATTACCTGCGATCATATGGAAACAATTCTCAGTGCTTCGGCGAACGAAAACAAACCTACAAAGCAACGCCCGCCTAAGGTAACCATATGACAAAGGCAGGTTACTCTACGGAAGAATTTATAGAAGAGTGTCAGAAATACGAATGTATCTAGAATCGACTTACAAAGGATTTTAAAGGCAAGCAACATTGGCCATCTTAGCCTCGTTGGTTGCGAGATTTCGGTGAGAACTCAGAGACTGCGCGCCGCCCAGTGCGCCATAAAGGTAACACTGGCTATCCGCATCCAGGGCTAGATTTTTACCGGAATTTCTCCTGACTTAAAGGTAAGATGAGCTCAGTGATGCAGTGGCACGTTGCGATGGTGCGATTATATGGAAACACAAGTCAGCGATCGGAGTGCGATCGAGTACGATTCTCCGGTTGAGTGCCTCCTGCGATCGTCTGCGATCGTGAACATTATATATGGAAACTAGGCTTTAGTTTGTGAGCTCCGTTTCCGGCCGGTTAGTTCTAGTTGGAACTTTCTCATAATTCGGCCAGTCCCGGTTTCCTACCGGAACTTTAAAGTTAGGTTCCAGTCCATCCCTACCTAAAATACATTTTTCAAGCGGGCTTACTCCCCAAACCAAAATTCTTCCACGCGGTCATTTGTTTCGCTAGAGAGCTCCTTCTGGCCACCCGGTTGAGAGGATCTCTCGTGCACTTCAAATGAATAAAACGAGCATACTGTTCCCTGTGGCTGACTGACTTGGTAGCTTAATTTGTAGAGCAGCGGTCCGCAAACCCAAGGATGTGAGTTGGAATACCGCTTTAGTCAACTTTTCTAGTTGACTTTTGCAGGGTAGGTTTATTTATGAAATATTCTCTTGATTCAACTCTAAGGATGATTCTGAAACTACTAATGATTTCGGGTAATTCTTTCAGCTTTATCTTGAAATTTTTGATGGGACGCTAAGTCAACTCTTTCCGAGAGCGTAACCGGAGGAAAATTAAAAGGTAGGGTGCGGACGGAGAGGAGTTAAGGGTTGAAGAACTTATCCACCAATACCGAGCACCGTACAAGCAGCCCCTATTTATTCTGCTCAGGAACGCAAAAGGGAGAAGCTATTCTCAGTAAGCGCTATAATAGCCGGGATATGGAGGGCAGTTTGCAGTTTTTTCCTGAGTGGCAGAGTCGAGATCAACTACTGATCTCTAAAAAGAGATCAGCGAGATCAAGACTAAGAATAACCTCCTCTGTTGCTTTGTATGTGAATTTCACCAGCGGCCACTGCAAATGATACAGCGATTTTAAAAACGGTTTACTGTCGAAGAAACTTAGTTATTGCCGTGATCGATGCTCACCCGCGGCCGTGAAAAAAGTTGAATTCTCGAACCTATGCTTGTATCTACATTCTTGCCAGAGAAACAGACCCATGGAAAAAAAACCAGGCACATTTGCATCAGACCACATTCATTGACCAATTTGTCAGAACTAAACAGATATATACACGTCACCATCCCTAAGTCCCACTAATAAATATTGTATTGCAAGAAAGGAATGTCTGCAGCCTCTGTTGCGAATCGCTTATCATGTTCATCCATGTAGAAACAACATTGAGTGGGAGGAGCGTGGGTTAAATTGACCATGCTCATTTTTCAAGAGATTATAAGGAAAGTTGGTTTACAAACGGTTCGAACTAAATTTGTTAATGATAGAAGTTACTAAATTTCCTCCGTTTGGAGAATGTTTCTGATTAGACGACATTCACGACTGTTGTTTGTTGTATAATTTAATTACATAGAATGCCACTTTTATTAAATTACTAAAACTACAAATGTGCTTCTTCATTTACAAGCGTCTTCCAAAATTCAAATTCATAACCTGACATAAACTTCGCTGTTTTTAATAAATTAAATATACCTACATTTTGTCTAAAATTAAATTAATAAAAATACGCAGGTGTATTTTTTTCCTAATACTTCTCTTCCTGTCATTTTCAAATTTGATATAATAAAGGGTCCTTAATCTAGTACTTCAAATGTTGACGATGAACTTCACCGGGATGCGATCGTCTAAATGTACTTTAACCAAGCAAGCCTTTACAATACAAAAAAGTTCAAAATCACGATAGAGTCCTCCGTCTTGTTGAATCAAACGCCTCACACAAAAGAATCTAAACATTTCAATAGTATTAACTAAACATTCATTTCTTTAGTTTTCGGTTTTGAAGAATTATTCAATGAATTCGAGAAGGCGCTCATATGCTCAAGTTAAAACCAAGCTTCACCAGCGCAACAAGGTAATTAGACTACTGTTCCACATTGTCGAAAAACTACAGTGAGACAAACTGACGCGCACATACATGAATATAAGGATATTTGGCTTTTATGCCTGTGAAAACGTCGCTTGCACAATTGTTAATAAAACAGGAGTGCAGGAAGCAAGCTTATATAGGGGACATCATCAAATAGATACACTTTGACCATATACCTCTACTGTTAATTTAGTATTTTTTAGAAGGAGAGGGTCTATTTCCTTTTAGAAAATACACCAGCCCCTAATCGCTCCCCGGTTCCTACGCGCCCGGTACAGAACGCACGACTTGATGACGTTATGCTTGTTTTCACGACAGTTACTACAGGATAGCAATGCTAATCGACGAAACGTCAACGAAGAATGACACTAACATAGTCTCAACTAAAGCCATCTCCACGACCAAATCACTGGATGATTGTTACACGTACGGTTGTATTACCTCATACCCCCAGACATTTTGTTAAAAATTCCGCAGTGTAATGTCTGGTTTGCATTTAGTAGACAACAAGCAGAAGCATAACGCACAAAGGACGTGAGTGAACCAAATTAAGTTACCCAAGTGCAAGAACAAGGCAAAAAGAACCTGTATTTTCTCTCTTACAGAGAAATGGTTGACCCTATTTAATAATGGCCGCCACCATAAGACTCTTTTCTTGGGAACGGAAATTCGACAATCAAGCCTAGTTTCATACTAATTATTCTTCTGAAAATTTTTTCAGCAACTAGGTTCTTAGTTTTCTGTTTTATATTGCGGACCCAGCAGCCATTTATGACGTCGGTTTACGCTTATTCTTACACTCAAGCTTGTCTTGTTAATATATTTTGCTTCGTCATTTGTTTATGTCTCACAAAACTGTCCATTTACAACGAAAATTTGAAAACTGCACCTTTTTACAGTCGAAAGAGTTCTTATAGAGAGGTCCGGCTCCCCAATTTGTCATACAATTCTGCTAAACTATCTTACTAATCGCTACGTAGCCTAGCTATACAATTGCAAATAACTAAAAATTAGAATACCAAATAGAAATCAGAACAGTGAGGTAAGTCTAAGTGCGTTAAATTCTTGTTTTTGAAGTTTTTTTTGTTTTTCGTCTATTTCCTTCACAACAATCTCCACATAGACGTTCCACGAGTGATACTTGACCTTAGTACAGCTAAAAACTTTGCTACAATTTGTCGATCTATACAGGTTCTTTGTTTCTCGCCAAAACACTCAAGATTTTTAGTTTTCTTTTTAGCAATGACGACGCTACGCTATTACAAAACAGTACAGGCATGAAAGTACAAAGATAGCCGCGTTGGCTCCAAACTCCTCAAGATTGGCTACACGACGTATGTTAGGCAGTAATACGTCGATCATTTACAATTTAGACCCACATTTAGCCGACTTTATCTCGTTGCGGCAATCGGTCCTAATAAAATCACGCACTCATTATATCTTGGTGTTCTTCCTGCAGGTAGCTACCTGGTACCCAGCCCTCTTCAGAAGTTCGCTGTAATCTTGCAAACCACCAACCTCCATCACCAACCCGCAATACCTGTACAAGATCACCTTGTACAAAACCTAGTTCTGACGTCTCGAACGCCGTGTAATCTGCTATGGCTGTGTAAATAACTTGAGCTTCTTCATTATTCTGGAACAAAAAACATAATATATCTATAATAAAATTTCTAACAAATACTTTTTGATGAACACATGTAAAAGCATACACACGCACGTTCTGTTCAGTATCACGACAAGTGGAACGAAAAACGTGCGCCTGAAACGCAACATTAACACGCAAACACATCAGGCGCACTTACTGAAAAATAAAAAAAAACAAACCCAAAAAAACAAAAAAACTGCTTTTATAAATACAATGTAGAACTCGTAGCTCAACATAGCCCTTTTTGTATTAAATACTTGTCTAACCGTCTCACCAACATTGAACGATAAAATGAAAGAAATCAAAAACTCGTCCATTCAATTTGATGTTATTTAAAAACACCTTAGAAATCAGGAACAATGGTTTGTCAATATCTTATCTCGTTTCAGATATATTTAGGTTTTTGAAACACGCAAATTAGACACCTAACGAGACTGTATACTCAGTACCGATTACAAAAACTTCACAAACTCTCGGAATAACGGGCAGAACACACTGAAACCTGGTATATTTGTGGTAATATGGAAAAAAACATGGAGGTTTCTTGGTGAGTGAATTTAACTGATTTACACGGTACAACTGTCGCATATCATTGTTCCTTCTGATGCACACAACTCACTTACATGAGTATTCACGACGTATTGTAACATTAGCTTGCAAATCATACAGGGGTGGCACCAGGAATTCCCCGACACAGGGGCTAACGTCCTCGATATGGGGGCTAGACTGGCTTTACCTTATTTAAATTTAGAATGGGTAAGCATATCCTTCTCTTACGTCATTGCTAATTTGTGGAACTCTTTACCAGTTAAAATAAGGGAAATTGTAGCAGTCGACAAGTTTGAAAAGGTCTTGCGAGATTACATGTTCTAATATTTTTATATATTTTTATAGTTTGTACATTGTATATAGTTCGTTGTACACGCACACGTTTTAATGAGTTTTTATTAAGCTCCTAGGTGTTGCGTGTTTAAATAAAGTGTTGAAGTACTGAAGTATTGAAACCGGAGGGACCAGGACCACACCCCCTATACAATTTCCTTACTAGAAGGTCAAAAAAATCATCTCATTTTTTAAAAAAAACTCGCAGTAAGTGCTTTATCGGATCTAAAACACTCGGCTGTCGCCTCGTATTTTAAAACTGATAAAGCACTCCTGCTCGTTTTAATTTTAAAAATTAGATGAAAATCTTTGGCTTTACATTTTTCTGTAGGATCAAAAATTTTAACAGGACATACAGTCGTAGTTTGTTCGTCATCAGACCATTCGCTATCATCTGACCATTCATCATCTTCTTCATGATCACCTTCGTAACTATTGTGAGTAGTTTCTTCATACTGACTTGTGTTGTTATTTAGGATTCTTGAATGGAACAGAAATCAGAAGAATTATTTGAGTAGTATATCAATGCATGAAATAGACCGTACACATAAAAAATGAAAATAACAATAACAGTCCTTTATTTCCTGAGGGTGTTTTCGCTTATTACTACCTAAAATTTCATAGGTACCGTCTTATTGTCCTTTATTAATATTAAACATAAACTAGACAAAAATTAGTAGAGCTGGCTTTTGTAAATAACTAATGGCGAATTATTTTATTTTATACAAAGAAACTGTGTGGTTTAAAAACATTGTAAGCGTTGTCAGGCATATTCATAAGAAGGTACAAGGAATAGTTGACATTGACTAAGATGTTTTTGAAAAATTCTTTTATTAGGAAGTTTCGGATAAAATACTAAAACCTTCATCAGCTAAAACAGCGACTAAAAATGGAATTTTGGTAAAAAGGTGTAGACATACATACGCAGTGGCGTCACGAGGGGGGGGGGGCAGGCGGGTACGCTTGCCCCAGGCGCTGGTGTTAGTGGGGGCGCAAAAATCAAGGTTAAATAACGTTTTTGATGACATAACATGTTGTGAGGACAATTAGTCAATTAATAGGCTAAGAAAGAAGACGCGGACAGCGAATTTACATTTCTTTTCTTGGTCAAAAGAAATAAAATAGTTGACGTTTTCATCGGTACGTGAAAGTGTATCAACTCGCACTATGACTATGAAATATACGACGACGACATCGTCGCATAAGCTTCTAAGAATCTAAATCAAACTGTGAACGATGTAATTAATCTATTTGTCGATGACTCATTGTCCAAAAAGTATTACTTAAAGCACAAACATAATTGTGGGAATAATGAGTACATTCGCTTCAAGGTGTAAACAAGATGTCAAATTTCAAAAGAGAAATTCCTCACGTGGACTATTTCAATGGGAAGATTGTAGGATATGATCGAGCAATTGTTAGAAAATTGTTCTCTTATAACGCCAATACCATATACGATTTTACATAAACAGTCATGAAGAGACAAAAATTGAGTGGTGCTCAAGGTAGACTAAAAAGGGAAAAACAAGCCGAAGAGGCCAAGATCTCCAGTAAATTGATGGCAGCATTTTTGCGATAAGGAAACGCTGAGGACAATAGCAGGTCTAGCTGTTCGATTCATCCAGAGGAAGCAACGCTAAACAGCGAAGAGGAAGAGGCGATCGAAAAAACATCGCCTGTCAAATCTGACAAATCGCAAAAAGTGACCTCTAGTACTGCAGAACCATCGGTATTGAAGTTCGCGGACGACAGATGCGATGATAAAGAGACACCAAGTTGTGATAGCCAAGAGGACGTCAAGTTGACCGTGGAAACACCGACATTGACTGGTGAATTAGACGCACCAAATGTGACGCAGCCGGATGAGTTACCAATCATTGAAGACGTACCTGTACTACAGCTTGAAATCGATGAGTCAAAGAAACCATTACCAGATGTGATCCAAAGGAAAGACTTTGGACACTTATTGTTTGATAAGTTCTCTCGGAAAACGGTGTTGTCAGACGCATTGCGCACGGAAATGCTGTTAAGAGGATCTAGATTTTTTCAAAAACAGTACCGAACCTTTTTCAATAAAAAGTGGAAGGTTAATGACTTCATCATGGTTCAAAAGGCGTCTTGGTAAAGGGCAAGGAGAACAGGTGGCTCGTTCTTGGTTACTGTATTCCCCTGCAAAGAATGCAGCTTTTTGCTTCTGTTGTATGTTGTTTCCATCAAATAAATCGGGGTAGAGTTCATCGTTGGAGCAGGAGAAAGGTTTCAGGAGCTGGAAGAAGCCAGAGAGAATAAGCATGCATGAAAATAGCCCAACGCATCGCCATTCTTTCACGATCTGGAAAGAAGCTGAAAGACGTCTAAAAGGAGGTTCAATCGGCGCACAACTTCAAGACCAAATTGCTCCAGAGAAAGAAAGGTGGCGGCAAGTGCTTCATAGAATTCTACACTGCATCAAATGTTTGGCCAACCAAAATTTGGCGCTGAGAAGGCACAGAGAAAGCATTGCTCAAGGAGAACGCCAAAATACTGGAAATTTTAAAGGCTTTTTGAAACTCATTGCTAAGTTTGATCTGCTCATGCAGAACCCACTGGACAACGCGCAAAAGAATCCATGATCTGTTTCATATTTGTCGGCTGAAGTGCAAAATGAATTTATCCAGCTTCTAGGTTCAACCGTTAGAAACAAACTACTTTGTGACATCAAAACAGCAAAATACTACGGTCTTATATTTGACTCAGCTCTTGATGCTGCTCACAGACAGCAAATGTCTCAAACTGTGAGATACATAGACATAAACTTTGAAGAGAAAACAGTAATTGTCAAAGAGTCCTTCTTGGGATTTATCCAAGTTCACCACAAAGACGCAGTGAGTGCGGTAGACACAATAGTTAAGCAGTTGGAGCACGATCACTTACCTTTGGAAAATTGCCGATCACAGTGTTACGATAATGCAGCAGTGATGTCCGGTGAGAAATCAGAAGTGCAACAAAGACTCACTGCTATGAACCCAAAAGCAATATTCGTAAATTGTGATAACCGTTCTTTGAATTTAGCTGGAGTTCACGCTGCAAGTCACGAGGTGGCGACCGTCACAGCTTTTGGGACTATTGAGGCTTTGTATTTGTACTTTTCACGGTCGACTTTGCGTTGGCAAAAGCTGAAACAGACTCTGCCTGTTACCGTAAAAGCTGAGTCCGAAACACGTTGGAGTGCAAAAGCAGAAGCAGTCCGACCAATACATGATGTGGAAGATTTGGTAGAACTTCTTCAAAACATCGCAAACGATGAATGCGAAAACGTTGCTACCAGAAGTAAAGCAACACGGCTGGTACATCGTGCTTTGACATTCGATTTTCTGGCACTACTTGGTTTTTGGAATGCTTTGCTTACTAAGATCGACAGAGTCCAGAAATGACTCCAGGACCCTAACATGAATTTCCATGATGCCTCACAAGATATCCAGGCTCTCCAGGAACATTTCACAGAAAATCGTGACTGCAGCTGTCAAGAATCGACTGAAAAAGCCAAAGAGCTGTGTGATCATTGGGATATCAGGATTGATAGACGGCGGAGAAGAAGGAAAAAGATGCCGGGAGAAAGTGGTGGCGATGCAGGTTTCTCCGAGGAAGTAGAAATGGTTCGGTTGATGAAAGGTACCATCGATAGGCTTAATACAGAAATGGGTGAGAGATTCGTCAGATTAAGAAATCTAGACAACAAGTTTGGTTTTCTTTTGGATGTCAAAGGCCTCTTGTCCTCAGTCTGTCCAGAAGCTGAAGAACATATCAATTCCATCAAACAGAAGTGTCTTACTCTTGCAAATTTCTACGACACAGACTTGCATGGCTTAGAGCTGTTCAATGAGATTATGGATTGCCGAATGCTGCTCAAGAGCCGTGGTGATATGGAGGTCACGACCCCAGAGCAATTACTCCACTTCATTGTCCGATATGGGGACGAAGGTGTATTTCCAAATCTTCGAGTTGGCCTCCAAATTTTGCTGACAGTTGCCATATCCATCGCAAGCTGTGAGCGGTCTTTTAGCAAGTTAAAACTTATCTTGTCCTCCCTTCGAACCACAATGGGTGAAGATAGGCTGTCAGCTTTGGCTGTCCTGAGCATTGAGCGGGAAACCACGGAGACGATCAACTTTGATGAAGTTATAGACACATTTGCATCAGTAAAGGCCAGAAAGATCATGTTTTGAGTAACTTGGCCAATCAAACTCATGAAACGAGTTGTTGCTTTTTTTCACAAATTGTAAATACTCAAGTGCAAATTTTCGCTCGCATTCTCAATTTCTCATTGTTAGAACTGTAATACAATTTCGTTGTGGTTGAACAGCTCGGAAAAGGAAACTATTTACGTTACATTTCTTTAAAGACTCATCAGAAAGCAAGATAATTTTAATTATACATGCAGAAAGTTTGACTTTAGTCATTAATTTCATGTATCTATACCTATTCTTCCATAAATCTGAATATTTCACCCTCATAGTACGTTGTATAATATATTAACTGTTATTCATCTTATTTGCTAAAGTACTTGTTGAGTTAACTTAGTGTGTGCATACTTTTTGGAACTTAGAACCGTTTTGAAGATTTTGTCTAGGCTGAGGTGCGGGGTAGGGCACCAACGTTGAGCTTGACCCCGGGCGCCAAAAACCCTCGCGACGCCGCTGTACATACGGTTTAAAATTAGTGAATTATCATATTATATATACTCTTGGGAAGTAGATATGTTCGTTAATAGCATGTTTGTTACAATTAGAATGTCATGTTTTAAGAAACAAGCGACCGAACCATTGTTGGTACCTATCAGTTACACGGACGTTATTCATGTCAAATTCATGATTAGTTTGTTCTTGATACCGCGCCAAAAAATGAGTTCTTATCTTGTAAGAATATCGCTCGTTTGTGTTCTTTAATTCTAGTTTTCAAAGCACGATTTGTTTGGCAATTTTTATATGGTGTCTATTGAGCGTTCTGGCAATTCTCTCAGATACGCCTTGAACATAAGGGAGGACTATCGAGCTCTTAATGTGTAGCCTGCGTCGCAGCCCGACTTTTCACCCGGATTTTCACTAACGATCTAAAAAGGCAAGTCATCTATCTCCTTACCAACGTCAAACTCATTTTTTCCATTCACGAGAAATCCTTCGTTCTTCTTTGTGATCTCCTTTTGGCATAAATTACGCGCACTACTACATTCTGGCAGGACATTCAAATTGTTATGGAATGTAATCACAAGAAGTTTGGCCGTCTTAATTTCTTCAATAACCGTGCCATTACATGCACCGAAAGGGGAATAAGGTCGAGAGATTTGAGACTCATCTATCTTAATCGATTTCATCTTTTTGCGGTTGAGAACTGTTACACCTGTTGCTGCTCACTACCAGAAAATATACTATCATTAACGAAAACCTCAAACTCGTAAACGCGAAAATGTATTCATTTTAATGAATCGAAATTCATCAATGCTTTTGTCACGCTCAATTAAAATTTTTGTATAGGTGACATTCATTAGCGTAGATACGCAACCAAGTGCATCAAAGGGCATTCTATAGCCCCAAACGACGACCATTAACACCATTCTAGAATACATTAAGGAAAATAAAATTTCAATTGCGCAAGATACTTCTCCGGTCTGTTAGCGGGTCGAGTTAAGGTTTTACCGAATTCGGACAGGTATAAAAGATAAGGGAATAAAACTGTCATAATTCGTACATAAACTGAATTCGGTTAGACCGTTCGAACCTCTTTTATTTCGCAAGTATGTCGGTGACTGTTGTGCCAGTTTTCGCTCAGCCGACCCGTTATGTGTGTTCGGCTGAGCCTTTGTAAGACTATCTTAACTCACTACATTGAAATCAGTTTTGTAGTGGGATAGACTGAGTTGAGGTGAGCTGTGCCGTGCCGACACATGCGCTACTCTGCCTGATGAGAAACACTGTATTACAGTTCTTTCTTGTATATTTGGGAAATTAAAGATAGAGAGCAGCGTGGCACGACGTGGCTTTATGAACCCAAGCTCTGCCGAGACGAACTAATAAAATATGCCAACATGACTGGACACGGCCAAGCTCATAAACTAGGTATAACGCGCACACGCACTCGAGATGCTAGTACTAGAACCCAAAGAAATCATCAAGGTTATTGAAGGTGTCTAAATCATTAAATGGAATAACTTTAAGACCTTCATAGAAACTGTAAGTATCGAAACTTTTTTACTGTAATATTCTAGGATGTTGGCGGTCACTTGGTTTGAAATTTTTCCGGTTTATTCCTAATCGTCAAAATAGGAAAACGGTCACTAAAACCAATTCTACAACACCTAATTACCCATAAGGTTTATTTAAAGAATGTTAACACAACAGCAAAAACTGAAAAATCCTTAGCCCTCTATATAGAACAAATTAAAATACAATAATATAAATATAATACCAATATCTGAAAATATTAAAAACTACAAAACGATAAAATATTAAGGAATAGTGCATCTCAAGCGAAATTTATTCAAGCTGAGCATTTTCATATTCAATCAAATGTCATGTCTAATGTCAAAACCACCAATAATTTAAAAGCATCATTACCAATATCATCACTAATAAATAACCACAGCTTGGATGCGTTCTCAGTCTTTCTTCAAAACTTATTCCCATTCACCAGAAACTACAAATTAAAGACTCTAAACCACGCATAGGCTAAGTGTACAAAAGCAGTTCTCTCTAATTCTCACCACATACCCTGGAGGTGAAAGACTTGTTCCCAATCCAACCTCGGAATCTAAAGTAGGTGAGGATGCGTTGGCCGACATGGACCTCGACTCTAGACGTGCCAAAGCAAGGAGAGAATTAATTAGTGACTGTTTTTGTAGTTTTAATTTAACGACATTTATCAATGAGCAGTTTTTCTATTAAATTAAACGTCTGGCACAGTATTGTATCGAATGTGGTAGCTTGGTGTGCGTAAATCTCAAGCACGCGTGCTCTTCAGTCAAGTTCTAAACCCAGGAAAGGTTCTGAGTCTTGACGGAAATCGAACCCGTAACCGTCTGATCGCCGGAGATTTGCTCCAACCATTGACCTACACGGATTCAGACAGGAATTCAGAAACTTTTTCCACTTGACTTGTAGAGACTGCAGTTTGCAGCTTACAAGTCAATTATGATCCAATACAACAAATAACTTCGTTCTACCATCTAAGCCCGCGCAGCTCAACGGTTGCGGCATTTCATCAGCAATCAGGAATTACAGGTTTGACTACTGAACTCTAAAAAGACTGGAACGATACCTGCAAACTGTATTTTGAAGCCAACATGGAGGGTAACATGTTGGTCAACTTGTACTTCATCCAAGTCCCCTACGCGATAAAACACGTCACATATTGCGAAAAACTTAACCTAAATTTGGGATTTTTTGACAGTTTTCTTTCTTATCCTTCGTAAGTAGAGGACAATATCGGTAGGACTGCATATTTGTCGCAATTAACTGTCAATGAAAAGTAAAAATTCAATACAGCTTTCTCCCACGCATGTTTTTGACCTTCATGGCTGCCCTCAAGTCGGCTTTATTCAATCGTAAACCAGGTATGACGAGGTATCGTTCCAGTCTTTTTAGAGTTCAGTGGGTTCGACTGACTCCGGTCATTAACTCGAGAACTTGTTTAAGGTTAGAGTTTTGGTTTGGTCTGGAAGTAATGCAAGTCGTTGATTAAACAGTGATATTGGTGGGATTTTAGCAGGTAGGTCAAACAGTAAGCCTTTTTCGAGTGGTGAAATCTTCGTAAAGCATTCTTATCTTTTTTAAATTCGCAGATATCTCCATAAAATAGCGGTATTCTAGGTTCCGTTGATAAAACACTGAGCTTGGTGTTTAAATTTCGCGTCAAGAGCTCGTTTCCTTGCTTGTTAAGCCGACGGCAAAAAATCCAGCGGCAAGGTGGATGAGCGAAAGAATGAAGTCGACGCTCTGTGTGTAAAGGGATATTGTTATCGATGTACGGTAGTTAAGCTTTTGTTTAGCAACTACAGGACATAGAACGGCAGGGCAGTTTGGTATACTGCAAAGGAATAAAAATGTAAAGTGAAACATGCAGATACAGCAGCGTTAGGGAGGCAATGATAAGGGGGTCGCGGGGTCGCTCCTATTTTCTCAAATAAGATGGTGGCTTGGGATGTTAGAAAGTTCTAAAATCTAGATCTTACACGGATGTCAGAACCAAATATTTTACTAGAACCTCTTGTGATATGAAGAACAGAAAGACTGAAACAAAGAAATTTACGGCCTAAAAAGTCTACTTGGTAACAAATCATCTTCCTCAGGTAATCCTAGTTTTGTTTTTGGTAAAAATATATACATTTGAACATACAAATACAATACATCAAAGCACAGAAAAGTAAAGTAAAGCAAGACCCAACAATGCAAAGCACAGCCCAGAGTAGCAAAAGGGCACAAAAGGGATTCCTAAAATCGAGTAAAATTATCTCGAAAAAAAGCTCACTAAAACGGTCGAAAATTGTACGTCTATTGTAAATATGTACTGGGATGTAAAGACACTCGGCTTCACCTCGTGTCTTCATATAACGATCCAGAAGGGCAAGTCACTTTGCAAATAGTATACACAGTGCAGTGCAGTATAGTGCATAGACCAACTAGATTTAGTTAAAATTAGCGAGCATCATTGTCACGTGCACCATGGTCATAACTTTAAACAAACAGGTCTCACCGACGTAACGCAAAAACAAACAAAGTGGTACCTTTCACTTGTGAGAATTGTGTCTGCAATAACCTCCTGATTTCCTGCACCCAACACTCCTTCACCTCATGCGACGGCGCCTAAAATAACAAGACTATTATTATTTAACCCTTTTCCTGGCAAGGCTTCTCCCCTTGAGAAGTAAAATCGTCTAGAGATGGCCGGAGCAAAACAACAGAAGACTGACTTCACCAAGAAAAATCTATTTGACATAGTTATGACCCATTTCCTCAGGACGTCTCCCTTTGACATAAGAAGTCTGGCATTAGTCAGAGTAAAATATTCTGGCATCAGACAGGATAAAATAATATATGGTTGATATCGCCGGGAAATAGTTAACACTGGACGTACTCAACAACATGGTTCAAAGTCTGAATCCAAAATTTTATAATGGTGTATGGCTTCATTATTTGAAATATCTGTTACGTTGCGCACGATGAGTCGGCACAAAGATGTTAACAAAAAGATAGCTAGACCAAAGATGTCCTGGGCCGTGTCCTTCAACTGACTATGACTAGAACCATCATAGCACAATTTAGAATGTAGCTAGTCATCGTTAGTACCATACCTGTAGCGTATAGAACTCTGACTTGTTTTGGATCCGAAGGCCAAACTTTAAGGGATCTTCTTTAACTGTCTCCGTGAGTCCAATATCAACCATCTAAATCGACCACAAACAAATACTGATGTTAGCATTCAGGGGAAATATAACTTTTGTATATATGTTTGATTTCTAAAGTATTAGGAAAATCAATGTATAGATCGAAGACTTTAATCAACCTCCTTGAAGTGTTATAAATTCACAACAAAAAAATCCTTTGCGAGGGAACGAGAGTTGCCGGTCACAAAAAAACTCTTGTCCTTGTTTGACCAAAGAGACGTGAAAGAAGTCGATGGGAGAATTTTCCTTAACAAACGATCGGTGCAAGAAGAGGCTGTCATCATTCAATAGAACGGGTTAGACCCGGGCAATTTAAAGTTTGACGTATGCAAAGAAGTGAATGTGAATGACGAAAACTCATTCACGAGAAATTCAAATCATGGCTTTTTAACTTAAAATCAATCCCGTGACCCTGCATGTCAACTGAGCTAAGAAGGTCGTTGCCCAGCGCGTGGTCACGAGTTCTGTATTTACAGGGATGGTAAGGTGATGAAGTAAAGGGTATATTCAATGAATATTCAGCATTTACTCTCAATAACATGAAATGAAGTCTATATATCAAGTAAAATTGAATTTTTGTAACACCCAACCTTGCCCAGTTACAGCTCTTGGGCATCCGGCTGGGAACTGAGTTCACACTGCACTAGATTAGTGGGGTGACTGGGGTCAGGCTTCAACTTTCAACCGGATATCCAAGAGTTGCTTTTGCGCAATTCGTCCTGATTGAATCTCTAAAAATGTAGACTCCTTCAAAAAATTTAAAAGTTTAAATAATTTTCATATATAGACTCCTTTTAACTCTTTCCCTGCGACAGCTGTTCCTTTGACGAGTAAAATCGTCTGGCGTTAGCCAAAGTAAGACAATAGAAGTCTTATCCTGTCGGGAAAGAGCTAAAACACGAACTTTTATCCCCTTGCAGGTTTAGAAAACCTATAAGTGATACGTAAACTCGAGCCAGCCATACCTTCAAGCAGTTCTTACATTGGTAGTAAACACAATCCTTGTTCGCTTCATCTTCCTTCTTCGTCAGTATCACTAGTTTTTCATACAAAAATACTTGACGTGGTCTCCCCTTAAAATGCGACAAGTTCATATTAATACCAAGCTTTTTACTTGAATGCCACATCATAAAGCTATCTTGCATTAACAACTTTCCCTGGTCGCCTAAACTTCCTAGAAATCCTCGGATGTATGTAGAATGCATGACGTCATTCAGGTTCTTTAACACTTTCCTCATTCCCTCCAGAGCCTTCTCCAAACTCTCGCAAGAATCCTGCGTCTTCAGAGAGTATTTGATCATCTCCTTTAAAATGAGCTGATACTTGGTGATCCTTTGAATTGGTTTTAACAAATAAGCATGTAACGGTAACTGATGTCCCAGTTTTCTTTGACAGTCCTGAAAGAACGGAACTTGGGCACATTCCTTCCTCAACGCCTCAGAGCTTGGCTTATTCTTACAATACGAAGCATACATTTCAAATTCGTCTTCTTTTGCTATAAACACTTCACCCACCAATAGTGGCTGATCTGTACATAGCTCTAACTCCCGCAAAAACACATCCCGGTGAAATTGATATATTTCATCAATATTTCCAAATATAATAGCTTTTTTACCACGAAGTTCCCGTGGAAGATCAGGACTTCCCTCCTGGTACTCTTTCATATAACCTTCGACAACACACTTGAGGTCGGACACATAAACTCGTTCGGTTTCCAGCAGCTCGTTCACCACCTGTGCTCGTTTTTTCAGTATTGTATTGTCATCCTCAAGATCAATATTATTTGAATTTCGTGGACTGCTTACGAAGCCTGATTGAGAAAATTCGCCTGGTATGGTTGGGGAACCAATGGACAGCTTAGCGCTGGTGGGTTCAGGGCTCACAACTATGGCTTTTGGACGTCGTGAAGCACAAGGACTAGACGGTTTGGGACTTTTATTATCTAAAAAGGTATTCATAGGAATAATGAACATAAAACGAAAATGGTCCATGATACAAAAATAAACCTGATAATTTTAATGAAAAATAACTGAAAAAGCGAGTCAAGTTTAATTTGCCTGTCTTTCATAACACTGAACCCATGAAAAGTGGCCCTTAGTGAACCTCGAGGGAGAACAAATTAGCTAGTTGATAGGGTTATCCAGTATAAATAAAGACACTTTACATCTTTCAACACAGCAACCGCTCTGGAAGCCGTGGCTGTTCGGATGACCAAGTGTCCGAAACCAGCATTTCCCGGACTGTGGTTTCAAGCATATGGTGAACACTCACAACGTTTTAGTCCGACTGATATATAGAGTTCTGTTGTCATAAGGAATCTCTGCACGCATTTTTTCCCCGGATAAATATAGAATTGGGCGAGGCTTGACTCCCTTCACTTACCAAGGCTTGGTCGCCGAGTGACCTAGGTCATCGTGGCATTTTCAGAAATACCGCAAATAAGCATTCATTTGTAAATGTTCAAGACATCGGTTATTGTGGCAGTTTTAGTACAGCAAAGTCTTGTGGCTATTCTGACCATACCATACAAAATATCAATGTCTTAACAAATATCTAATGAAGACCGTTCACCTCGTGACGTCATTACGACAACTTTTCAAATGTTTACACCTGGACAACAGGAGCCGATAATGAAAAATTCCTAATTGGGATTCTTCCTTATTTAGAATCTATATTCAAATGAAATACAATGTATGTAGTCAATTTTTTATTTTCATGGACACTGTTATTTTCATTCAATAACAGAAGGTCTGTAGGGCATTTTTATCTTCGATTTTATAATTTCAATAAAGGTTTGGTTCAGATACATTCCAATTGCTTTCCTTTGAAGGCATTAAATAAAAACGGGATGAACGCCTGTTACTAAATGTACACTGGCAGTCAAAAAGAACTACTCAAGCTCAGTTTTTCTCATTGCATAGGGTTCACGTTGCTTGTAGACTGGACCTAAATACTTTAGTTAAACTGCATGACAGAAAACTCAATTTCCATATCTTTTGAGCAAGTTCCACAATTTTCCAGAAGGTTTTTGCCAATTATAAGCAGTTTGCAGGGACAGATGTGGTCTCTCTGCAATTTATCAGAATGTTCAAATCATTGATTGGTGCAGCAAGAAAACTGGAAAAGTGGAAGGACTTATGGCTCCAAAGCCAAGAATAAGCCTTGAGAATTGTGCAAAAGCATTGGCACTATCAGAGGTGGGATACACACAAAGAGAGATCGCCATTTGAGTTGGGTGCAGTCAAAAGAGTGTAAGTGACATCTTAAAGAAGCAACAAGACACTGGCACTGTAAGAGATAAGAAAATTCCTGGGCGAAAGAGGAAAACAACTGCTACAAAGGACAGAATAATGGTCAGAAAAAGCAAATCAGATCGTTTTAAGGCCACCCCGGAGATTAGAGCAGAGATGCAGATTGAACACAGAGTAAATGTTTCATCTTCAATGGCTAGGAGAAGTCTGAGGGAAGCAGATCTGAATGGGTACAAATCTCGGCAAAAGCCACGCCTTACTTCTCGTCACAAGAAAGCCCGTCTGCAGTTTACAAGGTCGCACAAAGACTGGAGTGCAAGGATGTGGTCTAGAGTCATTTTCAGTGATGAATCAAGATTTCGGCTGCACAGGTGTGATGGTTGTGTCTGTGTGCAGAGAATGGCAGGGGAAGCATTATGACAAAACTGCATCCGACCCACTGTTAGACATGGAGGTGGAGGGATCATGGTGTGGGGCTGTATCAATCGAAAAGGTGTAGGCATGCTTGTGAAGGTCAACGGAAGGTTAGATGGTGAAGGATACGTTGGTATCCTGGAAAATGCACTCGTCCCATCCACTCACACACTGTCAATGCCCAGAAACTGGATATTCCAGCAAGATAACGCAACATGCCACACATCCAGATTGGTGCAAGAAAGGTTTCACAACGAGAATGTTACTGTGATGGAATGGCCAGCTCAGTCACCAGATCTCAATCCAATTGAGAATATGTGGGACCATCTGAAGAGAGTTATCCAAGAGAAAAACCCAGCAAACATGGGAGGACTTTGGACAGCTATCAATGATGCCTGGAAAGAATTTCCTCACGACTGTCTGGTCAATTTGATTGACAGCATGCCAAAAAGATGTGAAGAGGTCATCAAGGCTAAAGGAGGGCCCGCTAGCTATTAAATCTTTCCTTAATAATAATTTGGATAGCTGTATCTGGCGTCATTGTGTTTTGCGTTGTATTTATTTAATAAACTATGTTCTTTTTGTTTGAGTAGCTCTTTTTGACTGCCTGTGTATCACAACTTATATAAAAAAAATTGCAAGGAAGCTAAACAACTACCTCAAAGAACGAAAATATGTTTAAAATCCAGACGGTGAAATAAACCAAAAGACAGAAAATGGACTCGTTATTATTTCAGTACAGCTGACTGGACATGGACAATTTTTGCCTTCAGCTGTTTATAAAAACCTCATTCCTGCACAAAGTTGAAGTATCTGAACCTGCAGTATAGTTTGTAATTGGCACTATTTATATGACCTAGTAACCAGCCCTCCAGTGTTAAAAAGCAAAGGTTTAAACAGTTTCAAAAGGTTTCTTAACAAAAATAACTAAGAGATAAAGAAAATGTGTGCATGTATTTTACAGGCACCATTTACTAACAGATGGTTGTTAATGAATACTGAAGATGAAAAGTTCTTATGTTTCGGATGGGGCAGTTTTTATTAGAGCAAATCCAAAACTATACCTCTTTTTAGATGGAATCCAGCCAACTCCCTTTTCTTCTTCGGACTTTCCACTGTTGGGTAGTTGATCGGTGGAGTGGTTGGAGGTGGTACAGGGGCTACTGGTTGGACTGGCCGTTTTGTTACCATTTTTTTGAAACTTGAATTGCGTTTAAATAAATAAGGCATTAAGTCAGGAAGTTGCTAAATTCGTGAAGACAAATGTTTAATAATGGCAGTAGTATTTAGACAATGAATATCGGGCTTTCAGAGGTCTTATCGGCATAAATTAAACCCCAACATTTACAGTACAATTGCACGAAGACTTTAACTCTAGCAAGCCAAACAGGCAAAATTACCTCGATTCTCTGTTGCTCATCATTTCAGTTACTTCACTAATTCGTTTCAAGCTTATCTTTACTTGCTCCAGGAGGTGTTCATCACCCAACTCCTTTGCGGTCTTTTCCATTCTGTTAAGTTTTCCTAAGTTTACTCCTTGGGGCTTTTTCAAGAACTCGTCGATTTCTTTCAGAGCTTTCTCCGCTCCCTCAGATGATTGAAATCGGTCAAGAGGCTGTGACGCAAGGATGTCCACACCGGTTTTACACCAAGCACTAGCCTAAATAAAAACGACGAAGAAGCAGTCAAACGTTTTGTGAAGGTCAGACAGTACTTTCTCAGAATGCCATTAAACTCAAAACAATAAATACAAAATCTTGTGTTCGTAACTCTATATGTACGCTCAGCATGAACACAAACGCAAATGTAAACACAAACACAAACGGAAATGTAAACGTAAAAGGGAACGCGAATGCAGACGCCAACGCAAATGTGGACATAGAAACAGGCTCAGCCGGATATTCAAGCACAGATTAAAATAGAGAACCGACCAAGATACAGATACTTAAATAGGTACAGGGACTGACAGGCAAAGCCACAATCATAATCTCAGACACAGGGATAGGCACTGACGAAGACATCGGCAGAGGCATAGACTCAGGCACAGGTACAGACACAAGCACAGATACAGACACAGATACCCAGACAAAGGTGCAGACACAGGCATGTGGGAATAGACAGAGTAACAGGCACAGACACAGACACAGACACAAAGGCAAAGGCACAGGCACAGGCACAGGCACAGGCACAGGCACAGACACACGTGCAGACATAGGCACAGGCACAGGCACAGACACAGACACAGACACAGACACACGTGCAGACACAGGCACAGGCACAGACACACGTGCAGGCACAGGCACAGGCACAGACACACGTGCAGGCACAGGCACAGGCACAGGCACAGGCACAGGCACGTGCAGACACAGGCACAGACACGTGCAGACACAGGCACAGGCACAGGCACAGGCACACGTGCAGACACGTGCAGACACAGGCACAGGCACAGGCACAGGCACAGGCACAGACACAGACATACGTGCAGACACACGTGCAGACACAGGCACACGTGCAGGCACAGGCACAGACACACGTGCAGACACAGGCACAGGCACAGGCACAGACACAGACACACGTGCAGACACACGCACAGGCACAGGCACAGACACAGACATACGTGCAGACACACGTGCAGACACAGGCACACGTGCAGGCACAGGCACAGACACACGTGCAGGCACAGGCACAGACACACGTGCAGACACAGGCACAGGCACAGGCACAGACACAGACACAGACACACGTGCAGACACACGTGCAGACACAGGCACACGTGCAGGCACAGGCACAGACACACGTGCAGACACAGGCACAGGCACAGGCACAGACACAGACACACGTGCAGACACAGGCACAGGCACAGGCACAGACACAGGCACAGACACAGACACACGTGCAGAAACAGGCACAGGCCCAGGCACAGACACAGACACGTGCAGACACAGGCACAGATACGTGCAGACACAGGCACAGGCACAGGCACACGTGCAGACACGTGCAGACACGTGCAGACACAGGCACAGGCACAGACACAGACATACGTGCAGACACAGGCACACGTGCAGGCACAGGCACAGACACACGTGCAGACACAGGCACAGGCACAGGCACAGGCACAGGCACAGACACAGACACACGTGCAGACACAGGCACACGTGCAGGCACAGGCACAGACACACGTGCAGACACAGGCACAGGCACAGGCACAGGCACAGACACAGACACACGTGCAGACACAGGCACAGGCACAGGCACAGACACAGACACACGTGCAGACACAGGCACAGGCACAGGCACACGTGCAGACACAGGCACAGGCACAGACACACGTGCAGACACAGGCACAGGCACAGACACACGTGCAGACACAGGCACAGGCACAGGCACAGGCACAGGCACAGACACAGACACACGTGCAGACACAGGCACAGGCACAGGCACAGACACTGACACACGTGCAGACACAGGCACAGGCACAGATACTCGCAAACCATGAAAACGAGCACAAAACACCAACACTGAACATTCACAATCCTTAGCACGAGCACAAGAACAAGACAAAGTAGAGGCACTAGTCCAGCCAAAAATACAAAAACATACAAAAACAGAACACAAATATAAAACATAAAAGACAAAACAAAAACAAAAAATAACAAATGACAGATAGCATATGACAAATCAAAAATTTGTTATTTAACAAATAACAAAATACACAAAATAGAAGCACATGACAGTTTTAACTCGGAGTCCGCAGTCATACCTGTTGCAGAGACTCATGAACTTCAACGGATTTATTGAGATTCTTCTTTCTCTCATTAATCTTTTTGTTTAGTTCATCTTTTAGATTCCGTAAGTCGCTGCATTTTGTTTTGATTGATTTCGAGCAGAAGTGATTATTTCCAGTCATTTCCTCTCCTCTTTCACACAATTCAGCGAGTTTCCCAAGAACTTCCTGAAAATGGATAAAGTAGATGCGAAATTTGACATATGGTTAACGATGTATTTTTAAAATTTAACGGTATTTTGAAGAAGGGGATACAAGGCACCAACAACTTCGGGACAACAAGTGAGTCCAACAGTACTACTCCAAGTTGAAAAGTTAAAAAGAATTTTAACTATTCGTGGTCTAAAGAACTTGACTTTAGCCAAATTTGTCGGTAGATCTCTGACGCCTGAACGAAAAACAGTGTGAATGCTACATGCCTAGCAAAACATGCGCAACCACGGAAATTCAGAAACACGGGAAACGTGGAAATATATGAAAAAGAGAATGCTACAGTTTTCTTGTCTGTCATCGTAATTGCTTTTCTGAAATTTACGTGGGGTCAAAACATCGTCTTTTTTAGACATTTAATTAACTCCAGACATAGTTTACGTTAAAAAGCTTACTTAAGTACCTAAACATCAGAATTTATCTCTGTTCGAAAAAATAATAATACAAACTGCTATTAGTATACTCCATGTACCTTTGTTTCTTGTTCAAATATCTCAAGATCCTTCTTCAGTTTTATAGCAGTCGACACTGAATCACCAAAATCCGTTATGTTAGAGAATTTGGTATGCGCACTCATCATAACATTTGAGACCTAGAAAAACAGCAACATATTCAAAAAACAAGGCGAAGGACACGTGCGACTTTGTATTACAGTAATTTATATTTCATCTTTAGGCTCAAACAAAGATTTAAAACAAGTAAGACTGACTGACTAGTAGCAAATAGAGGAGAGGTGTCTCTTGATGTTAGAAAGGAATTTGTTATATAGCTTTGAGTTTATTTTTTCTTTCTACATTTTCGTCTTCAGGTGTTGCTTTTTACTAAGCCTCATAACTTGTTCGCTTCACCAGTTAAAATTTCATTTGTCGCTCTTTTACACTCTCGCCACTATTTGTATTCGTCATGTTTACTGTGAATTGCAAACGTGATTGTCCATAACGACTTTCTGTAAAGCAAATATTCGAAACTGGCTAAGACATAGTAAAAAAAATTTACAGGAAATCTTTTGTCAATTCCAATCAGAACATCCAAAGTATAATTGAAATTACCGAAATTTTATCCATCTGAAATATTTGTTATAAATCATTGGTAATTGATTAAATAAATAACTTCTAAAAAGCAACTCACTATTCCAGTACATTTCATTCTTCGGCTATTTTCAAGATTGACATCTCGTTCTCCTCAATTTTCATCGCAGTCAACTCAGAAATTTTCTCGCCAAAAATCACATCCAGAATAGATAAAGTATTGTTTGTATTTTACGTTTGGACTGCATAGCAAGCTCAGCTGTATAATGATACATAAATATAGACCATAAAAGTGATCCAGGTTACAGTTGTCTCAAAGTAATTAACTGATTATTAAAATTAATCACATCGGCAAATTGCTGTCAATTAACCAACAAGAGAAAACTTACCTCCAAAGCTTCTTGTTCAAAAAAAACAAATTGAAGACTTTGTAAGACACGAGTCTGGTGCTTCTCCCAGATATTTTCAAATTTATCCCTCACACCCACCAGTATATCCACCAGTGATTGAAGATCACGCACACTACTTTGTAATATCGGTAGCAGAGAATAATTGTCTGCATCCCCTGCATCACCCTGTCGTGAACGAAAAGTTTGTTAACGCAAAGACAAGCACAAGGTTCAATAACACAGGCTACAGGATAAGGGACAAGAGGGGCCATAGTCTCCAATATTTCTGACCAGGGGGTTAAGTTACACAGTATTTTCAGACATGTAGTAAAACTTCCTTGTTACCTTGCTTAACTAATGGTACAAAAACGCTTTGTACCAACGGTATATCGACATATGTTCTAGATGTACGAGCTTGGAGATATCTTAGATGATAGATGAACGTTCATCAGGCCCTAACCTCAGAAAAACAATTTCTGAGCGCCAGACGGGGATCGAACTCACAACCTTCTGATGACCGGTGGGACGTTCTAACCATTGAGCTACCAACTCTAAGATGGTGAGCTAAGATGCAAGTTCCATATTTGTGCTGCCCAACCAGCAGCCACAATATGTTGAGAATGATATCAAGTCAATATATGCAGTAGACGTAGGACCTTGGAGATATCTTACATTGCACCTGAGCTCATCATTGAAGTCTCGGTAGCTCAATGGTTAGAGCGTCTCACTGGTCATCAGAAGGTTGCAGGTTCGGTCCCCGTCTGGGGCTCAGAAACCTTTTTTCCGCGGTTAGGGCTTGACAAACGTTCATCGATCATCTAAGATATTCTTATTCATGAAATCAAAGTAGGAAAATTCTACTTGAAATGTTTCTTCAATTAAAATTTCTTAAACTTTGGCGAAAGGTCAGTGATACGGACCACCCTTGTCCTTTTTTGTACGGATTATCCCCCTACACACCACCACCAATATTAGATACCTTCCACCGCCAATAAATAAGCAATTCCTATCTCTAATCATGAGGAATAAAAGATGCTCAAGTGCTGGAGGCTTGCATCTCGAGTGAAAATTTTAAATCAAAGGGGAAAAAAAGACCAAAACAACACCGAACAAACATTTTGAAAACTGGTAAGGTAGAATATTTGTGAATATTACATGGAAGAGAAAATGTCATAATTTATCTAAACTGCAAACGTTACTCAAAAAACTGACTTGGCCTGACCAGGATTCGAACTCGCATATTCCAGTTTCCGCACCGCTGCTCCAACAACTTAGTTATCGAGTCAGCTGGGAATAGTACGTTTCCAGATCGTTGCTCTACCAGATAAGCTATCGAGTAAACTGGGAATAGTATGTTCGTTAATCCATTTTAAGAGCCCGAGAGATTGTCCGATAACTAAAGGGTTATCGACGAGGATATGTTACCACATCCTAAGGGTAACGTAAGGGGAAAATTTCATGATTAACCTGTACTGTGAAAGTCAACTCGAATAACTGAATTAGCTTGAGCGTAAAGTCGAACTTGCACAGATTATTCATGAAGAAGCAGGATTTATTTACCTTGGTTCTTGTTCACAGAAATCAAACGGACAAAACATGACTTTAGTACAATTTCTAAACTAACGAATCAGTCCTATGTCGGTTTACTGCTTGAAGTTTTATTGATTAACTTCCTTAACTGGTTATTTTCTTTAACATTTAGGATTATAGTACGGCATTGCAGGAGTGTCACACGAGTTAATCCACTGAACCAAAATACATGGTAATGAGCGGTGATCCGTGAGAGAAACAATTAAAAATCTCCTGTTTACCTTCATACATTTTAGTTGAGTATTGCCAGTCATTTGTGCTGTGTTGATATCATCCCTAACGTCAAACCACATCTGCCCATGCACCTCGAGCACATGCTGGGTTTCTTGAATATCCGAAGTAGATAAATCAGTTTTGTCAAAAATTTGCTTCAGAGTGACAAGTCGTGAAGCGATGGAACGACATGTCTCACCGAATCTGTCAATGGCCTGGAAAAAGAAATTAGCATAATAGACTTCGGAAAAATGCATGCAGTAAAGCAACAAATTTAGTTCAATAAATACGTGCTAAATTTCTTATGTTCACAATTTTGTTGAGCTTCAAGAAATGAAAAAAAAGTTGGAAAGAAACTCTCTCGTATGACAGAGCTTTTAAAATTTTACAGATTGACCGTTAAAGCTCCCCCATATCTCACTTGTATTGATAGAGATATTGATGTTTGCTCAATTTAAAAATTGTGCAATTTTCTAAGTCACACTGAATATTCACTACTTATTGTCAAATCAGAGATATCGCTGAAGTTACCGATCGGATTTATTCGAAACTGTGCAAGCAAACAAGTAAACAGTATATAAGCGAAGTTTCTTGTGATTTAATTGAATATTGTCAAAGATATACGTGATTTCCCAACACGTCATTGTGTAGTGTAGTGTACAAGATTAAAGCAGTCTTACTTAAATACAAAACATGCAAATATTAATATCTTTAGAACGAAGTGAGATATAGAAGCAGAGGCAAATCTTCATAACTTCAGAAGTTCCTTCATGTAAGTGAGTTTTATTTTAACTTGTTTCTTTCATTCCATAAGCCCTTTCATGGTTAAATATACCAAATTTTGTGATTCAATTAACAATCACTCATCGAGGGTGACGTAAATAATATTCAAGACGAATTCAAATCTGTGATTCAATTAACAATCACTCATCGAGGGTGACGTAAATAATATTCAAGACGAAGTCAACTATATTCACTGAGCCTGAGGCAAATAATTGTTTTTAATATAATTCCACAGGTGATTAATTGAAAGAAGTTTGCTAAGGGTTGCTTTAAAACTTCTTCGGTAACAAACAGTAAGGCAGCCACCATTTTGTGTAAATGCCTTGATTGTCATATTTACCCGGATGTGATTATCGAGAATCATGACGTAATTTTTGGCCCATCACCACGCGGGATTTTCGACAATCAAATGTGCAATTATATGTAACTGTAAATGTAAAGCCGCAACCTGTAGGTCAAACTTAAGATGGTTTGTTGAGAGTTTCACCCAGTCAATTGTTCGTTGACTTTCAATCCACTTTAATGAAAATAAAATGGGTTTGTAGTGCAAAAAACCTTTTTCTAAACTTTTAGTTCAGAAAAAATTTTAACTGCATATTACATTCTTCGCGATGCACTCTTGACCGAATTAACTGTATAAAAAAAAGGCGACTTGTGTACATTTAACCTCAATCTTTTGCATGCCATAAACGTTGTATTCTAGGGAAATATAAGACGGGGTTCCAAAAACATTGAGTTTGTTAAGAATAAAACTCTTATCTAATTAGTTCATCGTAACATGTTAAACCTAATTCAGTTGTAATTAGTGTTAAAGTAAGCTTGCAAAACATTGTGGTTAAATGTTCGGCCGCAATCTTTATCGGTATAGCATATCCTTCAAATAATCAGGGGTTGCTTACCGGCCGTCGTGCAGGGTACTATGTTTTTCTGTTTGGTTTAGGTGGCTCCCAAGTAAATCTTAATATGGGATTGCTGATTGAAAATTGCCCTACACGCATGCGTAGGACGGGGTCTAGACGTGTCTGACACGACAGCACCACCTACGTCAATAGAAACATTAAATTTTTAGATATTTGCTTTGTTGAATGTACTTAAAACTATTAGTAAATGAAAAAAGTGTAACAAAATATATACAGCAATCTTAAAAAACTTTTTTGGACAGAATTTTCCAAAATCCACAAACTTCATCGGAGAAAATCTATATTTTGACAAATATCGAATGTTTTTAATGTGTTTTTTATAGTTAGATTCAATCTGTTCCGAACGGATGCAATTATTTGCAAGTAAAACCAAAACGTTGAAAAATGAAAAACTGTACTAACTGCAGCATGTAAAAGTACAAACTGTTTGGAACCACCTTCCAAGAGATAATAAATAAAAGTTCAAAGCCATCGACTGATGTCTCTTCATAAAATATCCGACTAAATGATACTTAACGTAAATTTAATTAAAACTACCTGTTCGCAACCAAACAAGAAAGCAATTTATTTTACTACGCCTTTTGCCCTTTATCAAAGACATTCATGAATTGACAAACGAATTTTCAAATTTCAGTAAGGCCAATCAACTTTCACTAACGGCAGACGCAAATTCATCGACCACACGGAATTAACCATTCCACTTCAACGAACTCCTATAGCGTCCATCAAAACACAGCAATGTGTGTGGAGTGCTTATTCGCGTGAGGTAAAATTCAACACGTTAAATGCATAGTTGATTTGGATAGAATAAAATGTTCATTAGCATTAGTTTAGAAATTGTAAAAAGTGACGTGAGTTGTGCTAATATGCAAAACGGTTAGGGAGAAATATTGCAGGCCATGCTAAGCTTCCGTTAGGGGAGTATCGGAAGCAATTGTAGCAGTAAAAAAGAAACATTAACTTGGGCTCTGTCGCCTCAATTAAATGCGAGGCGTAGTTTCGTCATATTCAATTGTACTCACCCAGATGCGTTGCCAGAGAAATCTATTTGAGGATGAACTTTAGGTATGTTACAATAATGTACAATGTATTACATTAATTCCTCGTTGTTAACGAGCTTTTGTTTGGTGTTAATGAAATTTGACAATCTACATAAAAATTTCACATGAGTTCACATGTGTGATTTCATGTGATCACATGTGGAAAGATTAAAATTCACATGTGATTCATATGTGGCTCACATGAGAAACAATTTCACATCTGAAATTTAACATGCGGAATTTTTATATGGGAATGTATAGCTCCAATGATGGGCAAAAGGCGTAGTTCCCCAATTCATGAAGTATTTTACATGGTAAGCAATAATTTAAATACAGAGCAAAAGTAAAAAATATCATATCGCTTACTGTCCTATGTTGCACCCACTCTTGATGTTCGTAGTTTAATGTTCCGCCAAGACATGGTGTCAATTGAGTTTTATCAACGTATTCGAAGAGGTTCGGAACATCATTTAGAATCACGACCTAAATATACCAATCAATTATTCGATCAATCACGAAATTGCATTAACTTGACATCTATATTAATCGGAATTAAGAGATTATATTTATTGACACAAAGCCTTCAGACTCTCTTCCTATCTTAGATCAATTGACTTCGTTCGATCGGATAAAATTCGGGTAAAAGAGTGGGTTGGTGAATAAATTCAATTCTGCAGCACGTTGGGCTACAGTAGAGAGGAAAAGGTTATAATAACCAATGAAAGTTGAATCAGAGGGAAGGTCCTCCTAAAGTTACATTTTATAATACCAAAAAAAGAAAAAGATCGGCCTTCAGTGCTCTAGCAATTTGTTCAAAACTCATTGACTTTACTTATGCCAGACTTTGTGAAAACCTGTCATGGACAACGGTGAGAGAAGAGTTAGTTTAAGTACGACTTTTCATTTATGGAAAGTTTGTTTCTACGACAATAAAATGCAGGGATATGCTCCCGAGAAAAGTTTCGATTCTTGGGTTTTACACAGAAGGTAGGTAAGAGTAAATACTTGATAATGATCGGATCCATTCAGGTACAGTCATGTTCCTAGAAATATTTTATATTTTGGGTACCTTAAGGTTTCTGACATTAGGAAGTAAGAAGTATTAATATTGGTTTGTTACCGCAATGTTTCCCACACCCATGACACTCGGGTGCAACGATTGATTGATTGATTGATTGATTGATTGATTGATTGATTGAAAACTTCACTTGAAAAGGGTAACACATGTTAACATACAAAGGTTAATATTCTGTGGCCCTTTAGAATAAAATTACAGAATACGTAATAATTACAAAATAAAAAAAAACAAAAAAACTATATACACTTTTGGATAAAATAGGCACATTAACAATTGGCTTGAAAACCATTTGAATACGTCTTTTTTGAACATTCCTATCAGACTTGTCTTCCAAGGCCTTCAGCTCGGCCACTCAACATTTTAATCCTTCCAAGAAAAACTGCATGTTAGGTGTTTATTTCTGTTAAACCACATAGTTACTAACCTTAAAGTCGTACGTCAAGTTCGACTTGAAATTACTTTCGGAGTATTTTTGAAAGAAACCCTGTGGTTTGATCACGTATGCATTTTTAATTGTAGCGCAGAATAAGTTCTGCGGAAAAGAAAAAAGAAAAAAAAACTTAAGACGAGAAATGAATAAGAGCATCACAATAAACCAGAATACATCGACTTAGTTCTCCACTAATCCATTTTGCAAACAGTTTGAGGGTTTTTTAACTTCAATCAAAGTTACCTTCCCCAACCTGGCGGCAAAAATGTGAGTAAAAACTCAAGAAAGATGATAAGTTTTCACTCACACTTCTTTTTGAAGTTTGCTTTGACTTACAAAGCATATTCACTCAGTCCCCGGATACTCTAACGACAAAGTACATGGCAGCCATGTTGGTGTACGTAACAGAATATGATCAAAATTTTTTAAGGAAATCCAACATAGTGGCTTTGATGTCAAGTACATAGGCTCTATGTTTTGCCAAAGGTGACAGTACTCCTCTCTTCGATAATCTTGTCTTGGGGTGTATCGGATGAAGCATCGTGTCAGATGTAGGATAGCGGACTCATTATCCGTTATGTTTAAGCATTTTTCCGAGATTACGAAACAAAATGTGGCATGTTTACGTACTATTTAAAAAACGAGAAAGAGCCAGGGGGTTCAGCCTGGTCGTTGACCAGCGGCCCATGGCCAAAAGGGGGCCCATTTTCTGGGTAATTAAAAGAATATTTTATGCATTATCGATATGTTTGGCTCCATAAAATTCGACAGCTGAAGTGTTAGCATTATTAATTACATCGCATTTGGCTCTATCACTGCCGTGGGGCCCCGTTAAGTCTTTATCCCTGCCCCGGGGACCTTTTATTGCTTTTTCAATGTTATGAAAACCATTTTAAGGAACATTAGATTAAACAAAATGCATGCATGTTTTGCTCGTTTTTTTGAATTTCGACTTTTTAAATCTCAAGTTCAAAATGCCAATTTAGATTTCATAACTTTGGAGAGTTTGTAGTTGCTGCAGAACTGTGAAGTCTGTGCTTGATAAAATGCGACAAATCTTTGGTAGGTGGGGCCCACACATTTGGTCTTGACCAGGGGCCCAAAATTTCTCTCGGCAGCCCTGGAAAAAGCTAATGCTTTACCGGATTTACAGCTCGAGGCGATAGATGAGTGTTGTAGATCCGATAAAGCACGTACTGAGAGTTTAAACGATGTCACTACAAGAACCACTTAATCTAATTCGAAAAGAAAGTTTGAAAATTAAATATTTACTAAGGTGCAAAAATTTGAGGAGAAAAGTAAGCATGTTTTTATCACAAATAAAGACACGATAAGGTAATCATTTCCTTCGTACTTTCCCATTCCTATTTCCTATTTCCTATTCCTATTGACTTTTTGAAAAATAAAATAAATAACTACTTGGGACGATAGAGTCGACGCGCATGTTGTATCCAATAAAGTTACTGGGTACAGCGTTACTACAATCCCAATAATTATCGGCATTGCAAGGAAACAATGGTCCCCGACCCAAACTCTAACCCTAACTCTAAAGTAACTTCTGGGTTTCAATGCCAATAATCGAGAAAGTTATTGATTAAATACAACTTGAGGAACGAGTGAATGGAGACATGTGTCAAAACTTAAATGTAAAGGTACCACGCAGTCGAGACAATTGTATATAGTTCAATGATATTATAGGAACATTATTATATTTGTTCACCTGTAATCTTGTCAGCACAAGTTTGACTGATGTCCATTTATCAGACCGCCGGTCTATGATTGCCGTGAACCCTTTTTTTCGTTCTTCTGGTCTAAAACACAAACCCGTCACAATTTCAAATGAAACGATAACTGACGATAACCATCAAAATAAGAAGCATGTGAAATTGATGATTATCATCAAAATAAGGGTGAGAACAACCGGAAGACTGACCCATTCCCATTGACCAACCGACTGACCGACCAACCGATTGACGTTTCGTCGCTACAAGCAACATCTTCAGAGTGGAGATCAGGGATTACAACGAGATATATTTATATTAAACAAACAGTATCGAATAACAATTAAGATGATATATTTACAACAGTAACGGAAATTGACGGGAGACAGCAGTAAGGTGATATCAGTAAGGTATTATTACTGCTGTCTCCCGTCAATTTCCGTTACTGTTGTAAATATATCATCTTAATTGTTATTCGATACTGTTTGTTTAATATAAATATATCTCGTAGTAATCCATGATCTCCACTCTGAAGATGTTGCTTGTAGCGACGAAACGTCAGTCAATAAATATGTTTTAAAACTCTTCTAGCCTTCTTTGTTTATGCAATTGTTAATGTTTACATATGGCGATACTTCGCACAATCTGCTGGGCATTGTTATTTATATTAAAGTTACGATTTCCGCCTGGACAATCACTCGTAGACATATTGAAGAAACCAACCGATTGATTGTTTCATTCATTCAGTGATTCATCGATTCATTGATTCACCGACTGATAAGACCTCATTGTAATTACAGCATTTTACCAGTAATCAGAAGGTTATGGGCTCAGTTCGTGGTTTTTGCGAAATGCACCAAAATTGTTTATTACAGAACCATTACAACCTGACAATTTTAAGAAATATAAAACAAAGCATACCCCAAATTGCAGCATCTTGCGGAGTATGCTTTATTTTATATTGTTTATTACAGCTTCAGCAAAACATGTTTTGCTGATATTTTGCTTGGTGTCCTTATTATCAGGCTGTCTGCTCTGCAGTTTTTGTATTATTATTGTGCTTTAACTTGACAAATTTAAATGGAGCTTTAAACTGAACTAAATAACTAATGATAATATATCATTTATGACAAAGTTGCCAAAATGTGTTAATCAGACACGATCGCTCTGAAGAAAGATTTCCAATTCCTGGGCACTGTTCTCACTTATGTTCTTTGATAGCAAATAGCACATACCCAAATCGTTGGACTAGGTATTGAAATATTTTCTCAATATCTGTGTCATTAATGTTGCCAAAGTCATTACTTGAAGGAAATATGATCAGTGGTGATCCAGCCTTATCCATACCACCTAACAAAACAACAATCAAATTACTGAAGTAAATAAGATGCCATTCACTACTTAACTTCTCTGCAGATGGCATGCCAAAATAATTTAAATTTAGTTCTTTATTTATTATTAATTTGATTATATATATATATATATATATATACTCTATATATATGTTATATACTATCTATTATTTAATATATATATATATTATATTATACATGTTATATTATACATAATTATCATATTATACATATTATACATACTATATACTATTTGTTATATATTATTATACAATTATCAAGCCATAATTACTTGCAAAGGTTTCCCAGTTTAGTGTAATATTTTGTCTTAGAAATTAGCATATTGTCTCACATGCTTAACCTCTAAAAACAGAGGGTAACATAAAAAGCTAAAGTAACATTTCACAAAATGAGTAAACATTAAGTTGCACAAATTAGTGTAGTAAATTATGATAACATGTTACAAGAAAATCCGTCACATAGAGCACATACATACATGCCCAGATTTCATACTTGACTGACTGACAGTGCTACCCCAAATCTGAACACAGTATATTTGAAATCAAAAATGTTTTATTTTTGCTAAAAATTGACTGTAATACATGCCAGATAATTGTCACACAATACAAAAAAAAAAAATAATTGGATTGGCAACTAATTCAAAAATGATTATTGTCAGTGTGTTTGGGGTCCTAACCAGCAAATAAATCTGCCAATTTTGTTCAAAGGAAATGTGTTCTAATTTTGAAGCCCATAACCAAGTTTGGTTACACTTTGTACTTGGAATGATATATTATTATTAATTTGCACTGAGCAAAATGGTTGATCTGCCTCAAGCACAAGTGCAAAGTGCCTAATTACAGTAATTTCTGAAGTGGCTAATGGATAGTGTGACTGTGAATTACCTCTGAAGACAACAATTTTGTTGGGCAATGTCTGTGACCTATGAAACTTTGTTCTCTATAAATGGAACCCTCATTGGCCAAGGAAAGATAGCCACCCATGTAGGGCAATTTTATACATCAGTTTTACTTTGCTATGTGGTTTTGTATGTCAGTTTTTGTCTATCATGCAACTCTTTACTATCTTATCAAAAGATCACAAAATCAAACAAAGTTAATATAGGTTATAATTTCTATGCATTTACCATCTTTAGACAACTTAACCCAATTGTTAGGCCACAATATAGCACTTGTCAATCCTTTCAAATACTCGATTATGCAACATTCATGCTATATGTACTTCTTCAGAATACTTTTCCTAGAGCTGAATATGAATATTTTCAATGCCAGACTATGACGTTTATCACAATTATATGGTTACTATTGAGTTCATTTGGCTAAACAAAAAAAATCAAATAGAAACTTGACAATGTGTAAAGGACTGGAACTGATGCACAAGATCATGTAGGGGAATAAAACTGATGGCATTGTTCAAAATTTCCCTCAATGGCAGCCATCTTGACTTAATTTTTACATGACCAAACACTGATTGCAATTTAGCATTCCTGTTACTTTAAATGTTATTCACTGCCATGACCAGACACTCACCAGACACTCACCAGACACTCTCCTAATTTACATTGGTCTATCATTATGCTTCTGTTTGTCAACTTAAACATGAGCCTTACCTGAAACATAAACAAACTTGACTTGCAGTAGCTGAGCCACATCAATAGTCTTTAATTTTGGAAAATCATCATCACCTAAACAAAGGAAAATTAATGATCAAATACCAATATGTACAAGCAATTTCTGGTTATCAGGTTATTCACCAATTATTTGCAAGAATTTTTCTAAAGATATATTGGATTCCTATAAATATCAACAAACTTACACAACAATCATTATGGTAACTCCAAATAATTATAACATTTTAATTTCAGCATTTCGACTACAGCAACAGTATGTAATATTATGTAAATACACAACAATGGTAACTCTGAATAATGATAACATTTTAATGACTAAAACTTAGTTGAAACATCAAAATTAAAATGTTATCGTATTTATGAGTTGCCGTTGTTGTGTATTTTTTAAAAATGCTCAGTGGTTCCCACAATCAACAAACTTTTTAGGTGGGTTTTGTGTCTGTTATTTTAGGGTGGCAAGTGCACTTTCCAATATGATAGGTGCAATCTAAGTATTAGGGTACATAATGCTTATAGTTGCCATTATGAAAGTTTAGGTTACAGTTTAGCAGCTTGATACAGTTCCAATATACATGTGGTATAGCCATTAACTACTGAATGATACTATTTAATTACCAAATAAATTGACATCCCAAACAAGAATCACCAGATGTGGGTAAATTAATAAATTACTGGTTGACTGGGGGAAAAATCAGTAACTCTGCTCTTCCAGGCTGTAGTGATTAAAACACAAAAATACTGATTGATTCTTAATAGTAAATGCTAGCAAATGCATCATGCTACATGTTTTGTTCCCAATTGAAACTACCATGATTGCAAGCTATCACAGATTGTCCTTTATACTCCTGAACAACATGAACTAATTAAAATTGATCATTTATGAATTACTTTCAGATCCCCAAAAATAAAGCTAAAAATGAGAGTGTTAACTGGCATCTCAAGACTATCCCAACCACCCCTAACAGCTGATAAACTGGTATCCTATTCAATTTCACTGATTTAGGCAAATGGTATCACTCAGTAAATGTGGTATAGTGATTGGTTTAAAGAAATTGCCATCATAATGGTTGCAACTAGTTTGTTGTATAATTTGCTCATAAGCCCAGTAAACAGGTTAGAAAAAATGTGGATAGGATCCTGACCTGCACTTTCATCAGGTGCAACCCAGCCATTATACCTAATAGCCACATGAATAGTTAAAGTATGGGACCTGGGTATAATTGCCACTGTGTCACTCATAGTGCCTAAACCTCCCTATTTAACTGTGCATGGTTCTTCTTGCCAGTACTGAAAAAGAATGGTCTGGTCAAGTTTTGCTGAGTTCAATCACTCACTTTAATTAAGACTATGTTTATACTGCTATGGATGAACTATTTTGCTTTGATACTGGAACTGTTCTCATCAGATCAAAACAGTTCCATCACCAAAGCAAAATGGTCAGATAATGCTAAAACAATACCAGGTAAAGAAATCACAATGATTAGTATATTGGCTATATCACACCATTTTGTATGGGTATCATATTAATTCAAGGCCTAACTAATGACCTATTGGCTATTGCTTGCAATCATAAATAATTATATTCGCTTGAAGCAAACACTGTCCAAATTCAATGACATCGTTTTGAAATGACAGTGATACTTTCTTTGTATATTCTGTAATATTCTCAAATGTCCAAAGTTAAAAGTGCTATTGTTTTTTGGCTTCTTTAATACTCAATTATCCAAACATTCAACTGAACCCATTGAAAACTGCAGTTGCATCAACAGGAACATAACCAGGACACAAAAGACAGGAAGCAGAAGCTACAGACATTGCAGGTAATAACACATTGCTCATTTATATTTTTATTTAATATAACAATGATTTCACTATTTACAGGAAGTAGAAAATGAACTTCCATTGACCTTTTGAGTTTTATGATGCATTATTTCTGATTATATTGTATTTTAAGCAAGTAAAAGAGGTTTTTGCACCATGCAAAATAGTTGGCTGACTCCCACAGCTCACTTCCTGAAATCCTTGAGATACATAATTATTCTGAGTAATGCCATATGACGTTATTTAGAAGGATATTTATATAGCAGTGATCAATATCAGTGGCTAAATTTGGAAACGTTTCCTGTCATTAGAATCCCAGAAATGTCCACCAAGAAAGTTTAAATTTCAAAATTTCCAGGGAAGCATGCCCCCTTAACCACCAAAGGCAAATCTTGCCTTTGGATGAACCACATCCCTTGAATTTTAAAGGTGTGCTACCTCTATTGAAAGGTTATTGTTGCACCCCTGGCCTGTTGACGTTGTCTCAATCTATAGCATATGGATATGGAAAATTATCAACATAAACCAACCAAAACTGACTGCACATGAAATATTTAGGTATAGCCTGGACTTTTATAAAGTGAGCATTTCACAGTCATGAACTAAATATTTACACCAGTGGTAATTCACAACCTTTTTTAATGAACACCCACCTGCCTCATACTGTTCCCTAGCACACTCAGTCCCAGTTCTGGGCCCTCACCAGCATGCAACCCCAGAACAACACTTAACTGAATAACTGTAATATATGATTGATACTTGGCTAATATGTTGATACTTATCTATCAGTTAATAATTAGTAATGAAAGACATTCAACAATGTTTAGGATTACAACTGCATGTTTCAGATTTCTTTTAGACCAGTCCACATTTAAGATATTCAATAGGCCCTTGGTGTTGAATTAAAATAGAACATGACAAAATTACTAAAATCAAAATCAGTCCTACTCAAACAAAACATTTTGCCGTTTGTGACTGAAATAGAAGTTATAATCTCAATGAAATATTATTATTACTAATATTAAAGTTCTCTGCGGGAACAATGATTAGATGAGCTAAAACCGAGATATAATGTAAAATGAAATATTGTGCGTAGGTGGCGGAAAAAGTGCCGCCAAAGTGAGACAATTTAAATAACACCTCTTTTTAAACACTGTATAATTATCATAAGCAAAAGAAAACGTAAGTTTGAGAGTCACTTCCGTTCAGAAACGGTGTCTGCTTCACAGCTGTGTTTGGCATAAACCATCAATTCCTTGATATTACTCATATATAATGAAACTCTCATCCACCGAATGTCCACAAATCGGACAGCCGTCCGAAGTTAAAACTTTTCATGCAAATTAGAATACCGGTTTGTCTGTTTTGAAGGTTCAGATATCCCAAACGAGAATAGGGAAGCGAACATCTCGGTCGGGTTTTTCAAATTCGGCACTATGCTTACTCAGTGCAGTTTGAACTCGCGATGTTAATTCTTCGTTTAATTTTGAATAGCTCCCAGAACGAGAAATTTGATTCACTTCGTTATGTCCCATAAATTTGTTATTTACGTACGATAAGCCGCATCACATACAAGGTGCTTGCTCCATTATTAACAGCTTCTTACTGTTTTCCAAATTTGTGGCAAGAAAGCATACAAAGAACCTCAAACCAAAGGAAATACTTCGGTAATACCCCCGTCTTTCAAAAGGTACTTAACTTCTGCCAAGACAAAGATTAATTCGATACTTTGATATTTCGATTGTTTTTTTCCGAATTTTATGACAGACATATTCTGGTCTTTTCCATTAAAATTAAATTCGCGTCTGTCTACACCAATAACAATCAGCTAGACATAACAGCGAAGATAAAGAAGATTTACAAAACAGTAACACATTTATCTGACCTCTAAGAGTTTTTTCAACTCTTATAGGAAAACAAAAGAAAGCTGTGGAACTGCCGAACCTTGACGCATTGAAATTGCTGTTTCTTAAACAAACGTTCCCACGATCTAAAATACTTGGTATTGGTCTGCACAATTAATTTACCCTCGCTTTTAAGCATTCAGTTTGTTCTCTGAAAGCTCGTGGGATTCGTTGGGTACATACGGGTTCACCTCAAGTAGTTTTTAACTCTGTAAGCCGAACGAAGCTCAAGAGAAGTATAAAGAAACGACAGACGGTAAAATTATGCAACAAAAAGTAAACAAAAACGCAAACAACTTCCAAACTTGAGCGAATATACTGCCTAAGAACGAAGGACAACCCAAAGAAGACAGTGTTTTAATACAACAAACTGGCAAAAACAGTGAACTAATATTTGAAATCTCTGTCAGCAAAATCGGCAAGTTCACTCCGTGTAATTTTGGTCGATTACCAATGAACTGAACACATGAACTTCGAGACGACTGAACTCAGATATCGCCGTCAATTCATGGAAAGTTTATGAACGTCTGTTGTGAGGTCTGTCAAATTCAACTTCTCGTCGAGATAATAATCCTTCAGTGTACATGAATGAGTCAAGTAAAAAGCTATCCATTCGTTCGCACTCGTATCCATCAAATGCAAACCAGGTTGTGATTATTAGGCAATACGTGTCATGATCTTGGTACAGTAGCCAGTAGGTGTCAAAAAGTTGTATCGTATTACAGCTTACCGTTCGTTATTTCTCCTTCAATAAAGCCCTTCCAAATCCAGTAATCTTCCTCGTATTCAGCCACTTCTTTATCACAATTTGAACTGAGTATCGTTGAGTCCTCCGGTTTAGCCATGATAACAGTTTAGCAGTTACCTATCGAACATCATTCAATCAATTCATCATTGTCAAGCCCCCTGGTCATATTTTTTTTATTTTTGTCCGATGAACAATGTGGCATTAAACTGTGACTTGTCTCAAGATGGGTACGGCAATGTCGAACTTCCTGTAGGAAACTCGAGCAGAAAATCAGAAGGTAAAATTTGCATATTATTACGTGCTTTTCGTTGCCTCGTCAACCACGCCAACCAGTAGCCAAGAATTTTAAATTGATCCATGTTTTAAACCCGATATAGATAACAATCGTCATACGTGGCTTTTTTAACTTTTCACGGATTTAGAGATTTAAAGTGTATACCAAAGAAACTCACTTTATCAGTTCAAAAGAGTCACGCATCTAAGGTTTCCACAGTTTCGACAAATTTCGGTCCAAAACTAGGTTCAATAAGATTATATTTAACTTAGCAGACTTACGTACTTTCACGTTGCGCAGTTCTGCATTTTCAGTAGATCACGGGGAAGTAGCTTAAATGCAAGCAAGAATGCAAGGTCGATGAAACCTCCAGAAAATAATCAAAGTATTTCAAAATACCTATTGAGTACATTTTTTTCTTTATAAACATATTTTATAAGAGCACTCGGGTTGAAATGTTAAAAAAAGTTAAGAACATTATCAGCACAAGATTTGTAAATGAAGTACTTTTGAGAAAGCGATTTCTTTTGCAATCGGCGCAGTGTTGTGTGACTGTCTTGTATTTCTTGCCACGGACGAGGATCAAGATAATTTGTACTATTTATGACACAGTTAAACTGCTATGGATACAGTAGAACCCCTCTAATTCGCGACTCCTTTATTCGCGAAAGGCCTTAATTCGCGATAGGGTCTTGGACCCCAAATTTTTTGACCAAAAACCAGCGTTCGCGCTGTTTGATGTTTTCTTTTTTTTTTTTTTGTATCAATTTGCATGTAAATGATCATTATTTATTGGTTTGTTGTAAATAAAGTTCATATTTTGCAAAAAATGAGTTGTTCTTTGAAAAAAATAGTTGGAAATATGTGATCGGTCGGCACTATATTCTGACCATAACATACAATATGGCGTTGTACACGACGTGAGGTAGGAGGGTTGTGAATTAAAATTCATGTGTGTTTGGTCATTATATGACCATTACATGTCTTGATATGTTGAAATTTGGTTTTCAGGCTAATTCGCGGACCGGGTCCTTGGACCCCGATGTCCGCGAATTAAAAGGGTTCCACTGTACTTGACCCCCTTATTGATATCATGAAAAAAAACAAAAAATTTAGAGCATGAAGAAATTTTTGAAGCTCATATTTAAAAAATTTAACAAAATTTAAAATCAAAACCACTGAACTGAATTTTTGTTTTGGGACGCGCTTTTCAATGAGGTTGATACGAGCGACATTTTGGGAAAGACAACTGGTTTGTAACCCGGTGGGCTTAGTCTTCGGTAACATCAAAACTCAAATTTTCTCTGAGCAAAAACCAACAAGACCTTTTTTCTGATAAACCAAAAACTAACTTTCCAGTTCTGAAATATTAAAGTTTGAAAAAACATATCAAGATATTCACTTTACTCCACAGTCTATGCAAAATTTAATTTCAAGGAAACAAATTCGAGAACAAGCCGTCAATTGAGTTAGATCAAAATTGGTATGATCATTCTTCCTTTCTTGGAAGAAAAACGGGTAAATATACCTCAAGAGTTTAGTGCACAATACTGCCATACAGGACATTTTACGAGCCATGCCGTCTTCTGTTGAGTCCATAGGGCACTAAACTGCATAATAATTTAATTTTTTCAACATTCACGAGAGAGCGAATCGTGAGTAGGAGTGGAGTTCATAAAGCTCCATTACATGCCATCTACACGATAAAATTGTCGTATACAATTGTTCACCTTGACGTATGCAATTAACACAGAATAATGCAATTCTTGCTTGGTATACATTTTTTTTGTTCGAAACGGTGAATAATAAATGGTGGTATTTTCACTCGTATAAATGCCCCTACAAGTTTCATGGCACCTGTTTGACGCAATCGCGATTTAGCCAATAGAATTTCCATTTTGGTCTTCCTTAGCAGAGTGAAATCTTCTGGTGTTAGAAAGGGTAAAACAATAGAAGACTTTATCAGGACATGTGCAGAATAGAGTTAAAGGTACCGGACCCAACCGGGATCGGTTCATTTTAGATTAGATCCCATTTTCCAGGAGTGTTCACAGTATACTGGATTCAATAAAATTAATGGCGATACATGCATTAACTTAAAAATTGCATTCACAATACTGTATTTAAGAATCTGCTTACGGACTGCCGTCTGAAGTTATTTAAACATTTGAGACTGAATTGGAAAACCAGATTTCTGAAGTTTCTGCTTCACGTTTCGTGTCTTTATACTCAGCTTACAGTCAAAACCATGGTACCGCAGGTGCACCAAGAGATAAAATAACTAAAGAATAGCTTGTTTATTTGCCATCCATGAAATGAAGAAAACCTGTCAAATTTTAACAGGTAAAATCAAACATCCTTTGCTAAATGAAGAAAAGCCATCAAAAATGAGGAAACCTATAGAAACAAGACTAAAAAACATGAATGTTTACAAAATCAAACAACCAAGAAAGATTTATTGATTTAGATAACTTTTTTGTAGTAAGTGCCAACTACGTCAGCAGACGTAAAGGGAGTACCGACGGAGATAATTTTTTACGTCTACGTCCATATAACGGATGTTTACCACACTTAAAATACAATTTTTATTCAGTACAGATGCAAGCAGTCACAGCTGTCATCTAGGTCGAGCAGTATAAACGTCTGGTTATAATCCGGATCACACGTGTTGATTCCAATTCCGATAAAAACATTTTACCATTATTAAAAAATATTTTACCATTATTATAGGTAGGCAATTTTTATTACTATTATTATTATTACTATTATCATTATGATCTCTATTGCCATAATTCTCTTCAATTCAAACACGTACTGCAGTTAACTTGTACTCATAAACTGAGTATTTACGTACAATCTATAAAACTATCACAAATTACAGTTAATTAATACAAGAGGCGTAAAGATCGTTTACTGCCGAAAATACGAAAACGAAGAACTTTTTCGAGCGAAGGCCTTGGTTGGAACGAAAAGGGCGTCACTTAAAAATCTTTTCTGTGTTTTTGGCTGTAAACAAGGTTTAAAACCCGTGTTTTGTGAAAAACTGCCAACACTGCACTTTGTTCTATGTTGTAATACTTCAATTACTGTCGACTGGGAGTTTGTTTTAACCCAATAACGCCCAGTAGCCAACAGGGGCGGACATTAGAGTGTGGGAGTGAGACTACCCAAATATTTGTTGACTCGGTCCCGCAATTTTTCTTATCTTAATAATATCGAAGTTGTTTTGCCAAAATCTCTTGTAATATTCACAACTCTTAGAGCCCATTCACACGATACAACAGTCGTACACCATTGTTCCTTCTGATGTATCCAGTTGACTCACTGGAGCTTTCTGTGCGCACGGATTGCCACTTTAGTGGGCGAAAAGCGTAAATCTGTAATAACAGCGCAAGTAATATCGTTATATGATACATTTTGGCTAGCGTATCAGCAGCACATATGCATCGAACCAACACATTAGCTCTCCATCCATTTCTCAGTAGCCCAATGGTCAGAGCACCTCACCGTTCATCAGAGTTTTGTATGTTCCATCCCCGACTGTGGCTCGGTTATTTATTTTTTTTTTTGGGTTTTTTTGTAATATTTCATTCGTTGTGTTATCACGGATATGAAGTTTTCATCTTTTTTTTTGTTTATTATTCGTTATTTAGCTTACACTTTTTCCACGTTTCGCCCTATTCACACCAAAGGTAAATCATAAGTAAAAACCCGTAACTGCCAAACGTACTGTCTCCAATTAAAAAGTCCAACACTATTAAAAGCAACCTTCACAAGCAGTCGACTTAACTCTATATAATCAAACTCAAAATGGCGACTAATACTTGAAACAAGGTAGGAACAACTTATCCTAATTATACACTGTTTTGCTGGTCTGAACTGAGAATTAGTAATAACCATCATATCGGATACAAATCCAACTTTGATCTACGACATCACATACAACAAAAGCTACATTACTTGCCTCCACAAAACCTCAACTTTACGTCTCTTACTGTTAAAATTGCTAGTATTCTTTATATTATATTCCTATTGAGTTCACGACTGCGTCATTCTAGTCCTCTAAATAAAATATGAAAGTGTCCTCGGCTGGCAGATGAATTTGCCTCAAAACTAAAACCCATATTAATCCGCTTTGAAATCGAATCGTTCCTTTTCTCGTTATGGAAAAAGTCGTCCGTCTTTGACATTATTTCAGAGCTTCTACTGAATTACTTCTTTTTGCTCCTCTCATTCGCGTCTTCAGCACTTGGGGAATATGCCGGGCTAGACGGAGAATATGCAGAACTTGGTGAATAGCCCGGTGTCGCTGGCGTATAACTGGGAGACGAAGGCGAATACTGCGGTGAGGAAGATGAGTACTGAGGTGAAGTTGCAGACGCCCCACCAGGAGTAGATGGACTGTATTGAGGAGATGTCGGAGAGTACTTTGGAGAAACCGGACTGTAATCACCAGCTGGAGAATACTGAGGAGAAGAGGGAGAGTAGTTGGGAGAAGCAGGAGAATATTGTGGAGATGTTGGAGAGTATTGAGGAGAACTGGGTGAGTACTGTGGAGATGAAGGTGAATATTGAGGTGAAGAGGGTGAGTAGTCAGGGGAGGTGGGAGAGTAGGTGGGCGACGTTGGTGAGTAGGTAGGTGAAGTTGGGGAATACTTCGGTGAGGTGGGGGAGTAGGAGGGTGAAGTTGGAGAATAGGTGGGAGATGTCGGGCTGTATTTTGGAGAAGTGGGAGAGTAGCTGGGCGAAGCTGGAGAATAGCTGGGAGAAGATGGCGAATACTTTGGAGAAGTCGGAGAGTAAGACGGAGAAGATGGAGAATAATTGGTCCTGTTTGACTCTGGCGTGTAACTTGGAGAAGAAGGAGAGTAGGAAGGAGAAGAAGGAGAATACGATGGAGATGAAGGTGAGTACGATGGAGAGGTGGGACTATAATTTGGTGAGGTCGGGGAGTAAGACGGTGACGTGGGAGAGTAGGAGGGGGAAGTGGGAGAATAAGAGGGAGAGGTTGGACTGTAAGATGGTGAAGTGGGACTGTAAGAAGGAGAAGTAGGTGAGTAAGAGGGGGATGTCGGAGAGTAGGAAGGTGAGGTAGGCGAATAGGATGGGGAAGTAGGAGAATACGAAGGGGAAGTAGGGGAATAAGAAGGTGAAGTAGGGCTGTAAGAGGGAGACGTTGGAGAATAGGAAGGCGAAGTGGGAGAATAGGATGGCGACGTAGGGGAGTAAGAAGGAGAGGTTGGCGAATAGGATGGGGAGGTAGGAGAATAAGATGGAGAAGTAGGGGAATACGATGGTGAGGTTGGAGAATACGATGGTGAGGTAGGAGAGTAGTTTGGACTCGCTGGTGTGTAACCAGCGTTAGGTGATGTTGGCGAATAGCCAGGAGACGTTGGCGAATAGGAAGGACTAGTCGGCGACATGGACGGTGAACTTGGCATGAACGCCGGGCTAGCTGGTGAGTAATTTGGGCTAGCGGCTCCGGCAGGACTTGGTATATACGGACTGGAAGGTCCTGGAGAACCGGGTGAGCCAGGTTGAGGACTCCAACCTGGACTGAAACCACCGCCTGGACTAAAGCCACTGGCGTCGGATCCCGCGGGCGAAAATCCTGCCGCGCCTGGGGTCATTCCGCTGCCTAATCCTGGACTCCAGGCCTCTGCGTAAGCTGGTGTAGCTCCTTGGTTCCATGGCGTCATCTGAGGTGACATTGCAGAGGAAGGGGAACTGGCTGAACCAAAGAACATTCCAGAACCTGATTGTTTCACCAAAGAAAAAGGAGTCCATTAAATACACTGGAATGTAGCGCGATAACCTATCATCTAATCTGTCATCATGTAGACCGAGTTTACATAGTTACCCGAATATCAAATATTTTGACCATGTTTTTCTCACTGCTACAAAAGCCGATTACTTACGGCGAACTACAACAACAAAATCTTCCTGATACCATATGACCAAAAGAACTACGTTTGGACAAAATCTCGCACATGTCACCACGTAGTATAAAGCTAAACAGCGTCTCCCTTAGCTTGAGATATTCCGAAGAAAAATTCGATAAATGTTCCTTGGCACACACTTCTCTCTACAGTCTGTAATTCGCTATATTGTCGAAAACATGTCAAAAGCATGGGAACTGGTCCACGACGACTCGGACAAACTTGGATTTGAAGCATGAAAGAAGCAACTGAAAACCACTTACCGGCCATCGGTCCACCAAACAAACCACCGCCTACCATATGGGTGGGAATTTCCATACCATATTTGCATTTGTCTGCGTCCAGCATAAGATCAAAGCAACCGGTACCAATTCTTGGCAGTTGACCCATGATAATACTTTCACTGACACCCAGTAAGTGATCCACCTCTCCATGCGATGCTGCTTCCATTAGTACGTCGACCTTAATTAATGGCATTGTTGTCAGATATTACTGTATCATACTTGGTTCCTTATGATAACGGGACCTTTTGAGGTCCAAACTTACGATCTACGCAAGAATTCTTATTAACAGGACTTAACTATACGCAATCAGACCAAATGGGGATTCATTATCCTAATTATTCGTATGACATCATGGGTGGGGATCAGCCACTGGGTGGGATGCATCCACCAAATTGAAGTTTGGGTAAAACCAACGGAACCACTAACAAGCAGATTTACCTATGCATGCATTTTTTACTATATGTTTAGGTTTGCCAAAATTTATGCAATTTGCTGTATATACAGTATATATATATATATACACAGTATATATATATATATATATATATATATATATATACACAGTATATATATATGTGTGTGTGTGTGTGTGTGTGTGTGTGTGTGTACTGCCCTGAACTGCTTGTAACGTACACGAGTCTAACTAAACGTGAGAAGATATTCCCTCTTCGCATCAAACCTTTTGGTTATATCTTGCAAATTACCACAACTCAAAAGCAACAGGTCAAATTATTTTGTTCATTTGCCCTAAAAGTAGGCCTGGTGCGAAACGTTTCATGTGGAAACGAGTTTTTATTTGCATTAATTAAATCTAATTTTCATACGACAGGTTTCACACCAGGTCTCGTTTCAATACTAAGGGCAAAGGCAACCCAGAAATGGCCTATTCAACACATAAGCATCTTCGGAAAGCGATAATCATAAAATTCAACAACAATTGTTAATTCACCATTTTTGAGGAGTCAAGCACAGCCAGAAAGACGTTCCCCGTTCTTTATGAGGCAAAAAAAACATGAATTTCAGAAACAACCTGTTCTAAACTTTAGGACTGCTCTACGTTTTCCCCTTTTCTAGGTTTTTACATTAAAAACACATGCGGCGTACACATGTCGATATAGTACGTACTGTTTCTTCGAAGGAACACCTCATTAGGGCACCACAGTCCTGTCTGTTAATTCCGTGACGGGTGATGGCCATTAAATGGCCCTTACAGGTCATGACGTCGCACAGTAAAGCCAAATGACGATAGTTTACGTAAGACCCGTCGAACGAGATAACATGGTTCATTTCGCGCTCCACCGCCTTACGGACTGCCTCGATTCCGAGTACCTGTTGCAAGGAAAAACATTAAAACATCCACCAGTGAGTACCAAGTAAGTTATCATGAAGTTAAATCATAACCGAGACGTGTTCTGATACCACGATCAAGCTCACGAATAAATCAGGCCAGTTTTTATCTCGATTTTCTCCTAAAATATAGGCTCATTTGAGAAAATATTATTAAGATTATTAACCAGAAAATCGAGTTGAAATTTGTTGAAATTTTATGCTAATTAAGATCACGTATCTGCGGCAAACCATGCGAACACATTCCTGCATCAACTTGCACGACAATTGGTAAAAGGAAAGCTTGTTACAATTCGTGAAAAGTTGGTTGTGTGGAGAAACGTCCAGTTGTAGCTGAGTTTTAGGCGGTTAAAGCTAATTCTATAACCGGGAGATACTGTCTCAGCCTGAAACAAGATTCTCGTAAGACACTGGGGCAGGAGTATGGGCCAGATGGGTTGGATGCTTCCCACTACTTGATAGTCTCTCCGGGGAGAGAAAGCACTTCTTGACATTTCGTTTGACTGTTTGAAGCTTATCTACTCTCGAACCAGGTTATTTTCGGTGGCACCACCCTTTAGCGCAGCCAAGGGGGAGCCAGGGGGGCAGTTGCCCCCCAATTTTCGTCGTGACTAAGTCTGTTGGCAAATCCAGTAGATTTGTCCGTAGATTAAAGCCTGTCTGTCACTGATTCCGATTGCGTTTGAATTATCAAATTAAAAATTAAACTCCGGCGAAAGTTAAATACGAGAAAGACGTTCAATACAAAATGTTCGTTAGGAATTCTGTTTTGCTTTCTTTTTATAAAAGACAAAAATAATAGATCCAGTCAACCCTCAGGACAAAGTGGTTGTGGTAGCGGTTATGGCCGAAAAAGAAGATATGTTGGTATATATCACTCACGTGATGTGTGGATTTTGCGAATCATTTTCGAAATTTAATATCATCATACCAGCCAGAGCTAGTAAAGTAGAAATCATTTGTTCCTATATCGCATTTCAAGTTTCTCATGCCCTCGGTCTAGTTAACTGTGATATTTCCTTAATATTTGTCGGTACATTGCCAACATCTTGTTGGTACATTTGTCTAAAATCTCCTTGCCCCCTCACTTTCAAACTCCTGGCTACGCGACTGGCAACACCCACTTGTCAGGTCGCAGAAGTAGCTGCATAAAAGATAAAGGCAATATCACTTACTGAAAATATTTCGCAGATGTCATTTGAAGTTGTTCTAACTGGATCAACGTCTTCATCACTCAAAACCTGAATATAAATTACAGTAAATGTCGAATTAACTGTTCAGAGGAACGTGAAATTCAGATGAAATAGCATTGCAATACACATTAAATTTATTTCACATTTTACGAGCAGTCAAACTCATCTGGTGATGAAGTTCCTGTTTTGCAACTGATTATATTGCAAATCCTAAGACGAAAACTGTATCTCTAGGTAGGAACAAATTTTCAAAAATTGTGGGGTTTCGGTGGATCAGCCGACAGTCAGCCCATCACCACTAAGGTCAAGAACTCGAATCCTGCATATTTTAAATAGAAAACCATTTGTCTGTCTCGGTAATGTCTGCTCGTTCATGTCTCTGTGATGGAGTCATGATTGAATGACGTCATTTATACCGGAAAATGCCAAGTGTTTTGAGATATTTTTCCGGCTGAAATTACGTCATAAATGTATCTACCAAAGTACAGACACGAATGCTATTTTCTATTTGTTTATGAGGCTTTTTCAAATCCTTGTTACCTCGTCCATGTCTCTGTGCACTAACATAAAATGAAAACGACTTCAACCGTATCTCTGTACTCTGAGAGAAAATGTGGCTCGTCCTATCGAAGCTTGTGTAGGATGCGAGTTACTGTATGACTGGTATTGGACGTTTGTTTTCATGCGTGGGAAAAGTTCCTCAACCGTACCGAAAGTCGTGGGTTTTCTCCACGTTTTCCGGATTCCTCTAACAGGGAAAGTTAACAAGGTGGGTTAAAATAAATGTTTAGGGGAACTAAGACTTAGAAAACTGTAAACATCAATAACTTATGTTTGATAGTTAACTTATCGCGAAAACTTGATGTAATTGAACACATAAATGCCCCTGATGGGGAGCGAGCTGAAAATACAAAAACTTGCATTTACGCTTACATTTATAAAAATTGATAATTAGTCTAGGGCTTATATTGATACTGTAAACTCAAGGGTAGTCATATGAATGAAGCATAATATTACACTCAAGAACCCGATTCTCAATAAACAAGTGCTTTAATAATGAGCTTTTCCTTTTGGGAACAACCTAAAACTAAATATATTTCAGTACCTTGGATGGCTTTTCATGATAATTATCCTGATGACTGTACAGTCGAAAACGTTCAATTTTGTAAAAGATTTTAACCTTATACCTGTGTATAAAAATTTTTATTACATTATATAGTGATACATATGAATTACACTCAATATTTACCCTCATTAAACTGACGCCGTCTGTTTCAAGCAGCCACTCCTGGATGGCTTTAAAGTCACCTTGCTCCGTGATAACAATCCTTTTCTTGCTGTCCTGCTGTGGTAAGTGCATATACACTTTGGAGATGGATTCAATTCCCTGGAGCGTCATGTCAGTTAACATATTTGCCTCGATACAACGCAAAAAGACGTCGTCGTCCATCTTTTCCAGTTGTTCTTCCTCCTAATACAAATTGGAAATAGGATGTTCAAAATAAAAATTCGTGCATTATCCTAACGGCTTGTGTCAGCAGATCAACTAAAGACTAAAATTTTAACAGAAGCCGAGGCATCATTAAGACCTCTTTATTAGGAGCCAAACTATCCCACGTTTGGGGCAGTTCAAACGAATATTCTCTGAACTTTGCACCACCCAAAATGCATTTGCCATCGGATTCAGCGAAGTTGTCTCGGTACAACTGCGGCATCAATGACCTCGTTCTACTCCACTCTTAGCTACGTCACTGAACGTTAAGTGCCATTCTGATTAAGAGAGTACACAGAGATTCAAACTTTCAATTAAAAGTTTCTCTGAAAACTCACAGAAGTCGATTTATGGAACGATCCTACTTTACCTGAGCAACCAAAAAAGTTTTGGGTATTTTTTTTTTAACATTCATTTCCAATTGCCTAGTCCCTTGTTTATTTTATAAAAGAAGTAGAAACTATTTGTCGGCATTTGCACAACCTGATATGAACACCCGGATTGTTTGGGACAACTCTCAAGCTATTGTGTAACCCTACAGTAGCTTTTGAGTTTTCCTGAACTCTTCCTTGTGTTTGTATCAAGCTATTCGAGCACGGCCAAAGAATTTCTCTTTCTTTACTAGTTTAAGACTTTCAAAAACCTATAGGTTCAGCAATTTTTCCTCGAATTTGCCTATTCTGAAATATTCTCTTCGTGTATATCATTCAGAATGTCGTACGTTATTGCGTTCAATCTTGCACCGTGTGTCTGAGTTCAATAACTACATCGGAGCGTCACTTAAAGATAAAGATAAAATCAAAGTCCCCTTGAGTTACCTCTTGAAATTTGTTTTCATCGTTGTTCATGATTCGAATACGTAACAGAAGTTTCTCCGCGTTGTCATCGTTGAAGATACAGTTCAGATCGTCTCCAAAAGCCATATTAATTTTATCAGAAATCTGTTCCATAGTTAGCTTCTTATCTGTCATCCTCTTTCGGTCCAACTCAATACGCAATAGCCATGGGGATATCCGAGTCACATCGAAATCAGGCATTTCGTAGTAAGCTGTGACAAATTCTTGATCTTCAGCAATCACCGTATGTTCTGGATCAGGGTCATAATATATAGCCGTATTTGCTGTCACTTTTCGTAAAGTTGTGTGCTCCAGTCGACAAAGCACATCCTACAAAAACACGTACGGAACCTATAACAGGGATGTCTTATTGTGTTTATCGCACCTATGTTTTCTGTACAAACCTCGATTTGCAGTGTTCGTTTTTAAGCTGCTTTCAGCTTCAGCAGTTTACTAACCTCTTCGCTTTTTATAATATGCAAGCGTTTCGTTCAATTCAGGCGAAGATATTTTAGGATCCGTAACTGAACTTATACCAAAATCTACATTCATATTGCTGTTCCAACCTTGAACAATTCAGCAGGGAGAAAGCAAAGCGGCATACTTAATTCACTTTCTTAAATCCCGATGAATTTATGAAGTTAAAGTCATTGGAAAATTAATGGCAGCCGTTATATTTGCAAAGGGCTGAAGTTTCCACACTTGAATTTATAGTTTCACTTTAATTTTCAGTGAGCATACCTATCTGTTGCAGTACTTTAAGCTTATCCAAAAAAGTAAAAAATGAAAACAAAGTAATTTTTTTTTCTCAAATTACCAATCGAAAGCCAACGAACACTTTTCCTTACCTTAGCTTTCTCAGCATCTCTAGCTGATTTTCCAGTAAGAAACACCGTCAAAGAAGGAGTCTTTGGTCTTTTAGATACATTCATAATTTCTTTCAACCTGGGTACACCCAGAGTTACGTTCTTCGCGGACACACCAGCGTAATGGAAAGTGTTCAAGGTCATCTGCGTAGCCGGTTCACCAAGGGACTGGGCTGCAAGAGGGCCCACCATCTCTCCTGGCTGAACCTGGAGAACAACAAGAAAAGAGTGAGTAAAAGCTTCTAAGGTATAGGTACAGGGAAACTTTGGCTCATATCAACCAATGACCGCGTAGTGAAGCGGAGCAACTGTACTAAAGTCCGAACTCCGAAGCCCTCGAAGGGTTAGTAAATTATTGTGACTGACTTATGATTGTGCAATTTCCTTACGCCTCATCTACACGATACGATGGTCGCTTACGATCCTAAACATAGTGATACACGTCTCAAGAAAAAAGGATTTATATGGGAGAGTACGTAATGATACTGCCTTTCTAACCTTCATGTAATACCAGTTATCAAGGAAAGTAAGTGTAAACAATTTTAAGTTGCGAATAAACCGTATTTTGTGGGTAATTCGCGAAGGGCATGAAGGTAGCAGAAGGCTAGCTGGAAGGATAGCTATAAGGATAGCTAAATTTGTTAAAAATCAAAAGATAAAGTCATTTATCTTATCTTCCGTTTACCCCCCTTTTCTCAATTACACGTTTTTCTTTGCTTCCCATTCTTTTCATTTTCCTTCCATTATGAATACGTACTCCTTCGAAACTCGTAAACCTTCTCACCTGAGCCAAATTGAACCTTGTTTCAATCTCTCCAACAATCCAGTCAAACGCCTCAGAAGACAAGTGAAACTCTTCCAGAACTCTCTTGGAACACAATGTTGACCGTAGCAAAATGTTGAACAGTAACGTGGCGTTGATCTGAGCTTGTTGACTTATGGGATCATCACCCTTCACAACCACAAGTCTTTCGCTCAATTTCCGCACATCTACAAATATAATACAACAAATTTTTAAACAGCCCAGTAAAATCTTACAATCAATTTACGGATGCACTATTATGGGATGTTACGTACACGATTAGAAATTTCAGTTTGCATCAAAGATGGTAAACAAAATCTGATCAGAGGAGCAAAATTGGGGGTAGCAAATCCCTGCTGGCTGATGAAGCTGTCTAATTAACAATTAGATTATGAGCTCGAGATTTCTATTAGGTGATAGTTGACGAGGGCGAAGCCCGAGTCAACTATCACCTCGTAGAAATCGAGAGCGAATAATTTAATTGTTTTAGTAGAAACAGACTTTGCAAAGAACATTTTTCGTCTTCTCTCGGATTGCACTTTCAAGTAAGCATTCTATTTCGTCTTCAGAAACTTCACAAAAACGAGAGGCGGAAGCCATTTTCGCTACTCGCTATCTATCGACGAATAGATAGCGAGTAGCGTAGCCAATCAGAATGCAGCATTTGCAATAGTACTCGACTACGTTTCTACTAATTCCCGGTAGAGCCAAACACATCATAAACCGGTCATGTACTTCCCACCCACGAGTTTGTCGAAAGAACACAAAGACAACAGCCGACGTCCGTCATCTTGTTATCCCCAACAAGTGTTTTCCTTGTTCACTATTACAAGAGTCTACAATCGTATGTCCACGCTGAAACTCAGAATCACTGCATACTAACAACTGCACCTTGAACAACTTTAACTGGGTGAAGATCGCTAGGAATCCTTTTGTTAATATGAAATGTTTTCTGTGCATTCCAGATAAGGCGACTGAGATTGACTGGGAGAGCAACCTAGAGTAACAAAAAGTTAAAAACAGGTTATTTTGTTGACGTGCTTGAAGTACAGTAGAGGTATGGCAAACAGTGCTTAATTTAAGAAAGTCTGAGTTGTAATATTTGTTTCCATCGTTGATAGTTCGAATCGAAGTACACCTTAAATTTCATTATTCAAGAACTCAAACAGATTCTCTATTTTTTTACTCATACTCGCGTGTTATATTCCTGGTGAGAACCGTCCATAGTGGATGCTCTCAATGAATATCTACAATTCAAACAAGTACCATGCAAACATGGGTGTCTACATTGAACATACAAATATACTGACTGGCCGCTATGCCATTAGATGGTTATAAGTTACACACTTACGGTATAATATGGCCTCACCAGAAAAAGAGCAAATAGAATAAGTTTAAAGTAGCTAAGTAAATAAGTACGACTGTAAACGCTTATACTGGATATAACTGCGACGCTTTGTTTCGTCAAAGGCGACGATACTCTTCTCAAAAATGACAAAGGTTACTTTAATCAGACGACTGTACGGAGCTGGCATAGAACCCTAGTCAAAGAGGTGAGAGAGTCGAGTGCACTACCACTCTGCCACCAACGAGAACGAAAAGAAATAGGCCAAATATGGGCAAAAGCACGAGTAACAGTCTTCGAGACTCAACAATACTGAGCCACATCCCATATATATTATGCTCCAACAACTAGGATTACAAGAATTAGAGAGGTAGAAATCTGACATATACATTCGAAGGTTGGAAAACGAACGAAAACACACAATATTACGGGTGCTTCTGCAAACATGAAACTCGTGATTGAAATGTTTGTGATTTGAAGCTCGCGAGAGAAAATTCACAGAACCAATCCAGGTGAGCTAGAAAATTTGCATACGCAGTCAAAGGAATAAACTCACCAAGTGGCAAAATTGCTGTTCAGATTATCTTAGACTGAGACCAATGTTACGTTGGATACCTCAAAGAATGTTTCTTGGATAAGAAAACAAACACAACCACGACGAGTTAAATGATCAGCTGAGTTTTTGAATTAGAACGAGTTAGATGAAAAAGTGTAAGAGCTTAAATAATAAAATAAAAATAATACAAAATTAAATGACATCTTAAAACGAAAATAAATACTACATATCCTACCTTGCTGTTTCCAGTTGGAAAGATCGCTCGTAAGGTCTCTCGGTCCTTTTCTAACTGAGAAAACTCAGCCTCAAGTTCCTGCTGAGCCGCAGCACCACTAACAATTTCCCGGACAATTTCGTCCTGGAGGAAACGTTTCAGCCGTCTGAAAATTAGATGTCAGAAAAAACATCAAATTTGAAAAAAAAATAAACGAGATGAATACTTAAAGAACGAGTAATACGCCCCATCCATGTAGAAAACATACAAATTTTTATACCTTTCGATTCCAGCTTCAAAATGGAATTTCCTATCGAAAGCTACGTTGGTTGGTTTTAATGAAGGCATGTTTTGAAATTCGATGTACGTAGCATCCATGCCGTCTTCCCCATATCGGAGTTGAATAACCTGATTCACAGAGTTTCGGATCGTACCATCGTAAGCCACCATAACACTTTCCATAGCTTTGATGAGACGACGCTGGATATAACCTGTAGATCAGGATAAGATAAAGAGTAACAGAGCAGATAAAGTGAATAGAGCTACACGTGCAAATAATTATATCATCAAATTTTCAAGAACGTTTGAACATTGCCAAAGATTACTTGCCTTGAGACAGTAAACCATGTGTTCCTAAAAGGCCCGTTTACACTCGCGATTTTGTACGTTTGCAATAAACCCATGACAGTCAATAAAGCAAGATATTCGCTGATGATTCGCTCCTATTTGTTCTCGACGCCCTCGTCGGTTTAATTCATACGCCAAGATGTCAATCGCGAAGCACAGAATCGCAAGTGCAAACGGGCCTTTTATCATCGTTTTCGATCCAATCATTGCAGTATTCACGGGAGATGTGTACAATCAGAGATCTTGCCAGCACACCCCTTATCTCAAGAAACTTCGCCTCTTACGTAATAGTATCGCTGGCCACATTTTAGCCCAGCGTGACCAAAATCATGCATAAACCAGCTACATAAACGGAGCGTAAATGTACTCCGTAAAAAACATCTCGGGCAACCTACAGCTAACGATGATCAAATTCTACGAGCAAGTTCTATTGTCCGCAGACGTTTTACCGGCATCACTCTTTTGATTCCCATACGAATCCGTCCAGAATTTCTTCTCCACAACTAACTTTGTTCCGCACCACGAAGACAAAGCTTGGAGCATATTTTTGAATCAACATATCGCATACCTAATTTTCCCTCTAACGTTGCAGGAATTTCAATAATGCATCTTGGCAAAGCTCGACACAAACCTTCTGGTGACTACGCCCAGTAGTAAAACATGACAGCAAACATACAAAACTATTGTGTTTAGAGTGGTAAAGTCATGTCACAAATATTTTTGTGTTGGCAACATTTGAACTCTAAACACCATCGTAAATAATTTTCGCATGCCATAAAGGAATGATAAAGGTTAAATAGTGGTCTGGATATGGACGCCGGATTTTCCTTTAATGAATGAGTTATTTTGGGATGGTTCCCACGCTTAGACATGTAAAGTTATTACACGTTGCTTATTCCAAGTCCGCGGTTCAGATATATTATTAATTTGAAATGTTGTAAACTTATAACGTGTCTCTTTAGCACTCTATTCTAACACAGTTTTAACATTAAATTAACAACATAAGCCAATTCAACACTTCACGGTTCATCCACAGGACTATATTTTGGACAGACGACTAATTTGCTCAAAAGCCATTTTAAGTGTTCGTTCAAATCCATTCTTAGTCGTCCTAGCGTCGTCAATTACACCTCGAAAACCGGGGATTCGTTGATTTTTGAGATACTGGACCGTCAAAACCAGGTTGAGTGGCATATGCCACCATTTACAAAAAGACGTTGGAATCAGCTGGCACTAAAGACTGACTAACACTAACTCTTCATTTCCTGAGTTACCTGCAGACATGTGAGCAGGATTTTACATTGAGCCACCACACGATACATCAATTAAATTGGCGGGGGGCTAAACCACTGAGATAATGTCGTCATATTACGATATAGGCCACTTACCAGTTTCACTGGTTTTCACAGCAGTATCAATTAGACCTTCTCGGCCACCCATGGCGTGGAAAAAGAATTCGGTGGGCGTGAGACCAGCCAAGTAGGAATTCTCCACAAATCCTCGACTCTCAGGACCATAATCATCTTTGATAAAGTGCGGTAAGGTACGATGGTTGAAGCCAAAAGGTATACGTTTTCCCTCAACGTTCTGTTGACCTACCACTGCAATAACCTAAAAACAATGTAGGAGCAGCACAATGCCAACATCTGAAACTTGTCTTAATCTTTCGATATTCATGACAAAAACAAATTGCTTTATTAATGCTCCATAACTTGAAAAAAAAAATTGACATATTTCTGATTGCCTTTTCCCAGTTGTATTTTGAAAGCATTTTATATGCACTTGTGAAAGTACAGGTTACAACATCCGCGGCAGACTTGTACTTCACGTAAAGAGCAAAATAACTTATGCGTAAGTTTCAAACGTAAGACCTTCTTGGGGGAAAATAAAATATAAATTTATCACGAGGGGAAAACCTTCTCATGCAACTCATGACCCAATCTTTTTCTATTTTCTTTTTTCAACTTTCAACCCTTAACCCTATCCCTTTATTCAGCTATAACCCAAGCATATATTGGATTACTGATCAGAAAACCAAACACAACTTTACATTTCAGACTGACGGCACTGAACAAGTACGAGATGTTTTGAAGAACTTAAACCCAACGAAATCTGTCGATGTTAAAGATATATCGGCTAAATTTTCATCTCCATCAACAGCGGTTGATAACTCGTCTTATGAACCACTTTATAACTTCTAATTCTTGGCTCACACAATGGAAATATTCAAGTATTATTCCTGTTTATAAGCAAGCTGAATGAGACAAATTTTCGACATGTACCAATTCTGGTTGCTTTCTAGAGAGGTGATCAGAAGTGATGATTCGACTATAAAGGACTAGGAAGTTTCTCATTTGCTAATACTGAATTTATAACCCATTTCAGAATCTCAATCTTTAGTTTTATTCTTTAAATTTATGCAAGAAAACAAACCTCGCTATATACATGAGTTTTATAAATTAAGATAACTAGTTGATTGAAGTTGGACCTAATTCTACCTATCAAAAGCTATAATGCAGCTTGAGTGCATGAAAGCAATATATGATTCAACACATTTTTACGCGGCTGGCTATTTACCTGTGATATGTTGATCTTTGAACCTTTAGAACCAGCCACCACCATAGCTTTGAAGTTGTTGAATTCTGACAAACTTTTCTGCGCGCTGCTTCCTGTTTTATCACGACAGTCGTTCAATATGCGGTTCACCTAAAGAACCACGTCGTTAAATTATATCGGTCAGAGAGGTGCGAGGAATATGTGGAGATATGTTTAACGCAATTGTTTAAAAGAAATGCCCAGTCCTCTTCTGCTGTTGATTATGATCGATGGATGGATGAATGGGATGGATGGGTGGATGAATGAAACATGAATGGGATGGATGGATGGATGGATGGATGGAGGGATAGTAGATGGAACAGATGAAAAGTACGAATGGACTGGATGGTATGAATTAACTGATGTGATAGACAGATTCAAGTGTGGAGGGATATGACGGGGTGGCATGATACTTGCTACGAATGGGATGAATGATGGGTAGAGGAACAAATGGCTTGAAATGAAATAAATTAAATGGGCTAAGTGCATGAAATGGAATAAATTGTCACTCTGAATATAAAAGAATTAAATGAAACAAAATCCAACTTTTATGCAATGAAATGAATGAATGAAAGGACAAGCATATCGAATGGGAGGAATAAACGAACGAATGGAACGAATAAACAAAGGAATGGGAAGAATAAACGAACGAACGAACAAACGAACACAATGAGAGAACGGAACAAACAAAGGGAACGAATGAATCAATGGAGGAACAAAATACAAACGGAACAAATAAAAGCATAAATCAACAGTTGAACGTATCCTACTTCACCATCAACTTGACCGGGAAGTTTCACTCAATTTACGTTATTTTCCAGTTCTTTTTGTGTTTACACATTCATTCATTCATTCATTCATTGAAAATGACCATCCATAGTTAGACAGATCTTAATGAGCACATTTTTAAAAACAAATTTATGAACATTTTCAATCGATGGGTCATCGTCACGTTTGACGATAACTTTCCAATCTAAAAAACCCGATGATTTTTCAGTTTATGTTCGTTTGCTTGCTCGTTCATTTACACGTTTGTTTACCTGGTTTTCAAATGTCTGTCTCAGTGTGTTGCCAGGCGTCGGTTCTAGGTCATCGTTGTGAGCCTTCTCGATAACCTGGATTACGTCGTCCTAATAAAACCAAAAGAAAAATAATTAGCCTGCTAACGTTTCACAAGCTGAAGAACACTACACCTGATTAATGCGATAAACGTTTGACTCACGGAGTGACAACATATTCACTTTGAACCAACCTCCCAGACGATGTGGCATACGACTACCTAATAAACAATGTTTAGTCATCATTCTCATCCTAATCTACTCTTCTATTTCATTTTGTCCGATGACCTTGGAGGTTAGACATCAACTGAGATTTTAACCTATTTCCAGCTCTCATCTTTTTCCGTCGATTTTTTGTATTTAGTGGTCCGCAACGAATTTAATTAAAATTTAAATCCATAAGTCGGCAGCAACCATCCTTGGGCGAACATATCTCAGCCGTTTCGACGTATAAAATGTTGTCAGGCCAAATTAAAATGTCTTCTGTGCGAGGACTGGATGTGAAATTCAATTATAGACTGGTTGTTTTTATGTTCTGTGTAGAAACAGTTTCAGGACTAACAACAGACAGTCAGCTAAACATGTAATCATTGCTAAAACGTAGTTCAAAAAAATAATAAAGCAATGGCTCACGAACATTAGGAATCATTTAAAAGAATCAATAAATCAAATTGTGTAAATCAAAAGAATAACGCAAACATATAAGTTCGGAGACCTTATATGCAGAGTGGAACGGTGTAGAAAATGGTCTTACTTCTATAGAAGATCAAATCAATCGATCAAAAACGTTTATTTTTAACAGTTTTAAAACTTTCGCCTGTAAAATTTTAATGGTTTACATAGACGAAAGTTAATGTTACAGATTTATCCTATTTGACATAACATGTATTCCATAAAAATCAGTCCGATAAGATCTCAACTTGATCTCAATATTGGTCGGACATTCGAAGCTTCTGGTGAAGTAATATCCAACGCCTGACGGTTACATGGAAATCTGAGTCCTATACTCGATATGTTACTAACAAATGACATGATTTTGAAAAATAGGCTTGTTACTGTACCTTTGCTTTTTTCGTTGTCTTCTGAATAACTTCATACGTTTCGTTGTCAGCGATACAATCGCCAATGCCGATGCTATGACCCTCTATTAACAACCAGTTGTTCACACACGTCTGTATTTCACTGTAAAAGTTCTTGGCAATGTCGTGACCCAGCTCCATCGCAACAATGTGAACAAGACTGCCGGATGACGTTCCTAAACTCTTCTTACAAATGATTCCAGATAACAATTCACCATCCTCTACAAGAACCTGATGGTCAAAACAGAAAGCATTGTAAATGCAATGTCGCTCACAGTAGCATTCTCATTTACTCACAGCCGCTTTGACACTTAATTGTTAAGTTCTTTTATACCAGGACAGTTGAAGCAAATATGCAGGATATTCTCATATCTTAGAATACGTCTAAACTATTGCATCCACATATAAACAGCCCAACTGAATGTCTGATTAGAACTTCTTCAATCAGAAAAAAGGTGTTCAAAATACTTCCTTATATTTTCGGGTAGATTTGGAGAAAGTACCCATTAGTAATTTGGAGATATCGAGAACTGAAGGCTCCTCTGGGTTAGCTGATAACGGAAGTATGGCACCTATTTACATCTACATATTAACCACTCCATTGAATGTCCAATTAGCTCCAACAAAAAAATACCAGACTACATATCTAAAACCATAAAGGTGGATGACAATACTTCCTTACATCAGCAGATAAGAAATGCGAAAGTAGACATCGGGAGTTCTAGAAATCGGAAGCTTTTCTCACGGTTCATAGATGACTGAAATTTTGAATCATATACAGAGAAACTTACCTTGGTGTCACCTGGAGATATGTGTTTGTATGGTCCATCGTCTTCATCATCTGGGTGAGTGCTGTGGGCCCTGATCATGTTCACGTTGCCAGGAATTAAAATTGAGAAGATCTGTTTGCCGGTCCACAATGGCTTTGGTTTTAATATGGCTGGCACCGGGATTTTACCATTCCAACTGGGTAGCCACATTAGTAAATTCATGACGACGTCCTGTCAAAACAAAATAAGAGAAACTTTGAACTAGTTTCTTTGAAGAAACAACTTCTCGATTGAAGAACCGAGTTTGCAAGTAAAAGGAGGGCAACCGAGCTGCAATGTCAAACTACAATTGGAGGTACTGCTCTGCTTCTAGTGCTGCCATAAAGCCCAGAGAAAGTACACTTTCAGCTGAAGACAAGAATACTAATTATACAGAATTATTACTAATTAATACAGAATGCAGGTCAGTTTAAAAATTTGACCAACTGCACATTAATTTGGTCGGATCCTCGCAATACTATTTGATACTATTTATTCAAAACGGCTGAACACTGTTTCAAGAACTCGCCACGATGCTCATTTTACATCAGATTAGGTCACATTCATTCCACATCCATGGAGCAATACGAACTACTTCGTATTAAACACTTTTTGGCACAGGCGTCGCGAGGGGGGGGCAAGGGGCTATGCCCCCCTCCAAACGTAAATTTGGGGGGCTGACCCGCCAATTTCATACCAGTATGTTGAACTCGTCGAACAATTGAATTATTGCCTCGTTTTCTGGAAGTCGGCAACATTGGTTTCTTCAACCAAAGTTTTCTTGGTGCGATATCGAACAAACACTCGTCGCCATTTACCCAGTGATCCCTATCGATATTACTTATGGGTGAACAACGAGTCCACTGACCATCTGGGTATGGCACAATTTTGCTTCCCCCCCTCCCAATAGATTTACCCTAGCTACGCCACTGCTTTTTGGTCTGATCTGCTCGTGAATTATTAGGCTACAAGCGATTTCTTACCACTAATCCACGTTCGTTAAAAGATCCCCCTCTTCCATGCTTACTCTAATCAGGCAATATTTCCCCTACTCTGCGTGGAGAAGTTAAATGGACTCGTGTTTATGAGTCATTTCTATCATTTCTATGCTGATGATACTCAGCTCTACATATCGTTCAAAGATTGTGATGTCGCTGTTGCAAGGCTGCGCATAGAGAACTGTGTCGCAGATATATGTCATTGGATGGACGTAAACGAGCTGAAACTCAATCACGACAAGACAGAAATTATGCTTATTCACTCGAAGTACCATACTCGTCCACTTTTCAGCTACTTCAGTATAGGTAATGAGAGGCTGACAACCACCGCCAATGCCAGGAGTCTGGGAGTAGTACTTGATGACAACATGTTATTTGACGTGCACGTCTCAGATATTTGCAGATCATCGTTTAACCAGCTTAGGAACTTATCAAAGATAAGAAAGTATCTCACACAGGAGTCTAGCGAAATTGCTGTGCATGCTTTTATAACATCTAAACTAGACTATTGCAATTCCTTGCTTTACAGTTGTAGGAAAATGCAGTTGAAGAAGCTTCAATATGTTCAGAACACTGCCGCAAGAATCGTTACTCAGACTCGTAAATTTGATCACATTACGCCTGTTTTATTTGACCTTCGCTGGCTTCCTGTTAGTTATCGTATTGTTTTTAAAATTCTTTTGCTAGTTTTCAAATCACTTAATAACCTTTCACCTAGCTAACTGGCGGACAGACTTAGTTATCAATCGCATTCCAGGAACTTGCGGTCCGCATCTAAGCAGCTGTTAGAACAACCTCGATCATTCACGAAAACTTGCGGGAACAAGGCTTTCTCAGTGTGTGCCCCTAAACTGTGGAATTCGCTACCATTGGATTTGCGTAAGTCACCATCTTTAACTAGTTTTAACAAAGGATTGAAAACATATCTTTTTAGGCAATTTTTAGAAAGTGAGTCATTGTTTTTGTAAAATGATTTTCAGACCTGTAATATATGGATTGTAAATAGATATTTTTTTTTTAATATTTTTTATTCCATGCTTGTGATATGTAAATTATTTCATTTTTTCCCCTTTTTTACATTGTAAAGCGCCATGAGCTCAGGATATGAGCGCTATATAAATAAAGTTATTATTATTATTATTATTATTATTATTATTATTATTATTATTATTATTATATGCACACAATTCTTACTCTGCTTCATCTTAATGTACTAACGATAGTCTGCGATATTAAAGGACCTCTAGGAGGCTCCCTACCACTTTTCCTAAGTTAAAAATGCATGCTGTTGAAAAAATCCTTCATCAAGGGATATTGAGACTAATAGATGACTTTTTCACTTCCAAATTATCCACAAATACCTTGTGATATTTCTAAATCATTACAAGACTTCGCGCAGTGTGACGAAAGCAACGTGACGACTGCTTCCGATATGCTTATGACATGTAAAAGAACGTGCCTAGCTCGTAACTGAAGCCAATGACCATTATTTTTTATTTTGAATGTCATCTCAAAAGGACAATCTGCAACTGTTACCAAATATTTCATTAAAATCAGTAGCGTATTTTTCTCTTCTTTTCTCTGGATTGAATTGGATTGAAAGTTGTTGTTAAAGGATTCCAACACTATAATTTCACTTTTATATTTAAAAGTATAAAGATTTCCGTAATTATCACATATCGCATAAATTTGTGGATAGGCTAATGGAGTAACCGTCCAAGAAAGTGTTTAAACAATATTGTTTTCGCAGGTTATTAAACCGCTGAAAAGCTACCGGACAAATAGTTTAACTGATCAACTAAAACGTGATCGCGGGCATATGGCTGAAAACCATATAGAAACCTCTTGAAGCAGTTATAGTTGACCTCTGAATTTGAATTTAACAATGCTGTTTTGATCTGAATTCTCAATCTAAAAACATCGGAACTAGAAATCAAAAACGGTGGGACAAAGACCCACTACGAGGACCATAATGTGGGCAGAAATTATTACCTTTTCCATCATTACGTCTCTTTTCGTAAATTTCCTGACAGCAGTGAGTGAATCTTGTACAATACCCATTACAGGTCGATTGGACTGAGGCGTGATGACCTGCCGCGGTACCATCATCAGTTCAGATATCTCGGCTCGTGCTTCTAGCGACTGAGGAACGTGTAGATTCATTTCGTCACCATCAAAGTCAGCGTTGTAAGGTGTTGTAACGCTTAAACACAAGAAAAGAACAGGAAAAGCATAACTCACTTAACAAGCAACAACCCTAAAACAAACCCAGAGAAGTTGCGGTAAGCAAGGTTCTCAATTCTATTTGAAGGATAATCTCAACAATGATCCACCAAATGCATCCATGACCTACACCATATCATCAAATTCTATCGGTTAATGGTACCTTTGGATTATAAAAGGTTATTGTCAAGAGAACCGAGCTTTCAAAAATTCTACTTTTTTTGTACAGCGCTTCAAAAGGAATGCACGTTGAAAAACAAAACCGAGTATCGTTACAGAAGATGTAGCTCTCTGCTTGTATTTCACTAATTTCAATTTCTCTATATTAGTGAAAAGCTGACTTGTCCAACAAAATGTGTCAATAGATGCAACTTAAAATACAAAAGTTATCCACAGACACAAGAAAAGCAGAAAACAGCATAATTGAAACCTTTATCATTCAACCAATATAGGACCCTGGATTTGACTTCGAGGATACCAGCAGAGCAGAGTTAAGTAAGTGATTAGAATACCTAAGATTGAGTCGGAATGTTGACCATGGCAACACTTTCACACGATGACCCATCATAGACATTTTGTGCAATGTTGGTTGACGGTTGAAAACAATCAAATCATCGTCTCTGAGGTGACGCTCAACCTGAAACAAAAAGACCACATCACAACAACTGCCATAATATAGTAAACAATTACATGTCTATATTTTTAGTTACGTAGAGAAAGTGACCGTCAACATAGCATCACAACATACGTTCGACACCTCCAGTGAATAAAAACAAAAGCAGACATTTAGGCACAGACAACTGTCAATTCATATCATTTTTGACACAATTACATTGGTGACAATCATCCATATAACTAACCTTATAGCCATATTGAAGATGTAGGTCACTGGGTTTCGGATGAAAACGTAAATCGATACGGTCGCCATTGCCTCGAATGATGTACTTTGCTCCGGGGTAACGCGTACTACCATGGCGAACCAGTTCCTGCATACTGCAAAATTTTAACAAACATTCTTAAATGACACCAGGGGACGGTCGTGTTTAAAATTTATTACCCTCATGTGTGTAAAATTGATTTCCTTCGAGTATGACTGAGGTTAAATTAAGTGATTAACAACTTCACAATGGCTAGTTCACAATGTAGTCGTAATCCAGACCCAAAAATGCGACTAGGTCCAATTTAGTCGCAAAACAGAGTACAGTATGTTAGTCATAAAAATGCGACTACTGTAGTTCCAAACTTCCATTGCAAAGCAGAAAAAAGTTTACCTACAGAACTCACGTCATTAGTTAACACTGCTACAAGTTGCTATCAGCGAAAGCTATAAATCGAGAATTATCTTTATAAAAACTTCCCGTCACAAAAAATGGTGAAACTTAAAAAAATGTGAAATAATTGTACTAAACAAACGCGTCTAGGGATTGTATTTTATGAATCTTTATTGAATAAATCAACTCAACAGTTAAATGACAGTAAAAATCATGATAACTCGCCTTCCCACCTCGTTGCTTAACACAAACAATTACCCCCGCGTACCCGTTCCAGTCTCCAATTTCATGGCGTCGTAACTAAATTAGGTACAATGATAATAGAGTTTCAAATATAAGTTTCCGAAGTCTCAAGGCATCACAACCAAGTAAGGGCAAATTCTTGTCGCAATTTTGTGACTGGTTCAAAAATTCTGGTCGCAAACGCGAAAATAAAGTAATACAAGTATTTACGATCACATCGGTTGTAATGCGGTGTCCTTTTTTAATTCAAATTTGAAACATCAGGCTTCACAAGATACAGTCCCGTAAAAATCCAGTTACGATGTCAACATTTTCAAACGGTCATTGGAGTTTAAAATATGGGTTTGATTCAGCATTCCAAGTATGAACATAAGAATTTGTCAGTATGCCGGGATGAATTCTTATAGCTGCAGGTGAAATAAGTGAAACGTTTGTCCAATAATAATAATGAACTAATTATTATTAGTTCATAGTGATGAGCTAATTTTCCCCTGATTAATAAGTTGATTAATTACAACATAATAATGAACTAGTTTTCCCCTGATTAATGAATGGCCATAATCTATGAATATTTTAGACTACTAACCAGTCAATATTAAATGGAGTGACAATTTCAGGAAATGTCAAGTTCTGCGCGATCGTTCGGGGCACTCCAACTTGGTCAATGGCGAGATTAGGATCAGGAGTTATAACGGCGCGAGCTGAGAAGTCCACTCGCTTTCCCATTAGGTTACCACGAATTCGGCCTTCTTTGCTTTTCAGTCGTTGTTTAATTGACTTCAAAGGTCGCCCAGACTTTTGCATAGCCTGAAAAGTAAATACAACATATACTGTTACGCTTGTTCGTCTTTGTCGCAAGAATCAGGGATTTTTCCGATTCCAATCTTCGGGAATTGCTACTAAATGCGAAAATAGTTCTTAGCGCCATCTCCAACCTGATAGTAAAAATTCTCAAAAATCAGCATAGTTCCTACGATGAATCCCAGATGGTCGCTGGCGGACGATTAGTGTATGAAAACGCCTGCCTTAGAATGGTAAGGATCTTAGCACTCGAGGAAGTGTGAATCAGGCTAAACATGAGTAAAAAAATATCTACAGTCACTTTGCTTGGGAAATGTCTCAAAAAGACATGAGTAAACAGACTTTCGAATTTCAAAATTCTCGTACGAAACGTTCTTTCAGAGTCCCAGGAAGACAACACCCAAGTCGCAACATTTCAATCTTGTTTGTTGAAAATCCTGGATGTGGTACCATTGCCAACAGATCAACTGCATTGATATACGGCTCAATTATTCCAGCCTAGTGAGTGGTGTATTGTGCAGCAGCAGTACAACCATCCTTACCTTCGGCAGACCAGGGATCTCATTATCAATAAAAGTTGCCACATGATACTGCAACATTTTTGTGTCCTCAGCAATTATATGAGCAGCAGCACCATTTAGCTCGTTCCTGCGCAGGCCATTGTTGGACTTGATGATGTCAGCAAGCTTGTGAGTCAAATCATCCTAGTGAAGATTTTAGTTTGAACGTTTACTTGAGGAGAAAATTTTCAAACCAGTTTCTCTTTCTCTTATCAAGCCAAAATTACCCCTCCATTCATCCATTCTTATGCTCTCTCATTATCTCTTTCTGGGTAAGAGTTTAAACAAATGCTGCAATTTCTCATATTAAACATATTGTGTAAAATACAGAATTTGAACAAAGTCAGAATGTTTTCCAAGGAAACTAGTAACTGTTAAAGGTTCACTTGTCAGTCAAGCATTCCAATTTTTATATATGGCTGCCATGTTTTGTAATCATACAAGTTATATATAGGTTACTAACTAACTACTGTAAATATGACACCTGTATGGGAAATTATTTGCCAGAGGTTTTTGTATTGCGTACAAAACTTTGTATGCATTGCTTTTACAATAATTTCATGTTTCTTTTGCTTTTTATACCTATTTATCTATCTTTCTGTTTAAAATCATTGATCAAAAGATTTAACTACATCATAAGTAATTTGTTATAGTTAATCCTTCATGAAAAAATGCCTGAAAAAGCTTTTTCTTCTTTTCAAATTGTCTTTTTTTTTTGTTTGTTTTTCTTTAGGATGCCCTAAAGATGTTGAGTTAGGATGCCCCATTTCTATATGTACTATGTAAAATAATAGATGTACCTGGCTTCTAGCACTTCCCCCATGCATAACAATGGATGGTCTCACTGGCAATGGAGGAACTGGTAAAACTGTAAGAATCATCCAATCAGGACGGCAATATTTTGGATCCATACCAACGATTGTACACTCTTCATCTGAAATACGTTTAAAAATTTCATGAACTCTCTCTGCTGTCAGAACGATTTTCTTCTCCTGTGAGTCTTCATTCATATGTTTCCATTCAGCTGTAAGTTCCAATCCTGACCTCCTGATCTGTGGCTGGTATCGACCACACCCACCATGACCCTTAACACAAACAAGTTGCATAATTAGAATTTGTTAAAAAGCCCTGGTAATATGTCATTACTAAGTACTGTTCCAATGAAAGTTTATCTGTGTTGGTACATGTAAATCAATAAACAATAACATTTGTTACAAATACAAGAAATTTTTATCCATGTTTTGGATGACAAGTCAGCCTTGCTAAATCACAGTCACCACTCTAACTGACAACCTTGCTGGAAGTTTTGCAGTTAAAGAAAGGAACTAATTATGGTTATGAAATCAATGTTTATTTGTAGAACAAAACCTCTAAATTTAGAAAACTGGGAAATATTGAATGATAATGATGATGACAACTTTATTTATAGAGGATAACACATAACAGTAATGTACTGATAAACTTGTGGTCCTCCTCTCCATCAAAATTGTTACATGCCTGTCATGTAATTTTTTCTAATTTTTTAAATTAATTTTGACAACTCTACTTTGAATGAATTATTGAAAAACAACCTGTGATTTTTCAGGCAATTTAAAGCTCAATTGCAGGAATTATACCACTACCTTAATGAAAACAAGAAAAATATTTTTAGAATTTAACCATGCATCTAATGGTACATTTAAGTTTTTCCTTATTTACAAAAATAAGTAGAATTATCTCATTTTCTATAATGATGGTTGTCAACCTTGATTTCATCTTTTAATTCTGACATTATTAACCATGTAACATTGATAACTTTTGAGTAATCATCTAGTTTTCAGTGTTTTACAATGTATTTGTATGATAAGGCCATTAGTAGAGGCCCCAAATAATTGTACAGAAAATATTGAGTTCAACATCTGTCTGCCTTTGTTTTGTTTCCTTCATGGGCTGCCATTTAATTTTTTACCAGTGGTGGAAAAACTTCATCTCTACACTTTTTCCATCTACAAAATAGCTGCATTATCCAGCAAAGGCAAGAACATCAAATTAAAGCTTGGTTTCCACATAATCTACACAGTCACTATCAATCAAAAGAATGACCTGAATAATCACACGAATGAATCCATGTTCTCAGTGTCTCCAACAATTTCCAATATTATAACTATTCTACCACAGTGATTGAGATTGGTACAATTGTTAAAATTCCCTGTACTGCTGCAAGCATGGTTTCCATGGAGGCATATGATTGTACTATGTGCTGTAGCAGATCACCTTCACCAGTCATGGAAATTTAACCTGCCCCCCCCTCTTTTTTTCATTGATAGCACTGGTAGTGGCATATTATTGACTCTGGATAATGAAATTGTCTTGTGTTTGCCAGAATAAAATTCTAAAAATCAAACAAATTGTACTTCACCTTTTTAGGCTCTCCATCAGCATCTTCTCCAAAGCCATCCAGTTTTTGATCCATCTCATCACCACCTTCACAAATTTTCTTTCCTTTACACAGTTCATACACATGAACAGTACGTTTTCTGGCATGTCCATGTGTTTTGGATACAATTTCTTTAATTTTTGGGTGGTCCTAAAGTACATAAATATGTAAATGAATAATGTTAAATTACACAACAACTAGAAAATAATAAAAATTCACCTTTACATGGATTTTACAATGAAAATCATTTCCTTTTTTCTTTTTTAAACACTCATTTCCTTAATGGGTACCATTTTCTGAGACATGCTTAAATTTAACTTTTCACACATTAAATTGTTTTTATTTCAATTGCATTATTATTAAAGTATTGGCAAATAATTTCAACAAGAAATCACAGGTTTTTTTAACCATGTGTCTATGTTGTCAGATAGGGTTCATGCAATAGCAAATTTCATATAGCAGTTATAAGCTAAAGAAATAGACTTTCATCAAAAATAATAGAAAGCAGCTGTACAACATACAGCATTAGAGATATAAGCAGACATCACAAACTGATGCTACTGATTTGGCAAAATTTGAATCTTGTATGAGTGTTGTCAGTTGGTGGAATAGTTTCATTACATAGGATTTTTGACTGCATTACTTCTTATTCATCAGAAGCCTGAAATATATTTTAGGTAGTCTGGAAGAAAAATTATTGCAACTTTTCCAGGATTTGTATACTAGCTTTCAAGAAAAAAGTATTTAACAAAGGTGAAATTGAACAGAACAAGAATACAAAAATAGATTATATTGCAGAATGTGCTGAACACACTCACTGTACCCTCTTTTGTTGTTTTAATATCTTGACTAATCACAGTACCAGCCACTTTATGGTATTGTTTACTTCTACAAAAGTTTCTGGATTCCACTGGGCACTAGCAAAGCTATCTCTTCTTTGTTAAAATTTAATTCCAAAAGTTTCAAATAATTTGATTTAAATATAAGAAAATGGTTATAAAAATTTGTTACTTGGGCTTTAAACTTCATATATGCATACCTAATGGCATAAAAATTTTTGGGTGCTTTCTAGGTCTGGATGGTGAACTTAAAATATAATTCTGATGATAGGAAATACCCTACAGAAAATGCTAGGATATGATGACAAGGATTAAATTTAGGTTGACCCCAGTTTTTACTTTTTTTGAGGGATGAACTTGAAACCATGCTTTTAAAAACACACAAAAAAGGTTTTTTTATTTAATTCAGTATCCATTATTCCTTAAAGAGCACTCACAGATCTTTTATAATTTTAGATTCAATTGATAAATAGGATGGAAACAAACAAAGCAAAATTTGATGTAAGACTATGGTAACTCATTGAATGTCAGTACAGTGATCATTTTCTATGTATATGGACTAACTTGAAAAGAAAACTTCTTGTAATGATGTTCCAATTGTCTTGACATATGGCAGCAGAATTAAGCTTCAAAAGTATGTATCATATTGTTTGTGAATCACAAAGATTTCATTCAAAACAACATCAGCCTATAAGGAAGATGTTTAATCTAATAAAATTTCCCTTAAATTTCAAAAGAAAACTACCTCTTTTAAGTGGCATTCACACCTTTTGCTGTTCATTACCAGAAAGTATACTATCATTAATGCCAACCTCAACCTCATTAATGTGAAAATACATTCATTTTATTCAATGGACATTCACTAGCATAGATATGTAACCATTTGCATCAAAATGCACTCTAAAGTGCTAACAGACAACCATTTACACCATTCTACTATACATTAGGGATAATAAAATTTCAATTATGTAACATATTTCTCTTGCATAACTGAAATTTTATTATCCCTAATGTATAGTAGAGTAGTGTTAATGGTCACTTGTTGGCACAATGGAATGCCCTTTGATGCAAATGGTTGGCGTATCTACGCCAATGAATGCTGATTGAATAAAATGAATGTAGTTTTGGGTTAATGAGTTTGAGGTTGGCATTAATGATAGTATATTTTCTGGTAATGAATAGCAAAAGGTGTAGTTCATCTAGGTTTGCAATGAAACACATGTGACTACATGTATGTCATGTTAAATCACTGCACAAAAATACATTGCTTAAAAAATTTTACATTGAAATCAAAACGCCCCAGTAAATCGTGATTTTTACAAAATTGTCCCTTTTAACTTGGAATATGAAAAGGATTGTGATCATATTGAGCAGTACCCTTATTACCCCGACCGTCCCCTCCTTTACAACAGTTAGTACGTCATGGTCAATGTATCTGCCATCTGCCAGAAGAATGGCACTAGAAATTAATAAACCTCGCATTACCGGGTCGACAAGAAGCTTGGAACAGTAGAAGCATACGCATCGCAAGACTTTGATGATTTTTGGTATCAGAGCAACGTGAAAGACAGGTTTGGCGAGCTCTATGTGTCCAAAATGACCAGGACATTCGGTCATATTTCCAGCGCAGGTCTGACAACGTGAGTAGCGGTCAGCACAACCCTGACGAGGGTCCATTAGTCCGTTCAGCTTGGGTCGTCCACCTTCCATCGTTTCGGAGTACTTTACTCCTCCTTCGGTCACCGACATTTGTTTCTAGTGAGAAAAAAACTTAGCTTTAGCAAAATGGTTTTGTTCATCCCAAACTTAACACCCAAAATTACAACGATTGTTCGAAAATCATGAACATCAGAACGGGAAATAAACGTGCTTACATTGTGTAAGGCTTAATTTATCACACATCAACTTACGATTTCGTCGGGACTGAAGATTCCAAACTGCACTCGCTGCACTTTCTTTAAAGGAGCTGGTGAACCAGATCCCACTCCCATTTTGTTTTTCTTGCGGTAGTACCGCTGATGTAGGTTTAGAAATGTCTAACAAATTGAAATCCTGATCAATAGACAAAGCAAAACACCATCTGAAATATCAGAACGATGACGTTATTTAAGCTTCACGTTCTTGTTCCGGTGAAAACTGTTGTTAATTCTTCCAAGCCCTGTCACTTCATACTATTTATCTCGAGTATGGTACTTCTTTTACCTACTTGTTTGTTGGTCCTTGCAGTTAGTAGCGACTTAGATTCGCGTTTTATTCACAAACTACGAAGAGCGCTCTCGAGCGCTTCTACTGTGGCAGAAATTATAACGAAGATTTTATAGGTAAAGCCGCTAATACGGGAGTCCCTTATTTCTCGCAGGGCTGCTATCTTTTCCCCAGGCTCTTGTAGGTGACTCGTTTGTCATCATATTAAACGGGCTTACGGCCTGAAATATAAAATCAAATCTTGCCATTATGCGGGTCTGCCAACTACCTGAATCATTTTCAAAATGGTTGCCGGTGGAGAAAGTTGGGAATTAACTAATTTGGAAGATAGTGCCATAGAACAGGTCGAAAATACTCCCGAGGTAAGTTACATAGAAATCTCCAGAACCCACCGTTTATCTAAGGAGGGAAAACAAAGGAAATTTCAAAGAAAATGACTTACTTTAACCTAAATAAACAGGATGATGATGACCCGGTAGATGATAAGAGTGGCGAGGTGAATGAGGAAGAGGCCGGTAGTGATGAGGATCGAGATTCTGGAGGTGAAGGAACAGGAGAAGACGACGACGACGATGAAGAAGAAGAAGAGGAAGACGAAGAAGATCCCACCGATTATCAGGATGTCTTGAGAGAGAAATGTTTCGAAATGTCTAGGTGTGTGGCTCTGAAGGAAAAATTCGATATCTGTGAAGCAAGGGTGAACAGCAGGCAGAAGACTGAAGAAAATTGTGCAGAAGAGTTACTTGATTTCGTTGGATGTGTTGATAAATGTGTAAGTATTTTATAGCTAAACTTTTCTGCCTAAATTTGCAGTTTTTACATAGAAATTTGTGCTTATAATTATTACTTTTGCTCTGGAGTCAATATACAGTAAGGACTCACTACTGCCCACCCACCAATCCCCATCCATTCACTTGAAAGCACCATTTTAAAACATGATTTAGAAGTCAATATAAGGTATGACAAAAGCACTGTCTGGTAACTTTGGGCTAGCAGAGTGGCTTCAGATCTATTGTGGATTCTTTGGAGGTTGCCCTAAATGGCAATACTTAAACCTGTAAAAGAAAGATAATGTTCATTATATATTTGATGAGTTCCAGTCCATCCTTAGTTTGAAAACATTGTAGACAAAGTTTTAAAGATACACTGTGCCAAAAATAAGAGAACATGGGATGGGCATTTCAAGCAAGACTCCTTCATCAGGGTAAAATCCCAATTTCGAGTGTCTATTGAAATATCACAATTTACTAAAACGAAGAGCTTTTGCTGCAAATGTCAGTACCTTGTTCTTTTGTTTATTTGACACAGTATTGCCTTTAAACTTTTTCTACTATGTTCAGAACTGCCAATACCGTAGTCCATTATGATAACTTGCTGTGCAAACATTTGTTTGTTTTAGGAGAATATCTGTCATCAGTGTCCTAGTATTGTAAGAATCTAATCCTTTACCACCTGTCCAGCCAAAATCAGCTATGAGAGTTAATAAGTGTGCTACAAACCCTTAATCTGTTAATCCTTTCACCATCAAACTCTTTTGGCTGAATAACATCATCTTGTATTTACCAGAATGTGGAATGTACATATATTTTAGCATATAAAGTTTTTGGCAAAAGCAATTTTTTCTCATTTTTAATGGGGACCAGTTGCAAAAAAAGCCAGCTCTTGCACATCTGGCTGGGAATCAAACCCTTGGCTCTTTGAATCTAGTGCAGTGCTCAGCAAACTAAACCTAAAAGGAAGAAAATTACTGAAGTTGCTAACCTGGCCAATAACAGCCATTCATTATTGTACTCACAGATTATTTTATATCTATTTTATATTTTAATACCAGGTTATCTTACTCTGACTAAGGCTAGAAAAGTTTACTTATTAAAGAGAGATCCCTTAGCCTGCTTGAAAGTTAATGGGTTAAGCACCATAGCCACCTTTGTTATTTTATTGTTGCTTTTCCCAGATGATTTAATTCAACTTACTGTACAAGAGGCCTCCATTGTTTTAAGGGTTAGAATAAAGTGCCAGTGCATACAAATGTCATTATTTTAAGTACAAATGTTGGAAATTGCAATTTTAACCTATGATAGGTCAAGGGCACACTTTATGATTTCACTTTGGTTAACACTAAACAATTTTTCTTGTCAAGAGGACGAGCCCTGTCCCGTAAGGAGTTAATAAAGACATTCTAATTTCCACACCATATAAACTTAGAGGAATTGCACTAGTTTATTGCAGGTTTTTAAAACTCCAGAGGAGAGTTTATCTGCAAGTGGAGCTCGTCCCCTATCTAGATTTGGACAGCTGTTACCCAACATAAAAACTAGAAAATAGGGTATTATCAGGGGCTGATCCAGATTTTGAAAAAGGGAGCACAAATTTTTTTTACAAATTCATGTCACCATGTGGTATTTTAGTGGAAGAATTTTTATGCTACCATCATCATCATGGAAACTTGAATATTGCAAATCAAAATCTCTTCTATGCCAATGTCACATTTAAATGTTCACCAGATCCAAGTAACAAGTTTTTATTTGATTAATCAATCAATGACTGATTGTCACTTCAGCTATATAATGTCTAGGTTGGTTTGTTACTGGCAAAATGTCAATTCGGTAATTTCAATTGCAATATATTCCTGAAAAAATACTTGGCAAAATATTGAAAACTGATAACAATAAAATGTTTTCAATATTTTTTGAATTTGAAATTCTTCAATGAACTACTCTCTCCTTTCTTTGGCATTTGTTCCAATCACTTCTCTCTGAAAATATTCATCAATCTTCAGTTCTTTGTGGTCAACATTTAACACCAGTGTTTTGTAAGCAAGCAAAAAATTCACATTTCAACTAATCAAAAAGGGGGGCTGCAGATCTGAAGCTCCCCTGCCTATATCTGCCTCTGATTATTATTGAAAGAAGTTCAAATTCAGCTATCAAATGAAATGCATTATGTTGTACCATAATATGAATATTCAGTGAGCATTGAAAGTTTAACATAGATTTAAATAAAAATAAAGAAACAAATTCAACTGTCCATTAAGTTAAAATAATCAACTCATCTCAAAATGGCACACAAAATTAATAGTAAAAAAGTCAAAAATCTCCCACATGATACTTATGCAGGAGAATGTCAAGAAAGCATACATGAGAGTAGTAGTGGAATTCATATGTGGGAGACTCTTGCTAAAGGTGGGAAACTTAGTGGGTCAGTCAATGATGAAATTGCTTTTAAAGGCTGAATAAAGTTCTAAGGAACTGAAAAATTAATGATTTAATCAAAATAATATTATATTTTTGTAATTCTTCTTTGCATATTTTTTAGGTTGCAAAATCATTGTTTTCCCACCTAAAATAGTACAATGGGATGTTATTTATTGTGGAAATTCTAGAAATCAAGACATGGTGGAAGTTCCAAAGCTTGGTGATGTTATGAAACTTGAAGCTCTGTTTAACCAGAAATAAAAGCTAGACATTTTATACAGTTGTTTTGCGGTCAAATGTTGAGAAATCTGATTTAGAGAATTGCTCATTTTTTCTGTTATGTTAGAGTCACTTGACTGATTCCATCAGTATCACTTTACATGCTTGTTTGCATTGCTTGTTCTGGAAACCTGGGATGCCTGGGTACCAGGTAACCATTGCGAGTTGCAGTCAGGTGAAAGGTTATCTACCATTCATCAATCACAACTCCTGCTGGTTACCCAATGGTCAGTCTTTCCGTGTTGCCCAGAAAGACCAGTCACAGAGCTCTGGATTATGTTCCACTTATGAAGTAATTTTTGAGAATTTTCAATAAATATTTTTTGTTAACTCTGGAAACTTTGATATAAATCAGAATTGTGTCATAAAACTTGGAATAATATGAAAGGAAGAGTTGTGCTAAGTTAGCCAATTTGGTAAAGCTAAAGTTTTGGCAAGTTGCAAAAGTTTTAATTCAAAATGTTAAAGTATTCCTTCTTTGTCGTTGCCATTTAAATAACTCTTCTTTACATAAAAACAGGGGCGGAAGTAGGGTATAAACATTGGGTGGGGAGTTAAGAAATTTTGCCCGACGAAAAAAATCCCCGAACAAAAAAGCGTTATTTCACAAACTCGTGATGGCTACGAGGTTGATACCTCCGGTAGCTTCTCCCCTGCGTCCTTCCCAAACTTCGGCTCCAGTATTTAGCAATGAGGTTACTTTATTCTCATTGTCTATGATCGGTTGTCGTTGGCATACATACAGTGTAACAAAAGCTGCGCACCTGTTGTAATACTTCTTGCCCATCCTACTGTCTGCTCTCATACGTAAGGAAATGGTTTGTCCCGCCAAAATCTCCATGCACTTTTGAACATTGCTTGACAGAGATTTGGCTAAGTATAATTTAATTTTGTGAGGCACTCCTTCGCACCTTCCACGAGTTATGGCCCGTGGTAAATTTTCTCGTACACGTAGCGTTGATTTCGCATGCAATCGATTTATTCCCCTGATCTGCAAAATCCCTGAAAATTTAGTAAATGAGAGGAAAATACTTTTAAGAGTAGACATGCATTCATGCTTTGTCTTTCATTTACATCGAGTCGGGATTATTCACGTCTCTGTTTGTGACTTTTGTCTATCAACCATTTGTGAGTCGATTAGTCGCGTATTGACAGGTTTTCTTTCTTGAAATCAGGGTTGCGCTTTGTACTTTTGTAGGGATCGAAATTTGCGAGAAAACGCCTGTAAAGTCAATTGGTCCAGGCTTTTTTATATCACTTAATTTCCGCAATGATATTTTTCCCGATTTTCGTTGGATTTCAGGTGTACGATTAGCGCAAGTGACGTGTCAACGGCGCGTATTTGCAGCGAATTTGAAGATTTGCAAATTTCCAACGAAATTAACTATGATGTTTTCCAAAATTTCGATTTAATCAAAATGGCAAAGAAGCTAGGAATTGAACCCAAAGTGTACACACACAGCTAAGTCGTTTCGCTGTAACAGGATGTCAATACCGGCTACGGAAAGCTGACTGATCTTTATATATTTAAGATCGATTATTTGTTTCTGTTGGTTAGTCATTTCATAATCAGCTATTCATTTCCACTTCCATTGTATTCCTTGTGGTAACTAGCGCCAATAACTTCGGCGTTGGAAATGTTTTAGAGAATTTTTGATAGAGATATCTCGCAATACTCGAAAATGCTTTTATGATATTTTTAAATATTGTTTTTACAAAACATAAATGTGGATCCCAGTGGTACACACACTTTCCAAAATAAAATTCATGTGTTCCCCGGATGATCTTGCCTAAAAGTCTTAATTTGACTTTTAAGGACGCGTGGACCAACGATTTTGAAGTTACCGTGTTTTTATGAAGAACATCAGATTAACTGTGTAAGAATTAATCTTAGGCAAATCTTTAATATACAACACTAACATAATCATTACCACCGGTAACCATCGGCGTGGCTAAGGGGATACCTGGTGGGCTTGTGCCCCCCTCCCCCCCCAAATTTCATTGAACTGATAGTTATAGCCTAAAATACGGTACAAAACATCTTGGATTGTCTCGAAACAGTATCTGGGGACCTAAAATTCAAAATTTATTCGGTAGGTTTGCTCCCAGGGCCAAAGTTCGCTGTATCCATTCTCTGAGCTCCCAGAAGGGTCGCCAAATATGTAGGCCAGGCCACTCAACTGCCGGAAACCGGTACTTGCACTAATAAGGAATTGTGTTTCCTCTTCTGTGCTAAACAAGTGTCGAATTGTCTGTCGAACAGATTTAGTGAAGATTAGAGGTACGTCTGCGAAAATATGCTGCTTTCATTCGGTTGGTGTGTGGTTTTAATTGCGCACATCGCTTCTGCTGATAAATGTAACCCGTCAGGGTTAGTTAAGCGGTTGCAACAGTACTCTCCCTGTGCCCATCGTACGGAGTTAGGAGTTCTCATTGGTTTTGGCTACAACCTCAACCTACCTTACGCAAAAAGTGATCTTGCCTTTCTGGGCATCGATCGTAATGATATACCAAAAGGAATCATAACTCAAACCTACTCTGAATGCGACTGCGAGAAAAGTGTGTGCCTCTCCTTGGAACAAAGTGAATTGTTGTTCGATATCAGCATTGACCGCGCACGAAAGCAAGTCTCGAGTTTAATCAGTTTGTCTACAACGTGTTGCGACATCCAGGAGGCACTGACTGGATTGTTTTATACTTTTGGAGAGGAGCATCTCCGGCACGTTCCCGATCTTCTTCTATATGTGAGCACCAAAAGATGGCAGAAACTTGGTACCGCACTACTGCTGCGAAGTTGGTGCAAATCATCGGATCGATGCAAGCACTTGGCAGAGAGAATCGTGGAGGGCTGCAACGACGTAGAAGTTGCAAAGTTAGGCTGTTCTCCGCCAACACCAAAAGCGTGCGATCCGGACGGAAATTATTGCTGTGCGACTAACAACACTTGTTGTCAATATGGTGAGATGCTTTAATTCATATACTAAATCTTACTACATCATAACTCAACAGTTGCGGTTCTCGGCACTTTATTCTTTGTTGTTTGTAAAACAGCAGATAGGGTTGTATCAATACCTTCGGCCGACATCCCGAGGGATTCATAAAGCATTGAGTCAACGCATGAGTGGATGGGTGATTGCTTAAAACGGCGTTTTAGAAGTGGAGAGTTACGGCGAGTGGGGGAAGGTTATCTATGGGCTCGAGAGATTTATGCTTTACACAACCCGACTGAACCTCCCGATTCCAACATAATGAAAGTTAATAGTTAAAAAGTGTTTGTTTATCCTGAGAGGTTAACTAAATAGGCGTTCCGCCGACTTTTTCTTGAAAGAATCCTCTTAACGGTCGGACCTCTCTGTAAGACTGTCACATCCCAAAGACGGACACCTAGTTTGGTCTCGGCCGTTTTAACAGTGGCGTAACGGACTATGGTTAGGGTTAGAGCAACTCCTAAGGGCCCCCGACCTCTAAGGGGCCCCCGATGAATCTGTAAAAACAATTGAGATTAAAGTCTTCAAATTACGTCGATACGGGGGGCCCACGAACGAAAATGTCCTAAGGGCCCCCAGTAGTTGCGTTACGCCACTGGCCGTTTATCCATCATTTCTCTATAACCGAGATCTCTCTAAAATGGACACCACTCTAAGACGGACAATAGACACTTTTCAAGTGGAAAAAGGTTGAAACTACCTCCCAGAGCCGACAGATAACAGCTGATCAATAGATTCGGATGATGAAATTTGAATATGTCATAATAACGAAGACGACTTGTGTTACAAAAATTAAAAAATTTTACTGTCGTATGTTTAACCATCCGAAATACATTAAAGGGCTTTCGCTCGAAACGTCAAGACCTTCCTCTCTCGGCAGAAGGACAAACGCTCAGTGACAAAACTTAATCCCTTTAACATGATGGCCGGTGTCAGATTACGTAACACCTAGTTTTCATATAGTTGTAATTCAGTCGGCGATTATCGCCAATCAAGTCTTACAACAATTGCGACTTAATGGAAACGCGAGTCATAAATGTTGTAATTCTATGGGCGATCAATCGGCGAATGCTGTAGAAGTTGAATCAGGTTCAACTTCTACAACAATTACAACAGTCGCCGACAAATCAACATTTAATGAAAACATTAGTTGCCGACTGTCTGCTACAGAGACGTGCCATTATCCCATATAATGCTAAATAACCAATCAACGTCAAAAGTTCTTGTTCACTTCACGTGTTTACTGGACCCTAGTCACAGTAAATATTTTATATATTACATAAAGATGGGACGAATGCGGAGTTTAACTGACGAGCGGTTCAGGTATTCTGCTCGAGTGTACTCAGCCACCTTCCAAAGATCGTCGGTTGTATTTTGCGACAAAAAAGCAACCATTTCATTTCTCCTTTCCCTTGATTTTTTTGCGAATTCTTGCTAAGGCAAGTTGTAATACCTTTTGGTATCCTAGTTGTGAGGAATATTTTTTGACAACGTGTACTGTTCGAAGCAAAGTTGTGGCTCTCGCCTAAGTCTAATTTTTTTCCGCACCACCCACTAGCGTAGTTTCAACATAAATCGGCGATCACTAAACCGAGACGTCCTGAGCACCAGGGGGAAATCGGCGGCTAAACTACAACAATTACAACTATATGGAAACACAATTGTTGTAATGGAATCGGCGTTAATCGCCGACTGAACTGCAATAATTACAACTAGATGGAAACCAGGCTTACGACGGACAGTAAGAGCGGTCCCAAAGGTGTCCGTCTTGGAGGGAGTTCAGTGTCGTCGGGGAAGAGACAATTCAAAAACATTAATCGGGAGAAATTCAACGACAAAAAATTTAGAAGGATTAATAATAGTTTAGTAACCAACTTTTTCCAAATCATAATGTTGAAAGTAAGCATAGGTCAAGTGCGTTAACATCCATAAATTTACTACCAAGATCCCTCGGATCTTCTGAGCGCCAAATGGCGTTGCCCCTGGACCTCCATTGGGCACCCAAAGTGGTCCCCAGCATCGAAGATCATTTTGCTCGCCATCCTACCCCACCCCCGTCGGAGAACTTGACTCACTTGTGGGGGCCACGCCTAGAGCGACCACTCTATCAGAACGTACTAGAGTTTTTTCACTCATTTGTCTCTTTAGCTTTGCAGAAGCACAATACAGTTTTCTCTTCACGATTTAACCAAGCTTACTGGTGCTGTCCTTTGACTGGAGCTGTTTGCTGCACGGGCAGTACTAGTTGCTGCTCAAGTAAATACCCAGTTTGTTGCGGTGCGACTAATTCCTGTTGCTACGTGGAGTACCCAGTGTGTTGTTTTCCAGGGACATCTCGTGCATACTGTTGTGTTGCATCTTCACCTGTTTGCCTGGGAGAAAGCAAGTGCGGTTCTCTCGACCCAGACGTGGAACCGGTGGAAGGAAAGAAATCAAACCGACGTTAACGTGGCATTTTCCAGCTCAGAGCCTGGTGAATATTTTAACTCGAATGATTACTGCAACAGACTTGCAAAATTATTTTGTCATGATCATTAGAAGTTTTGGCTCCTTTACGTTTTCTCTAAAACAATAAAAGTATTAGCATTAAAAGCTGGCGAAGATTAATTATTTCTACATGACCCGACAAAATGACATATACCTACATTACATGATGTTCTCCGGATAATCATGGGATAATCGCTGCTTTTGATCAGATCGTCAAGTTTGTCCGTAATTAATTCGTATGTACAGAGACGTGACCAAGGCATCGTGACTGGGGGGAGTGCGACATGCACCAACTTTTGGCAACGTTGACAAGCTTTTTGCAAACGGTTCCTGCTGTCTGCATGATGCTTTTTAACTTAATTGGGGTTGTGTTAAATAAGTAACCCAGGTATATTAAATTGCCTGTATGGCTATAACACAAATGTAAGAAGGCACCGTAACACAAATTAATTACAGATATAATCGAATTAATATTAATTCTGATGTCTCCCCACTTGTTAACTGCTCTTTTAATGTGAATCTTTTCGACAATGTTCCTCTCACAGAATAGCACCATCAGGTCATTCAGCCTTTCCTGAATCAACGTATTTCTTAACTAGCCCTTGATAAGTTACAGGCGACTAAGAGGCTGATTACATGAAGAAAGTTTCAGCCTAGTTTGAGCAACCCGGGCTGAAATTCCACGTAATCGCACAAAAAAAAGTTCAGCCCGGGATTGAAATGACGATTGACACACGTGAGAAGATGCAAATTGCCAAAACAATAAAGGCTACTCTGAAATACTTGCCTGGGTTCACTTCCGATCTCAGTTTCAGCCACATTTACAAACCAACCAAAAAAGATGAATGTTTAAAGTGACAGGATACATCATCTTCAGCGGAACTATGTGGGGTTGAGAATGGTTTGTCATTCTAAATCTCTATGACTAACAGTTCTGACGCGAATAGTTTAAAACACGAATGGATTTAAATGTATTTACGGAATCTCGTGAGAATTAGAATAAAAGTTCTGTCAGTCGAGTAAATCAAAGGTTTATGTAAATTAGCACGACTTTGTGTCCCCGACTAGCAGCTGCTAATTAAAAAAAAGCCTTTCTTTCATGCTGCGTTTATAAACTACCAACCCTTTACGAATCGATTTTTTATGAGATGTTTTTGGTCAATCCAGTTAGAATGCGATTCTGCGCGATTTGTTCATTGAAAACCGAGAAAAGCGTCCCACATCAGAGGATACGGGACCATATTGCGGATATATACGAAAAAGGAACGCACCCATATACGTGAACTCACCTTTAATTCAGGTGAAAACGCAAAAAGAAATACTAGTGTTCCATTCCTTCCTTTCATCAAGCACAATGTCAACATCGCAGGCATACGAGTCACTGAACTGGCTGAATACTGTTTAAAAATTTGAGAGATTTCATACTAAGGGAATCCAATAACTTTCCCGGATTTTTCTCTGTATTTTATCCAACTGTCAAACAATCCTTTTCATAATCAAAATTTCCAATTGATCAACTAGTTACAATTTAAAGTTATTGGAGGTGTGTTGCACTCCCTGCACTCCTAGTTGCCAGGCCCGTAGGCGTACAGTAATTCATATTCAATATCATGATGAAGAAAAGGTGAGGGAAAATTGCAAGAATAAATAACAGAACTAGTAGCGGAAAAGGACAAGGGTTCAAATATTTCACACCGAAAACGTTTGAAAATTGTCTGACATTGTCAGTTTTAAAGAGATAAAACTGATCACAACAAAAGAACTGTAAAAAATACAAACCAAAGATAGTTAAATGTACAAAAGACAAATAAATAAGCAGTTGAGGATATTGTTTTAATTTTAACATTTTGTACAATACATAATGAGAAAGGAAACTTAAGTTGGATCTGCTAAGATGTCATCTTCATATGATGGACACACCTCTTTCACACCTCTTTCACACCTCTTTAGCCATCCAGCTATTATCTTCACTCTGTCTTTAACAAGTCACTCAAGCCCTGAAAAAATTGTACATAATGCACTTGGGTGAAATGTAATGAGATTGAGCTCAGCATTGTTTGGAATACTAGGAAGACAAAGGCAATTATATTTGGTGAACAGTGCAGTGAGGTATTTTTGTAGTTTCCTCCAGTCCCAGGGGAAGGGAAGGTGAGAAGGAAAATATGGCATAAGGAAAAGCTTTGTGTTTACAATAAACACCTGGGTTTGTGTGAAGACATTGAAAATGATGTTCTCTCATGGATATGATACATTGTTTAAAATCAATAATAATTTCGTCTTACTACAGATCATAATAAAAAGGGCCAATTAGTAATGAAAATGTACTCAGGCCTATAGACAAAATGTAATTGGATCTCAAGGGAAAATGTCATGATTATCCTGCTCTGTGTCAATTTACAATCATGAAATTTTCTCTTCATGTTACTCAGGGGATTATCTGAAATAGCATTAAAACACTGCCTAAATTTTAGCTAAATACCTAATTACCATAATAAAAAGCAATAATATTAATAATAATTCAGTATTAATCAGTGGCATAACAAACTATGGTCAGGGTTAGAGCAACTACTAAGGGCCCCTGACCACTAAGGGGCCCTCAGTGAATCTGTAAAGACAATTGAGATTAAAGTCTTGAAATATATGTCTATACTAGTGGGGGTGACAGGGTCTCCAAACAAAAATCTCCTAAGTGCCCCTGGTAGTTCTGTTATGCCACTGGTATTACAAACAATATTACTAATACTACTACTAATAATAATCTATTTTGCTCTTCTAGCAATCATAAAGATTAAAATGTAAAGAAATTATAATTATACCAAAATTTCCATTAATAGTAATATTTAACAATTATTCAACAAAGGCAAAGTTGTCAAGGGGATTATTCAATAATATTCACTGAGCCTGAGGCAAGTACTGGTAAATGTTTTAGTATAATTACACAGATGGTTATTTGAAAGAAAGTAGTGAACTAGCACTCTTAAAATCTCCTTGGTAACATTTACAAAGGTAGCCAGCATCAGACCTTGTTTCTTATTACTGTACCTTCACTGTCATATTCACCTATGGGTGAATACAAGATTTATGATGTAATTTTCTGACCAATCAGCAAGTGGGATTTTTGATGACCACCTGTGTAATTGTACTAAAATCCATTATGCATGACTACAGATTACTCTAAAATAATACATCAAACAACTAGCTGCTAAAGCTTGCTAAAGATTAACTGAATATTAATATTTATGTTACAAGTAATAGTTTTACATTTATAACCACATCTGCACAAAAAATCTTAATCGGTAAGTACCAAGTCAATTTCTAAAGATTGTAAAAAGAACACCAACTGGTAGGCACTAGTCATGAAACAAGGCAAAATTGTGAAACATCTAATGAGTGCTTTAATTGTTTAAAGTAGGCTTTATTTTACTAGAGATGGTGAATTTTTTATTGATTCTCTTCTCTGTTGGTTGGGAGAATAAATATTGCTGTTGCTCAGGGATTTCAGTAGACATGTTTTTCTTATCACAATTTCTGAAAGTACATTGCAATTGGTGTACAACCATATGTTAATTTTCGTCCAGAGAATGTGTAATCTGAAATTTGCTAGCCTGAGATTTATGGGAGAAAATATTCATAGAAAGCCCTTACCTTTTGAGCATACTCTGACTGGGTTAATCTTTTATCTCTTGTCATCATTACTTTGTCTAGAGAATCAACATTGTATCTTCGAACCTGATAATGGAATTAGCAACAACAATCACTGTTTTGTCTGGTATTTTTGTTTAGTGCAACATGTCAAATGTTAACAGATATTTTTTACAGTTATTGCCTGCAAATCCATGATCTGTGGTGAAGAGTACATCTGATTGGCTCTAACAGTTTACTATTTAACAATTAGATTTTCAAATTTTCTATAACAAGACAGTTGATGAACATGAGGCCCTAATCAACAGTGATCTCACAGGAATAGAACACAAATGATCTGGTAAATGTATTTAGTAGAAACTAATTTATCTTAGTTTTTCAGATTTATTGTGAAAAACTAGGAACAGTATAAGCATCATTTTTGGCCAAAAAATTCAATTTTATTATGGTACTTGCCCCAACTTAAAATCTGTGGTGTGTCAGATATTGAGAAGTGTGGCTAATCATACTGCAGCATTTTCATTAGACTACCAGAAAATTTGTACAAATCAATGCTAGACCATTACTGCAGGCACATATTGACTTTCAAAATGTATATTTTTGCCATGGCCTTGTTATACAATACACATTCAAAATTGTTTTCAGTCAGCTATTGTTTGCATTGTCTACTAAAGCATTAGATGTTGCAGGATAGAAGTAACCAGCAACCTTGGCTACTCCATAGTATTTGCCCGTAAAAACTTCAGCTTATTGTCTGCTTAACATCACATGATATTAAAATCCATTGCACTTGTGTGACAACAATCTCAACACTTTTTCAGCTAATCAAAATTTTAGCTACCATAAATGCAGTCAATCCTCATTAGAACAGACAACCTTAGGACTGTAGTTTGCTGTCCAAAACAGCAAGAGTCCACAGTAGTGAGGTGCAATCAAAGACATATTATTTAGTAATGTAAAATGTGCACTTGTATACAAAGAGCAATGGTATCTTTAAATTGTAATGATTCCATCAGTTTGTATATTATAAGCAAATTCTTTACAGACAGACTCACCAAACTGATCAAAAACACTAACACAGCTAAACATTGTTTAAGAATAGAAGAGGAGTGTTAATCACTTCTGTAAAGACTGGATGGAAAAAGTGGATACATGATGGTCAACAAGCAACAGCCCTAAACTGACTAGAAAATAGAACATTTCAGACATAATTGTATTATAAAAACTTTCAAGTTAACATCTCCCAAACAATGATAAGTTTAGGAAATAATATAGATGTCTGCTCTATTGAAAAAAATACAACTAAACTGTTCTATTGTGACTGAATGCATGTTAATAATATAATAGCAGGACCTTGCAGTAATGAAAGCTGTTTCAGCTAAAACCCTTATGGTTTTCTCCAGGGAGCTGGCTCCTATTCATAATAGGGAGATACCTAATAATGGGCTGTCCACAAGGTGAGAGTTCACTGTAACTAATTACTATAATTAAAAATAACAAAAACATTAATAATAACAATTTTTTATTAATATTAATGAAATAATAATGATAGTAATAACAACATTAATAACAATAACAACAATAGCAGTAATTTACAGTAATTCACCCTTCTAGAAATCATACACACCAAAAATAAGATAAAACCATTATGCATGTATACAGATTGCTACGGTAGAAAATATTAGATTGAGCAACTAACTGCTAATGCTAATATTCATTTTATTAATACTTAAGTTAACATTAAACGTTCCACACTTATATGTTTTACTCTGCCATTTCTTGATTGAGTATCTCAACGACGTTTAACTGATGGAAATAATGGATTGAACCTTTTAGTTTAGCTACGTCTGACATACCGAACGTATGTCACTTTTGTATCTATTTTTGTCACGTACGTATGTCACACTCCTTCTGTTACTTTTGACCCAAATAATATTACAGTGCTTTATCTTTTCAGGGGATACTTATAATGGTCTATTTCGTTTAATTCTAAGCTTCTTCATAGGACATTTCTATGTTTGTGAGCTAATAAGCCATGAAGGCTTTTTCCAGACCAAATTTTAAGTACACCATTGATGATGGGTGATGGTGAAAAAATTGCCAAAATTTATCGATCCATACTGACATAGTTCTTCTCTTAAGTAGAGTGTTAATAAAATGATAACTGTTCAATTCATACCTTTCCGTAAAAGACTTTGTCGATTAGTTTTATCGCCACACCTGATGCAACAACACAGCCACATATGATTCCAAATCCTGGTAAAACCTCGTACCACATCTTTGAACTCTAAGGCTCAAGCTGGATAATGGCCGGGAAAATACTTCGGATGGAAAATGCTGAACGACGAAACGAAATACAGTGAAACAGCAGCGCCTACGATATAGTAATTTTTTCAGCGGACTTCAATGCCAGCAATTTCTGACTCTTGCTCACTGATCTGCCCTTGCCAACACAGGCCCCGCCCACACGTACCGTTTTTGTTTGAAAACGCAAATATTTTTTCGTGGATTCGATTGCGTTTCCGTCAACACGTATCCGGCGAATACGGTCACCGTAAAAGGAACTTTTCAAAACCGCTTCCCAAAGTGGAAGTTTTTGGAAAAGCCATTTTCATATGCATGTGTGGACGGATTAAAACGGAACTTTTCAAAACCGCCTTAGTCATATGGTATCCCACGTGAGATATAAAATGGCAGACAAATATATCACTTTTATGTCGCTTTTTCTTGGGCATTTTTCCAAGGGCTGATCAAGGGTGGTGAATAGGGTGGCTGGCCACCCCCCATTTCTTGTGCATGCGGCTATATTTAACAACTTCACGATCATTCAATCATATCATGGCATCAACGGCTAAACATGCTTAAACATCAGTAAATTTGTTTATAATTTTTAAACATCACTGTCTTTTGTCTAAATTCAATTGGAATGAATTGAACTGAATTCGGTTAAGGTGGTAGGTGTTTTATGCTCGATATTTTGATAACATTTAATCAATCTTCACTCATTTACAAAGCTCGAATCCAACGTCCGTTCGCGCGCTTTTCTATTTTTTTAAACTCTCCCCACTCTCCGCGCCCAAGCGCAACATAAAATTAACAGTACTTATTACCAACATCTCCTCTTCTTTGAGTTTTTTCTCTTTTTTTTTTAAATGTACAAATGTCCTAGAGTATTTAGTGTTGATTATGTTTGGAACCCGAGTCGAAAGGGTTTCTTGACAACTCGACCACTGCCGGTCCTGGCTGCGACGCTGGTTGTTTCCGTTGTCTCCTCTGTATTTGCGGTGCCAGAAGTCGTTGGTTGGGTAATCGGTTCCGCGGTGTTTGTTGCTGTTGCCGCGGGTATTAGTGCTTCTGGCGTGGCCGGTTCTTCATCCATGTTGTCATCACTATCCTCTATCGCCGATTTTCGTAGAAATTTCCTGTTCCTAGTATAAGTGTATCCGTTACTTTCGACTTCGTATGATCTTATCCCGACCTTTCGCAGGACTCTTCCCTTTTTCCACTCCTTGTATCCTGGTCGGGTTGGCTGTATTCTCACCGTATCTCCTTTTAATGGGCAGAGCTCCTTGGCTCCTCGGTTATAGTATTTTGTTTGGAGTTCTTGTCATCTCCGGATGCACTCGGCAGCTCGGCAGTTGGTCTTGGATTTGAGTAGTTTCTCAGAAATGGGCAATCGGGTTTTCGTGCGACGGTTCAGTAGGCGCTGGGCTGGGCTAGTGCCATGAATACTCTGTACAGTGTTTCTGACGGTGAGGAGGGCAAGGTACGGGTCATCACCAGATGCCTTGCACGCTCGCAGTATTCGCGTGGCTTGCTTGACGGCTAATTCCGCTTTGCCGTTGGATTGGTGGTGGTAAGGGCTGGTACGAACATGCTCAAATCCGTATTTCGTTGAGAACTCTTGAAATTCTTCGCTGATAAATTGCGGCCCGTTGTCTGTTAACTACTGTATCCGGTATGCCGTACCTGGCAAAGTGAGGTTTGAGCTTTTTTATTACATTCTTCGATGTTAGCTGGTCGAGGGGGTCAACTTCGAAGAAATTTGAGTAGTAGTCGACGGTGGCCAGGTATGATTTCTCGTTGAACTCAAACAGGTCGCAGCCAACTTTAGCCCATGCTCGTTCTGTTGTGTCATGGGTGATGAGAGGTTGTTTTGGTTGTCTGTAGTTGTACGTGTCACAGGTTTCACATCGGGAAATGTAGTCCTTCAATTCTTGGTTCAGATGCGGCCAATAAATGGTTTCTCTTGCCCTCCTAAGTGTAGATTCGAGCCCTTGGTGTGCTGAGAGGAGTTCGCTTAGTATCTGTCTTCTCAGGGACTTAGGGATTACCAGCCGGTCTCCTCGGAACACAAGGCCTTCTTGGGTTGCTAGTTCATCTCTGATGTGGTAGTATGGAGTAACTGTCGACTTTAGACGTGTGGGTTTTTCTGGCCATCCTGACTGGATGAATGTCTTGACGGTTTGAAGGTCTTGATCTTTCTGGGTTTCGTCTCGGAACTCGATGGTCGTGGTTTCGCTTGTCAACAGATGATTAATCTCTTCCAGCTTGTCTTTATCCTCAACATTCCATGCGCTTTCAGGAGTTTTTTCGGTATCGCAAGTGGAATGCTCTAAATGATGGCGCCTGAGGGTTTCTGCCAGCAACATGTCTATTCCTTTCTTGTAATGGATGGTTATGTCGTATTGATGCAGTCTCAGCATCATTTTTTGGAGGCGTCGAGGAGCTGCAGATAGGGGTTTTTTGTGAATCACCTCCAGGGGCTTGTGGTCTGACTCTACTGTGACAGGATAGGTATACTGGTGGAAACGTTCCGTTCCATAAACGATGGCCAATAGCTCCTTTTCTATTTGAGCATAGTGTTTTTCTGTATTTGATAATGCTCGACTTGCAAATGCAATGGGTTTTCCTTCTTGGATGAGTACTGCTCCCAATCCATGATCGCTGGCATCGCACTGCACAACCAAAGGTTTTTGGGGTTCGTAGTACTTGAGGACTGGTGGTTCCGTGATCAACTTCTTGATTTCGGCGAAGGCTGCGTCGTGTGTCTCATTCCATACGTAAGGTTGGTCCTTCTTGGTGAGCTGTCGGAGCGGTTCAGACACCTGTGAAAGATGTGGGAGGAATTTGGCGAGATAATTGACCTTTCCTAGCACTCTTCTGACTCCAGCGACGTCGTCGGGCTGCTTCATTTCTAAGATCGCTTGCACCTTCGCTGGGTCGGCTTTGACGCTATCGGAGGTGAGGAAGTGGCCGATGTATGGCATCGACGTCTTCTTAAGCTCGATCTTGTCTTGATTAAGCTTGATCCGCTTGGCTCTGCAGCGCTCGAATAACTTCTTGAGTTCTTCATCGTGATCAGACAGCATCATGCATAGTAGTTCCGTTTCCTGTTATCAAGATATCATCTGCGACCGTCCGTACGCCGTCCAGGCCGTCGATTGCTTGGTCCAGACGTTTCTGGAAGGTCTCTCCGGCGGGAGAGATACCGAAAGGCATGCGTTTCCACTTGAATCTGCCAAAGGGAGTGTTGAGAGTCGTTAATAAAGAAGATTGTTCGTCCAACTTTACTTGCCAGTAACCGTTGCGGCAGTCAACTTTGGTGAAAACTTTGGCGTTGGAAAGTTCAGGGAGAACATCCTCAATAGTTGGCATTGGATGTCGGCATCTTTTCAGCACTTTGTTGAGGGGCCGGGGTCGAGGCAAAGTCTAATTTTCCCATTTGTTTTGGTTGTTACCAGGGTTGCGCTGATCCAGTCGGTCGGACAGTCGACTCGCTCCACCACGTCGAGCTTGACAAGTTCATCTAAATGGTCTCGTAATGGTTGTTTCAGCGACTTCGAGATCTTTCTTGGCAGCAGTTGTACTGGTGAGGAATCTGGCTCTATTTCGAGGTGCAACTCTGGGCCCAGTACACCAAGACCTTCAAAGACATCTTGATAGGTGTCTTTGATGTCCTGCAGCGTCAATCCCATCAAGCTTGGCATGTTAGGGTCTCCGTTAACTTGATTGATGATGTGGTTTGGACATACCCTCTGAATTAGTTTCATCTGTTGTGCTGTGCGACAACCTAAAAGATTGTTGTTAGCGTGCTTCTCATCAACGATGGTAAATGGAACTTTGAATTTTTTTTTTGGTTTGTGGGTCTTTCAGTTGTATCTTGCACTTGCCCAGAGGGGTGAGCGACGAATTGTTGTACATCTTAAGTACTTGCGAAGTAGGTTTAATGTGCCGTTGATATTTAGTCCCCTTTAATTCACTTTCTTTGAGGACGTTGCAGGTTGCTCCTGTATCGATTTGGAATTTTATTGTGTTTCCACCTTTGATGTCCATTGTGGTGAAAAGACGCGATTGATAAGAGTCAGTTTCTTGAACTGCGAGGATGCTTTCGTTTCCGGTAGGTAATAATTCGACTGTCAACAGAGAGTCGCCAGAGTCGCTTGAATCGTTTTCGGTCACAGAATGAAGTGGTTTTTGTCGAGGATTTGTCGCTTTTTGTAGGCATACTTTTGCGAAATGATTGTTGCGACCACAAATTCTACATCGGCTTCCTATGGCCAGGCAGAATCCCTTTTTTCTCTGATGTATTCCGCCGCAATATTTACATTGAATTTTGGCTTCGCGATTTCCGGTTTCGTTACTGTTGGTTTTGATGGCGCTGATGCCTTCTTCGCTAGCTTCGTGAAGTTTCTTGATCTGCTTCCTTGTGGTTTCACTGCTGCGGCAGAGGTCGATTGCTTTAGACAAGGTAAGTTTCCGATCTTCCAACAGCTTCTTTTGGGTTGCACCATCATTGATTCCGATGACCAGTCGGTCGCGTATGAGAGAATCCCGTAAACAAGTGCAGAAAGTTTGTGCCAGTGTTCGTAGGGCAGTGATATACTGGTCAACTGTTTCGTTTTCTTTCTTCTGTAGGCTTTTGAGGACGAATCTCTCATATGTCTCGTTTGTTTCGCCTAAGCATAGTTCTTGAAACTTGTTTAACACGAGATCTAACTTGGTGCGGTCGTTTTCCGAGGCAAAGTCCATGCCTTGAAGTATTTCCACAGCGTCTTCTCCGACGCGGGAGAGGAAAGTTGCCGTTTTAAATTCCTCTTTGAAGCGATTTAGTCGTGCTAAAATGGCGTAATTGTCCCACGCACGTTTGAATTTCTTCCATTTGGTTGCTAGATTCCCTTCGACCTTTAGCGGCTTTGGCATCGATAAGCCTGCTGGCAAGTGGCTGGTTTGTAGGTGCTTCGCTTGATGCTGGGCTCGTGGTTTCTTCTTGCATGTTGTCGGATGGTAGTGTTTGTTTTTAAACTCCTCACACCATGTTTTATGCTCGATATTTCCATAACATTTAATCAATCTTCACTCATTTACAAAGCTCGAATCCAACGTACGTTCGCGCGCTTTTCATTTTTTTTAAACTCTCCCCACTCTCCGAGCCCAAGCGCAACGTAATATAAAACAGTACTTATTACCAACACTAGGATACTCTTAATATTTAAAAATGTCGATATTTTTGAATTATGAAATTTAACATTATTAAACATTACTTTTTCATTCCACGTTGCTATTTTCTTGATTTCGAGAACGCAAAAGGATTAAATATTGAAAAGAAATTGCTCATCCTTTTAATTGTCCCTTAGCAACCGCCATAGCAACGAATTATTATTGTCAAATTGTTATCACTGGACTGTTTCTACAACGTAGGTTTTAGACCCAATGATTCTTAACCACTCCTCCGTCCTTATTGTAAGATTTAAATCCATTTTGCTGAGTATTAACGTGAGGTGACCAGCGGAAGGCTGTCATTTTGGCGCGCATTGGATTGTTTTCTTTGCGAGAGACGTTGGTAATGGCGGTCAGTCCCAGGATTTGTGGCTGGTTCGTCAAGCATGAAATTCGGCTCCTGCACAACAGTCGCAGCTGGCCTAAGGGACATCATGTAAAGTCCGAGGATGGCCGATCTGCCACAAGCCTTTCAAAGAGTCGAGAGGTGTCTTTATTTGTCGAAGGGGGAAGGTGGGTGCTGTTGAAGATATACAGAATTACCCATAATGCAATAGAGGCATAACATGGCTATAGCGTGATAAGGCTATGCCATCCATATACACAAGGGCGTGTTATGCGTGATCACTGCACGGTATCGTGCACACCTCCACAATAAGCGAATCACTGCCTTTGTTTACATGATTGGTAAAGGGCGGGACAAAGGCAGAGCAATCGGTCTGTTCCGAAATTGGCTGACATGTCGTAGCGAATTGAAAGTATAGTTGGATGAGTAATTTTGAAAAATGAAAAGCAGCTCCATTCATGCATGAGACGAGGACGGAAACATTTTCAAAATTATTATGGCATTGCCATAAAAAGCAGCACTGGAAACCTTGCTGAAATGAAAAGCAATATCCTTGCTTCTCTCTTTCATTGTGCTTCCACTGACAAGCGGCCGTTTGTCGGAGTTTGTCGGAGCCAATATAAAGCAATGCAAACTTTGATGGGTCTTCTCCGGCTATTTATGCAGCTGAGTACAAGGAGAAGGACTCTTCAAAGAAGAGAAGGAAGATATTGAGAGGGAAGAAAAAGAAGAAAGAAGACAAAAAACAGAAGGCAGAGGGGGAAACATATGCTGCAGGAACATTTTAGCTAGTATAGACACAAAGAAAGGTACTTTCATTGAAGTCAAAACATTACTTAATCTTAAAATTCCATTTACTGCATATTAAATTTTTAGGGAACTGTTCACAGCTTAACACTTCTCCCACTTAAAGTATTTAAGTTAGTGCATTCAAATTTATAAGTATTGTTTCATTTTAATGCTTCTACACAGTAAACCTAAAAAAACAAACAGTAGTTTGATTCATGTGGAAATAAAACCTGTCAATCAAGACTGGGTTTGGCCGAATTGCTGGTGGTTGCAGAAAAAGTTGAATATTTTCTATACTAAACATGTATATATGTAAATTTTAGGTTTATTGTGTAGCACTATCCTCATATAACATATCCTATTAATATGAACCGCATAGGTTATGTAATATTGAAGCTATAGCTGTTGGCATGAAGGCTAAAAAATGGCTTATGAGGGACGTGGCTTGGTTAGCATGGCAACTATTTGATAAAATAAAAGTGTCACATAGTTTCTTTCAAAGTGGGTAGATAGATGGTAGCAATAACAAATTCTGATGAGATGAGTTTGGAAATTTTTAATGTTTTAGTATCCTACCACCTTAAAATACACAGATAGTTTCAACAATCGTTTTTCATAAAAAGTGGCAAAACTTGGGTAAGTGCTTTTAAAACAATTTTATGCTCTGAAAATCGGAGACTTTTATACACGTTTTGATGCCTTAGCCAAGCCCCTTGTAAAGATCCTGGATCAGCGCTTGTTTTCGAGTCTAATAGAGTGTCTAGCGATTTACCTGGCTTTTCTGAATGTTCAAACTGACTACGTGTGGAGGAGGCTTAACTTTATCAGGTAAATTTCACTCCCGATCATCTTGAAGTCCAGTCTGAAACGTCTTGACAGAAGACGAAGACAAAGAAGATCTTGAAGATTTTGGGTTAGGCCATGACGTACAAGTGCTTGGTGGGATAATTTCGCGGCCCAAGTAGATTTTTAGCGTTTTCAAATTGTGTATTCGTATTCGTGTGGACGGGTAAAAATGATTAGAAAACGCAATCGTGTGGACGGAAATATGTTTGAAAACGGAGAAAAATATTTCGGTTTTCAAACGAAAACGGGTATGTGTGGACAGGGCCAGTTTTAGCCCCCGAAAAGATGAATATTATCAGTGGACAAAATGTGCTTAAATAGGTGAATATCGTGTATCTACGGGAAACCGTTCTAGGATTAGGGTTGGTTAACTCATCCCCCAGTTGCAGTAAACTCATGTCCCACCTCCCACCTAAGCAACAACCTAGTACATGTGGGAGCCTTCATTTCGTTGAATAGATGATATTCATCTACTTCCCACGTTTTGTCAATGGATGGTATTCATCTTTTCAAGATGTGAGCCTGACCTGCTTTTGCCCATTTATAGCCAATCAGCATGTTTTAGCTAATAAAGTTATTAGCAACGATGTTACTCTGATATCAATAATTACTTGGACTGTAGGGGATCAATGAGGCGGACTCAACCATTAACTAATAATTCCAACAACCAGTGGGTGTTATAACGCCAATAGAGCGGTGCAACCCACCATTTTGAAGGGTATAAGGGCAAAGGTAAAAGAGAAAAGAGGGTAGTATCAAGGCACCACCAGGACAATTTTGTTCATTTCGAGTGCAGCAGATCCACCTGGCTATGGGAACTATTAACTAAAGGGGGAAAAAACTAAGAGGGTGCATAAGACCGCCCACAAAAATAAAGGGGAGGCGATCTTCCCCCGAACATCCCCTTCTGGTTGCGAACCTGCAATAAAGTAATTCTACCGAATATTATGGGATATAGCCTGAGAAACTGGTTAGTTAGTCCAGAATGTGATACCTTTATCTTTGCTCAATTCATATCTCTCAAATCGAAGTCAGAAATTCCAAATAAATGGGTTTTTGTCATCAGAAAAAATTATTAGATGTGGTGTGCCACAAGGCTAGGGCCACTGTTCTTTTTATTGTACATAAATGATTTGCCCCAATGTCTATCAAAAACAAAACCTGGGTTATTTGCTGATGACACAAACCTAACAGCCTCTGGGGACTCGATAACTAGTCTTGAAGCTGCAGTGAATTCTGATTTAGAAAACCTTAGAAAATGGTTAATTGCCAATAAACTTAGTCTCAATGTCGCCAAAACTGAATTTATATTAATTGGCTCAAAACAAATGATTAAAAGTATTTCAAATTTGCAACCAAATGTGGAAATTGAAAACAAACAAATTAAACAAGTGCACGAGTGCAAAACTCTTGGAGTGACAGTCGACCAGTATTTGTCGTGGAAGAGTAACACTGAAAATATTTGCAAGAAAATAACATCAGGAATTTCTGCACTTAGACGATTAAAAGATTTTGTTGATAGGCAAACACCTTTTTCCGTTTATAATGCTATTGTTCGCCCATACTTCGATTACTGCTGTGAAGTATGGGATGTGTTCAGTGAAACACAATCAAAGCGACTTCAAAAACTCCAAAATAGATCCGCTTGAATTATCATGAATATGAGCAATGACACAGATCATTCTGTAGCATTGCAAGCATTGGGCTGGAAGACACTTAAAGCAGAAAGGAAGATAGCCAAGGCAAAAATGATGTATAAATTATTAAATAACATTGGCCCTCAATCACTCACCAACTTATTCACGTATAAAGGTGAGATGACTACTTATAATCTTCGAAACATTTCAAGTAGTCTTTGTTTACCGAAACCGCGTACTAATAATTTGAAAAAAAGTTTTATGTACGATGGATCATTCCTTTGGAATTCTATTCCTAAGGAAATAAAAGAGAGCAAATCCCTTTCTTCCTTTCGAACGAAAATCGCTGCTCACATTGATAATTAAAGCAAATCCATGCATCTGTAAATACATCATTACCTCGTATACTACATCTTATATCTTAATACTTAATACAATAGTTTTATACTATATCTTACATTTTGTAAATAGCTTTTAAAAACTTTTCTTATTTGCTGTATACTTCTACCTCACACGCCCCTCGTGGAATCAGCTTCAGTTGACGAGGTCAGCGTGTTTAAATAAAGTTATCTATCTATCTATCTATCTATCTATCTATCTATCTATCTATCTATCTATCTATCTATCTATCTATCTATCTATCTATCTATCTATCTATCTCAGGCTCTCTGGGCTAGTAGATGTCCTGTACACATTCACGTGCATGCTCTAAGTCGGTTTCTTTTTATGACAAAAGGGCAAATGTGCAATATTTCTCCTTTCGCTATAGATTCTTTCGGGTAAAAGTTGGAATTCCACTCCCTACAGCTACGCTAAAAAGGATCGATAAATTCATGGTCAATCCTCCACACCCACAAACCAGCCTACAGGCTTCACATCCACAGTTCTACCATGGAGGGGGAGGAGATGGGAGGAATTGTCCCAGTGTGCCACAAAATACGGGGCCCAAAATTGTAACGTCAATAATTAATACTTATTGACCGAGCGCGAGGTCTGTACTAGTGAAATATTGGACTGATGTTTTTAATTACGGACCGAGACGCGACAACGAGTCGAGGTCAGTGCAAAGACAGAGGTCCGATATTTCCCTAGTACAGATCTAACAAGCGAGGTCAAAACAAAAAATTGCTTGCTATTAACGACAGTCCGTGGAAGCTCTGAACCTCGCAATCTCAAACCTTCAAACATCACTTTTCAAGCACAGAAACAGTTCTCATTTTGTATTGCCAAAACGCAGAAAATGCCGAACAAAAACTGCAAAAAAAAGTTTCCGAGGTAATACAAAAGTGCTCCTCTAGGGGTGCCAGGCACCCCTAGAGGAGCACTTCACGGGTCATTCAATATATTTAGGCTTTCCCCTTACGTGGTGGCATAACGAAGCTACTGGGAGCCCTTAGGAGATTTTCGTTCGGAGGCCCTGTCACCCCCCTTAGTGTAGACATATATTTCAAGATTTTAATCTCAATTGTCTTTACAGATTCATCGGAGGCCCTTAGGACTTGCTCTAACCCAGACCATACTCCGTTACGCCGCTGCCCTTATGAAAGTCTCCGGTGCTCCTATGCACGTGCGTAATTGAGACGTTTCTCCACGTCGGTGCATTAGGGAACATTAAGGCCCTGTCCACACGTGTCCGTTTCTGTTTGAAAACACAAACTTTTCAATCCCTTTTCAAAAATATGTCCATCTACACGACAGCGTTTTCGAGTAGTCTTCGACCGTCCACACAAATTCGCAAACATGATTTGAAAACGATAACCGCCTACTTGGGCAGCAACGTTATCCCACTAAGGACTTCTACGTCCTGGTCTAACCCGAAATCTTCGAGGTCTTGTTTGTCTTCGTCCTCCATCAAAACATTTCAGACTGAGCTTCGAGACTGGAGGTGAAAGTAACTTGATAAAGGTGAGTCTTCTCCCGTTCTCAGCACGAATATTCAACTGAGCTAGATTGATCTCAAGACACGGCTATTACGCTTTTAAAAAAAGCCAATGCAAAAGTGACACAAAATGGATACGTCCGTCCACCGTTTCAAATCTTGCACGGGATACCATACCACGAGATGATAGATGAACGATCGTCAAACCCTATCCTCAGAATAAACGATTTCTGAGCCCAAGACGGGGATCCAACCCGCAACCTTCATTTCATACATCTAACATATAAATTTCATACCATACCACGACGTAGGCATTTTTGAAAATTTCAGTTTTCGTCCTCTACACAAGTGTAGGAAAATGGCGTTTTCCTACAGTGGATACGTGTGGGTCGGGCCCTAAGTGTTGCAAAAAGAGTTGATTTTCAACATCTTTGTTGCGTGCCTGTCCTCGAAAACAAATATTTTGACAAATTTCATGGTGCAGAGAACGACGATGATTATAAAGCTTACGTCTGTCTTGTAAAACTAGGGGATTTCGTTCATTTGTGACTTTCTATAAACAATTATTTAAAGCTCTATGAATATACAGTGGATTTGTACAATGGCACACAGGGTTTTCTTGAAAGAGGAGCTATCATCATTACCAGAACCCTTTCGGTAAATTGGAAATCAGAGGATCTGGCGAAAGAAGATGAATATGCCACAAATTCTGGGACATTAGCATGGCGTATCAAGCGTAGCCAATACTATGCTAATGAAAAGCGATTACCAGCCAACAATTTAAGAAAATAAAACAAGAAGCAAACTCCGAAAAACAACGTCTCGAAGACTTAAGATTTAAGTCAAGTCAAGTCAATTTATATTCACATTTTTACGAACTTCTTATTTACATAGATAATGAAGTTAGGGTAAGTTAACGCTAGTAGTGGTATAATTAGAAATAATATTTCAAAAAGTGGACATTGATTAAAGTAACAATAGCTTTCGAGTTAATCAATTTAAGTATAAACAAGACGAATGTAAAAGGTAATATTTTGACCCTATTTCGAAGACATTGTCGAACCTATTATCTTATAAACACGCTGCTATTTACATACGCTCTGTAGTACTCGAATACGTAGTTTGCGCATTCGACGCAAAAGTAGTAAGAATACTTGCAGTTTTTTAACAGTTGATTTGTCGAATAAAACGAGTTGGCACATGTTTCCCTATCTCCAGCACCCCTTGGAACTTGTGAAAAGACAAAGACAAATTTTCACACTGCTGTTGGTATACAAAAGTGCACAATATGTTGAGCCTCCTTTACTTTTTCAACTCACTGTAAACCATTTTGAACTGTAACCACTGTAAACCAATGCATTTTGTAAACCAGTTCTTAACTTTGTTGCGGTTAAAAGTACCAAGGAAAGAGCTCTTGAAATTGATCCAGAGCTTTAATAGTTGATGTACATCAACTCTTACACGAACTTGGTGTGGAAGCTTGATAGTATATTTCACAGGGCGAAAAGAAGCAAAACAAAGTTTAAAGAACTTCGAAGTTAACAAAAAAGATAAGAAAGAAGGAAAACACAGTTGGTAAAGTTGGTTATCTTCACACCAAAGCACTCGATGTTTTGGTTTTTGGATCAAACAATGCATCAAAGACTGCATGAAGATATGTGGCTGGTTTGACTTATTCAAACACGATTTTTGAAGCAACATGAATCACAACCCAATCCCAATGTTACCGATGAGAAACGATGCAACATCACAATTTTATTTTCGAAATTTATATTTTAGAAGTGTGAGAGCTTGGAGATATCTTGAGATGATAGGTGAACGATCGTCAAGCTCTATCCTCAAAAAAACGATTTCTGAGCCCCAGACGAGGATCGAACCAGCAACCTTCTGATAACCGGTGAGACGCTCTAACCATTGAGCTATTTCAAGATATCTCCAAGCTCACACACTTCTAAAACATAAATTTCATCAATAGGATTATTAACATATAGTGGCTTCGGCTTAGGTCGCACATATGTCGAACTTGCACCTTAGCTCACTTTCTAATTCTTGGTAGCTCAGTGGTTAGAGCGTCTCACCGGTCATCAGAAGGTTGCGGGTTCGATCCCCGTTTGGGGCTCAGAAATCGTTTTTCTGAGAATAAAGCTTGACGATCGTTCATCCATCATCTTAATTTTATTTTCCTTACACGAGATTTGGTTGGCTTCATATCACTAAATTCATAAAAACTCATGAAGTTAGGAGAGCTACCTTGAAGCTTGTAATGCCATTGCATGCAAAGTGTTACGCAGTGAATTCTCTCTTAACGGATACCTCTTTAAGACGGACACCTCCTTACGATGGACACCACATTTGGTCCAGACTGTTTATCCTTTATTTCACGATAACCAAATTCTCTCTAAGACGAACAACGGACACTTTTCAGGTAGAAGAAAGGTTCAAAACACCTCCCAGAGCGGAGATGTAATGGCTGATCAATAGATTCGGATAATCAAATTTGAATATGTCACAATAACGGAAACGACTTATGTTCCAAAAATTAACAAACTGTTTGTCGTATGTTTAACTACCCGACAAACATTAAAGGGTTTTCGCTCAAAACGTCAGTACCTTTCCCTTGTGGCCAAAAGACTGGCGCTGAGTGAGCGACTCTTAATCGCTTTATTCCTGATCGCCAGTGTCAGAATACGTCATCTCACCCTGAGACCGGATACCTCTCTATGACTGACAGTGAGAGCAGTCCCAAAGACGTCCGTCTTAGAGGGAGTTCACTGTATTTCGACAATCGTTATAGCTGTAGGTCAAATACTCCCAGGATACACAAAACAAGCTATGTTGGTCAGGTGAAAGCATTTATTTCTGTTTCAAAAGGGAATTTTCTGTTGCAATTTTATGTCGGAGACTGGTGAATATTGTATAGGTTTACAGGTTGTGTTGTTGTCCGGAAGTGGGAAGGGAGGCGTGCAGCGCTATGATTTGTCTGATGTTAGATGAAAAAACGGAGCGGACATGGTTGATGAAGTGTAGTGAAAATCGAAGGAGTGTGATTGAGAGAAGGTAAGGCGTGAACTAGATAAATAAAGTTTAAAAGAAAACTAAAATTGTGATCTGTTGCGAAGGGCAGCTTCACGATGGCTAGCATTCGCGACATTTGTAAAAATACTTCATGACTTCATTTCAAAGGTAGCATCCTCCATCTTCGAAAACTTCTGAAGGGTAACTAAACTACCATCATGTACTCCGATAATGCATAAAGATTGTTAACCCTTCAGTGGCCAATGATTTTTAAGGTTTTTAGATCAATCCACATAGTATGAATGAATGTAACTTTATTTAAACACGCTACCCTCATCATCAAATGATGGTTTTCATGAGGGGCGTCACACAAATACAAAGAATTCATATAAAGAATTAATCTAAGTCCTAAGGTATAAAAAAGTTTAAAAAGATAAAATTTGACGATGCTCGACGTCTGACTCAATCAAACACTTTTTGAATCAAATTTTTAAAGTTGGTTATAGACTCTGTCAGCTTCGCCTCCTTTGGTAGGCTATTGAATAGCACAGCTCCACTATACCCAAAACTTTTTTTAAAAAATTCAGTTTTAGGCTTAGGAACTGAGAGGTTAATGTGGGCATTTCTAATATTGTAATTATTTAAATTTGCCTCTCTTATAATAAATTTATCTTTTAAATTTGGAGCTGAGTGGTTGTTTAATATTTTGTAAAATCAAAACTAATTTATTCAATTTAAGGCCCCGTCCACACGTATACGGATTCGTTTGAAAACGCAAACATATTTTTCCGTTTTCAAAAAAATTCGCGTCCACACGTAGCGCATCTAAATCGTTTTCGACCGTCCACACGAATACGCTAAAACGACCGAAAACGCTAGAATCACTTACTGAGTATGCGCTATTATATATTATTACATTCCACTCCTCTGGGCCAACTATGTCGTTGACGAAACTAGCCCACCAAGCACTTGTTCGTCCAGGTCTAACCCAGAATCGTCGAGATCGTGCTTGACGCCTTCTGTTTAAGCGTTTCACGGTCCCAATTTTTGCGACTGGCAATGAAAGAAGCCTGGTTATGTTCATTCACTTCCTTGCATAATGAGCCTGAAAACTTAATATCGCAATATTTAACTGAACATATGCGATAAGGCTTGAAATAAGCCCGATTAATATCGAAAAAAACCAGCTTGTCTGTCCGCCATTTTTAATTTACCAATGCACCGATGCACGTGGATGGACTGGATTCGAGACTATTACGTCATCGTTTTCAAAAAATTCTGTTTTCATTCGTCCACACGAAAACGCTAGCGTTGCGTTTCCAAAAGTTTCCACTCTGGACACCGTTTTCAAAAGGTTGCGTTTTCGGTGAGCGTATTCGCCGGATACGTGTGGACGGAAGGCGAATCCGCAAAGAAAACGTTGCGTTTTCAAACGAATCCGTATACGTGTGGACGGGGCCTAAGACGGTCGTTCAGATTTTTCCATGACATAGCTTGGAGCAGATCTGACGACCTCACATAATTAGCACCTGTCATAACTCTTGCTGCCCTATTTTGTAATTTTTGTATTTTCTCTATAGTATGAGACTGTGTATAATATCTTCATCGAAGATAGAGATCTAGAGCTCCCTAAGGAATACAACTGGACTGTTCAGTAATTATAAAAAGTAGCACACTCAGAATCTCATAGAACGCAGATATTTTGCGCCGGTGAACTCACTGTTTCCTTGACGGGGGTAAGGGGAACTATCCTAACAACTTCAAAACAGTTGTTCTTTAACGGAATGTAGTAATGTTACAACTGTTCTTCCATTGCAAGTTCTTTAATTCTGATGTTAGCTGCAGTAGCAGCATCTCTCCTCGGTCTAAAGATCGGGGCTGCCGGGTTGAGCGGTGCTTTTGACTTTCTATCGCAAGACAATTCAAGGGGATATAAATGTTGTATCGCCCTTTACAGAATTCCTTTACCAGTACGCAATTTCGCGGCGCGTATTATCCCGTCTCCTCCTTTAATAAGCTCCACGACAATTCAAATTTTCCAATGATTGCGATTTCGCCGATCTCCTTGGATAACCACCACGTCTCCAACTGAAGGATGACTTGTCTGTACCCCACCAGCTCGTCTGTGTTGTTCTCATAGACTACGGACATATTCCTTGGTCCATCGGTTCCACATCATGTCTTTACAATGGGAAAGGTATTTTGCTCGTCGTCTTAAATCAGTCTCAGGAATATGATGTGCGTTTAGTTCGGGCAAGTCACTGGGATTCTGGTGTAGCATCGCATTTGGTGTGAGTAGAGGAAGCTGAATGTCGTCCTCCAAGTATTCGAGCGGTCGATTATTTACAGCAATTTCAACATCCAATACTACCTCCTGTAGTTCTTTCCATCTCAAGATACCGTTGCCGATCACTTTGTTGAAGGCGTTCTTGAATACTCCAATTAATCGTTCATATTGACCTCCCCACCACGGAGCCCTGCTGAGGTTAAAATACTACGTGATGGATTGTCGTGCCAAATAATCGTGAAACTTCTCATCCTTTTGTACTTGTTCAAGCCACTTAGCTGCGGCCTTGAAAGTTCCCGTTGTCAGAGTAGATAACTTCAGGTCTTCGACGTCTGGCGATGAAGCTCTTAAAGCTGGTAAGGAACTCGTCAGTTTCTAATGACGGTAGTAGGTCCAAGAAGACCCCTCTGGTCAAGCTACAAGCAGATATAACCAGGTATCCTTTACCCTCGGTTTTGGCTCTCACTAGATACTTCATGGGTCCTGCGAAGTCAACGCCTATCACCTGATATGGCGTGTCTCCTTGGGTACGTGCTACTGGCAAGTTGCCTGGAGGTGGTGACTCGAATGCTCGTATTTGAAATCGTTTACATCCCCGACAGCTTCTCCTGACTTTCTTTACTAATGGCCTTAGTCTGGGAACCCAGTATCGTTCTCGTACTCTCGCCATGGTTAGTGCTACACCCCCATGGAAGGTAGCGAGATGGGCTTAGTGAACCGGCTTCTTGGTGTATTGATGATCATCAGGGAGGTATGTAGGATATTCCCCTTGGATGCATCCTCTGCATTCTAAAATATTTTCTTTGTTTGGCTGTAAGTTTAGGCGTAGTCGGTCTTCGTTAAAGCCTTGATTTGCTTGAGCATCACGCTGAACCCTTTTTATCCACCACATCTTCTGACGTTCTACTTCAACTGACTTTAAAGGACCTGAACTTCGTTCCTTTATTGGCGTTCTGCAGTTATGAAAAAACCGTCGTATCCATGAATAAATTCGAAGAACTTTCCACAGCTCGTGCTTGTTCAACAACTCGACGAATGTGTCGTTTCCTGGAATAGCGACAGCCAACACCTCTCGCGTGGTCTTGGCTTCTGCATTACTCGCAGCACTGGGTTCAAGTGTTATATTCGGTGGCCACTGGTCACGGTTTAACGACTACTCTGTTCCGAATCCCCAATACTGGTTGTGGACCACACTCCCCCCACGGCTCCCCAGATCTGCCGGGTTTTCTCCTGTTGGTACGTGGTGCCACTGTATTTTTGTATGTTGTTGGATCTTGTTTACTCGGTTCGTGACAAATTGTTTGTATTCCCCCGTTCCCTTTATCCAATATAATGCTACTGTGCTATCCAACCAGCAGTGAAGTTCTGCTGCGACGAACTGAACCAGAGCCCGTTGTACGTTGACAATCAAGTTGGTTGCCATATGAGCAGCTACTAGTTCCAATCTTGGAATAGTTAGTCCACGTTTAGCTAAGCGTGATTTGGCAGCTACTATGTTCTGTGTGACTCCATCTGCTTGCTCGACTACGGCATAAACTGCAGTGATCACTCCTTAGCTACTCGCGTCTCCAAAAGCGTGTAATTCGATGTTCTTGATGGGTTGTCGATGTGCCATATTTGCTCTTGGCATTGTGATCGACTCTGGCAGAGATTGGAACCAATTCTCCCAACGTGCTTGTATTGGGTCGGGAAATTCCGTATCCCATGAAAGTTTCTCCCCGTTGATGTCTCGAAATATCAGTTTGCCGATTAAAGTTACAGGTGAAGCTAAACCCAAGGGATCATAAACTTTGGCTAGGCATGACAAAACTCCTCTCTTAGTTGGCTCCGATTTCTCATGAGGGAAAACTACCTTCAAGGTGTCGTTTGTTTTATTCCATGGCAACTCAAGCATCTTTGTTTCTGTCGACCTAGTTCCGAGTTGTTGTTTAGCGAAAGACAACTCCTCTTGTCTATCTGGCACATTCTCCATTTCTAGCTCACTTACATTACTGTGCCACTTGTGTAGTTTAAAAGTAGCATTTTCGAAAATCTTCTTTGCGATCGATTTCTTAATCTGCGCTTCTTCAACAGTGGCTCCACCTGTGAGCAGATCGTCCACATACAGACTTCTTCGTAGTTCCTCGACTATCTCGGGATGCTTCTCTTCCCATGATATGAGATGTTGGTTGATCACTCCACCCAGCAAGAAAAGAGATGACGTTAAACCAAAAAGGGCACGAGTGAATCGATAAGTCTCTACGTTGGACTGATGAGGGTGTTTCCAATGAAAGCGTAATGCATCACGCTCTTCTTCTCTTATTCGAATCTGTAAAAATGCTTTTTGTAGGTCTCCAGTAATCACGACTGGGTGAAATCGTACTCTCACAAGAATGTTCCATAAAAGATTCTGTAGGGGTGGCCCAGGTTGAAGGCAGTCGTTGAGAGACGGGTGGTCTACTCGCTCTCTGGCGAAGGCATCATATACTACTCTTAGCTTGGTACTCTCTGCTTCATCTCTGATTATGGCTTTATGTGGAAGGTAGAATTCTTTGCCGGTTGTGACTAGGGGCGCTGGTTCTACAATTCCTTGTTCAATTTGTTCTTGGATGACTTCGTCGTACTTCGCATAATTTCTGTCACGTTCTAACTTTTGAATAAGCTGTTGAAGTCTTCTTCGACTTCCGGTCTCGTTAGTAGGTAACTCTGGGTGATTACTTTTCCAGGGAAGGCCAGTTTCATACCAACCATCCGGACTGCGTTCTAATTGTTCCTTAAATTCTTGATAAACTGCTTGCTGTTCATCTACTGGTGAATCAGTCAATCCAAGCACGTCCAAACTGCTAAGTTGCTCATAATCGTTGCTCGTAGATCGTGTAAGCAATAATGGGCTGGTGTCTACATCTCGACCAGGAGAGATAATTGTCCATCCCAGGTGAGTCTTCTCTGCCACTGGCTCTCCTGGTGATCCCACTCTTGGTGCTGTTTTTGTTTTTATCGCTGCGTACTCGCCGGCACCCAGTACAACGTGTATTGGTAGCTTTTGTTTGTCGTCATAGTCATGAACCTTTACACCATCAAGATGTGAATGTTTCTTCAACAAGGTCTTAAATTGTGGATTCTCCACATACATCAACACCGGTTTACCTACCTTAGTTACGCTGACGTCCATCGTAAATTTGCCGTTTATTGACTTGATCTGAGCAGAGTAGTTTTCCACTTTCGTTGTAGATGAACCTAGCATAATTTCAATCCGTTTCGTCCTTATTTCCGTCGGTCTTTTGTGAAGGGCATCAATTAGCTGAGCGGAAGCGTAACAGCTCCCGGCACCAGTATCTAGCAGAGCTCTCGTTTTGATACCATCTACTTCCACTAGCACGATTGGATATATCACTTCGCTTTGATCAGGTTGATGTATTGATAATAAACCCTCGGCTTTAGGTTTGGATTCGCAAATCGAGGTATGGTGTCGTTTAGCACAGTTACGACACATCGTCGTACTGCGACATTCAGCGGCACGATGTGATCCTCCTATGCAATTAAACAATTTCTTTTGCGACAGTATTTTTCTACGGTCCATCGGTGTTTTGACTTTTGAACAAACTGATGGTTTATGGTCGTGCGAATCGCAGTATACACAGGCGTGTCGTTTACTGTGGTCTCTTTGCTGTGTGTTATAGATTTGACCCGCCCTTTGTCGCCTCCGGGTCTTGTCCTCGGTATTAAGAGTATCCACGGGATTTCGTCGGGTCCAAAGTCTCAACGCTTCAGAGAACTGCACGAAGTTCCACTTTTCCCAATTTACGTCAGTACGAACCAGATCTCCTCTAATTGCAGGAAGTTTATCAAGAACTAAAGCGACGGCCCCATCAACTTGGTTTAGTTTTTTGAGTGTTTGAAGTGATTGTACGTTGTATGTTAACTTCTCGCAAAAATCATGGATCTGCTTTGTGTCGGCCGCTGCAATATAAGGGAGATCTAATATTTCTCTAACGTAAGCTTTTGCTACTTCACTTTCCTTGCCAAATTTCTCTTGAAGTATTGCCTTTGCACGATTGTATCCTTCCGGTGTAGACGGCAACGCCTCCACCACTTTCTTGACTTTGTCACCTAACAGTTCTCTTCGATAGGTAAATTTGGTAATTGGAGCAACACTGGATTTGTCAATAGTTTCCGAAAATTGTCCCCAGAATCTGGGCCAATCCGCATAAAACCCATTGTATTTCGTTATTACCAGCTTTGGTAATTTGGCTTGTAAATTGAGATCTTCACTTGTCGATTTTGGCGGGTTGACTGATTTAGCTTGAAGCTCTGCTTGTAGTTTCATTTTTGTTTCGTGTAAGTTTCAATTAGAACTTCATCCGCTCTTCCCGCTACTGGGTTTCACATTGTACTTTCTGGTTCTTCATCCACTCTTTCAGATATTGAACATTTTCGTCTGCTTTGGCCATTTCTGCTTCTCTATTTGTATTCCAGATGTCAATTACTTCGGCTTCTTGTTTATCTGCTATTTTGCGAGCTTCAATCTCCCTTCGCAATTCATCAACTTGGGCTGTTATGATCTTTAAGGCTGCTTGGTATCTTTCTATTGCTTCGGTCAGGCCAATATCAAGGATTGATTTGGTTCTCTTCACTGTGATCCTCAACTGAGTGAGTTTTGTAGATAGTTTGGCTTCGGCTTCGTCCATTGTTCGTCCAAGGTTTGCGCGTCACATCGATTAGATAGATTTTCTCACTCTCACAAGAGATCCCGTCGGAGGTGCCACGTGTTCCGGATTTCCTTGCCTCCAGAAGGGAAAGTATCCTGAACAATTCACTCAAACTAGTTTACTTGATTTTTTTGGCTTTATTTTCGCTCGTAGCTTTACCGACCACACCTTTGCAAACAGGGTCACTCAGATTCTCATATTTCACCAAGAATGTCAACTACCACACCCTCTGCCGTTTGACGTCATAATTCCCGACAGAAGTTCCGTCGTATTTAATTCGTCGCATATGTCTCAAACACTCATCTCAAATGATTTTATTCGCCGTGTCGAATTACGCGACAAGCTGTCTCGCATGATTCGATGGAAATTCGACGTCGATTCAGACGTCGCATGAAATGTCGTCGGATAAAATGCATAAATTAGTAAAATTAGTTTTCTATCTAATGATACAACTTTTGAAGCCTCGTGCATGGACTCTTCGAGTATCATTTTCAACATGGCGTCGGAGCAGAACATTTGTCCAAGTTATGGGAACGAGAAAAAACAAGTGTTTTCATTGTGCTGTGTCAGTGTAGAGCTGGCCAGACTGCTCTGTAACGGAGAAAACTGACGATACGCGTGGCTGGGAGGCTAATAAATGAGTCGCCTGTTGCAGGGGCTGAAATATTAGACTCGGGGAAGATCTGTTTAAGCAGACGAAGATGATGAAGTAAACGATTCCACAAACGTATTAATAGCGCAATATTCGAAGTCATCTAAGCCGAGTTTCTCTTCTTATTTTGAAAACTTTGGTCTGGATAAACTCCTTCCGCTTGGTGAAATAATCAGCAACAGCACTGTTTGGCTCTCTACTCCGCAGAGGCTTCCAGAACAGAAGAATAACAATCAAAACCGCTGAATGTGGAAACGCGGGCGATTCAGCGGTTTTCATCGTCATTCTCCTAATCTGGAAGCCTTGGCGGAGGAGAGGCTGTTACGTCTGAACTGAAACTTGTCACTTCCGTTGAATTTTCGTCGCATTAAATGCGACGAAACTTCAACGTTTGAATTAGGCCTTATACACTGTTATGGTGAACTTTCACACCATGACATGTAACTAGATTTGTTAATTTATGTGCATAATTTTAATAGAAACCTTTTGTCGGAGCAAAAGTACAATCAGGAAACGTCAAAAGCACTACACACTGACCTTTCAACTCAGCCCATTTTGAAAGAGTGAGATTTTTGAGATATTTGGGACAGACAGTTCTACAGAGCGGATATACGCCAACAAACAGTAACAATTTTTTAAACAAAGTATCTTTTGAAGTGTAACCAAAATCGATCATTTTATGAGAGATTTTCAGATAGCTACGGTTGACCGTGGGAGCGAAACCGAATGCGTGAGAGATGAAAGCCAATGAAAGGTCTGCACAAGAAAAGGTATTGGGAAGTCTCTTGACGTTTTAGACACCAGAAGACAAAATTAGCAACAAATTGAATGACAAACCACAGAATTGGGGACGAAATGACAAGTCAGCCGTTTCCAAGCAAACAAAAGAACTGCATCAAATATCAGAAACCCCGACATAAATGTTTAAACTCACCACAACAAATGACGAAAGTAACACTCAAAACAGTGGAAACACCTATTATAACAGCAAAAGCACCCTACGTGCATACGAAGATACAGAACGAAATGAGGTTTGATCATAGCGGCCAAGCTAAGCATAGCAACAGGTCATACTATGCAAATATAAAATTACGTACGATATTTAGACATCGAGCAAAACATGTCCATCAACTGTTTTTTTTAAGCAATTTCTAATCATGCTTAGCATAACCGCTGGCTTGACCACTAACTGTTACATTTTTATATATAAACCATTGCGTTGGTAGATGTATATAGCTTGATACCAGAATATCGTAGATCATTTTAAATTTGCATAGCAAGACCGCTTGCTATGATCCGCTTCGCCACTTTTTGATCACTTAAAAAGGCATAGCTTTCCACAAAATAAAAATAAAATATATCAATTTAGATTCTCCTTTTAATGCACCATGTCAGTCCATTTGACGTTGTAGCAACGGGATACAGTAATAATGACTAACTTAATTAACTTAATAGATAACCAGACTAATGAATTCATATTTGAAGTTCAAGTGAAATAAATACAATTGTAGTCAGTAGACGGGCGTGTGAGCACGTTATTGGGATAGTACACGACAGACGTTATAATGGAGAATTAATTCTTTGAAATTTAATGAGTTAAGAAATGCCAACTGGATTCCCGTGTTTGGATACTGTAATCCAAATAAGGGAATCCATTTGGTATTTCTTTTATAAAATAACCACAGATAAAAAGCAGTTAACTTAATAAACACAATGATGAAGTAAGCAATTCTCCCCAAAATCATCAACTACCAATCAGAGTCAAGCTTAAGAAGATCGAACCCTGGTCCACAAAGAGAAGCCATTTCAACGCAGTGACAAACAGGAAAAACAAGCGTGTCTTTTTAAGTAATATTTCAGACACGAGTTGGTGTTCTTCCTCCGATTTCTAAATACAGACAAACAAGTTCAAAAACGAGGCGAAGTCGAGCTTTTGTAACGAGTTTCGAGGTATTTAGAAATCAGAGGAAGAACACTTAACGAGTGTTTGAAATTACTTCTCAAACGAACCAGTATTTCAGGCGAAAATCCAGCCGAAAGTTAAAAAACTTCAGCTGTAATCTTCCTCCCATTTCTAAATACTGATTAATTATGTATTACTTTTGTTTTTACATTATGAATTATTAATGATTTGAGAAGCTATTTGAAAGTCCAGCAACATACCAAGTGTTTGAATCACAGTATTCAAACACACCAAACCCGTTACGTGTTTCTTTGATAAAATACTAAGACCGAACGAACAAAACAAACTTCAGTGCACTTTCGATGGGAAATTTTCCGTGTTTGGAAACTCATCCAAACACGGGTATTAACCAATCAGAGCTTGCATGCGAGTCACATGATTAATTTTTATAAATTCAGATACATGTCGAAAATGGGCGATTTGCATACGAGAAATGTGCCAATTCTGGTTGCTGGAGGCAGTTATGCGCACCAAAAACATACAAAAAAAATGCGGTGCAATAATGAACGGAAAGAAAATATGCATTTGTTCGGCCAATTGCTGATTAATCTGAAATATTTCTTGCGAGTCAGTGAAATTGAATTAACGAATCCAATTATTTCCAAGCTTAAGCAAAATTTGAATTGCCACAACCTGAATAAAATTTGAAATAGAATAACTTGAAATTTTCTCTGAACATTCATATCAAATTTTGCTGTGGTTCGTAAAATATTTAACCCTTTCCGGAAAGATCATCCTTCTGGCCAACGCAAAATTATTATATTTGTTAAAGGGAGACGTTCTACAAGGAAAAAGTTAACCTAGTTTCAGATTGGTAAAAATAACGTTTTATGCTAGCATATATTGTCAATTTTCACTTCTTGCAAAGTTTGATTAATCGATAATTTTTATCATGTGATCAGTTCTTGCAAGGTGTCAAATCAAATATTTTGCATGGATAAAATACTGCAGATACCATTTCAGGGGTTCTAGAGTTTCAAAATTTTTCGAGAGGAATGCCCCAGGCCTACCCTAGCTAGTCTCAGACTTTGCCCTTATGCCGCGCGATAGATCAAGTTTTAGCCTGGTGACCCAAATGCGCACTGAAGACCCGCCAAAAATTATTCAGTCCGCCATTTTTGGCTTCACTTTTTGACTGGAAGCATAGGCGTACGGGGCGGGGGGCAGGGGGTTAACTTTCGCCCCCAAATTTGGAGAGGGCCAGATTCGGGTAAATAGCTCAGGTAGAATTGGGAAAAATAAATTTCTAAGCGTGATTAAAACAGAAAAAAATTCAAAAATCGGTGACGATGAACAAGAGTTTGGATATTTGTGTGCATTCAGGTTGCCATACATATATACCGTGTGCAGTATGTAATTCTTATTCCTAGGTTTTTTCTAACTAAACATTCGAGCAGAGCGATTCGGGCAGATTGTTTCTGCACCCCCAAAATGATTAGGGCCCGTCCTTTCCCCATGAAGTACGTGCTTGCAACGCGTCGGTCCCATTTCATATTGAACATTGCCGATCTAAAAGTGTAGTTTTTTTGTGTTTTTTTGCTTGAATATGGATCTATTTAAGCATTAACGTATTCAGTTTTGATAGATTTGAACGTTGCTCATCAGTCGATTTGGGGTTGGACCCCTAAAACTGTGTCGCAGAATCGAGCTACCGAAAGACGTCTAAAGACCATAGTTATTAGAAATTAATAATCTGTTTGTACATAAATATAGTACACGTGGGACTGAAGGCCCAAAGTCAGTGCCGCAGCTCCCAAACAGATACTATTGAGGTGGAGAGCATGATGTTCATCATAACTATTGAGAAGGTGATCGAGCTTATTTGTCCCTCTCCCTGTCAATAATTTTGAAAATCGGCTTTACACCCTGTCCTTCGTCAGAAAAAGTACTCACTCTGGCAAGGACCAATGATACGTTTTGTCTTGTTACGAACATTTGCGACAAGAAGTGTGCGTTAGAATCTTATATGGAAATGTTCACGCCGTCACGTATACCATCCCGAACAGTAAAAAGAATTTAAGCTGACGATAATGAAAAGGAGCGTTATTTCCGTTACTTCTTCAGCTCATTTTAAAAGAATACGGAAAACATGTAACTTTTTCATTTATGATAGATTTGTACTTTGCTAGTCAGTCGATATGGGATTGGGTTCCCAAAACCCAGGTTGATCTGCTGTTGAAACAATCATTTAAGTTGTACCATAACAGATAACTTAGGTGTACGCGGTACCACAGAATGAGAAGTAACAAGAAGGGTCACTCGAGGGTATAACGTGTCCTCACTTTTTTGGAGCCGTTCCCATACTCTTCGCTCGGCCAAAGTCATCGCAGCCAGTAAACCGCAGCCAGCCCAACAAGGATTTAATCTACGAAATGCGGTGTTGGCTCAGTAAAATGGCTATATCTTGAAAAGTATTCGACTGATTTTGATTCTACGAAGACTGGTTGAAGAGGAAAGGTAAGTGATAATATTTCTGGTAACTATAAGTTATAAAAAGATTCCCAGCTGTTAAATTTAGACGTATAGTATTATTTATACGTATTTAGACGTATTAGTTTCCACAGCAAGGAACAATAATGAACGTTATAAACAAATCAACCCATAGTTTCAAGTCTAACGCAAATCGAAGTTATTTCATTCATTACATAAGAAATGCCTGTTGTTGCATAGCTGTGACTGTACCAGGGTAATGTGTGACTCTGTATGATGGTTATTCGTTGTGACATTGATTTGTCTCAAAGAACGCTTAATATTACTTCACGAACTTGATTGTTGATTACTGAAACTTATACTAGCGCACATACTTCAATATCCAAGCCTTAAATTAAGCTGACAGAAAAATAATTCATCAGAGAAAGAAAAGAAACTATATTGATTGTGTGGGCCGCTCGAATGGCCTACTCGTTATAGAAGATATACATCTAAATTTAACAGTATCGAATCTTCTTATAACTTATAGTTACCAGAAATATTATCACTTACCTTTCCTCTTCAACCAGTCTTCGTAGAATGAAAATCGGTCAAATATTTTTCAAGATATAGCCATTTTACTGGCTGCGAGGATTTTGGCGGAGCAAAGGGTCTGGGGACCGTTTCAAAAAAGTGTGGACAAAAACTTCAAAGGTTCCCAGGCGAGTGACCCCTCTGGTTATTTCTTATTTTGTGGCGGAACCGAAGGCCCAGACACAGAGTTAATAATGAACCAGAGGTCCAACTCTCGTGAAAATTTGTCCCAAATTTTTTATGCTCATGCGCTGGCCGCCATGTTCCTGGCAAGTTCCCCCGGCAGTTTTGACCTCATACGAATTTTTGCCATTTATATGTAAACAAAGTGAAGTTTGATTGCAGTACTAAACTGTGACGTTGAAATTAGGTTTTCAAACCTATCGAGGGGTATTTGTTCAGTGAGCTTACAAAATAAAATTTACTCCACAATTTACAAATATCGTACGAACGTGTTGACAACGCTCGATGGATTCAAACATGTGCTGAATTCTTATTAATCTTACCCCGATTTTAAACAAGTCAAAAACTGTTACAGTCAAACCGGATGTTCGTGTATAGCCAACTTTTCGATGTTGCGTAGCAACAATGCAATCTTCATTTGGCAAGTTCGTCAAGGAATTTGCAACTTGCAAGTCAACCAAGAAGCATGTTACCCGAAGGGCGGACAACGCAACATCAGACAAAACATGATTCAAGTTATTTCATTTAAGTACCTCACAATAACTTGAATCATGTTTTATATGATGTTGCGTTGTCCGCCCTTTGGGTAACATGCTTCTTCGTTGACTTGCGAGTTGCAAATTCCTTGACGAACTTGCTAAATGAAGATTGCATTGTTGCTACGCAACATCGAAAAGTTGGCTATATACGAACATCCGGTTTTACTGTAAAAGATCAACTAGTATACATGTGCTTATCAGCAATTTTTTCGCTTGCCTCTTCTGGCCTTGCGATCACTCTTAAGGTGTGACGAAGACGTAAAACCACTTCAATTATGCAAAAATTCAGTTCAGACGAGCACGAAAGTTATAGGACACATATCTACACTCGGCGAGCGCTAGACCACTGACTTAGAGGACGGTGGGCTAGACGCTTGCCAGGAACATTACGGCGTTTGAATTAATCACTGATCTCTAAATACACTGACCTCTAAATAAGACTGGATAGAGCAACTCTAGTCTCGCGCTCGGCCAAAATTGAAGCCGGAAGTGAAGCTGAAAATCTCGTGGCGGCCATATTGGAAGGACCCACTTGTAATTATACGGCTATTACTGAATTATGATTTTCGCTCTTAATGGTTGTGATTTCAACGAAAACCAGTTAAGCATTCCATTTTTAGCAATAAAACGTATCTTTCGATGGTAGAGAACTTTAAAAGTGACCAGAGTAACTGAAAATCAGCAGAAATTCGATGATTTTTGCCCTAGCGAAGACCGGTGCCAGTCACCTCTGAAGAAATGTGACTAAAGTAAGAAAAAAGTTGCCGATAACATTATGTAACTTTAGCAGTTTGACAGTGACTTAACAATAAAGAGGAGATATTACCGTTTCTGTATTCGTCTTGTCTTTGTTTCTCGGATCTTGGGTTTACCAAGTGTATGTATTCGAAATTTTATTTAAATTACTGTATTTGTCAAACAAATTCAACAATTTCCTGACTATCAATGACGATGAGCATTTGACGAAAATAAACTTTGACTAACTCTTTTGCCGGGATCAATTTAGATTAAAGTCACGTTTTTGCCCTTATCAAGTGCATAGCAATGTACTACAGCAAAATTCATTATTGTTGTCTTGAGAGGGAAACAAAGCCAACCTTTCTCATACAAAATCAGAAAAAGTTAAATAAATTTGTCCTCTTCCAGCAACAGTAAGAACCAAAATCTAATCTACAGTAATACTGGATAACCTCAGTCACTGCATGCATTTGTGTAAGTGTTTACCTATCCATGGAAGACCAGTAGAGCCAATTGTGGTGAAAACCTGAATATATACCCAGAAAAACAGACATGCAAACATACCCTGTGCAAAAACTGGAAAGCTTAAATAACAAGGAAGCTTATGACTACTTGAGTCAAATGACCCTTATCATCATGGTTATTAGCGAGAATCTCTAATCATTAAGCAACGGCATCTAAGGTGGTCAAGCAAAGGTTACATGTGTCAACCCATCTATCACCTGAGAAATTGTGAGATGTTTAAACGACTGAGGTACAAAGGCGAAGATTGTCAAGGAAGGGTGTTTATCAATGTGTCGCTAACCTGGCATTAGTAATAAAATCTAGGATCCAAATCAACATTAACTTTAAGACAATGAAGGCAAGTGATATGCAAGAATATCTCACTGAAATACGACCACGAAAACCTTACTATAAGGTTTCATGTTAGAACTCTTCGAATAAACAGCCAAGTTCGATTTGCACATATTTCGATTCAAGTGTTCAAACACATGTACAGCATGAGTGGGAAATTTGCAGTTTAATACATTCTGGGGTTTTATCAGCAACAAGTGAATCAGGACTTAGGCAAAACACATCACAGAAAATTGGCAAATAATAAGGGTTACTTAAAAAAAAGAGAGAAGCAAATACACAAGAGTCTCTTACAGATTTGATACTCATTCATCGAATTTTGAAGCAAGTATACAGACGGATGCATTTCGCAAAATAAAGCATTTACGAAACAAAAAAAAAAATTCAGAATACTTATTTATTACTTAAAATATGATTAGGAACCTTAATTTCGCTGTCAAGTCATCTCAACCTGCCTGAAATTGGCGAAAAATACCGTTTAACCGGTACTACTCCTATTTACGCCATATTGTTTGGGGCATGGATGGGTCCTTCCAATATGGCCGCTGCTCCTTGACTTCCGGCTTCACTTTTTGAGCCCAATTGCTCTATCCAGTCTTATTTAGAGATCAGTGGTTGTAGAGGTTAAACGGCATTTTTCGCCAATTTCAGGGAGGTTGAGATGACTTGACAACGAAATTAAGGTTCTTAATCTTATTTTAAGTAATAAATAAGTATTCTGAATTGTTTTTTTGTTTCGTAAATGCTTTATTTTGCGAAATGCACCCGTCTGTATACTTGCTTCAAAATTTGATAAATGTCTATCGAGTCTGTGAGAGACTCTTGTGTATTTGTTTCTCTCTTTGTTTTTTAAGTAACCCTTATTATTTGCCAATTTTCTGTGATGTGTTTTGCCTAAGTCCTGATTCACTTGTTGCTAATAAAACCCCAGGATGTATTAAACTGCAAATTTCCCACTCATGCTGTACATGTGTTTGAACACTTGAATCGAAATATGTGGAAATCGAACTTGGCCGTTTATTTGAAGAGTTCTAAAATGAAACCTCATAGTAAGGTTTTCGTAGTCGTATTTCAGTGAGATATTCTTGCATATGACTTGCCTTCATTGTCTTAAAGCTAATATGTTGATTTGGATCCCAGATTTTACTGCTAGTTCCAGGTCAGCGACACATTGGTAAACACCTTTCCTTAACAATCTTCGCCTTTGTACCTCAATAGTTTGAACATCTCACTATTTCTCAGGTGATAGATGGGTTGACACATGTAACCTTTGCTTGACCACCTTAGTTGCTATTGCTTACTGGTTAAAGATTCCCACTAAAAACCATGATGATAGGGTTCATTTGGCTTAAGAAGTTATTAGCTTTCCTGTTACTTAAGCTTTCCAGTTTTTACACATGGTATGTTTGCATGTCTGCCTTTCTGGGTATATATTTAGTTTTACACCACAATTGACTCTACTGGTCTTCCATGGATAGGTGAACACTTACACAAATGCATGCAGTGACTGGGGAGGTTATCCAATATTACTGTAGATTAGATTTTGGTTCTTACTGTTGCTAGAAGAGGACAAATTTAACTTTTTCTGATTTTGTATGATAAAGGTTGGCTTTTGCTTCCTTCTCAAGATAACAATAACAAATTTTGCTGTAGCACTTTGCTATGCACTTGATAAGGGCAAAAATGTGACTTTAATCAACAAGAGAATCTACCATACAGCAGACTGAGCTCTGTGAACACTTTAAAGAAAAAAACCTAACTAATTTTCGTTTGATTTAGACCCAAAAGTTCTCCCTCATCTCCAACTCACAAAGCAGCTTCAAACAACATATTTCACATTGATTCGCATGAATGATTTGATTACTGTACAAGTACAACAATATTGATCAACCTGTAACTAGAAGCTATATCAAAAACGTGAAAAACATATTAAAAAACTTCATACTAAACCACAACAAAGGGCTGTGAACTCAAGTTTACTACATGCACTAGTGCAAACAAAATGCACGTATTGAACCTTTATAAGAGTACAGAACCCATCTTCTCTGATCAACAACATCTAGCAGTAAATTGGGTTTGCATGGTTCATTCAGTAATTGATCCCGGCAAAAGAGTTAGTCAAAGTTTATTTTCGTCAAAAGCTCATCGCCATTGATAGTGAAGAAATTGTTGAATTTGCTTGGCAAATACAGTAATTTAAAACCTCGAATACATACACTTGGTAAACCCGAGATCCGGAAAACAATGACAAGACGAATACAGAAACGGTAATATCTCCTCTTTATTGCTAAGTCACTGCCAAACTGCTAAAGTTACATAATGTTATCGACCACTTTTTTCTTACTTTAATCACATTTCTTCAAAGAGGTGGCCGGCACTGGTCTTCGCTTGGGTAAAAATCATCGAATTTCTGCTGATTTTCAGTTACTCTGGCCACGTTTAAAGTTCTCCACCATCGAAAGACACAATTTATTGCTAAAAATGTAATGGTTAACTGGTTTTCGTTGAAATCACAACCATTAAGAGCGAAAATCATAATTCAGTAATAGCCCCTAAACTACAAGTGGGTCCTTCCAATATGGCCGCCATGAGATTTTCAGCTTCACTTCCGGCTTCAATTTTCGGTGAGCGAGAGACTGGAGTTGCTCTATCCAGTCTTATTTACAGATCAGTGGATGCGCGAGGCAACGTGCGCGAGGACACAAACATCAGAGCTGCCGACACTGAGTTGGACCTCTTGTGGACTACTTACTCTGTGGCCCAAATTCAGTGCAGTACCGCTTAAGGTGGCCAGTACGATGTTGATCACGCATATTATAATCATGCAATGTCATCTAGTCAATTTGCCCACCTCCTTCCAGAAAGGTGCACATTAAGCACAACAAGACCATTGAACGAACATGAGCGACTAAAGTGCAGTACTAGGCTAGAACAAGGCTAGAACTCTTTAGATACGGCGATGCGCACGCCGTCAGATATGCAATTCTAGTACCCGATGAAAACCCAGAGAGTTTTGTATTCCACAACAATTCGTTACTGGAGTTCTATGCATTTTTTGGAAGCATCAGCAGCCCTTTCAGTTGGGAAATATTTTTAAAATGACTACCGGTACCATGAATACAACAGCAACTATGGCAAGTGAAGCAATAAAATGTGAAGTATCATGGCCCCGGCGGCTAGCAGTGGGGGTGTTTCACATGCATGTTTTAAGAACCGATCCAGCTTAAATCACGAAATATTGCAAAAGGAGTGGCGTAACTAGAACAATTCTTTTGGGAGAGGGATGATGGGACGTAGTACAGATTTGAGGGAGTTCACGAGAAACATTTAAATATTTCATCTAGTACACTTACAATTGTGGAAGTGTCTAATTTGATAACAGTTAATGTAAGTCAAGAAGTTAGGAAAGCCAAGGATTTTTTAAGATGCTGAGGTCCTCTAGGCCACGCCGGCAATTTTATCACTGTGTACAAAACTTCTAGGAGTACATTAAAATCAGTCTCAATGGGTCAGTGAAAGAAACGTTTTTTACAAGAAACATACCCCCAAAGCCTGCAACCTCCTTATCCACACTTGGCACTCCTAGTAGACTCCAAACATTCAGATCTGTCCACACTGCTGCAGACCAACTAACCCTCACATTTTGTCTACATTCCCCCACATATCAGCAGGATCCTGACCCTTGCTCAGATTGGGTGTCTGCCACAAAGTGAGAGGCACTTCTCTCAGTAAGGGTGAGCTCTAAGGCAGGGCCTCTTTGACATACAGTACTAGCTGATTGGGCCATAGCCCCTCCAGCTCTCACAATGGCTCCCCGGTATATTTTTTTGTTCCCCTAGTATAGAAGTCCTCATAAACCATTATTGGGTGTAATGACCTAATAAAAACTGATAAAATTGTTGTGATAATGTCCAGAAAACAAGTGAAATATTCTGAAAATGCTTAATATTGGCTGTTGGAACAAGGCTGTCTTTGTTTCCAGCAAACATCTTTTTAATCTGCATTATCTCAAACATCAGTATATCATGTGCAGAGTTGGTGCATTTCTTGATATGTCCCTCAACCCTAGTGTATAGTAGATCCATTGAAATGATGATCCCCTATTTCAGGTTTCTTAGAAGAGGCCTTGCCCGAAAGTTGTCAACATTAATAATCTGGAATACTAAGTTAAAACATTAAGCAAAGAAAAACATTAGTAGAATACGTTAGTATTTGTAGTGTAACTCCTCACATGATTCGGTTGTTGATTTTTAATGTCTCCATTTTTTTGAAGTATTACAATGTGGAAAAGGGTTGACACAACAAAATATTAAAAAATTGAGATCTTTTAAAGGAACAATTTTTCTGTCATTGAATTTTGAAATTTGCCAGATGTTGCATTTGACAAAGTTAGGTCTGCCGTTGTGCATTACTACAAGTCATAAAGAATCAAAAAGTTATACACACAATTGGTAAGACAAAGTTGACGTTTAATCATACAATAGTCAATTCTCTTAAAGTTTGCCTTGGTTGATATACAAAGATAATAGTCATATTCAATTCTGTATACTAGTCGCAATTTCACAACTAAAAATATGAACATTGGTTGCTTAAACATTTTTTGACGATGAGTTATTAAATTTGGCAGCTTGGTAGATATATGATGCTTTTTACACACGTTCTCAAGCTATTCTACTCAGAAAAACTTTCTGAGTCTCTGATGGGGATAGAACCCAACCTTCTGGTTGCCGGTGAGATGCTCTAACTATTGAGCTACATGGACTCAGATGATGAACAAAGGTTAAATTTATGTACTGGTCCAAATCGATAGTAGACACATGTACTGCAAGTCAGCAAGTCTGCAAGTCTCAATATGTTGCCTATTTAGGGCTAATCAATGAGTTGTTAAATTTACTTCAAAATATTAAAGTTATTAAAATATTCAAATTATAAAAATAATTATAAAAATAAATATATAAATATAAATATATAAATATGAATATATAAATAAATATAGAAATAAAAATATATAGATATACATATAAATATACTTATAGATATACTTATAAATATACATATATAAGTATATATAAATATAAACATATATACATACATACATGTAAATATATATGTAAATATATAAAAATAATTATAAAAATATTCAAAACATTAAACAAGCTTCAAAATACGATTGGTATCCTATCATAGTGCTGAATTGTCTAGGATAAGTTAATTTTTAGTCTTGGGCTTTTTATATGACAATATAGCTAGTTACCCACTAATCTTTGTATTTTCTTCAATGCCTCATCAATGGCCAAACAGTGATTTATATGAAGTATTAAAAAGTAAAGCATATTTTGAAGCATTTTCCCTTAAATGTTTCAATTGAAAGAAATTAGTAAGAGGGAGCAAAATATCTTCTCTTCACAATTAAAGACAACAAATAGCAAAGTAAAAACAGGATTAAACACAGGTTTGTTTAGCCATGCTTGGACTAGGTCCCTTTAATGATCTGGGTCCCTAGGCATTTGCTTTCAATACTCCTTTCATTTGTCAGTGTTTTTTGTCCAGGATAAATGCATGTTAAATACAACTTCATGGTGATTAAATTTAACACCATTTACAGAGTGCAACGAGAGTAATAGTGTTGGGATACCTCAGGTGGCTAGTTTTCATATCAGAACTTTTAACCCTGTAATGCGTGAATTATCTTTTGTTCTTTGTCCTCACTTTGTTTTTGGTCTGTGGTCTCATTTCCCCATTATATTGGACATGGGGACCATTAATTCCCCCAAGCCCACCCACCCCCTTGCCAGGGTCGAATATATAATGTAGATACATGTGCAGGTATGTATTATAATACACTGTAATGCACTTGTTCAAGAAAAACTTCTCCAAAAACCCACATATATTTCACATATACATTCCTCTTGGTACTGAGACCAAATGTGGGGTATAAAGTGGCACAATGATCACAAATAAACAGACATATACTTAATAAGTGATCCTATGGTGGGACTGTTTTATGCTCTTGTTGTTGCGTATCATGTTTTAATGGTATAATTTATTAACATGTATACATTAATGGCTTTTGGGTCAAACTTTACTGTATCTGTATAAATATATGTAATAACATTATATAGATATACTGGTAGGTATAGAGTATATGTTATATTTAAGAACTGAGCTGGGGTCTTTTATCAGGATTTAAAACATGAGGCAATAGCAGAGTGTTTTAGATCCCATAAAGCACCTACTGTGAGTTTTTTCTGTCTTCTAAAATAAACCTCCTAATACACTAATTTGCAAAGAAAGTTTGGAAACTTATGTTTTCTAAGTTGAAAAAAATGAACTTCTTCTTCACCTAGAAAGTCACATGCATATTTCTCGCATATAAAAACATGACATGGTTATGATTTTCTTTTGTATTTTCCTGATGAATTCTTAATGAATTTTAGAAGTATTGTTTATGTACATATTTTTTTGCACCTACCACCTAATTTTCCAGCTATAAAATAAACAAAGGTGCAGTTTCATACACTCCACAAGCAGTTTCAGACTGAAAAATAAGCATGTTGTTAACCTTTGATTTGCTCAAATCCTTATAAATTCAAAATACAATGAATTGCTATGAACATTCTGTACATACTCTTTGAAGTGATTCTGAAAAATGCCAGACAATTTTAATCCACAGAGTGGAGTTGCTACTCCTTCATGATTTGCCTGCCAACCCCCATTAAGGAGAAAAGATGCACTTCAGAATTTGATTCTGACTACCATCAGTAAACTTTGTTCAGCAGAGAGGGGTGACTGTCCATTCAAGAGTTAATTCAAAAATACTGGATAATAGAAAGATTATCCCATACAACCGCAATGTTAAATAAATTTTATTTCCAAGTTATTCTCAGGGTTATGTGAGTAAATTTCAAGAATATATTTTATCACTCATGCTAAGCATATTGATTTGTATTGCATAACCAGAATCATTTGTTTTGAATCCAAAAATGTGTGCTAAATTTTACATATCTTGTCACTTAACTAAAAGAATTAACCATATAAACCTTGGACAACAATCTGAATCACGCTCAGACAGGTTCAAATTTTAATTTTTCTTTTTCTAAAACAACACTTAAAAGTGCATGAAATTACTAAATATTAGAGTTTTAAACCAAGCCCACAAAGCCAGTTCTATATATATATATATATATATTGGATAAGTTGAAAAAAAAAAAAACAAAAACAAAACCTTTCGCTGCTAAAATTTTCGTCACGCTATCTTCAAAGGAGACTACAGTACGGTTTATCACATTTTAAATTTAGATAAACATGCGCATGACGCACCAGCCACAAATGATAAAGATTATTCAAACTTTCCTGTCCAAATGAAAGTGCTCTAGCTATCTAGTGCTCTAGTGCATCAATTAACGAAAACTGACAATTAACAAATTATACAAATATCAAAATTACAAATGACTTGGCAAGACTTCCTCAATACAGGAATCAGCAGCTGTTCTCTTTTCAAAGTTTAGATCGATACGTTCCGAGGCAGAATACCAATACACACTAAAGAAAGATTCTTATGGGAACCACAACTTGAGGGGAAATCCAAGCTTACAGTACAAAAAGTCGTCAAATCTTTAACAACACACAATCATACTGGTGTTTTCATTCTCTGATCCGAGTTCGACTCTTCCCTGTCCAAGTACCAGCCAATCATGGCGCTCGAAATATAGTCACGTGAGGCCAAACATCGTGGAGAGAATTAGCTGCCCCCAAGCAGCTATCGCTAAAGTTGGCGATAATGACGAGGAAACGAAGAAGAGAGGGTTCTCGCAAACTAGGCGGTCTTGAATATCGAGTAAGGTCTAGAATGGCAGCTAAGTCCCCGTTCTAAAACATGGGCATAATACTTTTTCTCTTAGACACTTCGGCGTCTATGTCTCAACGAACATTCTTGGGGACCACTCTCATCGATATAGGTAAAGGTGCGGTAGAAACATTTATTAAGGTACGTCCCAAAATTCTTCAGATATTTTACATATCGATTGTTTCATTTGAAATACATTCTAACTGACTTTTCCCTTCTAAACAGTTGAGGCAAAGAGATCAGGGCAGCCGAACGGATCGTTATATGTTGATGACGTCGGACGAGATCGGCGCCATTAAGGTAAGAGGATGCGCAGTTGGCCCATATTTTTAATGTTTTGAAATACGTGATTCCACGACGTTTTGTCTCTGATGAGCCAATGGTATAGTTGGGATAGGTTGACTGGGCTCGTTTATTTCAGTTTTCAGTGGTCTGAAAGTTTGATAAAAATTGGAAATGTTATTTTCCCGGTAAAATATAAAATTTAATTGTTTTCCTTTGTTTTTTTATGCAAAACTTGCACAGGATTGCAGTCCATGGATGAAACTTTTAAAAAATTGTTTAATAAGAAAACATTAAGCAGGAAAGAAAAGTTGAAATTGCATTTTTTTTGAAAATAAGGAAAACAGAAGTATTACATGATATTATGCAGGTGGAGAAATCAGAGTATCTGAAAAATTTATTAAAATTAATACTTTCAAAACTTTTAATGATATACAAAGTTAATAATTTCTGTCACTAATTATGCAAAAATGGGAAAAAGAGAAAAAAATCATTGAAAGAAATGTAGCAGTTTTGTAATCAAAAATAGTTGTTTTTACTTTCAGCAAAGGCTAAGTATGGTACAGTGCAAAGGTTGTGTAGTAGGAGGACACCCCTCCCCACCCACATAATCATGGTCTTTTGAAAAAAATATATTTGAAAGTTGGAAGCTTCTCTTAAAAATAGCATCTACTCTGCTGGGCTGAACTCAGTAGCTCAAGTGCAGGAGGAATGACCTCTATGATATGTCAGGGATCTGGGGACCCTTCCCAGTAAAGTTTCTTACATTCATTTTTCTGGTTTTTAAGAGGTATGGTTTTTTAGTAAGCCAATTGACTAACTCAGACATCCTAAGTAGACCAAGACACTAAGAACCAGTGAGACTTACAATAACATTTTGTTGGAACAATGTACAGAAACAAGAGAGCAGTACATTGGCATTGATGAAATAAGATTTTTTACAAATTTAAATTTTACTATCATGCTGCTGATAATTTCTTGTAAGGAGGGTTTGGTATGCCAACAAAAGAGAAGCAATTTTTGTGGCTAAACAATAAGGGATGCACAGGATAATGATTTTTATTATCTGGCTGGATACCAGATTTGCAGGATAGTGAAAGAAAATGTAGCCAGATACCATAATATTTGATTCATAATTACATTAATAAAGGAACCATTTTCAGTTTTGCCAAAGATTATTGCTCACTTGTGTAACTGCTAGCGCTACACTGTGGAGACTGTCATTGCTTATTACTCAGAAATATATGCTGAATTACCTCTAGCCTAGAAGTAATATAAAGATGAGAGCCCAGCTCAGGATTTTTATATGGAGAGCCATAATGACAGAAAAACACAAAGCATTTAAAACAACTTTACTAACGTTTCATTGTGGACATGCAACATCTTCAGAATAACCATTTACAAGTGTGACACAACCTATATGTCTGTTTACATGTGATGATAAGTAACATGAGAACTAACCAATAGGATTAAAGTAATAAGATATAAGGTGACAAGAAAATTGTGATAAAAAAAATGAAATGAAAGTCACGATGAAAAGGGCTGCATGAAACTAAAATAAACAAAGGAGTATGGATGAAGCGTTTTTGTTGAGAGAGGGTCTAAATTTTAATATCAGTAAGCTCTCTCAAAGGAGGAGCTCAAAGCTGGGATTCAAATGACAAGAGGGGATGATGGTGAAATCATCAGGAGAGCTATGGTGAAGAGATTGTTGTGAGTGGGCAAGAGCCCTTGAAAGGGAATTTGTTGTAAATTTCTTTTCTGTCAAAGGCAAAACTTGCCTCTAGCCTATATTGGAGAAGTCACTTGTTCCAAACAGCATTTGTACTAAATCTGTTATCACAATGGCTTGGTGTGAGCTCTGACAAAGTCTACAGTTAATCTTAAAATAAGTACAAATAGCAAGCAGAAGATGCAAATGGAGCCATTAAACAAAATAATGGGAAAAATATGTTTTTTTAAAGTTTCATATTCTCATTTCTGGCTAAAACAAAGTGGTAGAGAAAGAGTTAATGCATATGACAATCTTTAATTGATAGTTGATACCTTTTGTTTGTGGGGGTTTAATGAATGAATTAGACACTAACC